>OZ024721.1:24008233-24728233 GCA_964016875.1 Fallopia convolvulus | reverse complement strand
GGATGGTTCTCATTCTTTGCCTGCTGAGGAAACTATTGCTCTTGAAAATGCAACCATCGTCACAAACCCTGCTTAATTAACGTGGCAACGCCAAGATCGCCTCCTCTATGGAGCTCTCATTGGTATCTTATCCTCCTCAGTCGCCATGCTTGTTACTCAAACAAAAACTTGCAAGGCTGTTTGGGATGCTCTTAAACAAACCTATGGCACGACTTTGCGTGGCCATAAGAAACATGTCAAACAAAAGCTTCGGTCCATCACGAAAGGCTTGTCCTCGGTGTCCGATTACATGCAAGCTATGAAGTCTGTCGCCGATCTCCCGACTACATTGGAGTCTCCGCTCTCTCAAGAAGATTTTATTTATATCTCTTGAAAGGGTTGGATTCTAATTTTTCAGTCTATCATTGATGCTGTCAACATGAGGGAGACGTGCATCTCCTTTGAAGAACTTCATGAAAAACTTCTCCTAAAGGAGATTGAACTCAAGTAGGAGTCCTCGGATCCTGCCCCGGTGACGGCGCTCAAAGCTCAAAAACAAAACAAGAATCGCAACAAAAGCACCAATGCTCCCTTGCCGTGGTAACCGTCTAACCCTCCACCCCACAACAATCTTACACACCAAACCCTAATCCTACCTTTTCTTATCGCCCTCCAAGAAACCCATCGCCTTCTCAAAACTACACTCCGCTCCTACCCACACCACCCACCACGTCTAAAACCTTTCTCGGCCGGTGCGAAAATTTTAAGGAAGTTGGCCATGTTATCTCTCAATGCCCTAAGTTTCGGTAAAAGTACCCACAAGTCCAATTCCCGCCCTCAAACTGCTTTCCTCAATCCCAACCTCAAGTTAACGTCGCCATGACATCTTCAGCCAATACAAACTGGCTTGTTGATTTTGGCTCTTCTCATCACCTTACCCATGATCTTGCCAACTTAGCCCTTCATCAACCATACATTGGTCCCGACGAAGTGTTTGTCGGAAATGGTCAAGGTTAAAATATTACGCACTCTGGTTCCTCCACTCTTTCCTCCCCATCTCAAACGTTTCAACTTTCAAGATGTGTTCCTTCAATCTTTAAAAACATTCTTTTCGTTTCGAAATTTACTTCTGAAACCTGTTATCCTATGATTTTCTTACATAATTTTTTTCTTGTAAAGGATATCCAAACGGGTTCAACAATTCTTAGTGGTCCTTGCATTGATGGTGTTTATGTTTGGCCTACCTCACCCCTAGTGTTGTTTTTTGCTCAACGACAACTTTCTGTTGCTTCTTGGCATCACAAATTAGGACACCCGTCTTCAACAATTTTTCAGTTTCTTCATAAAAATTTCAATCTAGGCAGTTCATTATTTTCACAATCTGATTGTAGTTCTTGTCAAATCAATAAAAGTGAGAAAACTTCCATTTTATTCTTCCACAGTTTGTTCTTCTTATCCGGTTCTATCTTATGATGGATTCAAGTACTATGTCATTTTTGTGGATCACTTTACTAAGTATATTTGACTTTACCCTCTAAAATGAAAGTCCCACACTCAATCAGTGTTCATCAAATTTCGGTCTCTTGTTGAAAATTTCTTTAATAACAAAATCGAAATTCTTTACTCGAATAATGGTGGTGAGTATCTTACCCTTCGAACGTTTTTAAGCACGATCAAATGGGATTACCCATCTCACCTCTCCTCCTCATACTCCAGAACATAACGGTTTTTCAGAACGTCGGCATTGACATATTGTTGAAATCGGTCTCTCCCTCCTCACCTTTTCGGGGCTCCCTCTGGATCATTGGCCTCACGCTTTGATCACGGAGGTCTACCTCATAAATCATCTCCCCAGACCTGCTATTAAGCTCTTGTCACCATACCAAAAGCTCTTTGGTCTAGTGCCAAATTATGGCAAGCTCAAGTGCTTCGGCTTCCTTTGCTTTACATGGCTTCAGCCCTACACGTCCCATAAACTCAAGCCTCGTTCCATCCCTTGCGTATTCATTGTTTATGCTTCCTCTCAGAGTGCGTACCAGTACTTTGATCCGATTACCCGACGGATTTACACCTCTCGCCACGTCCAATTTGTTGAAACCGAATACTCGTATACCTAACTTTCTCCCCAAGCCTTGCCTGAAACCCTAATGGGCGATGAATGGGCTGATTTCTTCATTCCCATGCAGCCTCCAATCATGTCCAACTTATCCCCTAATTCTCCTCCTACGTCTCTCTCTCATTCTAATTTAGGAGACCAAAATTCTCTCTCTCCTAATGAAGATTCGAGATCTTCTTCACCTTCTTTTTCTCCCTCGTCCGATTTTGTTTCCCGCAATATCTCTTCCACTCTTACTTTGGGCCCACCCTCTCCCCAAGAGGCGGCTGCTCAACCCTCCTTGAGCCCTCACGCACCCTCACTCGCACTCGTACCCGTTTCAAACCCTAACCCTAATTCTCCACCACAAAGCCCTAATTTGAACCATAATATTCCATCCCCCTCCCCTGATCGTGATATGCTTACCTGATCCAAAAACAACATTTTTTAACCCGTCCAAAAATTCAACCTTCATACTCACGTCTCTCTCCCCACTGAACCAAAAACCATCACCTAAGCCCTTAAAGACCCTCTTTGGCGGGCTGCCATGCAAGCAGAATTTGATGCTCTTCAAGCCAATAAAACTTGGGCACTTGTTCCCTCGGATACTTCTCAAAATCTCGTGGGTTGCAAGTGGGTGTTCCGCATTAAGTACAAGCCAGATGGCTCCATTGACAAGTACAATGCTCGTCTCGTTGCTAAAGGTTTCACCAACGTCCGGGATGGGATTATTTCGAAACATTCAGCCCCGTTGTGAAGCTGCTTACGGTTCGGATTGTGCTTACCTTAGCCGTCTCCAGAGTTTGGTCTCTTAAATCATCATGAACACATAAGTTTAAAATATGACAAACACATCGTAGACGAAAATATTTGTCTCTAAAAATCACTTGACAAACTCGAATCAATTCACTAATAGAAGTGGGTTTTGTTAGACGCATTATCAAACGAAATAGTAAAAACTCTATGAAGTAGTCTATACTCTTATAGAATAGTATGTATAATGTTGTAAATATTTGTAGTAGTATGCAACCCGACAAAATCCAAAAAAGCCCAAACTCATTTTTGCAAGGGAAATTGATCATCAACAAAATGAAATGTAATGCCTATGTATGAATGAGTTTGAAAGCAGTCACTCAATATATCACTACAAAAAGAAACATGCATATCATTTTGAGAAAAATAACTAGCCAAAGCATTCTTCTTAGTATTATATGATTTAATTACCTTTTTTCGAATTGTTTTTCTTGTAGTCACTTTATAAGCGGGTTGAAAATGATTAGTGATCCAATCATTGAGACCCATTTTTTTTGCAAATTGAAATGTCAAATGATCAACACATATAGCTTCAAACAAAGCATAAACACTACGTTCATGATTATAACTAAATAAATGACAACATTGAGAGGAAGAAGGTGCAAACCCGACAACTTGTGATTACCAATGCATCATGCTCAACTTCTCTTTGTGTTTTTTTTCATATAATTTTTCATGGTGCCATAACCACTCCTCGTTTCCAATTGTACGTCGCGGCACAATAGTTGCACTTGACGATATATCGGCCTTGCGCATCCAATATATCGCCTTTGGTGAAGTGCTTTGTAAAAATCTCGAAAGTAATCATCTTTAGGATTTGGGTGGCTGTCGAAGATGCCCCTTAATTTCCTGGCAAGGAATAGGAGCAAACTCGGGAAATAGTGTCGGGATAGGCATAGGAGGATAAGGAGACACCCCTTGAAATTGACGTTCTTGTTAACCACCAAAGAGTTGATCGGCTAATTCATCAAATACACGATCCATTTTTAAGTAAATTTTTTATGTAGATTTGCAACTTGGAAGCTTGTATAGAATGAAAATGAAATTATGAGACTAGCGAGAGTAGTAGAGGGGGATAAGAGAATATGCAATTGGTGAGTAAAATTGAAGGTGGGATATGATATTTACAAGATAGGATTTAAGTGGGTTTTTTAATTAAAAAACTATAGTCTAACAATTAGGAGAAAGGGGGAAAAAATTCAACTCAACGGCTCCAAAACTTGTGGCACCGACAGTTCAAACCGACCAAACTACCGGTTTGATAGTTGGGAACCGGGTCAATAGTCATTGGGTTGGTTCGAACCTGCTGTTCCAACTATTGGGAGCCCCGAGTTCAGCTGCTTCGAACCGGCCCAAATATTAGTTTTGGGCCGATTTTTTTAATAAAAAGGGAACCAAGACTATCTATTCGAAATCACTGATTCTTCTGACGGTCCGTATCGAAGAACCGGGACCGAAATTGGCTATAGGTGCTGAACCATCGGTCCGGTCGAGTTTCAGGAACCACCGATTTTGGCAATTATGGTCCTGAACTGGATCCATGTCTACCATAAATTGAGAAGCCAAGATGTGTAATAATGAACAAAGTTTTGATGCAATTAATTTCGTTTTAAAAATCCGTGTATGGCTGAGTACAATTGAAGTGCGAGATGAATGTAAAAAAAATAGTTGCTTCTATAATTTCCTGGACCCAAAATTGTGTAAGAAAACTGACCAAGAGAATTTTCTTTAACTTCTTAGGCCCAAAAATGTGTAAGAAAACTAGGCATGAAAATTTTGGACAAATTAAAAGGGGCCGCTCGACCACTGACCCCCATTGGCAAAAATCATGATGTACGCTCTCCCACATTGGGGAGACAATAGGCCGGCGCGGCTTCTAAAGGTGCAATGAAGGCCACCAGCCCAAGGCATGAGCCTTCTTGATAGCCCATTGACCCCTTCCAGGTAACAAATTCAGAAGTCAGGAGTCCTCCTGTGTTACAGCTGATCTTCAAATTGTATGCTTGTGCTGGTGGTTCAGCTCTTCATCCAGGCTCAGCTTAATTGGGTTGACAACTGACAACCTACGTGCCAAGCTGATAAGTGAGTTCGTCATGTTCACAAAGTACCCAAATGAAAATAATGCAATATTGTGACGGAAACACTTCTTAAAACAATGTCAGATGCAAGCATTTGTTTAGGATCGATCATCAAGAACTATAGGGGCTACTTGCAGATTTGGATCTAATTTATTATTCTACGTTCTAAATTGGTCAATGAGCTAGAACGTAGTTTTTGTTTCACAAGTCACAATTCTATTCGGTTAATCTTTTGTTCACAACTCGTCACAGTTCTATTCAACGATAGTCCCCAGCTTGTTGGTGGGAATATATATAATATAACACACATATACTACTAGTCAGTAAAACACTTAAATCTTCTACCAAAAAAAAGTAAAACACTTAAATTTATAAAGTGGTGTAATTAAAATCCTAATCATCAGTGCAGCAACGGTACATGATGAACTTCTCCATCTGAGTCCCACATTCAGCACAAGCAACCATCTCCGGAATACTCCCCGTGGTGCCCGGCAATATAAGCCTATTGCAATGATGCGGAGTACGAAGCTTCTCTAAGCAGTCCTTGATTGCTTGCACCAATCCCTTGGCCCCCGCCGCATCCTCCTTCCACTCCTCGAACCTCTCAAAGCACTCCACCATGGCGTCGCCTTTTGCCTTGGTCATCTCAGCCGAGCCCCTGAAGAACACGGCCCAGCCATGATCGCTTCCATCGTAGCTTAGCATTGTAACTATCTCTTGCATGATTGGATCATTCTCCACTGTCCTTCCGTGCTGCATCTTCGAGTGCCACATGCTTTCTAGCCTTACCCAGAAGAACCATATCAGGTTTAGATCCGGTAGAATGTGGCTAAGCCCTTCGCTTGCTATGATCGAGTTGATGGTCCGAACTTTGTCCTTCGGGTTGCTTTTTCCTACGTACAGCATTTCGAGTGGGGATCCGACTTCTTGTGCTGCTCTCTGTGCTTGGCTTGTGAACTTTCTTATCCAATCCATGTCCTCCCCACCATAGAGGCAGATGCATTTGTTTTCATTCATCTTGGAGGAGGAAGAGCAAGAAGATTAATAATTAGGCTTATTATATTCACTCTCTTACCCAAGAGTGATCAACACCATTAATTTGTAATTTGTTATTAGCTCAGTGGGGTTCCATCCTAAAACCAATTGTCAATAGCAAGAATAATCCACTGAGTTATATACTAGTCCAGTTAAGCCTCAACTTTCAGATGTGGAATGAACATTCTAACATTTGTAATTTGTTATTTGTAATGAGGATCGGAGTGACATGTATATACCCATGTGAAGATTTGTGGTTCAATGGTGTCTGCTAATAGTTGAAGCCTCCAACTTTCTTCCCTCCAGAGCGCTTCTTCCCTTGCACTTGTGAAGGGGAAAGCCCGGCTCTCCCAAATCCACAACATATGAATTGCATTGGGGTTGGCAACTCGGCCTAGCGGATCCAACACCACAAGCAGTGGCTTCTTGCTGAAATGCCACACCTCCTTGATGTATTTGATAGCTGCATGATCAACCATCCAAGGGTGATATACCGAGTGCCAATACATCATTGATTGCAGAGCTTCAAACTGCAGCTTTTTTTCGTCCCATGGGATTGCTCTATCTACCACAGGAATCCAGACAACCTCATACTGCCCGATATCCCTTGACCCATGGTATATTTGATATAGGATTGCAATCTCTTCGTTGGATATGTCGAGGTCTGAAATCAGTAGCAAGACACTCTTCCTTCTTAGGACATCAATAGAAACCTGCATTAGTATAGAGGAATGGTAGCTTAAGTATGTTAAATGTATTGCTTATGCATTTCATTCTGTAACAAATTAAAGTGAGATATATATATCAAAGAAAAGCTAATTATCAGCGAGGAAACCCTTTGCTTTGTGGATCCTTCGAGCAGTGGTGGCTGATCATCTGTGGCATGAATCAAAGCTTTAAGGATCTTCAAGTTGTCAATTTGGGGCGTCTCAAATAAGTGCACAAGCATTTGGTATGCTTCGATCTGTTTCTTTTCATCTGCCACATATAGAAGAAAAATAGCCTTGCATTAGCCATAATAATAGTTATGCATATCTGAAATTATGTATGTATGTATGTATCATATATGTAGTCAATTTTTGAGCTGATCTTACCGATGTGGTGATAACAAAGAGCCAACTGTTTTGTAAGATGTTCATATATGCTATTGACTTTGTGAGCCAAGCTAGAAAGCTCCCAAGCCTCTGTTGTTGATGATATGTACCTACAAAAAATGGTGTTCTCAATTCAATTAAACATTTCTTTTTCGGTCTACCAAGCTTGTCTATAAGGCATTGATTGAATTGTCACTTTTCTTTTAAAAATTAAGAATGTTAAATAAAAACAATTCTTGAAAATGTGTTAATTAAGAGTAAAACATACTCATGGCTTACGCCGATAAGGCCCATGATCTGTGAAGCGCAGGCCACAATACTCCGAATGGTCCAATAAGAGGCAGTGGGAACAAGAGAGCTGGCGGTTTCGTATTCAGGCATGTCATGGCTGATGTACTGAGACGGTAGCTCCTTCAATTGGATGATGCACATGGTCACATTCAAGATGGCTCTGATAAGGTTGATGATGGCGTCGTACTTGGGCCTTAGGGAGTCGAAATGCTCCATGGCTTCGGGTATTTGCTTGAGCATTGCAACTGATTTTGCAAGTGGGTTGGTCAGGTAGAGCTGCGCAACTAGCCAGAACTCGCCGTAGGACACTGCAAAAGCAGCCAGAGCTAGCACCACCTTTGCGTCCCATGAGTAGCTTGAGAGTGTGCTGAATAGGACCAGGGTTGTTGCATGTGCATCTCCACTTCCGGTGCACTTGCATGACATCTGCACTCAAATCAAAACTCAGAGAGTCAAGAATATTTATATAGCTTGCAACACTTGTTTAGCTCAGGATTGACTAACCTCACAGAAGATTTTGTTAATGGTAAAGGCCAAGAGCTCCATGATGTCATTGTAGCCAACTTGCAACACCTTGTCGTCCAACACATCTGAGGAATGCGGTACTCCCTTCGTGTATGAAGAAGATTGATATATATATATATATATGCAACAATCAACTGACCATGATTAATACCCCCAAGATTCTATATAATTTAATGTATTCATAGCTAATTAAATATAATTATACCTGAATGGCTCCAGAAATGCTAGGGGCGACGCGGTTAAAGATGTCTTCGACTACGTTAAGAATGATCTTAACGTCGACCTCGCGTCCATCTGGAGCGTGGGTTGCTCGGATTTGGTTAAGCATGGCGGTTTCATCAGAAGTCGAGAACATGTGGCGCTCACTCCTCAACTTTTGTCTTGAACTTGCCATTGCTAGATCTGCTGCTAGCTTATTCTCCACTTTCTTCGCTTTTATACAAGGCCTGTTTATTATCCTGACCTGCCAGTTGCTTGTTTCCTGTTCTTCTTATATATATAGCTAACTAGCTAGTATGCTTCTATGATCGATTATGAATATGCATAGCATTAACTTGATGTGATCGAATCTACTTCCTTGCTTCTTGGAAGGTCTAGGCCTTGGAGTCATGCCCTGTACAAGGAATACCGTGACCACATTAAATAGAATATTGTGTTCCTTCTACGTCCGTTAAAGATTTGTTCCTTTATCGACCCAAATAAAGGGTACTATAATGTGTACGAAATGACCTATTTGTATGGATAAGATAAGATCGATTAATATTAATGTTATATTACTATTTCTAACCTTATATGTTTACTAGGAGGGTGACCCGTCCGTTGGACGGGATTAAGTTTTTTGAACTTGTATAACTTATTTAAAATATTTATAATTTGACTTTTTGATTGCTTCAATTTTAACTACATAATTGAAGAAGTTTATGAAAAGTATTTAAAGATAATATTGTTTGTATGAATTTTCAAATAATATACTTCTGCTTTTATTAAATTAGTTTCTCCATAATTATATTTTTTGTGATTTATTCTAAAAAATATAACTTTTGATCTTCTCATAATAAGATCTTTATCTTCATTCTTGTGACATTCCTTAGAAAAAAAACAACTTTATATGTAGGTTTAATATTTAATATAGACATCTATATATTGTTAATTACATGTGATAATTCATTAAATATAATTTTAATTCTCTTGAATTAGTTTTTCACATTATGCAAAAGAGTACGACTTTTTGATGTTCTTATATTAGTCTCTTCATCTTAACTTTTGTGACATTTATTTGAACTATTCATTTTAATCTTTTATATAATACAAAACTAATACTATTTATATATACTTTTATTTTGTACTCCAAATAATATATACTTTTATCTATACACTATGTACATGAATGTTAATTAATCACATCTATATTTGAAGAGATAACTCGTATCGATCAAATTAGAATGTAAGAACCAAAATGACATTATAAAATTGAAATGTAAATACACATATGTTGGTTTAGTAAAGATCAATAGTGGATCTTTTGGAGAAAAAAATATCATTTTATCTCCAACTTTGATCTTGTAAAGCATTATATGATGACGGTGGTGGTGGTGGTGGGAGGTAATACACCAAAACTTGAAAGATATTTGAACAATTAATTTATATGTAAATAAATTAATTATAGACATACAAAAAAAGTTTTTTTTGTGATGATATATTAGAAGAATGGATATAACATTTGCTTACAATGTTAATTAGTAGGAAGTCAAGCTTACCAAATATGAGAAGAGATCATTGTCTTTGTTTCTCCACATACAAAAATGATAAAAAAAAAAGTGTTTGAATATGCTCTCTACTTTTTTTCTATAAAATTAACGAATTATCTTCACTTATGTATGGTTAAAAAGTCATATTGTACATCATGATCAAATAAATTTATCTAGTTTACTAACTAAATAAATTATAATTAAACTAATTAAAATTGATACACGTAAATCTATTTCTCTCCAGTATTAAAAAAATCAAATGAATTTCAAATTTTCGTTTTCGAATATATTTATATGCTTTTGATTTTCCTAAAAGTGAATATTTCCTTCAAAATCACGCAATAACTATTAACAAATAATAAAAAAATATATATAAAAATTTGATAATTTGATCAAAAGAGCATATCTGGTTTCAAAGCTACTATATATGGATTATTCTGGACCACTTTTAATAACTAAAAGATATGAATTTGCAAGCATGTAAGAGGAATTACACAATTTGATCAAAAGAGCTTACTTATTGCGCTAGTCTTCGATTGATAATTATTGACAAACAAATTACCATAGATCTCGTATGTCTCCAAATCCACAAAAATAGAAGCATTTACCAATAAAGCTTTTTAAAGCACCCCTTTACCAATTAACAATTTTTCCTCACATATTAATAGTTTTTAATCTTCCCTTCTTCTCCATAACTTACATGAGACATTACCTTTTACAATTTGTTGTCAATAACAAAAAAAAGAGATATTAGCGCAAATAAATATGAATAAATTTATAGAAAAATACTCACCTCTCAAGCACACATAGTTTTTACTCCAATCATTCACCTTATGCAATCGCCCTATAGTACGTAAAAGATGTCAATATATATTCTTTTGTTAGTCAAAACAGAGAGTTCGACGATATATATATAGATGCAAAAACCTTTTTTTTTAGAATTTTACAGATGTAAGAAAGGAAAATGTATATTATAATTGACTTTTACTAAATCTACCCAAAAAAAACTAACCTTCAATAAACAAAGATGGCCACGTTTGTAGGTTCTAAACTTGCACCGAAATGAACATACATTATACACACACAATGCCTCATCTTTCCCCTCTCGCCTACACCATATATACATGTTAATTTTTTTAATCTAATGATACTTTAAATATGTTTTTAATTCATACATACGTTACTTTTTCTTAAATGGGCACTATAATTATAATCTAAATAGTAGGCTCATTAACATAACCAAGTTTATAAAAAGAAGCGTTAATATTTTGCTTTGTAACGTCTACTACTACTAATGACTATTACTACGTATTAATTAGTATTGCACAAATAACCTACAAATTGATTTACTTATGTCATCTAGTATTTTAGAATTAATCTATATTTGTATGTTACGAATTTAATAGGAGGGAAGATTGACCAACATAATGGGCCAAAGTAAGGTTAGCTACAATTGAGAGGCAAGAACACAATGTCTCTAATAATATACAGTATTAAATAGGTTGTTCTACGGTACATGTAATGTGCCAAAAGGTTATAAAATATTTCCATATAGTTTTGTGTATTTCTTACATTATAAAGTAAGCTTAATTGATAATTTTTTTTAATGATGTGTAATATCTTTTAATTATAATTCTAATTAGGGGAATGCATGCATTATATGTTGTTTGGTTTGGAATAAAATGTCCGAAAGCTTTTCTTTAACATATTAATTCTAATTAGGGGAATTTGTAATTTTTTACTATTTATTTTTTATTTTTTATTTTTTTAATTGGCATTCAATGCTTAATTAAAGTAACTTATGACATTGTATAAAAATAATATATTATGTATAAAATATGGGGCATTAATTGTCATTGAGATTTTGTCTTATAGTATTATAGATTTCTATCCTTTCTTGTACATTAAAACCTCTTTAATTTTAATTTAGAGTAGGGATCGTGATATTTTATTATTTTATAGAAATATTAAGAAACCAAAGTACATTGATCATCCTCTTAAACCGACTCCTAAAGCAAAGCGCGCGTGTCCACCGCGCATACCACCAATCAACATTAATCAACACATCCCACATTGGAACTTCTCAATAATCTGACTCACCTCGATGACTATAAATAGATGAAGAAAGAAAAGAAAGCAAGGGTCCAAAAATATCTATAGCTCAAGAAAAACCCTTGTTAAAAAAGTTTTAATGTGTTGAAACACTAGAATCGCTTTATTTACGAGAGGGAGTTCAAAACAAGCTCCAAGTCACTGTTTTAAAGAGAGATTCCTTAGAATAAAATCTTTAACTAGGTTGAGGGATAAAAGGGAGCAAAGAACGCGCATAATCTTAGGATATGCGAATAATCTTAAACACTTGTAATTTTTGGGGCGTGTAAGCCTTTAGGGCGCACGTAATAAAAGTGAAATTTCAGTTTTTAGTAAGTTTGATAAATAAAATCCTCATTTCTAGTTCTTGTTCATTTCAGGTTTCAACAACAACCTAATTCAATCGAGATCTTACTTAGCCTAAAATTTGACCCAATTTGATTTTTGACCATATAAATTCCGACTCAATCGAAATCTGACCTCACAAATCGAAATTAGAAATAATCAATAAAACTTGACCCAATAAGCCAACTTAATTCGATAGAATATCTGATCTGAATTGACCAGACCCGACCATATATGCCTATTGTCAAGCTAATCGATTGTAAAGCATATTGTTGGATCGTGATGTGTTATTAAAGAGCTTGCGAACAAACTATGGATTGTTCCTAAGGCAACGGAAGTGAGACAATCGCAAGTAATAAAAACAGATAGCAGCACAATTCTTTTATAGAGGAACCCCACTACAACCAACTAGTTGTGTGGGTAAACCTCTACCTCCTCTTGGAGGATTTTGAATGATTTTTTTCTTTTATTTATAGTTCCCTAAGCTGTTACAAGGCAAAGCTCAAACTTCTCTGTTCCCAACAGTAACCAAACTTAATTTGGGGACACTAATGAACTTTCTCAACCTACGTACTAGGACAACATATCAACTAAAACAAATAACTCAAACCTTAACCTCTACTCTTGTGTCTTCACTCAATTCCCTATTGTTAGGGAACGTTGGGTTCGTCGTCGCCGAGATCACTCCCTCGTCATCGGGGACTTCTCTTGATTGCTCCGTTCTTCTTTCCTAGTTTTGCTTGAGGCTTTGTAAGTTCTAGGAGAAGTGCTTTTTCCGTGTACTATACATTGGCTTATATACACTTTAGGCTTGGGCTGAATTCTTCATTTACAATCGATGTCCAAAATGCCCTTGTCTTGCTAGCCAATGATGTCTTTTCTTCACATGCGACTTCATTTGAAATAGGTCAACTTTGGAGGTTAATCGGACCATTGGATCATTCGGCTCAGTTTGTTCCTCAGTCTGTGTCTCTACTTTGTCTGAAATAGGATCTCGTGATTTGCGCTGCATTGCACACGTGAATTCCCATATAATAAGAATCTCTCTCCTGAGTTCTTTTGATAGGAACTGCTTTCTTTCATTCAAAGATCGTTATGTGCTTATGTGCTCTGGAGTTCCTTTAAGGAATGACTTGTTCAATCTAAAATTTCCTTGAAATACTTGATCGTAAAATGTTAGTTCCCATATGGTGTTTGTCATAATCAAAACTGGAGAATACTTCATTGTTCTGATGTTGTGGAACATAAGTTCCCAACACCTCCCCGACACTTATAATAATAGAGTTGTGTAAATGTAGATCCACTATATAAGTCCAACGAGTTTCTATCCAAAGTAATCTATATATTAGTCTATTTAACATGGGTAATTACTGATTTATTTATAATGACAAAAAACATACGCTTAATTAGTTGGAGAATGTAGAAGCAAAGGATCGATTTGCATCTGCTTTCGAAATTCAACTCATATAATTTTTCTTATTCTTAGTCTTTTTTTTTTTGAGTAGGAAAGAATTAGGTCGATACAACTCAACCTAGCGCATCCTTACGGATGAGGGAATGGAGCCCTAAATGGGTCTTAATCTGATTGACACTAACCAAATGTCTTAGGCCAGCGATCAAATCCGCCACTTTATTGCAGTCACGTGGTGTATGTAAGAAACGAACCACCTTAAAGGACTGCAAATTAGCCAAAGTATCGGTAATTATCATTTCAATTTGCCAAGGGCAAGATCTACTTCCTTTTAAAGCGTTTATGACAATAAGATTGTCTCCTTCAATTTCAATTTTCGAAATATTCCTAGCCTTAGCTTCACACACAGCGTCATACATTCCCCTAGCCTCAGCCTGAATGACGTTCCAGTGTTCATTTGCTGTAGCATTCATTGTGATCACTCTTCCGCAATGGTCTCTAATAATATATCTCGTCGTTGCCATCCCATTACTCTTTTTTTATCCGTCAAAATTAATTTTTGCAAAACCCTGAGCTGGTTTAGTCCATTTCTTCTTTTTTCCATTTTTCTTTTTTATTCTTCCAACTTCAGTAGAAAAAATTTCGTGTCTATTATCTATCGTTTGCGTTTTAGTCCACACATGTATTTGTGATTTTATAAATTCGTCTATATTTCTTGCACTTCCTTCAATTGGTTGATTGAACGTACTTCTATTTCTATAGTACCATACACTCCACCAGGCAATAGTTAGCTTCGTGAATAGTGACTCATTCAATTGTTCTTTTAGTCTATGTATAATTGCCATTATGGAGTCATTATTTTGCCCAAGTTGCAAAATTCCGTTGACAATATTCGAGTCAACTTTAGCTAATGTAGTTAATATCACGGGACACTCTATCAACAAATGTTTTGCTGTTTCCCGTTGGTTCTAACATAGCGGACATTCTGTTGTTACAGACAAGTGTCATTGTAGTAATTGATCTCTAGTCGGAAGTCCTTTTACAAATATTTTCCATAAGAAAAATTTAACTTTTGACGTTACATTTAACCGCCATATCCACAAAAAGTCACAATCTCTCATGCTATGTTCACGTGATACGAAGGATGAGGCTGAGTGAGTAGAAAACCATCCATTCTTACTCGGGTACCAATACAGACGATCTATAATCGCATTCTCTGGAATCAGTATAGACGCGATTTTTCTCACCCATTCATCAGGTAACCAGGTAGAAAGCTCTCGAGTCTTCCATTGTCTGTTATCATTGATAAACTGAGACACAATTGCATTTAGATCTATGTCTTGTGCAATCGAGCAAACCTTCTCTAAGGGGAAATTCGTAGCCCATTGATCCTTCCAGAAACGAATACTACAACCACCCCCTAACTTCCATATTAGGCCTTCCAGGAATTTGTTCTTTAGTCGCATTAATTTAGTCCACTGTCATGACATATTTCTGCTTTGTGAATATGTGAACAAGTTTTCTGTTTTGAGGTATTTTTCAGATATGATCTTAACCCATATGTTATTAGGTTCTGCCAGAATTTTCCAAAGTAGGCGCATCTGTAAGGCAATATTCATCTGTTTTGCTTTTCTAAGTCCTAAACCCCCTTTTTTCTTTGATCTACAAATTTTGTCCCACCCAATAATAGGAGTGTATCTATGTGGTTTGTTCCAAAAAAATTCCCGACTTATTGAATCTAAGTTATATAACGATTCATCAGGAAGCATAAAACTTTGCATGACATAATATGGTTTTGTGGACAGAACAGATTTAATGAGTGTCGCTCGTCCTACTTGTGATAATGCATTGGCCTTCCATCTAGACAATTGTTGTTCTGTAGATCGAATAATAGGTTCAAAGGTTCGTTTAGTCACTCTACTGTTTATAATTGGACATCCTAGATATTTTTCTAACGACATCGTCAGAGGTATCTCTATTTCATTCTGAAGACATCGTTTCATGATTGAGGATACTCCTTTTGTAGTCTGGAAAGCCGATTTATTGAAATTTACTTTTTGTCCCGATATATCACAATATTCTTTGAGAATGCTTTTAATTTTCCTAAACACGGTCAACTTGGCAGGGCAAAAAATGATGATGTCATCCGCAAAAGACAAGAACGGTATTCTTGTACCACCTCTCACCAACAGAAATCCTACATGTCTTTGATGTATTGTACATTCTAACTGTAGTCGTTTGGCTAGAATTTCGGCGCCAATAATAAATAGCAGTGGGGACAATGGGTCTCCTTGTCTTAACCCTTTTTCCAAGTAAAAAATCTATGTTGGTTCATTATTTACTAACACCGAAAAACTAACTGTCTGTACACGCTGCATAACCCATGTGACGAACTTCGTATAATATCCAAAACTCGTTAAGCTTTTTTGTAGAAATTCCCAATCAACTCTGTCATATGCCTTCTCCATGTCTAATTTTATAGCCGCCCATCCAGTTTTACTATGTCTTTTTCGGAAAGAATGAAAGATCTCATGAGCTATAAGAACATTATCTTGTATTTCCCGATTCGTTACAAATGCTCCCTGTAAGAATTATTTTTGGCAGAATCTTTTTTAATCTTTCAGCTAAAATCTTAGCTATAATCTTATAGACGGTTGAACATAGACTAATAGGTCTGTAATGGTTTACCTCTGTTGGATTGTCACATTTCGGGAGCAATGAAATAAACGTGTGAATAATTTCCTTTAGTATATAGCCTGATTCAAAGAATCCTTTTATGGCTTTAGTAACTGAAGGACCGACAATGGGCCAGTATTTTTTATAGAATTCAGCAATCATGCCATCTGGGCCTGGCGATTTATTTTTGCCTAAGTTAAAAACTCCATTCTTGATTTCTAGATTTGAAACGGCCTGGATAAGTATCGAATTTTCTTCCTCCGTTATCTCCGTTGCGTTTAGTCCTAAATATTGCTCTAGTTGTTCATGATTAATTGAATGTTTCAGAAACCGACGTCTAAAGTCTTGTCGTATTTCTCGCCTCACATTTTCTTCCCCCACAATGATAGTGCCATTATTCGATCTAATCAATTTGATTCGTTTATGATTTCTTCTCCCGGTTGCACATCGATGAAAATAGGTTGTTTTCGAGTCTGTGTGTCTAATGTGCTTTAGCTTTGCTCGTTGTGCCCAGTAAATTCTATGGAAGTTTATAAGCTGTTCTTTTTTCTCTAATAATCTTTCCTGTCGTACAATTTCATTTTTATCCTTATCTTTCCTAGGATCTTTTTGCAATTCCAGTAACTTTGATTCTACCTCTTCAAGCTGCCAAAAAATATTTCCAAAAGTGTACTTGTTCCAAATTTGGTTTTTGCTTTCAGAAGTCGTGATTTTTGAACTAAATTAAACATATGCGATCCTCGATTCTGGACTCTCCATGTTTGTTTTACTAAATTTCCAAAGTCTTTCCTCTACATCCAAATTTTTTCGAATTTAAATGGTCTTCCTTTATACATTTGTTGCCCATTAATGTCAATTGAAATTGGATAGTGATCAGAAAACGAAAACGCATGATTATGTGTTATTAGGTCGGGAAACCATTGCGCGATTTTGTACCACACTACAACTCTATCCAATTTTTCATAAGTATTATCCACATCGACTTTCCTTTTTCTCCACGTAAATTCATTTCCTGAAGTTCTAGTATCCACCAAATTGCAATGTTAAATAAAATTTTGGATCCTATTAAATCTTGATCGCAATGGGACATTACCTCCATATTTATCACCTGGTTCTTTTATCTCATTGAAGTCTCCTATTATTATAATAGGTATTGAAGATTTAGATACATAATTTGATATACATTTCCAGAATTCATTCTTTTCGTTTTCACGAGGTGGAGCGTAAAGAAAAATAATCATCATATCGTATCCTTTACAAGGAATTGAATACAAAAACGAGATATATCGTTCATGTTTATCTATTGATCTAAAAGTTTCCTTGTCCTGCAAAAGATGTTCTTTCCACAAAACGAAAATCCCACCCGATTGACCCTTTGCGCTTGAATGTACTATATTTTCAAAACCTGCTTTTCGCCAATACATTTCATGTAGATCATTTTCAGTTTTGGTATCTAAAATTGCAATGGCTTTAATGTGATGCATTTTAACAAAGGTTTCAATGTGGGTCCGAAAATTCTTTCTTCCTATACCTCTTACGTTCCAAGATGCAACTCTCATTTATTATTTGTTATTCTTAGTCTTTATGAAAACTTCAAAAAGTTTTTTTTGCAGAATCTTGTAACATAGCAGCGTATTGATGGTGAAGAATAATACTCTTTTTATTCAAGACATACAATATTTGTTTTTTTAATATGCAAGTCCTATTGCATATTTATTTACTAATGATTAGCATTAGCAATAAAACATCTCACTTTGTTAGGAAAATAAATTAATGATAAAAAAGAACCTTAAAACAACATTTTATTTAATCATTTTACGTATGGTTTCTTCATTTGAAGAAACTAGCTAGAAAACACTATTGTTTAATTTATTTTGGTGTCTTTCCTACTTTATTACTTCACGTAGCTTCCTTGCATGTAGTGCAAAACTCCATGCAATTCTCAAAGCTAAGGGGAGAAGCTTGTGCATGTATGGTGGGCCAATATAAGGTGCGTAGTCCATATGTTTATGTGTGCATACATGTATGTTAGGCCTAATATATAAGTTTATGGAGTTTCATCTTAAAACTAATTGATAATAGGGAGATCAAGTAACCTAATGACTTATATACTATGGAAGTTTTATATGAATTCTCAATATGGGATATATTTTCTTTCAATGGGTGTAGGGAGAAGGCAATTGGACAATGTTGTTGGAATTCATGAAACTAAGGTTCTCACACGAGATATTGGATGAAATAAAAACATAGTATACAAAGTCAATGAACTGTATTTCTCCTATTGCAATTACTTTTAAGATGAATCCCATTGTGCTTATGTTTTGTATTTATCATGTATGTATGCATGGACGGACACCCTCTGATCTGTTGATTAGCTCACGTAATTTAACAAAATTGGATAAGGAAGGCAACATAATATTTCTTTAATATTTCTATATTAAAAAAATAATTTTTAAAGGATAAAAGTAGTGGTGACAGGATGTTTCAATCCGAGTTTATGTTACCTCTAAAATTGGCGAAATTCATAGTTTATAGGGGGTTGATGTTTTAACCTTGCGATGTCCAAATCTAGTCAGTAAAGGTGGTAGTCTTTATGGTGCTTCTTGAATTCCTTTCTCAATCACTATTCTTTTTTGCTTCAGGCCCTGTTAAAGGGGTTTGGCAATGTACTAGTGTAGGTTTGTGTGGGTTTTTTGAATTGCTTGTTATGTGGAAGTTTGGACTTGTTGTTCTTCTACCTCATTGACTTAGTGCTCCTATTAGCTTACTGTTCCAACAACTCTTTTGAAATCTCCCTCTCTCAAGAGCTTCTTTCATTTGACATGTTTTAATGATTACATATTATGAACATGTAGATAGCTAGAAAAAATTTTGCATGTAAAAGGGCAATTGATGGTTGTTTAGAAAGTGCTTCTTTTTAACCGGTGTCCTCTCTTTGCTTTGTAAGCTCTTTGTTCTACAATCTCCTTATTCCTCTCTTTCATTTTTTTTTTGTTATTTCCCTTATAGTATGTATGCTCTAAAAAGAAAAGAAAAGTTTTCAAACTATGATTTGCTCTAAAGAATCATCTTTCTTGGAAAAGAACCAAGCTATGAACAATCATAAACCAACTGAAACCAAACTCACTAAGGTTGAGGAGATTAAAGATAGTGGTGCTTCATCCTCTAAAACCAAAATTTGATTGTGAAAATGTCAAGAGTAAGGTGAAAGAAAAATATTGCAAGGGGGATTCTACATGTCAAGAGACCTCTCTTTTTAGGTTCATCATTAGTGACCCTAAGAATGATTAAAAGTTCTTGCTAAGACTGATTAAGAATGATTAAGAGTAAGAATGATTAAAAATTTGAGGACAAAGTTATTTTGAAGAGGGGAGTAATGTCATGAATGGGCAATTATTGATAATTAGGGAAAATAAAGGATATGTTTTGTAATATGCAAGAAAGGCTATAAGTAGTCTTAGCAGTACTATGTGTAAATCTATCGATGAATGAATGAACATTTCTCTATCTTCTTCCTCAACTCTCTCCTACCTCCTTCTCTGTTTCTCTCTTCCCCTAATCTTCTCCTTAATGTTCTTTCTTCTTACCTAAATTCTCTTCTTTCTATCAAATTCATTGATTATGTCTTAGGGACATAACAAATTGGTATCAAACGCCAAGTTATCTTGCGCACAATTTTTTCGATTTCATTCTGACCTAAATCGCTGAATTCGACGACACTTGAAGAATTGGCATTGGAGGATGGAGTTCTTAGGCAGATGGATGAGTATCAATGGAGTATGGATCGAAAATTTGATGAATTAGAGGAATACTTAATTTCTTGGCAAATCTTGGATCAAGTATTCTCGCAAGTGGGGAGTTTGGAATTCATAGAAATATTTGATAAGGATGTGCAATTTCATTCACAAATCAGATTTCAGAATCGTGATTCATTTATAAGTGCATTCGAATGTTACGACGGAAGGTCCATCTATGATGATTGTTGTCGGTTAGAACTTTTTCTAGGTTCTTGAAGCATCAATGGTGATATTGGAATTTAATCTTCGATTGAAGATGCGACCGAAGTTGAGAAGTTCAAAGAACTGGAATCAACTACCTCCCAAGACCTGTCATCTCGAGAATACTATCAAATAGGAATGGAATCAAGCAGACAAGAGCTAGAAGAAATTGGAATTCCAATTGGTCTAAGCCCAATATCGAGTGGCAAGCTGTCGGATCACGTAATTGGGTTACAAAGTGGGGACCGTGAAGAAAGGAAAATCGAGATTGTTGAGGAACTTGTAATAACCGCTATTTCTACATAAAAGAAATAATTATTTTATTAATTTAATTATTTCTCTAAAATAGAGAGTTTATTTATTATTATATTTTTTTCATAATATAATATTAAAATTTATAAAAGCATAGCATAATGTCAAATAAAAAATTTAAATAATTAAGGATAAAAAATATTTTGATTTTTAATTTCACATTTAGATTAAAATCTAAACAAAAATAAAGAAAATGGGCAAAAAGGGAAAATGCAAGAGGTGGGACTCGAACCCATGACCTCTTGCACTTTCCAAACAACCAACACTCCCCATTTCCGCTATGCTATAGTGAGGATTTAAAAACCCTTTATTTTTTTCAATCATCTTCATTCCACCTCCTTTCTACTCCAATCTTCCTCCACCTTCACCTCCTCTTCCACCCAATCAATCTCCATGCACCACAATCCTTAATTATTTTAATTATTTTAATCTCCAAGGTTCTTGCACATCACCATTGGAGAAGCTTGTAAAAGCTTCCACTACCACTATAAAAGGGGTGAGAGAAAGGATAAATTCACACAATCATCTCCTTCTCATCTTTAATCCATTTTCGTTCTAAATCAAGCCTAAAGTCCCAAATTGAATTTTTGCCCAAATCTATTTTTGTTTTTTTTTTGAAAAATCCACAAAAACCCTAGTTTTGGCCACCTAGCCTCGCCGGACCACCACCATGTCAAACCTCCGTTGACTCTCACTAGCCCGCCACCGGCCGCCTAGGTGCGCCGCCTCCAACCTTCGCTAGTGCCTACAACGGTGCAAGTCGTCGTTCTGTCCTGTACGTTTGGTTCCTTGAGCGTAGAAGGAAGAAGAAGAAAGCTAGGTTGGACCTAATTCAAAGTTAATTGCTTGTACATAATTTTTAATAAAAATAAACATGCATGCATGATATCTAGAGGAAAATAATTATTGTAAACTATAAAATAAATCCTAATAATTTTTAAGAGTTATAAAAATGATTTTTAAGCATGTAAGTGTTTATTTTAAAAAGGATATTAACTTTGGCTTATGTTTTTCTTTTATTATAAAAGAAATGGCTTAAATTAAGAGAATTAAACAAAACAAGATTTTGTTAATAGAAAATGGTCTTGCATGTATGTCTTTTTTAACCTTATGATAATCTTTGGAGTAATTTATATATGATCCTTTGACTAATGTGAATTCATAAGAACAAAATGTTCTTAAAGAAATTTAAATAAGTATTTGCATGTGGATTTAAAAGGCTTTATATGAATTAAATCACTCTTGCATGTCAATTTAACTTATTATAATCTTTGGAATAACTTATATATGATTCTTTGGACTAAAGTAAATTCATGAGAATAAAAATGTACTTAAATAAATTAAATAAGTATTTGCATGTGGATTTAAAAGACTTTATTTGGACTAAACCACTCTTGCATGTCAATTTAACTTATTACAATTTTGGATTTAACTTAATTAATCTATAGAAATACTATCACCCATGAGAATAATATTTATTTAAAATAAAAGGGATAAAAGTACATGGGATTTTCTAAGAAGGCTTTATGTGAATTTATTCACCTTTGCATGTCAACTTAAGAGCTTAAGAATAATTTTGGAAAATATTATAAATAACCTTAGACTTAATAAGAATCATGAGAATAATATTTATTTAACCAAATTAAATAAATATTGCTAGTGGTGTTTTACAAAGGAATTTATTGGATTTATTCCACCATTGCATGGCCCTTTGAATAAGTATAAGTATTTTTATATAAAAGTTATTTTTAAAACATCTAATTAAAAATAATAATCAAGGATTATTATTGTTTAAAACTTCCACCTATATTATTAAATAAAATAATTTAGATTATAATATTTTTCTCTTAGTGAAAGGAAAAATAAGAGAAAAGGTTTGTATAATAAATGAGATAATAATTTTAATATAAATCTGTTCGTTATCTCTTGAAATGCTAGGTCAAAGCTTTTGAGCTCACTAAGTCCGTCGAATTTTTCCGAGCCTTATGAAAAGTCCGAACACGATTCAAGGTAAGTGGATATTCTCCTTGAAGCTTTTTGATAATTCGTTTCCGTTAAATTCTCAATTTTGCGAACAAATTGATGAGAGGATCGATGGTGTAGATGATGGTGCAAAGAGATCGTCGAAGAATCGTAGGAAATCATCACTTGGTTCGAAGATGGTGGAGCTCGGTGGCTGAATTTCATCTGGATTTAAAAGGGTAGATCTCCCTCGTTCGGACTCGGAATTGGGTGATTCTAAATCCCAGAGTTAGATCTTTGAGTCTAGTTTAATACCTCAAATTTTGAGAGTCAGATGATATTTAGATTGAAAGATATGTCGATTATACTGAAGTGGTGCAGAAACCAGCGAGATGGAAATGGAACGATTGAAAATGGAATGACGGTGTGATGGATATGGATGTTGCCCTTGGATATGACTCACCAAGAACAAAAAACTAGATTGCAAGAGCGTCGGATATGACTCACCAACGTTCTAACAAGAGATTGAACGGAAAAACAAACAAAGGAACTTTAGATTGAAAACAAGTAAAGAGAAAGCATTTTCATCGTTCAAGTCTTTTTCAAAATGGAGGCCAAGGAGGACCATATAACCTAGATCCACGCCTCACATAAACCATCCCACACTTCTCTCTAATTACATAAAACACCCTTAAGTTTCAAGAAATTCAACTAACAACCCTTAACAAAACATAACTCAAGTTTTAGCACTAGTTGAACCAATAGTCACAAGAACACTCCAACCTTCACCGTCATTAGCCATCGGAAACTTATGAGCCATGAGCTCTTCCCTGATTTTGTCTAGTATAGACTTAGCGAGGGCTCGCGTGATGCTTCCAAGATAGGGCATGGCTCCTTGTCTCGGCTTCTTAGCGCCTCGAACATCGACCTTGGTTGCTTGTCCAAGTATAGGCTCCCCTTTATCATGCACATTGGGCTTGTCCTTAGGGCTGGAATCTTCACTCAAATGATGGGGCCATGACTTGATAGATGGAATCACATCACAACTTGTTTGATAAAATAAAAGAATCTTGGAAATATCAAATGTTAGAAATAACGACCCCTTGTTATCGTTGTTACGATTATTATTATTGCTAATAGAAATATTGCTAGGCTTGTTTGTGTGGCCTTTTCTTGTTTAAAATCTCTTTTCGAGATTCGTATGGATTTAATAGTATAATAAGGGATGCGGGTTTGGCCTCGAACATCTCTATGTAACATGTCGAGTGGTACGGCAATACGCCCTCTCTTCCCGCGACATAAGGATCATGATCTATGTTCGCTCCTACTCGTTGGAGGGATGTCTACACCCTAGCTAGGTGTCAGAACTTCGTTCCCCTTAAGTGGACTCGTCTCTTTCATAGCCTCCACACCCTTAAAAGTCATTAATGTTATACAAGGTTTTGACACGTAATACAGATAAGTGCTAGTGCACATAAAAATAAACTAAAACCGGGCCGGTTTAGCACAACGTGGAAGGCCGACCTGGCTCTCGGTCCAATAAGGGCGCGAGAGGTTTTCTAGAAACTTGTGTGTAATTAAAATATTCCCAACATTATTGTAATCTAAAAAGATCTACAACCTTGTAGTTCTTTCTTTTCGGATTAAAGTTATCTCATTTCGAGATCAACTCATTTTCGTCCTTAAGCTCCACATAAAGTCTATACATTTCAAACACATTTCGCTTGTAACTCTCTAATGAATTTTTAAGTTATCAAATTACCCTCAAGAATTTCCATTCTCACTTGCTTAGTCTCCTTAGACTAATTTTGCTATTTTTCGCATTTTTTCCTAGTACTTCTCTCCCTTCACGACAAATGTCAGACTCTAGGAAACTTCTACCGAAGGCATAAGGACGAAGATTCTACAAGTTGAAGGAAGGAAGGTCGGGTCTTCTCAAAGATGTTTCTCGTTTATTTTGGGTTTCATTACTCTTTTAGGTTTTGTTATTTTGAACCAAGTTAAGGATGTAATGATAATAATTGAAGTCTCATGTTTGAGCACTTTTATAATATGTAATATCGTTGAATTTCCGCATTTTATTTAAATTTAATACCTTATAGAGCCTTGGGTGACTTTGGATGGTAAAATCCGAGGTCACTGGCGGTAATACCCATCGTTGCAAAATAGGGGTGTTACGAAACTAGAACTTCCAAGCCAACCTGGATTCTCAAAGGAAGATGTAGAACTGGTTGTTGAACATTTGAAAACCGTAGCCTCGAGCCAAGAAAACACCACTGACAAACCTTTCTCGTGTGATTTTTTGTTGGAATTCATTTCATCTAGTGATAGGCGTTCGAATTTTGATGCTGACATTATTGGTACATGTCATGAATTCTCTAAAAGTGTGGATGCTTTTGAAAAAATGTCAATGGGATACTTGGGCATTCCTAGTGCACACCAAGTGTTTAAGGAATTGCATCTTAGAGGTTTCAACATTTGTGATGCTAGTATTGTACAAGGGAATATGCTTATGGGTAAAAGTAATCAGGTTTTTGACCCAGGAGATATTGAGATGTTGAAATTTGTTGCTTTAGATGATAACTTGAGCATAAGGGACTTTGATTTGTCTCCATTTCTTATTGTTGACAATTTGGGTTCAAAGCAACCATTGGTGAATGACGAATATCTTTTTGAGAATCTGTAAAAGAAGAAAACTGACTTTGTCAGGTTGTACTATCCATATCTTACAAAGATGACAAGGGATACGATTTTCATTTTTCATTCGGGTGGTGTTTTTGATTTGTATGTTACTGGGTTGGTATTGAATTCGAGTGGATTTGAGGTTAGTATGGAGGTTGGAGTTCCTAAACAAAGGTTGCAATGGGATCTCGCGGGATTATGTAATTCGGCTATGCAAGCTTCATCCTTAACAATAAATTAGTCAAAAGGATTTTGTGTTGAGAGTTAGAGTAACAAAGTTGGGTTCAAATTCATCATATAAGGTGGGAGTAGTGTTTCAGCTATTGTCTTCATCAGATTGGTAGATTGATAATGGAGAAGTAGTTGTGGTTTTTGATGCAACTTTGGATATTAATCTTCACCAGTTTCATAATGGCAATTCAATTGTTGAGTGGTTGCTATTGAAATATAATTTTCAAGGTTACGGTTTGACTGGAGTAAATGGTTCATCAAGGCTATTATGGAAAATTTTGTCTATGATGTTACTAAGAACAAGTGAAGTCAGTCAAGTTTTGTTCAATTGAAGAGGCCAAGCTGGTACACCTTCAAGTTTGTACAAGTTGGAGGAAATGGTTGTTTTGTTCAATGTTGAGTGCCCAGATTGTTGAGGTTTATGTGGTCTAATTGGCTTGTTACAGTCCATTAATAGTATGTATTCTCGTACCTTGTATGGATTTTTCTTAAATAAAATATTATTAAAATATATTTACTATCTAAGAAAAATAATCATGTAAATTCTTAAAATATAAATTTTGAATAAATATGTAAAATCAATAAACTATAAAAGGTGTTTATTTGAAACAATAATATTTTATTAGTGTTATGAATTAAATTAATATCCAAAACATGATAATTCATTTAATTATGAAAATAGATAAGTAATAAGATAAAAACTTATCAATTTGTTATATACATGGGACCGTTCAAAATAAACTTAATTATAGTGATAAAAGATTGTATATACATTACACTATCTTTATATTAAACATAATTATCTAAACCTAGCATAGCATTCTATCTAAAAATAAAATAAATATCCTAATATATGTATAATATATAGCATAAAAATATCTTAATAATTTTCCTATTTATCATATCCAAAAATAAAAGATTATTTTTTTAAAATTAAGAATGGGATTTTCTATCCATTGATTATAGTGATATAAGATCGTACGTACATTACACTATTTTTATATTAAACTTAATTATTTTGCCAAAGATTGGTTTTAATAAAAGGGGTGGTGTGGTCCAATCTAAAAGCGACATGTGTCGTTTAATAATTTTTTTAACCTCCGCTTTAGTATATAGTTATGATTGATGTCTTGCTTAAGATAAAACTCAGTTTGCCTTTTGAGTTGGAGACAACTGCAAGTTTCCTGGTGTGTTTGCTGAACTAAAAGGATCATCTTCTAGCTATCTGTTGGCATGGGGAAATTATATACACATTTTTTGGTCATGATCACATGGGCACTTATGGAGAGCTTGTTAGTGGGCCATCTAGATTCAACGTTACCTACACCTACAAGTAGCTCACATATTGACACACTTTCAAATGGAAGGTTCAGCATTTGCTCACATATTTGGTTACTGATTTTGGTGTGCATATATATGGGTTGAGTTTAATCCATGTTCCTGAATTTTAAGTGGAAAAGTTTGCCACATGGAAACTATACCTCTCGTTTGCATTAGTCACCTAAATTTTCTTTTTGTAAACTTTGAGGACAATGTTTTTTTTAAAGAGGGGAGCAATGTCATGAATGGGAAATTATTCGTAATTAGGGAAAATAAAGGATAAGTTTTGCAATATGTAAGAAAGGCTATAAGTAGTCTTAGCAATACTATGTGTAAATCTATCGATGAATGAATGAACATTTCTCTATCTTCTTCCTCAACTCTCTCCTACCTCCTTCTCTGTTTCTCTCTTCCCCTAATCTTCTTTCTTCTTACCTATATTCTCTTCTTTCTATAGAATTCATTGATTATGTCTTAGGCACATAACATCTTGTTGGACCCAAAAATTAGTTTGAGATTAGGTTTGCTAATTCCATTGACTTTAAAAGGATATGGGAGGAAAACCTTATAATGTCTTTAGACAATATCATCTCTTGAAACCATGAAAAAAAAATTTGATCCTTTAATAGAATCCATTACAAAGGTTGGTATTTGGATTATGATTCCTCAACTCCCCTATGACTACATTAGCTTTGATTTCATAAAAACTATAATGAGATAATCCACTTTGGTAAGCTCATTAGGCTTGATCCATACATTAAGAAAAGACATGGTGACGTTTTTCTAGATTTTTCATCAATGTTGATCTTCTTACCCAGGTGATAACAATATTTTCGTACTTCATGAGAATGAGGAAGTGCATGACTATAATGTTTGGTTTAATTTTTTCAAGGGGATGTGGGAATTGTACACGTGTGTTGCTTAGGAGCACCCTTTAACTTTTGTCTACTTGGGAATATCACACATCAACCCATTGGAATCACTCTCTCAAAACCTTCCTCCAAGGTTGTGCCTAATTAGGATAAACCAACTAAATAATTTCCTAATTTTGGATATTAGCAGTAAGTTCCTAAGAAGCACCAACCTTTGGTTACTGATGATAATGTGACCATTGAAAAGCCTAAGCATTTTAAAAATAGTAATTCATTTTGCAAAAGTAATACCTTCTCATCCAATTCTAAGGATTTTCATAAGTTTAAGGACTTCATGACCTCTAAGGCATCTAGCAACCTTTCAAATGAATCATGAAGAACTCTAGTATTTATGTTCCTACTATAGGCACTTGTGATGGGTTTGAGGCTACTCTTGAGGTGATCTCACCCCCTAATGGTAATTCATTTAGAGTTAGCCTAGTGACATCCCCAAAAGGCATCCCCCTCTTGCTAGACTATGGAGAGACTAGGGTAGACCTTAACCTACTAAAGGATCTCTTAATGAATAATGATGAGTGGAATGGTAGTGATATCATCGATCCAAGCTGAGTTGGAGGCTTTGCTTTCCACTCAATGATTTCCAATTATTGTAATTGATGACTATGCTTTCAACAAATCCTTCCTCTCTCTCTCTTGCCACCAACAGCTTTATGGTGGTTAAGAAGGAGATAATGGAAGTAAGGAACCCTAGAACATCTAATTTTAAGACAAGCAAGAGGAAGGCTAGCCTAAATGTAGATGATATTGCTTCCTCTAACCTAAAAGGGGTAGAAATAAGAAGATTAAGATGGCCATGATGATGATATAGGTGTCTCATTTATGCAATCTTGGGTATTGGCTATTTTTTACCTTTGAAGATCATTTTGTGTCCTAATTATCTAGAAGTGTGATTATCCTACTACCTTTTGATCTCTATAAACCTTGTGATGTGATTAGATTGTTGCTTTCTTGGATGTGGGGTTCCCTTAGCCCTATTATTGTTACAACCTTCATCGCCCCCTACATCAAACAATTTCACCTCACCTTCTCATTGAACGATTTGGTGTAACACCCCCGTTTTTCCCTCGGAGATATTACCGCCAGTGACCTCGGAACTTACACTCCGAAGCCACCCAAGGCTTTCATAGTATTCAAGATATAAATAAAAATGATAATTCAATAAATGTTCAAACAAAATGTTCAACTTTCACAATCTTGAATAATCCAAATATTTGCGGAAAAGTGATAATAAATATTCTTGAACAAAGCGGAAGTAAATTCTTGAAGGCGATCCTTACAGGCCAAGGATCTCGACCTTAAAACTATAAAAGAGTTATTCAAAAGAAACTCGCAAAGACTTCAACTGCTTCAATCTCGAATCACCACTCCTTTACTCCCTGATGTTCCGTATAGGGACGGTTGACACAGTCGGCCATGCAAGAGAAATAAAATGGTCGGTCAGTCTAATGAAAGACTATGCAAGTGGAATTTTTATGTGAGGTTCTTGTGATCTTAGTTGCATTATGACCATCGGTATCCGAATGAAAGTTGGTCGATGGCGTAACCCAAATAATTTCACGGAATGAGAAATATGATGACATGAGATTAGGACACCACAAGGCTATGGTTCTTTAAGAATGAGAAAGGTTATGTTGGGAACTTTAGTTATCAACCAATGTTTTGAAAAGCCTCCATCGACTTATAAAATCTACAATCAACCTCACCGAATGAGTGTTGTCCGAATTCAGATTGGAAAATAGATTTATCAAAGCCGGGAGCCAGAGTGCTTTTCCAATTTGTAATCACCACCCTGAACATGCTTTAATGGGTGTACACTAGCACTTATCTTCTTTAATTACAAAACATTGCATTCAAGTTGGTAGCCTTTAAGACGGCGACGCAATATGTCATAAGATATTGAATTCCCACGAAGGGCGTAAAGGGTTCCTAAGTCCCGATACAAGGCACTAGCTAGGTGCCAAACACTCCTCAAAGCGGTTAAGCGAGCAGGGTCATGACCAGTATTAGGGTCTAGGTCCATCCTAGTGCAAAATATTATAAAAAGGTGTTTAGGGGTTAGTGAAACCCCACCCCTAATTCTACGTTAGTCCAAAACAACGAATCTCAAAATGAGACCGTGAAACAAACAGGTGCACAAACATTGCAACCTAAAGATAACTTCTAGCGTACAATAGTCAAGTTCTGGTGTTAAATAAGCTTATAATGTAAAATGAGAACAAACATGAGCCATTAGATTAGAAAAATGAACGGTGGAGATTAAGCTATATTGGTTTGGGAAAAATCTAATGCGGTGGTATATATTGTAATTTTGCTCACTTTTTAATTCATGGACAAAAATGCCCCACAAAAAAGCTGATGTGCACAAATTTCCAGGAGACCTTTCGTTCTTCTTCGTCGCAAGGTAAACCTCGCCTTGCCTCCTCTTCCTCGCCTTGCCCGTCGATCTTCTTTCCCTCCTCTTCCTCTCCATCTCTGTTTTCTACTCATCTTGTTTTCCTTTTTGAGATCGAAACCCTCCAAAGAACACGCTACAAAACACGACGACCGCCTTATCTCACCTTGTGTCTGCCTCGCCGATCGGTAGACATCGCCGGTCGCAGTAGTTGGTAAGCTCGCCCCTCCTCCTCTTGTCCTTCTTTTATATCTCCACCTTTCTCTCCTGAGACCTCAATCTCATGCTAGGGTTCAGTCAGCGAGATCGGCTCTCGTGCTAGGGTTCCGACGATGTCTCCTACGAGCTCGGAAGACACTGCTGTCGCTGAAGGTATTTCTCCTACGAGCTTATTTTAAGTTGTTTATGGCTGCTACTTTGTGTTGATGTGGATTAGAATTTGTGTTGATGTGGTTTTTATAGGCTGAATTTTGCTTTCTGCTACTTCGTTTATGGCTGAATGAACTTCCGGTTTTTTTATTGGAACTCCTTGAGATTGTTGCCTTGTGATAGCTTTTTTGACATTGTGGCCAGAGCTGCTAAAATTAGGCTTTGCGTATGGATTGTTTGCAGGAAGTGAAAAATTCTGGTTCATGCTATTGTATAATATATTTCATGCTATTGCTTAATAAGGTTCATGCAATTGTATAATATAGTTCATGCTATGGTATAATACAGTTCATGCTATTGAATAATAAGGTATTATTAGACTTGCACCTTTTTATTTGGTCAAAAGAGCACTTGATGTTGATATTATTGTGTTTGTTCAGGTACACTACAAGGAAAACAAAATGAAGAAGAAGTCCAAGAGAGAGAAATTCGAAGCAAGAATGCTCAAGAAAAAGGTTAATGAAGTAGTTTTTTGCAAGTTCATAGTATCTATCATTGAGCTTGATGTGTGGTTCATAAAACATGTCGTCGTGGTTCATGTTTGTAAACGATATGGTTCATTTTTCAGCATTGCCATGTCTCATGTTCAAATATAGGCCAAAAAGGCTCACTCGTTTTATTTTTTTTGTATATAAATGTAATTGATGTGCTTATTAGTTTATGGTTCATGTTCTTATGCAATTAGGTTCATAATGTTTGCCAATAAGGTTCATAAGATTTAGTAAACAAATACTTCTAATGTGTGTTGTATTTTGAAGTTTCATATTACAGTTCATGTTCTTATATTTGCAGGTTCATGAAAATTCACACTTAGTTTCATATTACAGTTCATGCTCTTACTTGTGTTATATTCTATTTTATGCATATGACAGCGGCAACTTCAAAAGGCTTGAAAAGAAAGACACAAGTTAGCTCCACACGTCAAAGTCCGCGAGGAAAGAAAATATTAAAGCTTTCAACTCCACTAACCGGTAGCTTGGAGTTTGAAGGATGTGAAAGTGAAGATGAAGCGGATGAAGATTCTGATGATACAGATTCTGATGATGCAGATTATGAGAAGACAATTAGTATATTACTAAGTATTGAAACTTGACTTTTGGGATATTTGAAAAACAATCTATAGGTAAATGATTGATCAATAGCTAACTTGAAAGCAGTAGAAATGACTACAATGCTAGGCAATGGAAAGGGTCCATTTTGATAAAACAATGTAAAGATTGGTCCTTGAATGCTTGTTGCATATGGTGCATTTTGTTAAATGCATATACTCATTTTGCTCAATTTTTTGCAATGAAATTATATGTTGAGCATTCTTGCTTCATTAACCTTTCAAGTCGGACTTTGACAATCTGTTTTACAAAGTATTATTTACGCGGTTCAATGTGTTCAACAGGAAGGTTCATTGTATTCAACGCGAAGGTTCATAGTGTTAAATGTTTTGGTTCATTTAATAGAGAAATGCATAAATGTTGTGAACCAAAACATTCGGTTCATTTCGTTCAATATGTGTGATTCCAATAGAGTATAAAGCATCATTGTAGAAAAACTATAAAAAAAAACAAAACATAAAACATAAAGAAGCATCAAAAGGCAAATTTCAAAGTCTAAGACAACTTTAAAAACAATTACAATGTATTATCAGTTGAGTCTATACGAGAACCGCCATGTGAATTATAGTATTATCGGTTGAGTCTATACGAGAGCCGCCATGTCGAATAACAAAACCACAAGTAGAAGCATACTGCGTGTAAAAGGAGACACCTTCATCCAATGTGATAAAATATTGACCTTCGTGTGGTTTACACTCGTTTGGACAATTGGGAATGTAATAAGAACAATCTTGTGATAATTGAAGAATGTAGGAATCACTAGCTTCATCAGCATCATCCAATGGAACCGCATCAACACTAACATCATTATCAAGACCCGTCAATTGAACCCCATCAATACTATCATCGTTATCTGAATTAGACAAATTAGGTTGGCCGGAGCTTGATGAACAACCTACAATAAAAAAGGGAGAAAAAGAAGAGATCTAGTAAAAAGGTGCAAAATAACAGTGTTCTTTTGGTTCACAAAGATTGCCAATGCGGTTCATAACAATAGACATTAAAGTTCATTGAAAATGACAATTCGGTTCACGACTTCCTGACTAGTTCCACTTTAACCTTACAGATTGTTAAGAGACAAAATTCAATAAACTGTTGCATTTTCATAAAGAGAAAAACAAGTGTAGTAAGACCTAGAACTTGCAGCTGGCTAATCCATCAACATATTGCCACATCATCTTGATAAACACAACCCTCTAATATAATAAAGCTCAAATTTACATAAACTTATCAAATAGAAAAAGTGGAACATTCATTTAGGGGTTTTCACCCCCTCTTCCAAACATAGTTGAATGATTCTAAGGTTCATTAGCCTCAAGCATCCATATAATACTTCATGTAAATAGTCTCAAGCATCCTAAGTTTTTATTATGGCTATTAGTTTGGGTTATCATGGAGAAAAATGGTTTAGGCATTTCATCAAACACTTGGTGGGCAATCAAATAAGCATACAAAATCAAACTATATTTTCAATTGTAATCTCTATCAAGTCTAAGGCTCTCTTCACCGAAATCCAGGAACAAAGATGCAAAATCACACCTAAACACACGAAAATCCATGAACAAAGATTAAAACCCTAAACCAAAGAAAAACGTACCTAAATCCATCAATGAGGAGGGGGTTCAAGTTGAATTTGATTGAGAGGATGATAGATTACAATAAATCGAGGGGATTTGCTTGTATGAGCGTACGAGGAGGATGTGAGCGAAGGAGACGATCGATAAGCGCAGACACGAATGCTGAGATTGAAGAATTTCAGTTGAATGCTGAGATTGAAGATAAATGACCCTAAAATGACGAAAATACCCCCAAATTCTGAAAATTTAATGTGACGTGCGCCTCTTTTATTAGAATATCTGGACCATTGATCTCACAAAATCAAAGGCTCATAATTGTTCTCATTTCTTAGAATAAGAATTGTTCTCATTTGATCCCCAATCTAATTACAATAAGCTACCATGGGTCATTATTTCTATGCATAATAAACCCTAATTCATTTATATGTTTCAACATGGTCATTATTCTATAATAACCTAAGTTCATTTTATTCAAACAAGCGTTCCCAACACAACATGCATATATGAATAAAATTATTCATGATACAAAATATGAGAGAGAACCATCACTTGCCTTGTTTCGAAGGTGATCGAGAATTATCTTAGACGAGCTTGCAATCCAACGATTGATTTCCTTTTCCTGATTCACACATAAGATACAAAATAAATTATAAGCAATTTATTTTGTTTAACTTAACTTCCTAAGTTGAATTCTTATGACTCGTCTATGTTTATATTTCTAATAAACTTATCTTATTAACATTAATAAAATCTTTTTTTATTAATGTAGGACCTTTTTAATTTCTTTGTATTGCATATTGTAGATTCTTTATCTTTATGCATATATATTAATTAAAATATGTACCCATATGTTATTTCAATAAAAATCATATCATTTTGCAAAGTACATGTTTTGAAGACATAATATCAATAATATTCATCATTTGCTTTCTATTTGCAAATTTTATAAAAATATAAACTTGCTACTTTTCTTTCATAAAAATATCATAAAAATATCATAATAATATTTTTAACATCTTATAAATTAAGATTTAACAATATTTATTTTATTTTAAATACCCCAATTAAAAAAATGCATAAAATAAGGTAAAAATGGGTAAGGAGGAAAGCCAAACGGGTCGGGTCAGGCCCGCGGGCCTGCTACGTACAACAGCAGCAACAATGTGCGTCTCCGACTTTAGAAGCTTCGTTCTCCTTCTTTTGTAATCGGTTCGAGGCATGTGAGGTGTCGTTGGAACTGGGGAGAGTAGCCCTACCAATTGTTGGTATAATCGGTGGCTTAGGTGGTCTGTGCTGGTTGGAAAACGCCGCTGAACATGCGGTTCCGGTGACGAAGTTCGAAAACAGAGACTGGTTTTTATGTGGGTTTATAGATTGGTTTTTGACCAAATTCCGATTGAAAAGGGAGTGATTTTGCTTAAGGTTAGATAGGTAATGGCAAGAGCTATTATAGGGCCAAGAATTATCTTCAACGCTCCAAAAATAAGCCCAAAATCCTCCATTAAAGTCTTGGACACAATCCCGTTAATTTCACCCATTTATGGGTGATTTATCTTGTAATTGAATTAGGATTGATGATGTTCGTTTTTTAGTTTAGTTTTTGAGTGTTTTCTTGGTTGTTTAGTATAGTTTAGTTGTGTATCTGTGTCTGTTTTGTGTCTGTTTAAGATGAGTTTGCATATTTTGTGAAAAGTATGGAAGCTACTCTGTTTTTTTGTTTTTCTATAGGTTTTTGAAGCAGGTTGGAGCGTTCTGGAGGCATTGGAATTGGGAGGAGACATTGGAGCATGGCGAGCTAAGGAGGAAACAAGGACGTTGAAGAGATCCCGGAAAATCCAAAAGAAGTTGTGAAAAAGTACAAAGGAACAAGGCCAAACAGGCTCGGTACCGACCATGTGAGTTTGGTACCGAGGTATCAGGAGATAGGAAGTTGGAAGGAATTCAGCAAGAGTCTACCGACCCTGACAGGGTTGACACCGAGAGTGTCCTATGTCGGTAGACGCGACCGACTTCGAGTTTTTAATGTTTTTATTCCGTAATCTTTTAGTTTTAGAAAGTCTATCTTTATGGAAACTTTTTAGATAGCTTTTCTAGTATAAATACTCTTGTCTTTAGTAGTTTTAGGGAGGATTTTTTTGGGCGAATTGAGAGGAAACTGAAAACACGCACCTTTTTCCTAGGTTTTCTGATTTCGTTAGTTCTTAAGGAGACTTGGAGAAGAAGTTTGTGATTTCTGGTTGTTTTCTGAGACAAGAAGTGTTATTAATTGAAGTAAGTTTAGTTTTGATTCAAAGTGATGTCTTTATTCAAGTGTTTCGTTTGTTTTTCCTTAAGCATGAGTAAGTAGTCGTTTATTCTAGGATCGGGGTTGAAAACCCGACATAATTATGCATGAATGATGGTTTGATGAATGATTGAATGCCTTCTTTCTTTTCTCTACTTGTTTTGTGTTTATGCTTTGACGAAAGTCAAGGTAATTCGAGTTTGTTTCTAAATCAAAAGAGAAAGTAATGAACTTAAATGTTGATAATGTTTGATAATGAAAGTTACAAACTTTGGATCAAAAATAGGTAGAAAGTGAGCTGATTTATGAAAGTAGATCGATTTACTTGTTTTAATAAATGAAAGTTGATGACTTTATATTCAAGGCATGATATTCATGATTCACATTATCTCGATTGCATGATTATGTTGTGGTAGACCCTTGTCCTAGATCTTTTTCCCTTATTTGAAAGTTCATATCAGTCTCTGTTTCACATCGGTACCGAGGCTCTGTAGGTCGGTACCGGACCTAGGTTTATCTAGTTTTGATTTGTGCTTTGTCTGTTGAAGTCTGCCTCATAATCGAGTCTTTAGGGCCGGTACCGATCTGGTACTGAGACGTGTTTAATTGTTTTGCTTTGTTGTGTTCCTTGCTCAGTTTAGTTTTCTATTGTTTATTTTTAGTTTAGTAATTAAACACAACCTTGCTTCCCGTGGACGATCCTGACTCCCTATACTCAGCAGGGTCCTGACTATAAATTTATTTGTTGTTAAGTAAATCTCTATCAACAATTGACCCCCTAATTCACTCCATTAATTTGAACGATTTTACAAAAACGTTACATTTGACCTAGAACGAGATAGAACGAGATTTCCGGGATGATTTTGATTGAATGACCCCGAATTGATTGAGGGAACTTGTAGAGCGTAAAGAAAGTGACAAATACGTGTAACACCCCCTTTACTTACCCTGGAGGTATTACCGCTAGTAACCCCGATTAGGACTAAACCAGAGTTACCCAAGGCTTTAACCTGACAGAACTTACTAGAACAATGTAAATGAAACCATTAAAAACCTAACAAAATTAAGTAAAACTTTACAGCGGAAAAGAGAATAAAAGGTCTTATACAAGCCTTAACTTAAAAAGAATTAGTAAATAAATAGAGCAACCTTCTATTTAAACAAAGTCTTTATCAAGTCTTCCTTAAGTTCTTAACTTCTTTCACTCTTCGCGTTGCAGCAACTTAACCAAGAACTTCACTCAAGTATAGCCATTGGAAACCTTTCTTCAACTTCTGGAGCTTCAAACCTCTGAATCCGCCTCTTGAATCAACTTCCAAGAAGAACCTGATGTGTCGTATACCAACGGTTGACACCAGCCGACCATATAAAAGAAAAGAAGATGGACGGGTTAGTCTAATGAAAGACTAAGCAAGCGGAGAAACTAACTTGATTCTTATGGTTGTAACTAAACATATTGGCATCTAAATCCGATTAGACTCGGATTATGATCCAACAGTTAGCAGTCTTATAGAGAATAAGAAGGAGACTTGCATAATCAAGAGAGAGAACACCACATCTTGTGGTTCCTTCAAGAAGCATAAACGATTAATGGAAACTTATACTAACCACACAACGTTCACAAACGTCTTCAACGACTAACAAGCTTAACTTCATCAAGGTTTGATTAAGAATCATTCTTAATCAGGAGCAAGAATGGTTATCAAAAGAGCTAACCATTCAGATACATTACCGTGCCTATCGCACTTTCTTCACTTCATGATTTTAACATTTCATATTTGCTTTAATAGTTTTAAATCGACCCAAATTGCTGCTGAACAATTCCTTGTAACTGATGTCGTCAGGGTGAGAGGGCCTATTTCATCCGTGACCACTTGACCCACATCAGTTTCTTTTTGCACTTAGCTAGAGTGCACCATTGTCCTCCTTCAACGTGAAGGGAGACATGAGTCATGACTCCAATATTGGGATACGCTAGCAAGCTACGCCCCCAATACAGACTTTGTTATAAAGAGGTCATTGGAGACTCGACTCCTACCCCTGGACTACCTATTTTGCAACAATGTTTCAGCATAGGACCACTAAAGAGATGTCTTGGAGTCTAAACTCCCATCTCTACCATCTTACTTCACAACAATGTCTCAACATGAGACAGCTAATCATACAACGGTCCTAAGTTCAGTTCTAGCGTAAAGACTGGAATAACGACATGGTCGTTATTTCTAACAAAATAACAACCTATCAAACTTTATTCAACATGCAAATTATTCCCAACATGAGGATCAAATGGAATTCAATTCCTCATTAATAACCATAACACAAGAGAGAATCGTCCACTTGCTTTAGAAGGCGTGCTCAACGTCCTTAGCAATTCAACAGTAATCTTTATCACCCTTCTGCCAAATATAACAAAAGAATTTCTCAACAACGAGCTCACGGAAGCACTTCTCAGTTTTATACTCAACTCCTACAACTTCCTAATCGATAAACGATTTGATTTCCGAATATCGATTTATAATAAATCCTTAGTTATCATGCTTTAAGGAGCCATCTTGACGAAATTATAACTAATTATTCGCTTCACTTTTGAAAAAAAATTTCTAAAAAAAAATTGTTCATTAGTAACGTGATAGGCGTGAAATGGTCGTGCAAATCACGGCAATGCAAAAGAATCCAAACTAACTAAGAACCGTAGTCTTTAGGAAGTCCGGGTCGAATCCACAAGGAGGTTGATTTATCTTTTTATGTGGATTTTATGACAATTAAATTAAAAGGGGGTTTATGAATTAAACTAAATCTAAGAATGCAAAACTAGCAAAATAATAAAAAGATTATGACAAACAATAATTAAGAAGATAGCTTAGGCAAACAAATATCCACAATCGAATGACAAGTTGATCATTGATTTCGCCTCAATATCACATGCAATGGATTTTCCAATTCCTTTTCAATTCTAACTAACAGCACAACCAGATACTATTAGTTCTAACTAATTAAACAACCATGAAACCATCAATGATTCAGTTTAATAGCAGCAATAAGGATAGGAATATAATAGGATACAATTCTAGCATAAAACAACCAGCTTTTACCCTAGAATGTAAATCAAATCTCTTCTGCATAAGACTAGCACAACCAGATACTAGTACGATGCAGTTGCTACTTCAATCTAGAGATGCTCAACCAGTAACACTCTAGATCTAGCAATAGATTAAATAACAACAAACCCTAGTTGATCATGCTAGAAACTGTTGAAATAAATCATAAACATTCAAGCAAGAGATAAGATTAAACCCAAGCAATAGATAAGGAATTAGAAATCTCACAACTTTAATCAAAACGATGCTTCAATTGTCTGACTGAGCAAAGGTGCTTAGTTCTCCATAGAAAAGCTAAAAACTCTGAAAGAAAAATATGATAATAGTCTATGAATAAGAGATGCAACTCTCTAAAAGCTAATATATCAAATCTATATATATAATTAAAACCGCTAAGGATTCGAGCCTCCACATTGCACCACGTCGGATTTTGCCACATGGTGCTTTCTCATTATGCCACATAAGATTTTGTCAAATGTCATTTTCTCCTTATGCCACATAGGATTTTCCTTAATTCGTTTATATTACACGTCATATAATTCATAACACGTCATTTTATTTATTGACACATCACTTATACGGTCATATTTATAAGTGTATTTATAACATAACAATATATATATAAATATATCAAGTTTGAATTATTTATACGTATCAAAGCCATAATTTATTATTTTTATGAATTTCTTTCATCGTCGGCAACGCGGTGCTCGACCCTCCACCGACGCCCTCAATCTCGACCTCGTGGCCAAACAGTCATTACTCTGAAACACACGACTTTGGGGCTGGTAAGGCGGAGTGCACTAAGCTCAAGGAGCACAAGATGAAGGTTAATTGCGTGTCGCCGCCATGATGACTCCGATGGTGATCAATATTTATGGAGTCGAAGTAGATGTGATATCATGGAGAGGTGGGTATCTCAAGGCCATGGTTTGAGATTGAAGGCGAAGAATATAGTGGAGGCTACTATATTAGCAGCCATTATTTGGTTATTGAGGGTGGGTTTATGGTGATTAATCAAGTAAAAGTTTACATTGAAGGCTTTGGATCTAGAGATTGATGGCATAGAGTGGATCTTACATGAGAAGGAATTAGTGATAATCTTCAACTAAATTAATATGATAAATTATAAATAAATCACAAGTGGAATTTTTTATTTTAGAAAAATATATGAGTGGATTTTTGTTAAAGAAAATATCACGAGTGGATTAGATCATATCTTTTTTTTTATCTTGTGATCTTTTTTTTACCTTAAACTTCCATCGATATATCTTTCCTCATTTTATATAAAGATTATACGAAATATATATTAGTTTCATTGATTTCATTCTATTAATTATATCGAAGTTATAATTCATTTTTTTCCTTAACATTAATATAACATATTAAAAAACTTTTGATTTTAATAATCAAAATCAAGTATTATAAATATTACAAAACTTATAATCTTGATTATATAATAATCGTAAATTTTTATTTAAAATATGATATTTTTACATATTCACACAAATATATTTCGGTTTATCAATCTAAAAGAAACTTTAAATTTACCAGCCAAATAAATTTTATTAACAATATCTTTGATTTTTGTAGGCATTATTTTGTTAATAAGACCAATTTACGGATTTTATTTGACTGTTCATATTTACAAATATGGTTAGTTAATTAAAACTTTTAACTATTTGGTTGATATATCTTTTATGGAAATCCAACCCTAATTTGACCTTCATCAATATCACATTATACACTATTATTTTCAATTTGGCACATATTCCGATTTTTATGGAAATCCAACCCTAATCCATATCTTAGTGATATATATAGTTTTAATAACAGTTTTATTCACAATAAAATTTGTGAATTTCTAACAATTTTATTCACAATAAAATTTGTGAATTTCTAACAAATTTATTCAAATTCAAATACGTGTCATATCTTCAACAAATCCTAGATTTTGGTTAATATATTGTTTTCAAATTCAAATACGTGCAAAGTTTTTTCAAAATTTGGTTATTTTTTTCAATGTTTTTGGTAATATTTCAAGTTTCCAATTTGACATTATTCTACAATGAAGATTTTCCTATATTAATGGATCACTTATTTGAAAACAATCTTATGTATTCAAACTTTAAATTTGTTAGTTTCTAACAAATTTTTCCAAAAACAAATATTGGCCCTATCTGTAACAATTCCTAGATTTCTGTTAATATGTTGTTTTGTTTCCTACTCTATATTATTCACTTTATTTTTTCCATAACAAAATCAATTAAGGATTAATTATTTCCAATTTTGATGAGTATTACTATAAAACAAAATTTCGATAAGTTAAATTAACATTTCACCCCTCATCTTTTATACAGATGATGTTCATTTGTTAATAACTTGCACTCTCCTTCTATTTCTTAGTGTGCCATTTTTTCTTTATGTTGCTTGGTTATGTTTCGTTGTTCTATTTTTTGGTGTGCCATTTTATATTTATGTCGCTTGGTATATTGCTTCCTTCTATATATCCAGTGACTCTTCAATCTAACAAGTGTCAATATTTTTTTCAATGTAGATGATCTAACAAGATGGGTTATATCAGATATATTGTTCCAAGTCGAAACTGTATGTTAAGAGTTCGTGTAATGGGTATGTGGAAGTTTAAGAAGAAAAAGATGATACAAACATCCATGTTGCTATTGAATTCATTATGATAGATGAAAGAGTAATTAGTATACCTTATTTCTAAATTAAAAAATAAATAAATTCATATTATGTTTATTTATTTTTTCTCAATATATTTTATTATTATTTTTACAAGGTGATAAAATACAAGGAGTCATCGAAAATCTTTCATGTAGTATTTTGCATGCATTAAGGAAGGAAATGCATATATCATTTCCAATTTCGGTCTAGCTATTTATCAAGCAAAATATAAATTTTCTAATTATAATTATGAATTTTTTTTATCTTAATACTACCATTAGGCCATGTGATCCAATAAGTGTTCCCTTTAATTTATTTTGCCAATTTTGATCATATTTTAAATGAGAAAATGAATGAAACCGTACTTATTATTAAGTTTGTTACATTAATTTTTATTTTATTGTATTTTATTAACATTGTTTGGAGATTTTCATAATTTAAAAATCCCTAATTTTTGGATATTTTTGGCGATTTTTAATACCTTTAGGATATATCTATATCAAATTAGTATGAGATTAAATTTTGATTTTTTGCTGATTTTTTTTTCAATTTGTTTTTATTCTTCTTCCTAAAATTTAGGTATGACAAAAACAAACCTACAATAATAAAAATTTAAGCATGTTAAAATTTTAATTCCACTTCATAATATTTTGGTTTCTTGAGTTTTTAATCAATAGAGAATTTTTAGATTTTTGTTTTATTATTATAACGTGTAAAAAAAACTTATATCCATTCCGTGCAGGGCACGGGTATTACACTAGTTAGGTCTAAAAAGTCTATCCAAAAATACATAAATCTCGGATTAAAGCTGACATAGGAAGGACCAATAACAATAAAACACGTGACATCATTTGAATCACGCGGCTGTCAGAGGCGGCGGGCGCCGCTGGGTTGGCGGCGGATGCCGCCAGCACCTCGGTTCAGAACAGGTCACACTTCGGGGGCTGTTTTGACTCACTTCGAGTTGGAATTTGGACTCGGAGTAAAAACATGAATTATAGCTATTTTAACTAGCTTTCCAATGATACCAATATCAACTTCATCGGACTACTATAGCTCCCGAACGAACCCTCACAAGACAGAGGTGTCGAACCAGCAACTCCAACGGATGGCCCGAATTCAAGCGCTCTTTCCCCGATTTCCATTCCTTTCACACTTGTTCACTTTAAGACCTGCAAAACAACATAGAACAAGTGCAAAAACCCAAAACTCCTAGACACTCTAAGACTAAAGAAACTAACTAAAACTACCTAAAAGCAACGCAAAAGAAACGTAAACATGCATCCTAAATACTACCTATATGCAAGCTATCAAATTCCCTCATGCTTAACCCTTGCTTGTCCTCAAGCAAGTCATAAAACCAAAACACACCACAGAAATGCAATCATACATCCATCTCAAGTCAAACAAGCATTTCACATATGATCAAAAACCCGACCAAGACTTCCTAGCATGCATTATAATAAGCAAAAAGTAAAGCCCATTCTTTCATTCTAGACCTCACCAAAGTAAATTGTGTTTGCACTCAAACTCTCAAGTGTTTAAGGGTAGGTGTTTCGCTCAAAATCAACCATGAAAACTAGACTACCATAAGCTTGCATCAGAGTTCTAAATCTGCACCGCTGGGAATTAAACACATAACAAAAATCAAGAGGTCTTTTTAAGGGTTGTAATGGGGCCAAGGTAAAGAGAAATTTGGAAGGGATCATATTTGGCATGTGGAGCTAAATCCGGGATAAAGAACTAATCCTAAACCCAAACTTCAACACACTTTCTTTTCTTAGTTCTCCCAAACTTTTCTTTCTCAACTCCATACACATTTTTATACACTTTGTTTCTTTCTTCACTTTTTTTTTCCTTGCCTCTTCTTCAACTCATTCTTTGCTTTATGAAGACTACTAACAATGGCAAAATACATCAATAAACACTTGAACTTATACACTTTTTTCAACTAACACCCTATACTTTGAAATGTTCAAATAAACCCTTAAATTTGACTAAATTTGTTCTGTTAAACACATCACGCTGATGTGGCATGGAGTGTGAGATTCACTCTCCCTGATATGCAAGTGAGATACTGATATTTTTTTAAAATAAAAAATTACAATTAATTAAAATACCACAAATTTTATTTTTACATTTATAAAATTCTTTCTTTGATACAAAGTGGCTGAAGTAGTGAAGTAATGAAGTGGGTTTAATTGCAGATCCAGGAACAAAGAAAGCAGATCTGCAATTGCAGATCCAGGAACAAGATGTAATTTAGAACCCTAAAATGCCCAAATGATGCGGATGCGGGAGTTAGAATTCTTCGTCTCGAGTCCAATTTCGGACTAAAATGCCCAATTTCGCCGACGGGAGTTAGAATTCTTCCCCTAAAATGCCCAATTTCGGACTGTCGAGTCCGCCGTTCTAGCGAGAATTCCTGATTCTGGATGCCCAATCTTCACCTCGAACTAGATCTGGTTCGACGAGGCAGAGAAGATACGCCGCCGTTCTGTCCTAATACTGGATCTGGATCTGGTTCTTTCCAAGGGATGTTTATCAAGTTGAACAAATTTGTGAAGTTCGACGAGGCAGAGAAGATGCGCCATCGTAACGTCCTGATTGACGGAGCGTGCATCGCTTCCATGGCCTGGACGGCGGCGCCGGTGACGAGAGGCCCGATTCCGTCGCCCGGGATGAGCGTGAAGGTGCACGGGCCGCCGTCGCCTGGGCGGGGCATGTAGGTGACGGATCGGGATTGGATTGTGCGGAGTGGAGTTTGAATGAAGGATTGAGAATTGGGGGAAGAAGAGAGCGGGCTTTGTTCTAGGGAATTATATTTTTAATTATGTTTTTGGGATTTTTTTTTCTTTTTTGGTACTTATTTGGGGAATTTGATTAGAGTTTTTTTTTAATATTTTATTTATTTATTTATTAAATTGAAAAAAATAAAAATAATTACATATGTGGAATCTATGTGGCACCCGCATGGCGCATATGTGGCATCCAAGTCACCGCGAGTGAAGTTCACTCAAGGACTCAGTGTCTAAAAGTGTAAAAATTGTTAAGTTCAGGTGTTTATTTGAAACTTTCATAGTACAGGGGGCTGGTTGAAAAAAAGTTACAAGTTCGAGTGTCTGTTGATGTATTCTGCCTACTAACAATTAAACTGAACTTTTTCGTTTGCTTTGCACAAACTTTTCATCTTCATCATTATTTTCACTTTGCAACCAAGAGTTGTATTTCCTCTTTTTCCACCTTTTCTTCCAACTCTCCCATACTTATACATAACTCACACAAAACAAAAACACAACCTAAAGTCCTAAATCCCGGATGTGTCAAGCTTATTTAGCTAGGAAAATTTTGTGGAGTTATCAAAAATAGGCTTAAAGCTCAAAAGAAATGGGGTATCAAGAACATGGATCTCGTAAGGTAGGAAGGGAAATAATAGGCTTATAAACAAACATTGCCTCAATCATTTTAACGTCATGCATTTAATCATATAAAACAGCCTTGAAAAAGAGTCATAACGCAAGTTCTAGAGCTAGATAGTCATGGTGATACACTCAAGAATGTAGAGAACAAATATAATCATGAAAGGCCAAAAATATCTCACAAGGCTAATTTTTGTCTAGAACTTCAGAATGAATCAAATACCCAAGCTAAATACATGCTCAGTCCTATAATCAAAGTAATTAATCAATGATCATGCTCATATCATATCAACTTCAGCAAATCATGGGTTAGAATTCATACTCAACTTTAGAGAAACAAGAAGAATCAAACAATGGAGAAATATGAACCTAAATGCAATATTTTTGTATTTTTATGAATTTTTTGATTTTTTTTCATTTTTTCAAGAATTTGAATCAATGCAAAACATAAAGTTAACATGCCTAATCTAATGCAACTACATGAATGAAAAACAAGTAATCCCCTTCCCCATGCTTAAATCTTACATTGTCCCCAATGTAAAGTAAAAGGAAAGAGAAAGAGAAAAACTCACAAACCAACTACTAATTTGGGTGAGGAAATGGTGGTGATCAACATCAGAAGGGCAGAAATCGACATCAAAGGGGGCTGCAGGCAGGCGGCGGGTGCCGCTAGGGGGCGGCGGTCGCCGTTTTTCGGAAATTTGAGGCGGCGGACGCCGTCGGCCACTTCGTAGCTAGGGTCCTTTGAATTTAATTGGCGGCGGGCGCCGCCGTGTTGGTGGCGGGCGCCGCCAGTTCCATTGCACTCCTTTTTGCCTACCTGCAGATTAGTCCAACACAGAAACAAAGGAAAAACCGAAACAAAAACAACTTACCTAAAAAAAAGTACCTAGGTCGGGTTGCCTCCCGACAAGCGCCTTATTTAACGTCGTGGCTCGACGTTTAGCATAAATTGACAAGATTAGACATTGTCAATGCCCTTAACAACCTGTCAAAAGCTTGTGAACACATCTCACAAGAACATAAGTAACACAATGATAAATTGAAAGTGAATATTATACCATTCAAAAACCGTTTCAACTTATCAAACCTATGTGCCCAATTTTTATGAGATGGCATATGCTCAAACAAATTCAACACAAGTGGTGATGTCAGAAAATATTTACAGTATGGGTCAAAGTATTTGTCACCATTACCACTTTCTTCAAAGATGAACTCCATATATTTTTCACCTTCCACCTCATGTTCTAGACTTGGTTCCGCATCTTGCAACTCCATAAGCTCTGGATGTGAGAAGGTGGGAAAACTGAAGCATGGGATTTCAAGGCCTAGCATAGGGCACAAAATGATGGCGGGAGCCTTAACAGATGTATCATCTTGGTTTTCTCCCTCATTGTTGTCTACTTCATCAGCAAAGAAGTCATCATGGTCAACAAAATAATCTTCTTCCAAAACCATAGAAGGCTCAAACTCATGACTCCACATGGGAGAAGATGATTCAGATTCACTAGGCTTTGCAAGTATCTCTGTGGCAGTACAAACTTCCCTTGTCAAAGCATCCGTCCTGGTAGAGAGTTCTTTCATTAAATCCTCAAGAGACGTATCAACCGGTTGTGGCTGTTGGGAAGATGGCTCAGCATGAAAGCTCCGATAGCTCATGAAACATAAGAAATCCCAGCATTCCTCGGATTCCATATACAAAAGCCTCTCATTGCTCATGTAGTTAGCCAATACCCTTGTCTCAAAATTCATTCCAAGAATAACTCCGATGTTGACCTCTCCATCAGTGTATCGGAATCCCCGAGTACCAAGTTTGAACACATGGTCTTGAAATCTAGAAAAATAATCATGGAATTGTTCATCCTACAATTGTTTAAACTTGAACAAAGCCATATATTAGTAGCACAAGTGTTATGAACCGTAAGATAGGTTCACAACACCAAGATTGGCAACAAAATCACACAAAAGACAACTATTGCCTCCCCGGCAACGGCGCCAATTTGATAGGCGTGAAATGGTCGTGCAAATCACGGCTATGCAAAAGAATCCAAACTAACTAAGAACCTTAGTCTTTAGGAAACCCGAGTCGAATCCACAGGGAGGTTGATTTATCTTTTTATGTGAATTTTATGACAATTAAATTAAAAGGGGGTTTATGAATTAAACTAAATCTAAGAATGCAAAACTAGCAAAATAATAAAAAGATTATGACAAACAATAATTAAGAAGATAGCTTAGGCAAACAAATATCCACAATCGAATGACAAGTTGATCATTGATTTCGCCTCAATATCACATGCAATGGATTTTCCAATTCCTTTTCAATTCTAACTAACAGCACAACCAGATACTATTAGTTCTAACTAATTAAACAACCATGAAACCATCAATGATTCAGTTTAATAGCAGCAATAAGGATAGGAATATAATAGGATACAATTCTAGCATAAAACAACCAGCTTTTACCCTAGAATGTAAATCAAATCTCTTCTGCATAAGACTAGCACAACCAGATACTAGTACGATGCAGTTGCTACTTCAATCTAGAGATGCTCAACCAGTAACACTCTAGATCTAGCAATAGATTAAATAACAACAAACCCTAGTTGATCATGCTAGAAACTGTTGAAATAAACCATAAACATTCAATCAAGAGATAAGATTAAACCCAAGCAATAGATAAGGAATTAGAAATCTCACAACTTTAATCAAAATGATGCTTCAATTGTCTGACTAAGAAAAGGTGCTTAGTTCTCCATAGAAAAGCTAAAAACTCTGAAAGAAAAATATGATAATAGTCTATGAATCAGAGATGCAACTCTCTAAAACCTAATATATCAAATTAAGTCTAAAAAGTCTATCCAAAAATACATAAATCTCGGATTAAAGCTAACATAGGAAGGACCAATAACAATTAAACACGTGGCATCACTTGAATCACGCGGCTGTCAGAGGCGGCGGGCGCCACTGGGTTGGCGGCGGGTGCCGCCAGCACCTCGGTTCAGAACATGTCACACTTCGGGGGCTGTTTTGACTCACTTCGATTTGGAATTTGGACTCGGAGTAAAAACATGAATTGTAGCTCTTTTAACTAGCTTTCCAGTGATACCAATATCAACTTCATCGGACTACTATAGCTCCCGAACGAACCCTCACAAGACAGAGGTGTCGAACCAGCAACTCCAACGGATGGCCCGAATTCAAGCGCTCTTTCCCCGGTTTCCATTCCTTTCACACTTGTTCACTTTAAGACCTTTAAAACAACATATAACAAGTGCAAAAACCCAAAACTCTTAGACACTCTAAGACACTAAAGAAACTAAATAAAACTACCTAAAAGCAACGCAAAAGAAACGTAAACATGCATCCTAAATACTACCTATATGCAGGCTATCATAACGGTTCTTAAAGGTGACCAAATCTCGGATCAAACGGATTAACAACGAATCCCGAGTTTATCCGAAGTCCTTTACCTGTCAATCGGTGTCAAAACTTGTATTCGCCATAACTAAAGATCTTGACGTCCGTTTCTCGAGCGGTTTGAACCATTGAGACCATATCAATGTCAAGATTATAAAAACCATAAATTTAATTAGCAAAGCGGAATCGAAAGGACCTTATGGTGGCTCCACAACCACCCCGCTAATTAATTTCGATTGTAATTACCTTCACTTGATCCCATGGCTCGTTTGGCTCGATAGTGGCTCGATCCCCGAGCCCAAGGGTAGCTGGGTGTTGCCCGGTGGTGGCCCTCGTGATGGGTGGTGGTCGGAGAAGCTGGCGATCGCCGGCAACGTCGCAACGAGGCAAAGAAGATAACCGGCGGTGTAGAATTCTTTCCTCCCGAGTACGTCGCTCCTCCTGATTCTTTCAATGGTTCTGGTTTTATTTTGCAGCAGCCCAAGCCCAAGAAAATTCAGAGAGGAAGAAGATGAGAGGTGGCAGATGTGGACGGGCAGAGAAGATTGCCGGCGGTGAAGAAGCTCGAGTTTCTTTCTCCACAGTTCGTCGTCCTGTCCTGTTTGATCTCGCTCTCCCTTCCTCTGATTTCTCTACTTTGTTCGAGCCCCTTCCTTGAACGAGGCAGCAGGAGCTGGTGATGGAAGCATGGGCGAGGTAGAGAAGGCGGCCGACGGTGACAAACTCCGTCCCGAGTCCATCGCACCGTCCTGATTGGTCTCTCTGGTTCGTAGCTTTGATGAGGCAGATAAAGATATGCCGATGGAGAAAGAATTCTTTCACCCAAAACCGTCGTTCCATCCTAATCTCATTCTATCTCGGTTTCTTCCTTATTAAGAAAGAAAAGATATGATTTTAAAACTCAAAACCCGTCTCGAAACGGGACTCGCGTTAAAGGGGTAAAACTATGTACCTCGGGTGGAAAAACTTACTAAATACAAAACGTCCCGTAAAATATGTAGACCAATAAAACCAATTTTCCATGATTTTATCTTGCTACCTTCAATTTTTAAGGCTTTCGTTTCGTATTTTAAAACCTTTACAGTACATAATTAAAAGGACGGCTTATCCAATAAATATTCTTTTTCCACTGAAAAATCCTAGAATTCACACCGATCCATAAAATCAGTTCTTTATGATTTTAGGATAACACCAATAATTTTCTAGGATTTAAATTCCGACAAAAATATTGGATTAAGCGTTAAAACGGACAAAGAGGTTAAAAGGATATCCGAGAAAAATTCAAAAATATCCTTAAAAACCACAGTTATTACATTAGTACCCCCTTAAAAATGGTTTCGTCTTCCAAACCAAGGAGAACTCGGATCATAAGGAAAGATAGCACAAGCACATACACACAACCACTACAAACTTATAAAGAAGTTTGTAGTACCCCCTTAAAAAACATGTTGTTCCTTCGGCACCAGGCACAAAACAACCATTGCTTAGTTACCAAACTCCTTCTTCACAACGTTCATTAACTTTGGGAAAATGGCTCAGCATTTCCTGTCTAGTTTCTCAAGTCTTTTCTTCACCTCCATTTTAGACCAAGGTAACCTAAGCAAAGGTATTTTTCTTATTCACGATTCAATCTGGCCCTTCTTCATAGGGGTCATTTGGTTGAATATCCATCTTATTATTGTTGAGTACATGAGATATATTGAACGCATACTATCAAGGAAGACATTACGGATAGAATGCACTGAAGGTGGCAATGCCAACTATTAAGCAAGCTTATCAGTTCTTTCCAGTATCTCAGAAGATCCAACATAGCGAGCATTTACGTTGTCTCACTTTCCCCAGCGAAATACGCCTTTCAATACGGATACTAGAACAAAAACGTTTTTCTTTACAATGAACTTAACATGCTCTCGCTTTAGCACAACACACAACTGTTGTCGCTTTTGAGCAGTTAGTATCCTTGATCGTGTTAGTCCGATATCAGTTGTTGTTCTCATGGCCAAGTCTGGCCCATGAAGAACCTTGTCAGCATTGTCATTCCAACAAATTGACAACCAACACTTCCATCCTTACAAAGCCTCAAAAAGAGTCATTTTCTTTATCGTGTGATTAAAATTCTTTTATGTGAATTCACTCAAACTCAAGCTACCATTCCGACTTGTGTGGAATCTAGAATACATGTCCTCGAGAGTTTGAGTTTGTTTCTTTGCATTGTTCATCAGTTTGATGAGGGAGGCCAGCGCTAACCTTCAATTCACTACAACTATGCTTTTTAGGTTTTCAAAGCTCATCAACAACAAATACACATGAACAGTTTTAAAACCAAGCAATCCATAATCTTGAATAACAAATCCTGGTGTCTTACCTTCTTGATCTTCCCCAAAGATCTTAAACAGTATTACTTTCCCATACTACTTTTTCCTTGATCTAGTCAACAAATTTTGAATAAAATCCTAGGGTATTCACACAACCTTGTTGTCATTCAATCTAGACCTTTAGTCCTTCTCAAATTAGTTTGTTTACAAGGATTACTTAAAATTCTTACTCAATTTCCTTTTTGAGATAAAATCTCAATATTACTTTAACCAAGAATATGAGATTTATCCAACACATGACAAGGTAATAACCTATCTTGTCAATCCTTTACATCCTTTTCTCAACGAAACTCAGCTTAGGCATACTGACATTAAAAAGTAGTTATCTCTCTCAACTACTTCAAACTACACTCTTACGCATTACTATACCAACATATTGGACAATAATACTTGTAGTCCAATAATTTCCAACAAAATTGTCTCCATTGACAATTTTCAGTCTTTTTCATCAAATAACTGTTTAGACTTCACTTAACATTCTAACTTGTTGAGCAACAAAATTCTCAAGATTAGATATAGCAATTGGCAATACTACTAAAATAGTAGACAATGCTAATACTGAGTTAACTCAAAAGATTTTTACAAGGTAGTTGATATAGCAATTGCTATATAAGAAAACTCTCGTCTTTGAATCTCAATAACTTTACTTGGCAAAAACTTATATGATTACCAACACACTATATAAAAATAGTCTCAAAGTCTAGCTCAACACTTTACATGGAAGGAAATGCTTACTTCCAAAATTTTTATCAAGACAATACTGCATATTGCTCAAATTATGACAAAGATTTGCAATTCTTACAAATTCTTTATTTCATCTAAAACACAAGGAATTATGTGATCTTATTTCACCATGTGATCAGGATGGGAAATAAAATAAACATAATCCTTTATTGCATTCTCATAGGAATAAGACATGTAATCTTGCCTTACCATGTGATCAAGATGGAAGACAAATTACATTCTTACTCACCACTATGAAAACCGTAAAAATACTTACTCTCAAAGTGTTTTAACAATTAACATTGCCTTAAAATTTCATATCTGAAATTTTCTCAAAATCAAAGATGAGTCTCAAAGGAGCAAAGACAAACTAATTCGTTTCTAGACATATCACTTTCCTTTTGAAGTATAACACTTCTTTTCTTCTTCAAGGTAGTTCCTGGTGACATACCTTGACCTTTTTTTTCACTTCCAACACACTATCATACTTTTCCGTACTCCATAGTATGAAGTAATCCTCATTTGGTACGACTTGGTCAGAACTCATCTTAACTTTACAAGTTCCAATAAAAAGGTTGATTACTTGAATTCATTTACTTGCAATCCTTACTAAAGAAAAGATTTCAACATCTTTATACTTATAACATAGATTCTCCTGAGATCATTCTCGATTGTATATCATCTTGACATACTGCTTTAAGATGAAGTATTAATGATTCCCCACTAAAATTCAAAACTTGAGTTCATCTACTCTCCAAAACCATAGATCTTCTGGAGCTTACTTGTCATCTCAACTCTTATATTCAAAGGTAAACCAACTTACTCTGTAACAAGTCCCAAGGTATTTACTATCCTTTTATCCTTACATAAGGAAATTCTTTCAATTTCCAATTCCTTATCACATATGAAGGCACATGGCTCCACATACCCTTTTGAGGTCCTTCCAAATTCTACCTTGGTTAAACAAATCAAAATCTTCCATTATTGTCTTCTCTTCTCACATAGCTGTGCAGAGATGAAATATTCCTTTTTCTTATCTTACCTTCAACTCACTTTGCAAGGGAAGAACTTATTGCTAGGAGATCACCTAACACTTAACAATTTCAATTGTACCACCTTAAGCATTGGATCTGACTAATATATAATCTTCAGAACCCAACCATAGCTAAAATTACTTTCCAGGGTTATGGTCTAAGACTTATGGATCATAACATTGTATGATTGAGATTTTTCTCTCAACTGTTTACAGAACACAAATAGTTATACCAAAATCATTCTATGAGTAATTCTTTAAATCCTGAACTTCATTGTTTCTATCCTTAAAGAAACATAAACCCATACCATTGACAACTTAGAAATGTCTTTAGCATTGATTCCCTTACTGCTTGATTAACCATCTCAAGCCTCATATCCTTACCCCGAACTAGCATAAGGTTACAAAATTCCAACAGAATAGCCTTCTGGGTTAAACACTTGAGTACCAATAATTCATCCCAATCAATCAACACTTGCATTAAGTGGTTAATTAAATATAAATACATTACCGATGAACTTCTACTTGTTTAATCCATTTTAATCAATCCACCTTATCCATCACAACCTTGATGATAAACCACTTATACACAGCTTTTACTGAACCAACATCCCTCCTTTCTTCCTTACTATAGTCACAAAAGATTCCCATGTCGTTTCGGATTCTCAATCCCTTTCTACTTAAAGGATACAACACATATAGGAATCCAAGTTTGTATCGGATTAAAATTGAGTTGCATTTCCATTAGATTATCAATTTACTTGATCCAACACTGGAGCACTTCAAAGCTCGTACTCTTACTTCCAAACAATAGAAAATATAGAATATCCAAGATTCTATACTATAGACTTACCAACACAACTTGTTGAAGAAAGTTTCCAAAGATAATCCTTTTCTATTCAGAATTCTTTTACCTCACTTCATGATCCATACTGATCTTTTAGAATTACTCAAGACTTATAAGATTCTCCAAATCTTAACATTGAGAAGTAGAGGTTCCAACTCATTCCTTTTATTGATAATCGAATTTCAACCAAATTCAGAAATTCCTAAAAAATATTCTCGTGAAAACTCTTACTCTTTAAAGAAACTCACTTTAAAATTTCCTTTTTGAAGACAACACTTGAACTTTCATATCTCAAGAAAAAAAAATTAACAATTTCTTTCACATAACTTTAAATCATGATCTTATTAAATAAAATTCTTAACTTGGAATCTTCCATCATACGAGCTTAAAATAGGAAACTTTCAAAATAGAAAGTCTTTATGAAGTACAATACTTAATTTCAAAATCTCACAAGAAGTTTCCAAATAACATGAAAGAAACGACGAAGGTACACTCAATTCAGACTCTCAAGAGAGAATAGGAATTCATTGAGAACTTGGTCTAGAACCGGGTCAACTTTAGGAATCTTCACCTAATCTTACCTTGGATCCTTCTCGGAATCCATTCCCATCTCCAGGGAATCAAATGTCCACTATAGGACCTTTTTTCACATAAACCATTAGAAACTTGTTACCTCGTGTTCTCCAATTCCCTTTCCTCCTTCTATCTCTTCACGAGTCTGGCTTCCAATCTTAACCACTTTTCATAAATGGTTCTAAGATAACATCAATATAGAATTTTCCATAATTCTATATGGAAGGATGAAAGTCTTAAGCAAGACTTAGGACTTTTAGCTCTGATACCACTTCTGTAACACCTCCTTTACTTACCCTGGAGGTATTACCGCCAGTAACCCCGATTAGGACTAAACCAGAGTTACCCAAGGCTTTAACCTGACATAACTTAATAGAACAATGTAAATGAAACCATTAAAAAACCTAAAAAAATTAAGTAAAACTTTACAGCGGAAAAGAGAATAAAAGGTCTTATACAAGCCTTAACTTAAAAAGAATTAGTAAATAAATAGAACAACCTTCTATTTAAACAAAGTCTTTATCAATTCTTCCTTAAGTTCTTAACTTCTTTCTCTCTTCGCGTTGCAACAACTTGACCAAGAACTTCACTCAAGTATAGCCATTGGAAACCTTTCTTCAACTTCTGGAGCTTCAAACCTCTAAATCCGCCTCTTGAATCAACTTCCAAGAAGAACCTGATGTGTCGTATACCAACGGTGGACACTAGCCGACCATATAAAAGAAAAGAAGATGGACGGGTTAGTCTAATGAAAGACTAAGCAAGCGGAGAAACTAACTTGATTCTTATGGTTGTAACTAAACATATTGGCATCCAAATCCGATTAGACTCGGATTATGATCCAACAGTTAGCAGTCTTATAGAGAATAAGAAGGAGACTTGCATAATCAAGAGAGAGAACACCACAACTTGTGGTTCCTTCAAGAAGCATAAACGATTAATGGAAACTTATACTAACCACACAACGTTCACAAACATCTTGAACGACTAACCAGTTTAACTTCATCAAGGTTTGATTAAGAATCATTCTTAATCAAGAGCAAGAATGGTTATCAAAAGAACTAACCATTCAGATACATTACCGTGCCTATCGCACTCTCTTCACTTCATGATTTTAACATTTCATATTTGCTTTAATAGTTTTAAATCGACCCAAACTGCTGCCGATCAATTCCTTGTAACTGATGTCGTCAAGGTGAGAGGGCCTATTTCATCCGTGACCACTTGACCCACATCAGTTTCTTTTTGCACTTAGCTAGAGTGCACCATTGTCCTCCTTCAACGTGAAGCGAGACATGAGTCATGACTCCAATATTGGGATACGCTAGCAAGCTACGCCCCCAATACAGACTTTGTTATAAAGAGGTCATTGGTGTAATACCCGGGTTTTCACCTCGAGGCTAGCTTCGCCCCACCAATTATTCTATATAATTAAGTGGTCCAAGAAGCCATCTTTCTTTTTCGGACTTTGACAAAGCCCAAAAAGTGGCCCAACCCATTTGTCCTCAAGTGGATCCGATTGCTTTTCCCCCTCCAACCCTTTATTATTTCTTCCTTCCTTCAATCTTTTTTTCTGAATACCTTCTGGAAAACCCTAACCCCTGTCACCTACCCTCTTCTTCATACCAAACGAGAGAGAGAGAGAGAGAGAGAAAGGCCAGCCGCTAGTGAAGTTCTTCCGCTCCAACTGTCATCTTTGTCGCCGGTCTGTTCGCCCAAGCGGGTCACGAACCCACCGTCTTCAAAGACGCCTCCAGGCGACTTAGACCATAAGCCGCCGATGTCCTCTGGCGCCAAGACCTTGATGCTCCGTCGGTAGCGTGTCCGGCGTGCTATTCGAACTCCGCTCGTCGAGTTCGTCGTCATTTCCTATCGTTGATCCTTCAAGTCACCCCACCAATCAGAGTTGTTTCTCGCTCACGAAATCCTCTCGCGATTGTCGACTTCTCTTTGCCGATTACGCCTCGCCCTCGTCTGTTTTCCGACACAGGTATTGGGAGGTTTGGTGACGCTCCTACTGCAATACAATGAGGCTCATATAGCATTAATTACCGACGAGTCTAACGGGGCCGCCATCCACCATTCTTCGTGAGTTCCTCTTCCTGTTCCCTCATTGTTTTTTTTAGTCTTGGGGATGGGTTTGTTGTCATTCGACTGGTTCCGGTTGAGAAGTGTTGTCTAGCTTAAGGCTTGTATTGGGTTACATTGTCCAATCGACCCGTGAGTTTTGATGGATTGGTTGTGATAAGTTTAGTGGGTGAGCTAAGCAGTAGTGTATTTTGGTAAGTAAGATTGGATCAATGCTTATGGAATTCCGGTCTAGCACAATTGTAATGTGTAGGATAATCTCAGTTTAATTAATTTTATTGCCGAGAGTGCACATGAAATTTGAGTATTTGTGATGAAAAGAGGTGTTGCTAATGTTCATGATTTATAGCTTCATTTAGTTATTAGAATCCCGATCCGATTCTACGATTCTAGCGATCTTTACGATCCATAACACGCAAAATGATCCACGATCCCAAGTAGGATCTTATTGAGGTAGGATCTTAAATGATTAAGAATACAATGTCGATCCGATCCCAATTTTACATACGATTTTAACGATCCTATAAATGATTCTAACGATCTTACAAACGATTCGAACGATCCTATAAAATGACAATTTTAACTATATAGTATTAATAATTTTACGATTAACGTATAATTTCCATTAAAATAGTTGACTAATCCATGGTAAAACATTTTTAAGAATCAAATTAATAAGGTTTATCATTTTCTTACTTCATATATAACAAAATATACAAACTATTAGGATATTCTTGCATACTTTTAGTTACTATGTAGGATCTTACGATTCAGCGATCCGATCTTACGATCCGATCCAAAAGACCTCCAACGATCCAACCTAGAATCCCGATCCTGATAACCAGTGTACGTGCTTGATTAATTTAAGCTTTAGTGAACTTTTATTTTGAGGTTATTGGTAGTCTGTTTTTGTGCGTTTTTGGGTTAAATCGTGGGGCTAATTATTTCAATTTAAATAGCATTAGTATTAATTAGGAGGAGATGGGCTACTTAAGCTATCATGTACGTATGTTTATGATTACTATATATATACATACATGTGGATGAGTTTGCATGCATACATATTAAGCTTTAGTGTAGATCTGAATTCTATATGCAATTAATTAGGCTCATGATTTGGGGTGTGATTGGAATTTCTAGGTACGTATGTTTAATTCATAAAGGAAATGGAAGGATTTAATGGCCTTAATTGTTTATGATAACAGTTTGGAGAGTGGGTTAATTAATTTGCAAGTATTATGTTTTTGTCGTGAATGTTGTGAAATTGCATTAAGGTAGGCTACATTTTTTGGTTAATTGGTTTCATTTTGGGATCATTTGACCTAATGGTGGTTTATATCGGTTCTAGGGTTTTAAAAGTGGTAATCATAAGTTTAGCATGGTTCGAGTTACCTCAGTTGAGAAATCTGTCTTAGTTAAGTCATGTTCTACTGAATTGTATTTTGAATATCATTCGTTGCCTTTATTAGGGCTTCGCTTTGCTCGTTAGTTAATGGTTTCAATGCTTCGGGAATTCTTCGATGAGGTAAGTCGTTCTTCGACTTGCTCGGCTTGATTCAATTGTTGTTAGATTGGGGGCCATGTATGTGGAATTGGTTTTGGGAACTAGTCCCTCTACATACTAATTCTTTTTAAAATAAAATTTTCTGTCTATACTTGTAAACATCAAAATTGTATTCGTAATTGTGTTAGTACTCATATTTGTAAATTGTGTCTGTAATTGTATTGTAATTGCGATTGAAATTGTGTGTTTGAAACACGTAATTGTAATAGTAATTGTCTTTGTAAATGTAAATGTGGTTGTGCTTGTATTTGTGTTGCAGTTGTAATTGTGGGTGTAGTTGTAATTGTGATTGTATTTGTGATTGTTTATTGTGAATCCGATTGTGGTTGTGAGTCTGATTGTGAATCTGAATCTGACTTTGACTATGAGTGTGCTTGTAATTGTGACTGTAATTGTGATTGTGTCTGCAAATATGATTGGGTTTGAATTGAAATTGTGGTTGTGCTTGTTATTGTGATTGGGACTTGTTCGGGCATATTTTCTTCCGCTACGTGGTTGTTTCCGTCTTTTGAGGTTAATGGCTTGTCGACTTGCTTTGCTTACGACCGCTATGTGTTAAATGATTGAATTGAATGTGCAAACCTCATTTTGGATTGATTCCATATTACGTGCTTATATATATGAATTTGGAATTATGAAAAATCGTTTTAAAACATTTTTCGTTATGCGTGCACTAGGTTCCTCCGGTATGGCCATGGATCAAGGGATAAGTTGGGGACGAAGTGGCCCCCGGGCATGGTCATGCGGCTGGAAGGGACCCCCTTCTAAAAATAAAATAAAATGTTTTGGCGAACGCTCTAGTAGAGGTTTAGCCGGGGAAAGAAGGGTGAATAGGGGAAATGGGCACGTGTATATGGTACGCGCCCTGACCGTGCGCCATAGATGAAAGTCCGGAGGGTGCCATTTGGATTTGAGGAGGATGGCTCTGGTTGCTATATTATTTGACGGATTTTGTTTGAATGGTCTCGTGTTAATGTGTTTTGTTTAACGTAATATATTTTGTGGTTATATATGTTGGGAAGATCTTTATGAATATTACTGTTATCCTTGTTACTATTATTGATGCTATTTATATTATTTTTACTATTGTGATATTGTTATATTTTTAATGTGATGTTAATTGTGATGTGGCTTGTATGTGTGTATGTGTGTGTGTGTGTTTTCGTGTGTCTGTCTGATTGTGTGTCTGTGTGTATGGGTGTTTGTGTGACTATTTAACGTTAAGTGTTGAATTGATATGAATTGATGATTATTGATTTATGTGTGAAAATTGATTGCTAGGGTTCTGTATGGTTTTTCAAACGTTCTTTATGCATCTCACGCTTTCTAGCTTGAATTAGAATTGTAGCTGACCCTTCGGGGAATATTTTTACAGTTTCAGGTACTTTTCAAATCGTGATGGATTCTCTACAAAGTGGTGAAGAGGATATTGGCGATGTGTCATTAGGTCGGGATGTCGGGATCTGGTTATTGATGTATTAAAAGTTGTTTGTGAATCGTTTTGTTACTAGTTCGATAGAACTAGTTTAGGATAGTTTGGATTTACAAATTGATCTGACTGTGATCTTCTGTGTATGATTTCGAGAATACTATCATGTTTTCCACCCTCTTTTTAAAATAAAACTTGAATGTTTATTTGTTTCTCGTCGTGCCCGAGTTGCAAGATCCTAGTGAATTTGTTTTTAAACTAATTTGAGTAGTCCCAGACAAGGTCTACCACCGTGTAGCGCCCAGGAGAAAGTTGGGGTGTTACTAATTGGTATCAGAGTCAGGTTGACAACAAGGGCATATGGAACTGAACAACGAACTCCGTCCCGAGTCCATCGCACCGTCCTGATTGGTCTCTCTGGTTCGTAGCTTTGATGAGGCAGATAAAGATATGCCGGTGGAGAAAGAACTCTTTCACCCAAAACTTTCGTTCCATCCTAATCTCATTCTCTCTCGGTTCCTTCCTTATTAAGAAAGAAAAGATATGAAAAGGGGTAAAATTATGTACCTCGGATGGAAAAACTTACTAAATACAAAACGTCCCGTAAAATATGTAGACCAATAAAACCAATTTTCCATGATTTTATCTTGCTACTTTCAATTTTTAAGGCTTCCGTTTTACAGTACATAATTAAAAGGACGGCTTATCCAATAAATATTCTTTTTTCACTGAAAAATCCTAGAATTCACACCGATCCATAAAATCATTTCTTTATGATTTTAGGATATCACCAACAACTTGTTAGGATTTAAATTCCGACAAAAATATTGGATTAAGCGTTAAAACGGACAAAGAGGTTAAAAAGATATCCGAGAAAAATTCAAAAATATCCTCAAAAACCACAGTTATTACAATATGACCTCATAGGATCCCGATCTTGCCAGTAGTTTGATTTTCATCCTGATTTGCCTTCCAAGTTAATAACTTGATGAACAAGAAACTTGAAATATGAATGAGAATGAAACTGATTTGAAGAGTTAAGATAACCAAAGAGATAGTTCAATTGAATTGGCTCTACGCTAAATTCAATTGATGAACTAGGTTTGATCTTTAACAATCAAACTAGAACTATCTTAATTGATTAAATTAACAACTCAAATCTGAATTGAAACAAGAACGAATTGGTGGTGATGATGATCGAAATTGCTTGAACACAATAGTTGTTTTAATGGCCCATAAACTAGATAAACCAATAGGGGTTTATCTAATTCAGGCTGAATTTTATTGAATGATAAATGCAAGGTATTTAAAGGGAATACAAAAGAGTCTCCTTGGAGAGCAAGTAACAAGGTGGCCAGCCCTAGAGGGGTATAATGGACCTTTTGCTTGCCTCACAAGATAACCTAATATATTCTTAAAACTCCTATCTAAGACCCCTTACCATAAATAAATCAAATAAATAATTATCTGATTTATTTAGATAAAAAAAAACTAAAAAGCTAATCCTAAAACTCAAAAAGATATAAATAATAATAAAGCAAGATATATTTTAGCACTAACAAACTCCTATGGCCGAAATTATCATAAATATAATATCTAGAAATAGATAGAATTAAAACTAAAGATAAGATTCCCGTAAGACTTGAACAACTCTCAGTAAATTGCATTTTTCGCCTCTTTTCTGTTGGATTCTGGATTCGATGTAAACTACAAAGTTGTAGATCTTTTAATTATCTATCCAACTCAATTTGAAAGGAATTGAGATAAATTTTCTAGCCCAAGTTATGACCATTTTACTTAGCAATGTTTTTAATTTGACGGGCTTCTTAACTTTCTGAATTTTCATGACTTCATCCTCTTCCTTGGTGGCCTTGGAAGCCATTGATGAACATAATCAAAATAGAATATGGAATCCATGAAAACCTACTTGAACTTGAATACTCGGGACCTTAGTAAAGGTCTTAGTGTTTGGCCTCTATTCATCTTTGACGAATCATTGACTTGGATCCTCCTTTGATCTGTATCATGAACAAGTTTGAAAGGAATGGAAACCGAGGAAAAGAAAGGTTGAATTCGAGCCATCCATTGGAGTTGTTGGTTCAACACCTCTGTCTTGTAAGGGTTCGTTCGGGAGCTATAGTGGTTCGATGAAGTTGATTTAGGTATCATTGGAAATCTAATTCAAGGATCTACAGTTCATGTGACCTGAATGCTGAATGCTGAACCGAGGGGTACTGACTGTTGCTGAATTCCAACTCGAAGGGAGTCAAAACAGCACTGAAGTGTGACCTGAATGCTGAACCGAGGGGTACTGACTGTTGCTGGCAGCGGGCGCCGCCAAATGGGAAGCAGGGGCCGCCTCTTACTAGGCCGAGAATTCAGTCCACAAGAAGCTTATTATCCTAGTATTATTATATTGGGCTTATATCTTTTGTATTTATGTTGTTTAGACCTAGTTTCCTTCTTTATATTAGGGTTTTTTGGGAGAAAAAACTCTCATTCTCATTCTCATGCTTTTCATTCTAAGTTTTCATACTTTTCTATGGAGAACTAAGCCTCTTTGCTTAGTCAAACAATTGAAGCATCGTTTTGAATAAAGTTGTGAGATTTTTAATTCCTTATCTATTGCATGGACTTAATCTTCTCTCTTGCTTGAATTTCTATGATTTATTTCAACGGTTTCTAGCTTGATCAACTAGGGTTTGTTGTTATTGAATCTATTGCTAGCTATCTAGAGTTTTACTGGTTGAGCATCTCTAGATTGAAGTAGCAACTACATCGTACTAGTATCTGGTTATTCTACTCATATGCAGAAGAGATTTGATTTACATTCTAGGGTAAAAGCTGGTTGTTTTATGCTAGAATCCTTACTGCTACTATTAAACTGAATCATTGATGGTTTCATGGTTGTTTAATTAGTTAGAACTAATAATATCTGGTTGTGCTATTAGTTAAAATTCAAAAAGAATTGGAAAATCCATTGCATATGATATTGAGGTGAAATCTATGATCAATTTGTCATACGATTGTGGATATTTGTTTACCTAAGCTATCTTCTTAAATATTGTTATTCACAACCTTTATTCCTTTGTTAGTTTTGCATGCTTAGACTTTGTTACAATAAAAAAAAACCTTCTTGTTACTTGTTTGACACAAAATTCATTACAAAACATAAAACTTGTCTCCATGTGGATTCGATCGGACTTCCTAAAGACTACGATTTTTACTTAGTTTGGATTCTTTTGCATAGCCGTGATTTGCACGACCAAATTCACCGCTATCATTATCATTCATGGTGTTTCTTGATGATAGAAAAGTATGTTGATTTAGTGGTGTGAGGATGAGTATAAGTGCAAAAGGTTGCGTGTTCAACTTCTGTTTCCATTTTTTGTGTTCGTTTTACAAATAGGTCTTCTGAAGTTCTGTAAAACACATTTTAGCCCAATGGTCTCAAGCACCTTTGTTTATTTTATTAGTAAAACTATTTTGTTACTTTCATAAGCAAATTACTTTCAATATAATTATGTAAATTGGGTATTTTTTATTACTTTCTTGATTTATTAGTTGAATTGAAATTGTTTATACAATTCTAAATACCCACCTAAACCTCGCCTAGGTGCTTGAAAGCCTCATCTCATCTAGCCTTCGAACCCACCTAAGCACCCGTTTGGGCCGCCTAGATAGTCGTCTAGGCTGGCCAAGCACAATGCGACCCTCTTTGCCAAAGAGTCACCTACATGCCTAGCATTTTTTAGAACATTGATACTTGTTTAATTGAATTAAAATTAAACCATTTTGTTATTCGTGGATTGTAGTTTTTAAGAGAACTAGAGTCCTAACTCGTTCGTTGGACGAGACAGAGTTTAAATCCCATGTTTGTTATTTTTTAAAATGTTTAGGCTTTAGAAATTATAATATGTGATCAAGCATACTAAATAATTCCGTTATGCAACATTATAATTGATTGTATAAAAAAAAACAAATTAAAATATTATAAAACACATGTATATGTATATAGTATTTGATTATTTAATCAATGCATACTAATTTAAGATATGTACTCCGTTCTAATTTTATAGTACAAACATTATTTTCACTTTATATACTTAATCTATTACCGACTTTTAGGTTTAACTTTTTTGTAACTATTTTTTTAAGTTAGATTAATGTGATTCCCGTGCATATAAAATTGTGAATAATCAACAATGGTATTGTATTTTTCATTTGCTTTCTAAACATAAATAATGTTTATTATATTATTTTATTTTAAAATAAGGAGATTTAAGGTCCTTAAAAAATGAATAGTACTACAACTTTACTTTGCTTTTTTTTTTCTTTAAAAATATTTTTATATACTTGATGTAATTTAATATTGATAGAAATAACTATAAAAGAATTGAGAATTTATTTAAAAATATTTTTATATACTTGTTGTAATTTAATATTGATAGAAATTATTATAAAAGAATTGAGCATTTATTAAGCATAGATGGACAACTTTTATAGTTGTTAAGGTGATATAATCAATTTGGAAAAAAAATCACATGTTGTCATTGTAAGAGAAATTAAATAAACTTGTTTTAATTTAATAATGTTAAATAGGAAGACGAAGAAATTGTTGTTAAATTATCTATTTCAAGTACATAACTACTATGAACAACATGGTAAAAATACTAATCAAACACAAAATTTGCGTAATTTACTAAGAGGCCCTCCATCCAAAAACTCACTCTTTCCTCCTCTTGAATAGATCTGAGGACTCATATGGCAAGGAATTTCGCAAATTCATGGCAGAATTAGAAGCTTTTTGTTTCTCCTTAGAGGATGGCAGATGAAATAAAAGTTTTTTTAATTCTTTGAATTGAAATTCATGTTTTTTTCATTTAATTATGGGAGTGTAAAAGAAAATGTTAGATTGTGTCAATTTATAGGCAATCACATGAAAGGAGGAGACAGAGTGAATTCGAATGTGTTACAAAACAAATTTTATTAGAAAGAATTTCAATGTTTATCAATATTGAAATATAGCCTTTTTATTATTATTTTTGAGAATACCCAAAAAATTGTTGGAAATGAAAGGTTTGCAAGTCAAGTTACTTGTATAAAGAAGAAATCAAACTCGTGGGGTTTGAACGTGAGGGTGACAAAAATGCCATGGTGAAGATAGGCACTACGGTGCGGGGATGGGCACTACGGGCATACGGCGTCGACAAGAGGCAACTAAAGAAGGGTGGCGGAGGTCGCTCAACTTTGGAGGTGCGGCACAGAAGAAGTTTTGACTGCGGTTGCAAAACATAGGATTTCCTACAAAGGAAGAAGAAGAAGGGCAATAGATGGATTTTTATGAAAACTTGGGATGGAAGATTGAAAAATTAAAAAGTTAGGGTTTTAAACAAAAAATTAGATCATGAACCTCTTAATAAATTAGATAAATTTTGTGTTGGATTATTTTTTTTAATATGTTGTGTATAATATTTGTGTCTCCAAATATCCCCTACGGAATCTTTACCATTGAAGAAAATTTCCTCACACACCTTCCAAAATTTTCTGCACCCCCTCCCCTTAAGTTTCATTGGCACAATGCATAAAGACATATTGCAGTATCTTAAGGGCACCTTTGATCATGATTTGACCATCTTCACATATTCGTGTCACATGATCCTCGTGAATAATTGATACAGGATTTACGATGTTCAATTCATAATCGTTAATTTTAGTAATGTTCTATCTCTCTTTTAAGCTTGTATCCGGTTTAGCACTGGTTCTCCTAAATAAGCTAAACTCCTGAATTGTAACCGGTTTGTTCCGGTCTAGAACCCTTAATAGATTTTGTCTTATATCGTTTAAAGTCTCGTGGCAGTCAGAAAATCATCAAATTTCATACCAAAATTCCAAATCTCTAAAACCCTTATTGCTTGCTTGCGTTTTCTCCAAGTTGGCCTTCATTTACGCCGATCTCAGAGCGTAACTCAATCAAGCCCAGGTTGAGTCTCGACCTCGTTTGATTGTTTATCTTGCTAATCCTAAACTACTGTATCATTGGTATCAAAGCCAAACCTGGTGAATCCGAACCATGGTGAACATCAAGCAGTTTGAAGAGTTGCAACAGCTTCGTGAGCAACAACATGAGGAAACGACTCAGAGGTTTGAAGCCATGGCAAGTGAGATGACAGAGCTCAAGGCGATGATAGCGAAGATGGCGGTTGAACATGTAACACCCCTATAATTTATAAGGAATTGGGGTGATCCCCATGTCAACAAGAGCTCTTCCTTTTCTGAGTTCGAGTGAGGACAAATAACTCAGAAGTCAAGCGTGCAGGGGCGAGAGTAGTACCAGGATGGGTGACCTCCTGGGAAGTTCTCAGGTTGGCATAGGATAACACTTCTAAAGGCTTGGGCCTTACAAATGGTATCAAAGCCGACTTCGGGTTACGAGTTGGCTTGGCTTGGATGGTAGTCACTCGACCCGAAGGGCGGTCCTTGGGCCTTGACGAGGACATCAAGTGTTTAAGTGGGGGAGATTGTAACACCCCGATAATTTATAAGGAATTGAGGTGCTTCCCATGTCAACAAGAGCTCTTCCTTTTCTGAGTTCGAGTGAAACTCAGAAGTTAAGCGTGCAGGGGCGAGAGTAGTACGAGGATGGGTGACCTCTTGGGAAGTCCTCGGGTTGGCATGGGATAACACTTCTAAAGGCTTGGGCCTTACAAAACAATAACCACTCCCGTCGCCGACCACTGGCCTAGAAAAGGGGGGGTTTGTCGAATACGACCCCGATTCGAGGTTCCCTAGAGCCTAAACCACCCGATTTAACTCGATCTGGAGGGACGATGATGAATCGAAACATATCGCTGACTTCACAAGGGGACTCGTTATTTCCAGGAGGCTTGGCATCGCGATTGGCTAAGTTGAGTTTCCCAAGTTCGATGGATCTCAACTACGTGAATGGCTCTACAAGTGTGAGCAGTTTTTCACACTTGTCAACACCTTGACAGAACTCAAGGTACGATTGGCTTCTCTTCATCTCAACGATCGAGCATTGCATTAGCATCATAATTACATACGAAAAAAGCATGGTGAGTTCCCTCTTTGGCATGATTATGTTCTAGATATAACTGCTAGGTTTGGAGATCTTTATGAGGATCCTTTGTCTGAGTTGGTAAATTTGAAACAAGTTGACTTTGTTGATGTGTATTTGGAGAAATTCAAAGGGCTATTGACTAGGTTGCATCTGCCAACACCACAAACGTTGAGTATCTTCCTAGCAAACATGAATTTAAATCTATAGTTTCACGTAAGGTAGTTTAATCCTTCTAATGTCACAGAAGCTGCAAAACTAGCTAAGCTACATGAGAAATCCCTGGCTACTAAATAACCACCACAAAATTCCCTTACCAATCCAACTCGAAGAGTTTCCCATACTCCTCTAAAATACCAAACCTAACCAAAGCACCTCTACTCCCTAGTCCCGAGCCACAAAAATTTCCCCAGCCTAAAACACTAGCCCTCCCAGCTCCCTTCAAACCTAATACCCCAACTTATCAACCCAAACACTTTAGGAACTACACCGTGGAGGAGATGCAAGACCGAAAGTCTAAGGGACTTTGTATGTATTGTGACGAGGTGTACACCCCTGGTCATGAGTTGAAGCATAGAAGAGCTCAAGTCTTTATGTTGGATGGGGAAGATTTGAGCGATGGAGAGATAGATGTTCAGGAAGTGCTGAGTGAAAAAGGGGCTGAGAATGAAGAAAATGGCATGGTCTGTCAATTGTCAATAAATGCAATGAATGGGTCTCCATCATACAATTATATGAGGGTTCATGGACATCATGGGAAGAGGCAAATAAGCATTCTCATAGATCTAGGGAGTTCTCATAATTTTGTGGATTTAAGAACTGCTAAACTACTAGGATGTTTGTTGGAACCAGCTCCAACCTTTGCTAGTCAAACCTACCTTGGGTTCGAACTTTTCTATGAATATAAATGCTCAGAATTTAGGTGGAAATTACAGGGCATGGAGTTCTCTATTGAAGTAAGAACTGTGCCACTTGATTGTTTTGATTTGCTTCTTGGAATCCAATGGTTGGTCACCATTAACCTAGTGTGGTGGGATTACATTAACATGAGGATGAAGTTTAATATGCATGGCAAGCCATGTTCATTGAGAGGGGCAAGTAATTCAAAATGCAAGATCATTAAGGGCGGTTCATTAGCTAAATCTTGCCAACAAAATGCTCATTTAGCCTTATTGCAAGTCAGAGAGCTAACCATAGAAGAAAAGGAACTTTCCCTTTGTCATATATCTGCTTTGGAACCAGAGGTTGGGCAAGGTGTTGTTGAGATGCAAAAACTAATTGAGAAGTTTGATGACCTATTTCAGCTGCCAACATGTCTTCCTCCTTTTAGGGAATGGTTTCAACCACAAGATCCTCCTTGTAACAGGAGCCCAACCAGTAAATAAACACCCTTATAGGTATTCCTACGTACAAAAGGATACCATTGAATCTTTGATAAAGGAGATGATGGAGCAAGGTGTAATTCAGTACAACTCCAATCCCTATGCATCCCGTGTTGTGCTAGTGAAGAAGAAAGACGATACGTGGCGCATGTGCGTGGATTATAGGGGATTGAACCAGCAGACTATAAAAGACAAATAACCTATCCCGTTGTTAGATGATCTTTTTGATGAGAAAGGAGGATCTCGCATTTATTCTAAGTTGGATTTGAGATTAGGATTTCACCAGCTCAGAATGCATCCTTCAGATATTTACAAAACAACATTTAAAACACACGAGGGGCATTACGAGTACCTAGTGATGCCATTCGGTTTATCAAATGCCCCATGTACCTTCCAAGCCCTAATGAACCACATCTTTAAATAGGTCATTAGAAGGTTCGTGTTGGTGTTTTTTGACGACATATTAGTCTACAGCTCCAACTAGGAAGATTATCTTAAGCATCTCGAGCTGGTTTTTTCCATTTTGAGACAAAATCAACTTTATTTGAAAAGGTCCAAGTGCACTTTCGGGGCTTCTAAGGTTGAGTGCTTGGGACATTTTATCTCCAAGAAGGGTGTGAGTACAGATCCAACAAAAATCAGATCCATTCATCAGTGGCCTAAACCAGAAAACTTGAAACAGCTTAGCAGTTTCTTGGGATTGGCAAATTGCTATAGAAGATTCATTAAAAATTATAGTATGATTGCAAAGCCCCTTACTGTCTAGCTAAAGAAGCACGGATTCACATGGAATTTAGGGGCAACAAAGGCATTTGATTAGTTGAAACAGGCGCTGATTTTTGCTCCGGTTTTGAGTCTACCAGATTTTGAGCAACCCTTTGTGCTTGAGACTGATGCCTCAAATTATGGGATAGGAGCTGTCCTTATGTAGGGGAAACATCCTATTTGTTATTTGAGCCAAAATTTGGGTCCTAGACATCAGTCCTTGTTAGTGTATGAGAAAGAATTAATGGCAGTGGTATACGTTATACAACAATGGGGTTCTTATCTCCTTCACATGCCTTTTATGATCAAAACCGACCAAAAAAGTCTGAAATATATTCTGGAGCAGAAAGTTACCACTCCCTTCCAACACATGTGGCTTTCTAAGCTACTAGGGTACAATTTTACGATTGAGTAGAAGCAGGGAAGAGAGAATATATATGGTGGCGAATGCCTTATCTAGGGCGACTAATGCACAATTGATGTAAGTGACCCTAACAAATGCGTATACATAATTATATAGTGCAATTCAGAAATCCTGGCTAGAAGATCTACACTAGAGCAAGGTTATTTCTGAGCTTAAGAGTAATGCTTCAGTCCACCCAAAATTCAGTTTTGTGAACGAAGAATTGAGGAGAACGGGAAAATTAGTCATTGGAAATTCAGCTGAATTAAAGTTAAAAATTCTGAAATGTATACATGATTCGCATGTGGGAGGACACTCGGGCAGAGATTCAATTGTCATTAGGGTCAAATCTCTCTTCTATTGGCCAGGAATGTCTAAAGAGATTCAAGCCTATGTAAGAAACTGTAGAGTATGCTAGCGGTTTAAGAATGACATGGCTGCATCACCCGCTTTGCTTCAACCTTTACCCATACCTGAGGGAATTTGGGAGTCCATAAGTATGGATTTCATAGACGGTTTGCCACCCTCTTTTGGTAAACATACAATACTTGTTGTTGTTGATAGATTAAGCAAGTATACCCATTTTCTGGCATTGTCTCATCCTTATACAACCGAAAGCGTAGCTGATTAGTTGTACATGGATCAGGTTTTTAAGCTCCACGACATGCCACTCTCTATTATAAGTGATAGGGACTCGATATTCCTTAGTGAAGTATGGCAAGAGCTGTTCAGAACTCAAGGGGTTGATCTGAATTTTTCTTCAGCTTATCATCCTCAATCAGACGGGCAGACAAAGGTTACAAACTGCACCTTGGAGACATATCTGCATTGCATGTGCTCAGACGCCCCATACACATGGAGCAAGTGGCTTCCCATGGATGAGTGATGGTATAATACTAACCATCATTCGGTCATCAAATCATCACCATTCGAAGTAATGTACGGGTATCAGGCACCAGTTCACCTGCCATACCTTCCAAGAGAGAGCAAATCTCAATTAATAGACAGAAGCTTCATTAAGAGGGAAGAAATATTAGCAATTTTGAACTTTCATTTGATGAGGGCACATAATAGGATGAAGCAAATAGCCGACAAGCATCGGTCTCATAGATGTTTTGAAGTGGGAAATTGGGTGTATGTAAAGCTTCAGCCCTATAGGCGGAATACTTTAAAGACTAAGAAACTTTACAAGCTGGCACCAAAATTTTATGGTCCATTTTTAGTCATGGACAAATGGGATCGATCGCTTATAAGTTGGAGCTACCTTCCACTACATCAATTCACAATACATTCCGTGTAAGCCAACTTAAACTCTTCCCTAATCCCCCAGTAGAACCAACAGTGTTGCCCCAGTTTATGTCTGATGTGGGAAGCAAAAAGGAACCAAAGGAGATTCTAGAGCGTCGAATTGCAAAAAGAAGAAACATTATGGCCACAAAGGTGTTGATTAATGGAAAGGAGAGCCAATCTCTAGAGCAATATGGGAGTATTATTCTGACTTCATTGCAAAGTTCCCATCTTTCGATCCTTGAGGACAAGGATCATTTAAGAACGGAGTATTGATACAGGATTATAGTGTTCAATTCGTAATCGTTAATTTCACTAATGTTCTAGCTCTCTTTTAAGTTTGTATCCGGTTTAGCACCGGTTCTCCTAAATAAGCTAAACTCCTGAATTATAACTAGTTTGTTCCGGTCTAGAACCCTTAACGGATTTTGTCTTGTATCGTTTAAAGCCTCGTGGCTGTCAAAAATCGAATTCATCCAATTTCATGCCAAAATTCCAAATATCTTAAAATTCTTTGAAACCCTTATTGCTTGCTTGCGTTTTCTCCAGGTTGGCCTTCATTTTCGCCGATCTCAGATCGTAAGTCAATCAAGCCCAGGTTGAGTCTCGACCTCGTTTGATTGGTTATCTTGCTAATCCTAAACTACTGTATCAATAATAGATTATCTTCTAACTATCTTCAAGTGTAGATTATCTCTTCCATGCCTTGTACTAAAAAATCTCTTTGTGAATAATAATCCATCCAGAAATTGACAAACCTTTAAGAAGGTGGTCATTCACGGGTCAATTTACGGATTTTGAAGGAAAGTTGGGGTGGGGTGGCCGTAGTCGGAGTCGTGAATACGGGTTGATTGGTGTAATTGTTTTTTTTTTCGCGGGTGGTTTGGTGATAATGGGCCTAATTTAGGGGTGGTTTTGTGTAATTGACTATTAGTTTTCTTACGTTCCAAACAGGCCGCTTCAAAAGCTTTTTCACCCCACCACCACACTGGCACTGTGTGGCGCATCTTCCTCCTCTTGCCAAAACACGCTCTTCATATCAGGTAATTCAATTGGTAGTTCTTCTTACGAAATAGAGGGTTTTTTTACCTCAATCCCTAGTTGCTTCTCTGATGCATTCTATTTGAACAGCGGACTCTCTTTCTGTAGATCCTATATGTTCTGATCGCTATATTTGGAGGAATTGATTATGTTTGGCGGAAATTTTATTACTGCCTTAAATTAATGAAATTTCGCCTTTCACTGATGCTGCGTTTGCCTCTAGTATAATGTTCGCATTCGACGTTTATGTAATTTTGAAATCTGAATCTATTGGTATTTCAATTTAGGGTTTTAGCCGTTCGCAATCTAGTATAAGCGATGACGAAGGCGACGGTTGATGTTCCGCAGAAGGGTGGTTTCAGTTTCGATCTGTGTAAGAGAAATGAAATGCTCTCGAGCAAAGGCCTCAAGCCTCCAACTTTTCTGAAAACTGGTACAACTATCGTTGGTCTGGTGTTCAAGGTACTGAAACGTCTCTTGATTGGGATTGCCTGTGTACCTCATATTCGTGCTATTATTGTCTTGATTTTGGGTCTGTATTCATCTAGTGTTATGATTACTAAATCCTTTCACTAGCATATACTATTGTGTGGATCCTTTGTGACCTTTTTAACATGAGTTTCTGTTTTTGTAGGATGGGGTTGTTCTTGGGGCAGATACAAGAGCAACTGAAGGTCCCATTGTTGCTGACAAGAACTGTGAAAAAATACATTACATGGCACCAAATATTTATTGTTGTGGAGCAGGGACAGCTGCAGATACAGAGGCAGTAACTGGTAATCTTAAGCTTCATACTCTAGGATTTAGTGATGCTGGAATTAGCATATATAGCTAGAATCCCCGGACTCTTTTGTACTCTTTAATTTTCTTGAGCCCGGGAATTGGGTTTGGCAATCATAAGTGGTCAATGTTGTTGATCAATAGTGGTTAGGATTTGCTATCCTCAATGTTTATCTAATCTCAATTCTTAAGGGTGCTGCTCAACGGATGAAGTTTGCATCTCTTATTTTGTTCCTTTTCCAAGGACAATAATTTGTTTTTACTTGATTAGACGATCAGGTGTACTCTGGCAACGGAGGATCCCAGATCTCGCTCATACCGGGATACACCTGGGTTGATGTTGTTGTTGTTGCTGTTGTTAAATGGTTAAGCTTTGTTCTTCACTCCTTTTATGTTCTCTAGTATAGCTTTTTGTAACCATATAATGTTTTGTATTGGTAGTTTGACTTCTATGCTTACATTAGGCACTTCTGATTGTTTCTCCCATCCTGAGAAGTCTCTATTATGTTATAAACTGCACATTCCTATATGAAGATATCAATTAAGCTTATACGCTATTATCACAGGTTTATGTTATCATATTTCCTATCTGTATTAATCTGATGCTTGTGTCTGTAGATATGGTAAGTTCTCAGCTGAAGCTCCACCGGTATCATACTGGTCGTGAATCAAGGGTTGTAACAGCTCTTACACTTCTCAAGTCTCATCTTTTCAGGTAAGAATCTTGATCGCTCAATGTGTCTTTACAAAGTGTAGTTTTCGTATGTGAGATCATATTGTTGTCTTCTGCTACAGCTACCAAGGTCATGTTTCAGCTGCTTTGGTGCTTGGTGGAGTTGATGTCACAGGACCTCATCTGCATACTGTGAGTTCAGTTTTAGCTACATTAATATGGCTACACAGTGCTTTGAACTGCCATTGACTATACCTTCTTACTTTACTACATAGATTTATCCTCATGGATCTACCGACACACTTCCTTTTGCAACAATGGGATCAGGTTCACTTGCTGCAATGGCTGTCTTTGAGGCAAAATACAAAGAAGGGCTGACTGTAAGTTAGATACTGTTTACAGTTTGCGAAAACGTTTTGTAATTTTGCAGCGAACAATACAGAGCTCATTGTCTATATTTAAGGTTTTTATTTTCTTAACAGGTTACAAATAACTTATAAATCCATTATGACAATTTCGAAATATAGGCATATTGTGCTTGAGTATAATAATTTTGTCAGCATAATGCACAAACTAACTTCAAAGACAACGATTTAAGATTTGATAAGATAGTATTACATTCTGATAGTTGTTTAAGAAGTAGTTTAATTTTGAATCTATGACAAGAAGAAATGATTGAGGAACCAAGTTTGTCTGATAGTCTTACACTTAGCTCAAGTAAAAAGAATGTGTCTAGGTCCATTTTCTTTTGAGACTCAACTTTGTTTGTGTTGGTTGTCCAGAAAGAGGAAGGAATAGCAATGGTAGCAGAGGCCATCTGCTCTGGGATATTTAATGACTTGGGAAGTGGTAGCAATGTGGATATATGTGTCATAACAACGGTTTGTTCTTTCTCACATTATGCACTTTTCTATATGTCTATATAAGATTGGATTCTAAATTCTAAAGAATTTTTTTGTTATGCAGGGTAATGTAGAATACTTGAGAAACCATATGGAACCAAATCCTAGAACTTACACAAGTTCAAAGGGATACTCATTCCCTAGACCAACAGGTGAGAAGACCGTTTAAGTTCAGTCTGTAATTTTTGAAACTATAGAGTTTTACTTTTACATTGTATTCCTTAATTTAACCGTTGTTATCTTGTTATACAGAGGTGATTATGACGAAGATTACACGGTTGAGGGAAATGGTGGAAGTAATTGAGGGAGGCGCAGATGCCATGGAAGAATGAATTGAAGACACTTAAAGTCGTATTTTGTTATGAATTGAATATAATGGATTGTTATGTGTCTTCTATGCGTCCATGTGATCTTTTGGGATTTGTAATCGCCTGATTGTTAGTGATCAACTTTTCATGCAGATTTTCTTATGCGATTCATAGATTTCTTTTTATTGTATAACTATTGAATAGTCATTTTGTCTTCAGTAAACAGTTTGTCTTCGTTACTGTTTACTGATTATGGATTTATGGATACCGTACTAATAAACACATTCAAATTAGGCCTCTTAAAATGTATGATTTAACTGAAAAGAATTTTCTAATTTATGCCCTTATGGCTTAGGTTAAGACCCTTAAAATGCAAAGATTTTGTTAGTTTTTATTATTTAGAATAATTTAATTTTTGGGAAATTCTGTTGAGTTTTGTACTTTTCCGGACGGTGCCCAAAAAAAAAACTTATTCTGCGAAATACCTTGTGTTTCTGTCCAAGTTTGTCCCTGTTTCTACCAATTTCCGTTTAGATTGCTTTTAAAAAAAGGAAATAAAAATAAACACAAATAAAAAAAGAAAGAAAAAGATAACAAGTAAGTGAAGTTGGCATAAATTGTAGGAAAAGGGGGTTTGCATCTTCAAGAGATTAATTAGTGAAGTGAAGTCTTTATTTGCTTGGAATGGAGTTTTAATGGTGGTATGTTTGAATTGGGACTCCCCAGGAGAGAGATAGAGAAGAGGGCAAGAATGTTGGGGAATTTGAAATGGGGAGTGAAATTGAAGTGGGGAATATGGGTGAGATTGAATAAGAACTTCAAATTTGGTACTTCATGATTTGAGGGAGTTTCAGCTTTTTTGCTTCAACTAGAGAGCATGTAAACGTAATTTGGCTGAGATTGTTTTATTTTTATTTTCTTTTTTTTAAAGCAATCTAAACGGAAGTTGGTAGAAAGTTGAGTGGAAGGGCACGGGGCAAACTCGGATAGAAACTCGGGGGTATTTCGCGGAATAAGTTTTTTTTTGGGCACCATCCGAAAAAGTACAAAACTCAGGGGTACTAGGCGGAATTTCCCTTAATTTTTTTAATAGGCCAATAGGGTTTATTTATTTTCAAATAGGTTTTAGTTTTTAAAACAAAAATGTTTAGGACATAGGTTAGAAAAATCACTGAAAAACTAATTTGAAGGCTAAAGCCTCTTAACTTAAAATAAGAAAAGAAAAAATAATAAGTAATAACCGAAAATCAATGCAAAAGCAGTACCAATAATCCAATATAACAGCAAAATTAAATGATATCCACCCAACAGGTTTTGTTTTCATGGAGTATCCGACCTAAGGGGCTTTGTTTAAAACTCTTTTATGGATAGAAAAGAATTGAATTTTTGTTATGAAAAAGGTTATAAAAGCAAAACACTTAAATTTTATGGGAATGACACTTAAACAACTTTAGATCATTAGAAGAGAGGGAGGGAGAGTAAGAACTTTAGAGAATGTACAATGGAGGATGACTCTATTTATAGGTCAAGAGTGCGGTAAAACTTAAGTTCAATCATCTATGGATACAAGCAATAGGTGAAATCCAAGGGTAACTTGTAGCCATGCATGTGCATATACATATATTCATAACACCCCCCTTGAATATTCACCTTCTTCCATGTTGTAGGATATGGGTATACGTTGCATCATTAAAAACCTTGTCAGGAAAAACCCAGTGGAAAAAAAAACTAAACGAAGGAAAAAAGGGTGCAACCTTTGATCCCATTATACGCTTTGATGTTGCCTTATTAAAAACCTTGTCAAGAAAACCCAGTGAGATAAAAACTTGATCGAAAGGAAAAGAAAAGTGGAACGCATATGATGCTCCCCCCGACTTCAACGTATGTCTCGAAGTCTGCACATTCCAATTCTGGATACCAATTCTCCAAATTTCTTGGGAATTAAAGATTTTGTGAACAAGTCAGCCAAATTGTCATTTGACCGAATTTGATGGATGTCCACGTCACCAACTTCTTGCAATTCACAAGTGGAGAAGAATTTTGGAGATATATGTTTCGTGCGGTCTCCTTTGATGTAGCCTTTCATCATCTGAGCAACGCATGATGAGTTATCCTCATATAATATTATTGGATCATTAGTGATGGGCATCATTCCACTTTCTTTCTGGATGAATTGAGTCATTGCTCAAAGGGACAAACATTCTCTTCCTGCCTCATATAAATCAATCAATTCCGCTTGATTTGATGATGTGGCAGTCACGGTTTGCTTTCTTGATCTCCAAGAGATGGCAGTGCCTCCTTATGGGTGCAGTGTTATCCTTGGACAACAAATCTACTACAAAATCAATATCTAGCCTTGTATTGTTAGATAAGTACATTAAAGTACCAATTTCACTTAAATATGACACCTTAGGTTATAAGGCTAGGGGGTGTCTCTTTTTGTTGTTAGACAAGTTGAAACAAAACCTCCTATCTATGTCTCCTTATGAGCACGACTCTTCTTTGCTTTTCAATCAAAATTTCAGTTGTTGATTTTTTTAGATCAAATCCTAAAGATCCGATCTTGGTGAGTCATATCCAAGAACGACGCTTCAAGTTTGTGTGGAACCGAGGTGCGTCATATCCTTGCTCCACTAGTCCATATCCACCCCTAATCCACCAATACCATCACCTCCATTATCTGAATTCCATCCTCCATCAACCATCAAAATCTCCCTCAAAAGACCCTTGAAGGATCGATCACCATTGGATCCAAATTCGTCCAACAAAATCACTTCTCGGTAGATTCAGCGACATCTCAGTAGAATTGTTATAACTTTCAATCCACTCATCATCTGACTCTCAAATTTTTAGGAATTCAAGTAGACTCATAGATCTAAATCCTCAAGTTGGAATCACTTATATCAAAGTGCAAATTAGGGAGAACCGCCCTTGTGAAGCCAGAACAGAAGTTTTGTCCAAACTAGTTTCGCTGGAAGAAGCCTTGTCGACCACCTTGCACTGAACGTCATCGGACCCTAGTCCCACATCAAGTGGTATCAGATCCATGCAAGGTATTCTCCTAGATCTTGACTTATAGATTTGAATTTGAATCGGTTGCAAGATCTTTAGAAGCCACCCTTGATCATTTTTGGCCGAAATTGTTGTTAAACCCTTGTGTTGTTGTCTTGTTGTATTGTGTCATGTGTTGCCTTGTTGTGTGTGTTGAATTTCTGCCTTGTTCAGCCATAAAATCCACGTCCAAAGGTTGATGATGACCCATATTAAGAGTTGCTCCTCAAGTTACAAAAACAAAAGGCATTTGTCACATTAAATCAACACCCTTTCAACTTCGGTTCATTGACTTCCTTGCTTGAGTTTTGTTGTTGTCATAAATCTGACACCTTGACCTTGATTCAAGCTGAGACTTGACCTTAAAATAGTCACACTTTTTTGCTTACAAGCTTGGTTAAGCAGCGGAGTAAGATATGGAAACGGTACCAAGGTTGAAAACATTGTTGTGTATGTTTTTGCTTGTGTTGTAGTGAAGAGTTTGCTTGATTTTAAAAACAATTCAGCAAGTGTGTCTTACAAAAGAAAAAGTCGGAATCAGTGAGAAAAATAAGTGGGGCTTAGAAAAACTTAGATCCCATGAAAGTGAAAAAGAGGTCGGACATAGAAAAAGTCAGACCTCATGAGAAAGAGAATCCGAGCTAGACACGAATCAAAATCTGAAATTTCTTTTTGTAATTCATACTTGGTACCTGGTAGCTTCTTACTTCATCTAAGTCTTAGACGAGTTAGTTTGCTTGAGTGGTGATTATTGTTGCTTTTGATTCCTAGCCATACCTTTTTGCCTTGCCGAGACATAACTCCTTGCAACTTGTTTGGTTTCATTTCTAGGTCTTGTTAGGTGAATCATGTGGTTGGGGATACTTATGTTTTTGTGGTTTGATCTTGTTGTCTAGTGTGTGCAAGGATGTTCGGAACATGTAACAATGAGGACGGTCAGCTAGACCCTCCACTGACAACTATACCGCCTTCAATGGAGATTGGAGGCCATTTTACAATCCCTTTGACAATCAATTCACCCCACAAACTCTTGATTTGAGGCATTGGAAGGTAGGATGCAAATGTTGGAGGAAAGGTTTCATCAAGGAGTGATGGGTGACACAGAATTACCAAAAAGAATGACTTCCTTCCATGATTTGGAACAACTTATCACCATCAAGTGTCCTATAGAAATGATGCACATATTGCAAGAAGAGGAGGAAGTTATGTAATTATATCCTAAAATCGAGCTTCAACCTACCATCATTCGCAGCTCCATGAGCTCTTTGGCTATGCCATGGGAAGATGTCTTTCCTATGGTTCCTTCATGTTTTCCCTTCTTGCTCCATGAGGAGGACGAGGCTGTTTTGTTTACTCCAAGCGGTGGTTACTCTCCTTTACTCATGGAGGCCAAGAAGGATGCCTTTGTCATGGAAAATGTCACACCAAGGGAGCTAGAAGCACTATCTCCATTGTTGAGCTCACTGGGTGGTACGAGTGCACCTCCCAGGGAAATTTCTTTCACTCATTCATTCCATATTTGTGAGTATGTGTTGGTTGTGTAACATGCATCTGATCAAAGAATTTTATTTGTCTTTAATATATTTGTGACATCTAGGACTAAGCACTCTTGCTTCCATTTTAGTTATCTTTTCCAATACATTTCATCTAGGATGCATATAGGTCATAATGTTACATTGTTGCCTACTTATGTTCAATCTCTTCATTGTTTTATCATGAAATGTACACGTAAGAATAGGAAGAGAAGTGGTGTAGCTAGTGCATGCTTTCTGGCCTATCATATTGAACTTGGAAATGTTGTTCTTAACTTGACTTTCATAGCTTGTGCTTCCCTCGATGTGTCCTTTGTTTTGTAGGCTTGATGGATTCGAGGATGAATCCCTTTCAAGGGAGGGAGGATGATGAGATTTTGATCCACCCTGAGCAAGAAAACTAGCTGGGAACCAACATCGACACCAAGGTTGGAGCCGAGGGCACGTCGGTGCTGAGTGAGCAAGCATCGGGTGATGATGTTGAGTTGGAGAAGGCCACTTTATGTATGTTTGTGGTATTAATGTCATTTTTAATGGTGTTTTTATTAAAATTCAGAAACCTCGGATGGTTGGGAGTTAGGCTTCCATGCTAGGTTATAAGGCTAGGGGGTGTCCCATTTTGTGGTTAGACAAGTTGAAACAAAACCTCCTATCCTTGTCTCCTTATGAGCATGACTCTTCTTTGTTTTTAAATCAAAATTTCAGTTGTTGATTTTTTAGATCGTGTGTCACATCGATCAAATTCTGAAGATCCGATCTTGGTGAGTTATATCCAAGAGCTGTGCTTCAAGTTCGTGTGGAATCGAGGTGCGTCATATCCTTGCTCCACTCGTTCATATCTCTCCCTAATCCACCAATAACATCACCTCCATTCTCTGAATTCCATCCTCCATCAACCAACAAAACCACCCTCAAAAAGCCCTTGAAGGACCGATCACCATTGGATCCAAATTCGTCCAAGGAAATCACTTTTTTGGTAGATTCTGCAACATCTCAGTAGAATCACTATAACTTTCAATCTATTTATCATCTGGATCTCAAATTTTGATGAATTCAAGTAGACTCATAGATCTAACTCCTCGTGTTGAAATCACTCAGATCGGAATCCGGGGTAGGGAGAACCGCCCTTGTGAAGCCAGAACAGAAGTTTTGTCCAAATCAGTCTCGCTGGAACAAGCCTTGTCGACTACCTTGCACTGGACATCATCGGATCCTAGTCCCACATAAAGTAAGGAAGTTCATTAGCCCAATTTCCTTTGTGTTTGACAAGCCGTTTCTTGAGGTTATTCACAATAACTTTCTTGTTGGCCTCAATATGGCCGATAGATTGTGGATAACGGGGTGTGGAGGTGACATGATTAATGTTCCAGGGTATGCAGAAGTCTATAGTCCTCTGGCTTATGAACTTGGAACCATTGTCACACACGATTTCTGAGGCACCCCAAATCTACAAATGATATTCTTTTTTATAAATGAAATTACCTGTTTGTCCTTGACCTCACGGTAAGCGTCTGGTTCGATCCATTTGGAGAAGTAATCCATCACGACCAGGAAGAAGACTCTTTGTCCAGACGATGGCGGTAATTTCCCTACGATGTCCACCCCCCATCGCATGGAAGGCCACATGGTTAGAATAGGATGAAGGGGCTTAGGCGGTTGATGTGTCGTTGGTGCATACCTTTGACAAGCGTCGCACTTTTAACGAAATTCCACCGAGTCTTTCTGCATGGTTGGCCAGCACCATCCCTGGTGCAAGGCTTTGTTTGACAGGCTTCTTCCTCCCTTGTGGTTGCCACAATTCCCTTCATGGAGTTCTTCGAGGAGTTTGGAAACTCCTTCCTTGGTCAGTTAACGTTGGAGCATCCCATTCCTGATCATGAATCTGGTAGCTTCGATTTTTAATACCCTTACTTCCGTCTTATCCTTCGGGAGTTCACCCAGTATTAGCCAATCAAATGGATCGAATGAACACCATACAACTTGGGCCACTCTATCCCCATGTGGTAATTTTATTACTACCCCGATTGCGATACCTCTAGCATTCTAGGTGCCATCAGTGTGAAGCGTCCATGTCACCGGGTTCCCTACTATGACCGCCATCATTTTTGGTCTCTCAGTTCCCCTTCCACGGTAGGACTAAAATCAGCCACAAAGTTAGTGAGTGCTTTGGACTTGATCGTCGTTCTCGGCTCATAGTGGATGTCAAATCCACTCAGATGGATTGCACAGTTAGCCATTCACCTAGTGAATTCTGGGTTGTGAATGACTGTCTTTAGGGGATGGGTAGTTCTGACCACAACGATGTGTGCTTCGAAGTAAGGACGAAGCTTGTTAGAGCACATGACTAAGGTGAGTACTAGCAATTCTAGGGAAAAGTACCTGGTCTCGGAGGCGAGGAGAATCCAACTTACGAAGTACACGGGCTGATATTGACCGTCATGTTCTTTGACCAAAACCCCACTAATAGCGCTCTCTGTCACATCCATATACAACTTTAATGCTTCCCCGACTTCTGGTTTTACAAGGAGGAGGGGATTCAAGAAGTATCTCTTTAATTCTTGGAAGGCCTCCTCGTGCTTCGGGGTCCACTAGAAGCACTTGTTTTTCCTGAGCACCTCGTAGTTTAGACGGAAACGGTCAGCCGACTTAGAGATGAATCTATTCAGCGTGACGACTTTCCCTGTGAGTTTTTGGATGTCTTTCACACTTCTTGGACATTTCAAGGATAAGATTGCACGGATCTGATCCGGACTAGCTTCTATTCATCTTTGGGTGACTAAATACCCAAGGAATTTTCCAGATTCTACACCGAATGTACACTTCCGAGGATTCAACTTAATGTTGTATTGTCTCAAAATCTGGAATGCTTCTTCCAGGTGGAGACGATGATCAGATGTTGCTTTTGATTTAACGAGCATATCGTCTATATACACCTCCATTGTTTTCTTGATTTTCTCCTGGAACATCTTGTTCCGCAGTCACTGATAAGTAGCTCCGGTGTTTCGCAAGCCGAATGGCATTACTTTGTAACAGTATGTACCTCGATCGGTGATGAAGGTGATTTTTTTCTGATCACCTTCGTTCATACGAATCTGGTTGTCCATGAATTCTACACACTTCATGATCCTATTGATCCATACATTACCAAAACCCGTTCTTTCTAATTTGAAGGCAAGAAGGACTGAATCAAATTAAATTGGGCATCACTTGTGTACTCAATTCGGTTTGAACCAGGACACATATTATCAAAACAGGACACATATTAAAGGATAGACCTAGAACCAGGATACTAGGAAACTGCTTAAAAATGGCGCTACCTTGATTAAGTTTGAAAAGACACATAAAATACCCTAGAAGAAGGCTCGTCTCTATTGCCGTTGCGATTGCCACCCCTCGGAGCTCTGTCACAAGCGACTCAACACCACCAGAGGGTGAGTGACTTCCGGGCCGCGAACAACCTGTGTCCTTCCACGGCCCTGCAGAGGACCGACTAGGCAATATGCCAGCCGAACGTTGGTGTTAACGGTAGCCTCTATCGTCAATTGAAAGCAACGAGTTTGGGGGCTTCGAAATTAGGGTTATTTACAGCCTCTCAAAAATTGGGAAGAATCAATCAAAACTTCGATCAAATTTGCTTCGTCTTAGAAGTGAGCGATTGAGAAAGATAAAGAAGAAAGGATTGTGTAATCTTTTCACTTCCTCGCAGAAATCGATTTTTATAGAAATTGAACCATAGAAAGATTGTGTCAGATATTTCTCGACAATGTAAGCTCGATCCTTAGCCCCAATTTCAATCATCTCATAGCTCAGTTTCTTTCTGCTTTCGGTGCTCATACCAGCTACTTAAACAGGGGAGCGTTTCGCTTGGATGTTCAGGCTCCGAGAAATGTTCATGGAATTGAGATAGGGCTTGATCCTGAACCGAATTGGAGTTTTGATGATATTCTGTTGGAGTTGAACCTGCTCGAATCCAAATTCAGTCCTCCTTTGCTTCTGAGATCCCCAGATAAAGCAAGCCCGAGGTGAGGATCAGTTTATATCTTGGAACAGACATTCTTTTGTTGGATTTTGTTGTTTTATGTATTTTCTTTCTGATCTAGAATTTTTTTTTTCGGGTTCATCTCTCATTATCTGAATAGCTTAAGTGGAAGTTCCCAAGATAGCAGGAAGAATTTCAGAGAGAAGGGATTTGTTTTGCGGGTGTCAGATGATGATTTGGATTATTTGGACAGCGATGACGAAAGACAGACTGTGGAGAGAAGCTTAATCCCAGCTAATGGATATGCTTACCCTGATATTTACCTTAGGTATGAGTTAATCTGTTGAAACCATAATGGCACTGTCAAATGAATGTAATCTATTTGCAGCTTTTATTTGTACTGTTAAAAGAGGGAAAACTCAGGATTGATATAGCAAAAAAAAAGTAAAAGAGAATTACAGGTTGTTTCGTTAAACTGTCAGTGCATTGGAACTTTTATATGGGTATCTTTTATCATCTAAAGATTTGTTGGTACTAATTCTGCTGTTATAATGAATTTGATTGGGTGCTTTATTATTCTAGTGATACTGATTCTGAAGATGAGTCCAGACTACAAATACAAGCAGCACCATTGGAGAAAATGGGAGTGGTGGAAGGAGCATTACTGGAGATGTCCCATGAATACCATCTTTATGTAAAGGCATGTCCTTATATTGCCTTGACTATCTGATTCATTTGATTTTACTGTTTGCTGACATGATCTGCTGTCAAAGTTTTGTGGTTCTCCCTTTTATAAAACAAACTGTGCAACTGCATCTCAATTCTCAATTGATCTGTTTGTATTTATAAAGAATAATATATGCATTAAATCATGCATCAATTGATGACTGCAAATCTGTACTCTTAATTCTGTTGTCATCTTACATACCTGAAACAAATGGTTTCCTGTCTAGGCCTAGGAAGCTCTCATTTTGAACTCTAGTTTTTGAAAGCAATAATGAGGGGACATGTAGTTGGGGACAGATATGGAGTTCACAATGGCAATATTGTGCATGACCTTGTCTTCAAAGTTCAGAAAGAGAGACTATCTATATGCTCTTCACCTGGATACATTTATAATTTTTTTCTCTCCCTGTGTGTCTTTCGATATTGATAGGAGGAGGTCAGGAGTCAAATATCATCATTGGAAACCGAATTGCTGGCTGAAAAAGAAAAGTCCGCTTCTGCAATTGATCGACTTGAGAAAATTACTCAAGCTAGGAGGGACATGGATCGAAAGCTGGATATGCATTATCAACGTAAAACGTAAGATCTCTGCTCTTTCTGAATTTTTTAAGACTTTTTGCTGCGCCCTTTGGAGTTTGGTTCTTTCATCCTATTTATACATTGAAATCTAGAATACTCCATACATGTTAATTAATTTTCTGAACATGTTTGATGCTCTTAGACCTGTTTCATTTTTCATGTTCAGGGAATTGCTTAGCTACATAGTCCACATCTCGCCACTCTTTGTATTATTAGTTGTGTTGGGAATAAACAGAACTGTGTAGATTACAGTGGAGAGGGCTCGTTTGATCAGTATCATATGAACAATCAGGACAAGGATTTACTAAATTTGAAATTTGGACATCCATGTTTTTTATAGAACTTTTTGGCCAATGGTTTTAATATTGCAGCCTGTTATAATTCACTACTTTACTTATTAAATTTCTATGCCACTTTAGAATTTTTCTCTCTCTTTTCCATTATCATACATTTCTTTATCTCTTTGGGCGTTTTTAGAGGCAATAACTTTCCTGTGTTGCAAATATGACCATGCTAAGGGTGTATTATTATATACCACTACTTGTGAAGGGAATTTTTAGTTTAGTTGTTACAAATTAATAGTTTTATAAATTATGATTTGTTTGAGGACCTGAGGCTTCAAATTAACTTTCATATGAAGATTTTGCTTATATATAATGGATGCATTCACACCATTTATATAATTTAACATGCAATACTATTGCAGTGCAGAAGCACTTGATGATCACTTGACTGCTATTCAGAGGGACCATGAACATAAGTCACAGAAGGCAGAAAGGGAAATAAGTGATGCAGCTGCTGAAGAAGCCAGAAGAAAAGAGAAAGCTCTCCAAGAAGAAAAATTGCGTCAGCAGAGAGCCAGGGCAGAAGAAGAGGTTTGCAATGTTTAATATCATTTTCAATTGATCAAACTCAAAGATTTAGCTAAATAGAAAAGAGAGAATAATTTTATATGACACATGCCATGCTTCACATTCTATAGATTCTTTTTTCTTGGTTATAATTCACTTGAATGTACCGCCATAATTCATTCAGCAATAATATTTAATCATGTGAGCTGTATGCTCAATTTTGTTTTTTATTTTTTACTGCTTGAACATATTCTCAATCGCCCTCACTTGTTGTTTTACTGTGCTTTTTTTTTTTTGTTATCAGTAGTTTCTATCATCTAAGGTATCTATCTACATACAGGCCAAGCGGGAAGCAGAGAGAAGAGATGAAGAAGCAAGAAGAGCTGAGGAGGCAAGAAAGGCCGATGAGGCAAGGAGAGCGGATGAAGCAAGTAGAGTTGCCATAGATGCAGAGAGAAAATCCATTGAGAAAGATGCCTCCTTAGTAGGCCAAAAGATGCCGTCAAAAGATACTCAAAAGAAAGTGCAGTCCCTAGGTGCGTAATTCTGGCATTGTCGCATTTGGAAAGATGTCATATCTAAAAGCCCAGACCTAACTTTTTAGGCCCCATTTGGCACAATACTTTGTCTATCAGATTCCAATTTGTTTCCAAATGTTTGATAGGTGTTCGAATTGGTGTGAAGATCATTCACTATTATCTGGTTCTTACCTAAATCCCCATTCCTCATACCTGGCCTCTTCCCTCGAGTTCTCAACCCTAACCCCTTCATACTCTAGCAGCTTTATGCCTTCTCCATTTTTGTGCTGGTCACCCTTGATTGATCGGTTTATGTTTTGACATATATATAGGAAAATAATGATCACAGTTTTTGGTTCACTTTCCTTTACATTTCTGCTTCTCTTCCACCCGCACCCTACCCCACCCCTAAAAGAAAAAAGAGAAGAAAGAAAAGAAAAAAAGAGCGATTAACAGAAGCAGTTCCCTTCATTTTCCCTTGGCAGGCAACATAATAAGGGCCACTGAAAGTGCTCTGAAGCTGGAAGTAAGCAGGCTTCAGATCTTGAAGGAACTGGATGAAAAGAATCAAATGTTAATATCTAGTTCTGGCAAGGTAATGCTTGTTCTCATTTATCATATCCATGGGTGCGTTTGAAATGTGCATTATAATGCAGGATTTGACAATAAATTCTGCATCATAATGCAATAATAACACATTATAAATGCATAATACAAACACACCCTTAATGCATAATCCAAACACACCCTTATTCGTTTTTGGCTCAATGTGATTCACTGTTCAGCGTTTTCATAACTGAAAATTCTATTTATAGAGTCCTGCATAAATTGCTTCACCTTTTCATTGGCAAGGAATTTTTTCAGATCAAAGAGTTTGAAGTCTTGTTTTTCTTTTTCTTACAATCTTGGCATTGACCTTTTGCTGATCAAATAGCTTACAATGTGTCCTTATATAAGAATATTTCTTTGCAGGAATATGTGAAATACAAACGAGAGATTGCTCGACATGTTAAAACAACTAGAGGGACAATAGACAACGTGCGGTTAGTTTCCATACACCGTTGACACTGTCTGTTTTGCTTTTGTTGATGCTGTAACAAGTCTCATGCCTTGTATGCTACTTCTTCTTTTTTCGGGTATCATGTATAATGTGCTACTTAAGAATGGAAGTAATTTGCTTCTAGCATCATTAACAAACACCAGCAAAAGATTCTGTTGACATCTTATGCTGTGTGCTGAACAATTATTATCACCATCATTAACAAATACTAGGAATGTAATTTGACATCTTGTGGTTTTCCTTCCTCTCTAGTGCTGTGTGTCTTGTTTTGTTCTTTGGCCTTGAATTGCTCAGTGTATGGGTGCGTACATCTCGACCCCCTAGACCCTGCACGTGCTGGATACACTGGGAGATGTTGTTGTGTTTTTTAAATGAGTTTTGATTTTGACGATGTTTGAGGTGTTCAGCAGAAACAAAATTCCAACTTGTGGTTAAATTCCCCAATCAAACTGAAAAACAAAAAAATCATTCCAGTTGTGCCATTACATAAAGTGATCCAAATTCTAATTGCAAAGTCCCAAGCTACTCCATGGATTCACCTCCATGATTGGTATTTGGTGCATTTCTTGCAAACGTCTACTGTCATCTCCTATAAGTGTCCTTCCTATAAGTTTTCTTTCTAGCCCATCTCTGCCATTCCTAAGCTTTCCTCTCCTTGTTTCCTCCTCTCTCCTTTTCTCTATCTTCCATATATCGGATACCCTAATGTCCTCTACGGGTCAACCATCTTGCTTTACTCTCTTACTAGTTCCTTCTCTCATCTGATAGTTTTTTGAAGCTGATGAAGCACCTTGATTTTAAGTAAAAAGATGAACTATAATGGTTCAGAACAAAGGGAGTTATGGGCTTACAGCTTGTTTTATAGCCTATTTGATGTGCATAACTGACAAGAGCTTCTATAGATAATAATTAGCATTTGATAAGCTAGTTGTTTCTTGATCATAATTCTTATTTATTTCAAAGTCGTTATAAATATGTTCTTATTTCTTGCAGAACAAAAGCAAATGAACTAGTAAGAATGTTGAATAATCCTAGTTGTCCTCAGCCGGTCACTGCAGCAATATTGGCAAAAGAGGTAACTTTTCATGTTTGCTGTATATAGAGCATAATACTTTTCCTACTGTATAATGAGCTATCTTCCTTATACTTTTTATTCTTTTCCCCTTTGTTTTCTTTCTAGTACAAATGACATGCAGCTGACGTGATGGATTTAAAAAGCAGCTCTGTGTGCATAGTACACTTGTTAATTTGTTATCATGTAGTAAACCCGGGACCAACTTACTAGATGTTAATATAAAATGGAACCAGCTTGGTTGTATTGAATCTGGTAAAATGTTGGCGGTTGAATTTAAATCTAGTGGTGCATGTCTGTTTTGTAGACCCCAAAGAGCCCTTCTTGTTTTTTTTTTTCCTTCTGATGGTCTAATGCTTCGGGCACATCCTCATGCTCATTGGCTTTTATACACTGCCTTTGAGATGGATTTAGTCCCTATATCATTTTGGTGCATTCTAACTAAATTCAGTTATTATTGTCACATACCTGAATTTCAGTTTTTCTTGGGTTTATCGGGCGTACCCCTTTTCCCTTGGGCAGGGGTGCCCCCATCTTGACCCCCCAGATTCCGCCGTAGCGGAGCCTCACTGGGTCAATGATGATGATGATGGTCTAATGCCATTTGTTTTTTGATGTGGCAGATCATCTCAGTATGTGAAGCCCCAAATGGAGATTCTTTTGTTTTCGCATGTGGACATGTCATTGTTCTAGTCAGTGCACAGGTAACTCACATGCTTACTCCTATAATGTGAAGCCCCTAAATGCTTAACCATTCTTCACTAAGTTTATTGTTGATTTGGCAGGTTCCACTTGTGATGGATCTTCTTCTTGCAGAGTTTCACAGGGCTTGCATATATACAGTCCCCAAGCACATCATGTACTCAGAGGTGAACTCCTCTAACCACTCTACTTGATTATGACCTACAACATTCTTTATAATACAATTGCTCTTCTGTCACCCTAATTTGATCTTTTTGTGGGAATTTCAGTCAGCATTTGAGACGAAAGAAGCTTATTACAAGTCAATCGGCTACCGAGAAGAAGATGGAGAACTTGAAAAAACAGAAAACTATCTAAAACGTATGCAAGCATACATGAAACTGTACGGGGCATTAGTTCAGGTTTGTTCTAACAAATCACATCTCCATACTATCCTCCCCTTTTACATGTGATTTATAATCTCTTCATCTTTTTTTTTCAGACTGAAATTCAAGGCGTCAAGAATTTGCACGGTGTAGAAGAAGGTTGGCGTTGGCTCGCTCGGTTTTTGAATGCTCTTCCAGCTAACCGGTATACTGTGGTGGCATTGGAAGCATTCCTAACTGTGAGTTAGCTTGTAAAATTTAAGAGTCTTTTCTTTGTCAGTTTCTTGGGCATATAGGATAAAAAAATCCAGATTTGGAAACTAGTTTTTTTTTTTTTTTTTTTTTAAAGTTATAGGGTTTAGAATTTCTAAATTGGGGTAATATTATCTAAATCTGGGTTCTTATCTAATGCACGAAGGACCGTTTCTCTATATATTTATTATGCCCTAAGACTGAAACTCACTGGAGAATGTGGCACCTGCAGATGGCAGGCTTTGCACTCCATGGGAAGTACAAGTCTCAGTTTCAGAAGATCTTGAATGCAATGTCTCGAGATTTTCTGGTAAAATTGAAGGGAAAAGGAGACTCCCAAGAAAACTCGTTGATTATGTGGAATTTGGAATCAAGAAATTTTCTTCAGGAGCCTGAAGGAAGGCGCCTGCACGGTGCCTTATTATCGCGCACTTGTGTCCCAGGAGAGGAGCATCAACAGAACGGGTATCGTAATTCGTATGGCGGCGGTTTTTACTGATCTGAGTTGCATTTATATGTCCTCCTCGACTAGAAATAATCTATTTATTCAGTCCTGAACCAAGAATAATCTAAATGTATAATTGTGTGTTTTAGAAGAATATATTCTTTTTCGGGGTGTTTATGAACCAACTGATGAATCTCGGCAGAGCAAATTTTTTTTTGGATGTTGTATGTGTAGTTCACACATGAATCAAAACCCGCTTATATCATCTTTGAATACAGATTATGTTTATGGGAGATGCATAGGTTTATAATGCTAATCAAAAGAGGGTTCAACCTTAATTTTGAGTTGCTCTGCAGGAAAGATGGTTCAATGCAATCCTCTGTGTCTGCTGATCATTAGTTTGTGACTGTGTTAGAGTGTTTGTCTAATGCTGGGGTCTCTTCTCTGCTGTTTAATCTTTGTACTCCAATATTGAGCCCACACATCAAGTCCATATGTGATGAATAGTAATTCTCTTACATTGTCGCATTCGCGTCTTGTAAATTTGTAATATAAATCAAATGTAGCCCACATATTAAATGACTTGACTAATCATGAGTAAGTTTTGAATATGGGAATTACAATTCCGGGAAATTAAACTCCATGAGAAATGTTTAAACAAGGAATGAGAATAGGTTACTACTACTCAGTTTCTCTTGTCATGTTTATCGTGTACTTAATCGAGTTGTTGATTGTTTAGCCAATTATAATTTTCCAATTTCCTCAATTTATAGTTCATATTATTATTATTTTATAAAATCCCATGAGTTGCCAACCCACCTTCTGCCACAAAATAAGAAAAAAGGTGTTGATCACAAACTTTCGTCGAGTGGCGTTTGGTGACAAAAACTATTACAAAATCAAAGCTAATCACCTACTTCACCCTTATTTTCAATGATATTTCTCACCAATGAATTTGGATTTGTTGTGCAAAATGACCCTCCCGACTTTCGCTCGGGGTAAGAGTACGTACATGTTAATACCCCAAATCTCGCCTGTACCGATATCCACTTGGGTAGATGTTGTTGTTGGCTTGTTGCGTACTAATGATCCTTTATTTATATCCTTTACAAAAACTTGATTTTTTTAAGAAAGAAAAACGAATGCTTTGTTGGTGTTTCTAAAAATTTACAACTTTTTTGACAATAGCACTTGTGTTTTTTCCCAAAATTTTGTAAAGTTTGTAGAATATATTTAAGAAATGTTGAATTGTAAAAAAAAATCTTTAAATATTAAAACCCACCTACTTCTTAGAAACATTAGATTTTGTAAAATTCACAACTTTAGTTATTATTTGAACTGGATATAAAATACATTTTTGTAAGATTTGCAACCAGTTATTATTTTCAAATAGATATAAAAAGTGGTGGATATATTTTTACATAAAAAGTAGTATTTTTGTATAAAAAAATTTATGTTGATCCCCCAAAGTTGTAAATTAAGTTTATTTTCTAAAATAGGATAAGTATTGGCATTCTGATAAGAGATAACTTGAAGTTTGGGTGGTTATGTGTAATTAAACTTAAAATGAGAAATGAGAAAAGATTTAATAAGGCAATATTAAGGACTAGTTTAAGCAAAGAAGGAATTCACTCCAGGTACAATCCTGCGCACACAAGAGACGCAACTACAGATTTCAACCAAAAAAAAAAAAAAGAGAGACGCAACTACAGAATTGAGAAGAGTGAAAGCTTTGTACATAAGGGGAGCCACTTGGGAGATACACTTGCAAAGTTGCAACCTTGAAAGTTTAATCGTTCATCGTCCAGTCCACTGAATTCAGAACTGATGCTCTATAGCGTAATAAAAACTGTCCAAAAATGTCAGCACGACAAACTGTACAAGTACAACGGAGTACGAAGTCCCGAAGCTTTATTCATCTGTTTATTCAGTTTCAGAGAAACAAACCAACTCTTTATTAGACAAGCAAAATCAACAAGAGCATCTATCTACCTAAGAAGTCATGTTAAAATAATCAACTACAATTGCTTACAGCGAAGCAGCACACTTGTTCAGTCTTCTAATAAAGCCTTATTCTCGTTTGTATCTCTCTTCGACATATTGGGCACAAGTCCAGATCGTCTCCGCATTCACAACATGTCTGCAGTATTTTCATTACATGCAATGAAATTACCAATCAAATTCCATGGTTACTCATTTTGTGGTAGTTACTGATTTTAGCACTTTTTTTTATGACCATGATTTCTGATTTGGGCAGTGGAAGAAGAGTACCTGATGCCCGCAACCAAATGCCATGTCCTTTCGATTGGTGAGACAAACGGGACAGGCCTGAGCCATAAAAGCAGAATAGGATGTCAATAAGTACAAGCAGAATTAATTGCATGCAAAAAATACACCATAGTCTTTCTTAGCTCTTAAGTGATCATATACCTGGCTGTCAAATGTGGAAGTTGAAGGTGGATTTTTACTGGTGTGATTATAGTTCGAAGATGAAGTTGCACCATGTCCTGATCCATATTCAGGATATGGAGGCTCAGCCCGGTTCTGGAAACTGCTTGAGCGACTAGTTCTTTTGCTCGAGGGGTTATTGCCATAGAGTGGAGGGGGAAGAGGAACTCTCCCTGGAGCATGTCCAGTTCGACCACTGATTCATAGAGGAAATGCGTCGGTAAATCATATGCAAAAACATGCTGATTTTAGTTTAAATAAAAAGAATATAGTTTAGTAAAGTTCATTTGTTACCCCAATAGACCAAGCTCGAGTGTTGCTTTGTATTGGGAAGGGATTTCCATCAGGGATGCAAGAGCAAACTCAGTTTGTTTTCTGGTTTCATTGACGTTCTTTGACATAATCTCTGTGAAATTCACAAACTAATACACGAAAAAATAGGGGCAGTTATGATTATGCGTGAGGTAACCAAACGCTATCACTCAATCATCAGACCCAAAAAAGAACACTTTGATCACCTGAAAATTGTCAAAGGTCCGTGCAGGAATGTTATCGTCAAATTCCCTCATCATATCCCAAGGCCCATCTCCCACACCAACGAGTACAATGGATAGTGGGTACTCACTATAATTCAAAGTTATAAGTCAATAACATGAGTATGTAAGTCATGCTTCAATAGCAAATGGCAACTTGTTTTGCAGTCTATGAAAATAAGGTTACCTTGCCCTGACAATGGCATCAATAGTCTTTTGCTCTTGTGGACCGAGTTGCCCTCGCTCAGTATCAACACTCCTAGTAACCTGATGCAAGCAATTATGTAAGAAAACATCAACGGATGGCAGCACATAGAGAAGTCAAATAGGTGTGTTGATCACTAGGCTACTTCAAAATGAAATTAATCATTAAATCGATGAATCATTATCCGTATCTTGCAATCTTACAACAGAGTGTCAACTTATCCTTGCCACCATAAAAAAAGCTTGTACATGCACAATTGCACTTTATGCCATTAACTTTAACGAATATATGAAGAATTCCCATTGCCCCTTCTCAGAAATTAGACCTGAACAAATGTAAATTACCTGCCCATCGGCGATAATTAGCAAAACATGGTACTGGCCACCACTTTCCTCAACAATTGTCATAGCCATTTCAATAACGGGGGCAAAAGATGTTGGTCCTGCCATTTAAGCAAATTGGAAATGAAAACCTTGTTTTCTTCTTAACTCAATTTTTGTCACTCATGTTTGACATATGTGCAAATAGACCTACCAGCAAGTCGAAGTTGGGGAACCAACTCTCTGTATCGTGTCAAAACCTCTTCAAATCCATTACAGTATCTCTCATCATGATAGAAACTGAAAACGTCTTGATCATGGGTTGATGCTGCAGTGTTCAAGGAATATTGATCAACCACGGGCATCATAACAGTACTCCCACAGAAATTACCCACAATCATAAAAAATTACCATCTCCAAATCCAAAACATGGAATTAAGTTATCTTCATCAAAAGACGATAAGGTTTTCCCAATAATAGATATTGCTTGCTCATAGGGATTTAACTCGTTTCCAATGTGGTGCAAGCTACGGCGATGGAATGACTTCGCACCTGAACAGTAGCAAGTTCATTATAATGAACTACGCAACAAGGCAAGTTCTAGACGTTCAGATAAAGTTGAACCTGTCCACTCATTGCTCTTTGTTAAGTCAATGCCAACTATGAGATTGGAAGATTCCAGGCCTGCCTGTGAGAGGGCTGCAGTAACCTGCATAAAAAAAAAACAGTTCTCAAGCTATTATTGGTGTAGTGGTTGAATTTACAAATATGGTAATTACATTCCAAACAGCTACTTCATAAAAGTCCATGGTTGATTATTCCTCCTCAAGAAAATCCATTGAGGTTATTTTCTTTACAGCTTATACTTGGCTTGTATTAGTAAAAAAAAAATCACCTTAGCAATCAAAAGAACAGGAAAAAGAAAAAATGAAAAAAAAAAATCCTAGAAGACACAAGTCTCTTGGGTTTCAAAGGCAGTATCAATTCCGGTTGAATATGCCAAATTGCCAATCATAGTATGCAGTGAAAGGGAAGATGAGAAACTGTCAACCATAAGCTATGATATAGGATCAAACCTCTTCCAAAGTTCGGTAGTTATCAGCTATCCTTGAAAATTTCCTCTCCAGCCTCTTTTTGCTAGGAGGACCACGATCGCCATACCCATACCCGTAAGAAGATGGTGGAGGTGCATACTGTGGAGCATGAGATGGCTGAGCTCCATAACCTGGCTGAGCTGGATACTGTGGTGCAGGTGGATATCCATGGTTGTTGTATCCATAACTACCACTCCCAGAAGAGGTTGACCTTCTTCCACTCTTTGAACTTTTTCCTCCCATGGTGCACCCAATCTACTACAGACAAAGACCCTCTGAGAAATCAAAATTCTAAAGACACAGGTACAAAGTTGAGACAATGATATACAGGTAAACAGGAAGGAAGAGGAGGACAAGCAGGGTAGATTTAAAAGAAGACTTTTGATCAACTAAGCCCACGGAGTATTACTTGAAAGATATTTCAATGATTTGGGAACAGGTATAGCTTTAAGAACAATTAAATAGATACTTATTACAAGAAAAAGAAAAGTTCAAAGCAAAAAAAAAAACAATAAATGTACATATGAAGATGACTTTAATCAAGTCTTTGATTAAGTTGACCCCATTATTTTTGGTAGCAAGAAAGTAAACCCACAAGAAATTACCCAGAAACAACCTTTACATTGGCAATTAGAAATCCGCAAAGAAGAAGCAGGTCAATAATTATACATAGTTTTCCGTAAAATAGGTCAAAAAAGGAAACAATTGAGATAGATTTCAGGGAAATTCGATGAAAACGAGCCTCGAACAAGTAGAGAAGAAACTGTTAACTTACGAAGAGATGGAATTCAACAGATGGAGCTGCTTGACCAGTCAGCTGCTCCAGCCGATTTTCGCTCAAGGTTTCAAGACGCTTTGAATCTGATCTGTGAATGGCATAAATTTATTTTTTTGGGTCGAATGGCATAAATTTATTTATACCAATTCGCAACTGAATTTGGGGAGTTAGAAGGCAGATGATAATGACGATCTCTCCCTATCTGTGATTGTTTGTTGAAATTCTCTGTCGTGGCGAGTGAATCGGACGGATTCATTCGGTGGTTTCTTTTCTGATTCTTGTCAGCCAAGAGGCCCCCAGCCCCCCAGCTCATACTTTTTCTTTTTCCTTTTCTTTTTTATTTACAAGCCCAGCACGTTGATGTTGTTATAAATAACAACATTAACTTTAGATAATAGGAGTATCAAATTTTCGGCGATGCTAAAACCGGGGATCATCATCTGGTTTGTTTTGTCTTGAAAAAATCATAAAAAACAAATAACAACATCAACCCAAGTGAAACCCGATAGGATACGAGATATGTGGGGTCGAGATGTACGCACCCTTCCCTCGACTCGAAGTCGGGAGGGTATCTAAGGTGGGCCCAAAGCCAGTGGCGGAACTACATGGGGCGGGAGGTGGCCTTGACCCCTCACCCAATCCAAAATTTTTTTAGTACTCCGTAGGGCTGGTCATGGGTCGGGTTATGGGTGGGTGGAGCACTTCCACCACCCGACCCGCGAAGTTTTTTTTTATCACCCGGTCCACCCATCACCCGCGAAACCTTTCACCCATATCCGACCCACCTGTCACCCGCGGGTGAGTCGGGTGACCCGGCTCACCCGCAAATTCTAAAATTAGAATAAAATTTTAAAAAAATCAGATTTAAGCGGCGCGAGAGCGGATCAAACTGGAGAGGCGGATCGAACTAGAGAGGCCGAGAGGGCGAGCGGCGCTCCAAAACCTGCTAAGTCCCAAACTGAGAATGACGACTCACAAGAATCAGGTCTAGAATAGCCGAACAGGGCAGCATTCTACTATAGTTTTAATATCTTAAAAAAAACCATAATTTTTTTTTAAAAAGCCCCAAAGTCCCAAACTTTTTTTAGGAAAAAACTAACCCCATTTTTAATTTAGGATAAATTTTTATGGGTGGTAGACGGGTGAAACGGGTGGTGGGTGATGGGTCGGGTTAAACGGTTTTAAAATTTCACCCATATCCGACCCGTCACCCGTTTCACCCATCACCCGACCCACCCGTCACCCGCTTCATTACGGTTTTTCACCCGTATAATTGGGTCAGGTGAAGCGGGTGGGTCGGTCACCCGCGGATAATGTCCAGCCCTAGTACTCCGTATAGGTTTTCCTTTCGTCGATGGCTGCGATTTGATATATTATACACCCTGATCCGATATCCGAGCAAAAAGTTATGAACATTTGAAGATTAGATATATGCAAACTACTTTTACATGTCATTTGTATAATCGAAATACTTTGTTAAATTTCATATCTTCATATTATAATTGAACATGAGACGTTCAACATAATAGGTTATATTAATTAAAATATTTGAGTATCGTATAATAAAGTATGAATACATATTTTAAATAGTTATTCTAGTATTGTCGGGCAACTAAATATGATATGATGTAGTACCAATAGGTCTATTTTTCGACTCTCACATGCAGTCTCTTTCATTTAAAAAGTGGTTATTTTAGTTACACATTATAATCTTGAAGTTTTTTTTTATGTTTTTTAGTATTCCATATTTTTTTAAATACAATATTTTAGCTACATCGGAAAAATTTTGGCCCCCTCAACATAAATTCCTAGTTCCGCCCCTACCCAAAGCAAAAAGTGAAAATGGCGGGAACCCAAAAGGAAGAAAAGTAGAGAAGTAAAATCGAGATTGAGAAAGTACTCTTGAAAACCCAAATAACTAAAAAGTATAGCAGAGAAACTAAGATGAGGAGAATAAAAGATCAAGGCACTCCCTCCAGGCCGACACCACTAACACTCTGTCGCTGTAATCTTCTCACGTCATCGATCCATGCACAGGGCCATAAAAAATAAAGAAATTCTTATATATATTATAAGAATTTTAAATATATAATTTTTGATAAAAATACCTATCTAATTTATAGAATAGAGATCAGATGCATTTAGGTTTTACGGTGCAAAATGTGAGCAGCTTACCTCTGTTAGATCTTCTTGCATCTGGCCAAGATTAACACACACGTTTAAATAAATTTTTAAACGAAGGGGTATTTTCTTCACTTTGCTATTCATTCATCTCCCACCTTCTCCTTTCCCGTTTTACTTTTTCATACATTTTTCTTCCATTGTTGATATGCTTTTCCGGCTAATTCGTTCCCCGATCTAGTTATTCTTATTTATCTCTTTTGACAACTTGTTGCTTTGTTCTAGACTTAATACATCATATGCTGGATTGGATGTTGTTGTAAGGCTTGGCAATGGGAACATGAAAAAGGTGTTCTATTGTTCATAAATTATGAACCGTAATGAGATAAATTATGAACCTAGCATACCAAATTATGAACTCATACCATTTATGAACTAGAATATTTCATGAACCATATTGATAATTGTTATGAACTTAATCGTATAAAGACATGGACCCACAAAATCTTATTTATGTACTAGATTATGTGACAAAATTAACAAGTATTATGCACTAAATTTCATGAACTTTAATGATAATTGTTGTGAACTTAACTTTATAAAGACATGAATCAACAAAATACCATTTATCAATACATGACACAACATTACTAATATTGTGAATTAAATTTAATGAACCTTATTTGCAATTATTATGAACCTAACCATGTAAGGACATGAACCAATAAACCAACTTTTATGAACTAAGAGTCATGAACCGTGAGATGAAATATTATGAACTTGTGCTTATATAAATATGAACCAAATGAATATCATGAACTAAAAGATCTGAACCTGATTAACAACTAGTATGACTTAAAAGACATGAATTGTAAGATAAACTATCATGACCTTAAGCATATAAAAACTTGAACCAACAAAATAACTACCATGAACCAAAATACATAACTTGTACGAAGAGTTAGCCTATGTGAGATTTGAACCCACATCTATGTGCACAAGCACATTGCTCTACCATTTGAGCTAATAGGCTATCACATAAGAATCAAGTCACGATTTTACAATATGATTGTATGTTGTGGAGATAGAAACAATAATTTCCATACCTTCTCACATCTTTGCTCATGAAAAAAGAACTTTCCTAGGTTATCATCATACATCAAACTATGTTAAAACACCTAACTATATAAAGACATAAACCCAGGAAACGTGTCAAAACACAACTTTATAAAGACATCAAACTATGTCAAAACACCTAACTATATACTATGAACCTATAGTACAATAACTACTATAAAATAAAATATCGATGAATCATATCATACAAAATCATGAACCATCACATCACCTAATATGAACAATAATATGCAGAATGTTCGAATCCCACATTTTCGTTGGCCCTGATACATGCCTTAAGCTAGTTATTGTAAGAATCGACGTCTGTATCAATTCCAAATTCATCCATCTGAGTCAACAAGTTGAACATATCAAGAGGCAAGACCCAAATCATCAAATTAGTCCACAAGTAATATTTATACACCAACAATTTATATAAAATTTTCCTAGATCAAAAAAAAAATCCATTAATACGTGAGTTTCAACCCTAATATGAACTAGATTTTGAATTTAAACAATACATTCATGAAACCACTAGAATGTTAGTCAAAGTTGAATTATGAACCCTAAAATTCGAATTGAAATAGGAATAAAATAACACTTACCTTGTTCTCCTTTCTTCTTGATTTCCTTTTCGATTTTCATTGTTTTTGATGGATTCAAGTGCGAGAGAGACAAATTGAGTTTTAGGGGTGAAATATCTTGCGTGGGATTCATATGGGAGAGAAGAATCTGCAAACCATTGAAGCGTGTTTTTGATATTTTGGGGCAAAATGAGCTTGTTATGATAGAAGGGTAATATCGTCCATAAAATTAAATTTTTACCTTATTTACCACTTTAAATGAACCGGCCATTTTTCTTCCAAACCCATTTGTTTTAATCTGCACCGTTAATATATTTGATGGTCTAAATTTGCTCACAACTCTCACCCGAGCGTGACTCCTAATATATATATATATATATATATACTAGTACTAGCCTTTAGGCTGCTACACAATGACGCATTAGGAGCCATAGGATCAAATAAATATGGACGGTTTAGATTGATTGTAAAAATTGGTGTAGAGGTGCAAAACATGGGATAAAATTGACTACCGTAATTTTAGGCCCATATTGATTTTTTGGTGATTTTCTTTCCAAAAAAATTAACCAGATTCACATCCATATCTCACAAAACGTCAGTTTCCACTATTTCGCTCTCTCTTTCGGTACTCCAATCGTCATTTCACACCGATATCGCTGACGATTTTGATTTGTTGAATCGTTTCCGAGGTTAATCTCCAATCATCTTCTCCATGCGAGTTCGCTGAGTCGATTATCCATCTTCCTCTCCCCCCGTTGAATTTACCGGCCATCACCTGAATTGAAGTAAGTTATCGGTTGAATCAATTATCCATTTCATTTTTATGGTTTTTTTTTCTAGATTTTGAGTTAGGGTTTGGAATTTATACTAGATTTTACCACAATTTGATTCAATTTCGAGTTATGTAACCAAATTTTAGATGCTTATATATAACTTAGTCGGATTTTGAAATCCGTTTTGATCTAATTATAACCGCCGGATTTTGCATCAGTTTCCATCTCTTATGAATCAAATTCCAGGGTCAATCTCAATCTAAACATTTCGACAACTAAAAATTCGTTACCATAGTGGAAGGTATACTTTCGATTTATAAATTGCAAATATCATTACTTTAATTTAACGTAAAAAATTTGATTGTATATGATGCCAACACATTCACATACATGATTTACGGAAAAACCGTAGAGGTCGAAAAAATATAATAGTACATGTTTATACATAAAATAATTACTGTTGTATACGTGATAACTTATATCTGTATACATAAATAAATTACATCTTATTATCACCAATATGATAATTCTTATATACATTAGTAAAGTATGTAAATATACAACATTATACGAGTATTTATACATGATTAAACGCATGCATATACATACACATTATTTGTATATGATTGTAATATTTGATTTATACATTATTATATATACGTATATACATTATTATTTTTACAACTTAGCCACATTAAAAAAATTTAATGTTTACCAACGTGTATAATATTAATATGAATAACATATACATTATTTAATATTGTGTATACATATATGATATATTTTGTAGCCTTGATGTACCTTATATTTATAGATAAATGAAATGTATACATTAATTCATTAGATCATATACATGAATACTTATTAGTTATTATCATATACATGAATACATTATTTATATTAGTGACACATTTTATTGTGCAGGAACCTCCAACAAAGTGCATGAATATTCTCTCGTAAGTGAGAACGAACTCGATATGTCTGATGTTGATATAGACGAAGACGAAGATTTAGATTATGAAGTTGATCAAGACTTATTGAATGTTGTAGATTGTCATCAGGATACAGGAAAAAATAGTCCATATTCATGAATTCAATTTGTTATATACATGATTGTAATATTATATTTAGTTTACTACATACATGATTGTAATATACTATATACATCAATAAAACATGTTATATTCATGCCTATTTTTTATTATATTAAATATTTTTGATGGAATTCTTAATTACAAAGAATATTACATGAAATCATTTGTTCATATACATTGTTCTTATATAGTATATCCATGATATTTTTCTTGGTTATATCATACTTTTTTATTTATTGCATTTAGAGGTGTCAAACGAGTCGGTCAGGTCGGGTTCGGGTTCGGTTATTTCGGGTTCGGGTCGTAACGGATCACCGGTCATATTGGGTCGGATCATTGCGGGTTGTCGGGCGGGTCGGGTCGACCTAACAGGTCAAGAAAATTGATTTTTTTACAATTATTAAAATATTTTTTATTTAAAAAATGATATTTAATAATAAATCTATTATTTTTATATATTTTAATAATAAAATATATTATAATTTTCAAAATATATTATATATTCTTAAAATATAACAAATTGGGTCAACTTAATAGTTTTTTCGGGTTTGAACCCAACGGATTTCGGGTCTATCGGGTTCGGTTTATTTTGGGTTTCGGGTTCAAATTTTCGGGTCTTGACCCTAAATTTTTCGGGCGGTTCGGGTCGGTTTTTCGGGTCGGGTCAGCTTTTGACAACTCTAATTGTATTCATGAAATTCGATTGTATTCATACAACCCAACTCACATATACATGATTTTAACTCGTGTAATTGTCCCAAATTTGAAATCGTAATTACACCTAAAGACTAAACCCCAACTCTATAATTATACCTAACCACAACTTTCTAATTACACTTAATCACAACTTTCTAATAATTTTAACCCTAAACCATAACCTTATAAACCCTAAACCCTATAAATATTAAACCATAAACCATACACCATAACCCCTAAACCCTATAAACACTAAACCTTACAAACCCTAAATCTTAAACCCCTTACCTTATGGTATATGGGTTATGGTTAATGGTTTTATATTTTTAGGATTTAGGTTTTATAGGGTTTAGGGTTTATGGGTTAGTGTTTAGACTTTATAAGGTTATAGGGTTTAGGGTTTAGTATTTAGGGTTTATATGGTTTAGGGTTTAGTGTTTAGGTATAGTATTTAGGGTTTAGGGTTTAGTATTCAGGGTTTAGTATGTAGGGTTATATGGTTATAGGGTTTAGGGTTTATGGGTTTATATGGTTTAGTGTTTATATGGTTATAAGGTTTAGGGTTTAGTGTTTACAGGGTTATAGGGTTTAGGGTTTATATGGTTCAGGGTTTAGTATTTAGGTTATATGGTTTAGGTTTTAGTGTTTAGGGTTTAGGGTTTATAGGGTTTAGGGCTTAGGGTCTAAAGTTCATGGTTCAAGGTTTATATGATTTAGGGCTTAAGGTTTAGAACTATTAGAAAGTTGTGGTTTGGTGTAGTTATAAAGTTGTGGTTAGGTATAATTATGGAGGTAGGTTTTAAACTTTAGGTGTATAATCAATAACAATCGTGTATATACTATATAAGAACAATGTATATGAGCAACTAATTTTATAAATGTATTTTATGTAATTAAGAATACCCTTAAAATTCATTAAAATAGGAATATACATATTTTATTCATGTATATAACATATTACAATCATGTATATAACAAACTAAATTCATGAATATGGACTGTTTTTTCATGTATCTTCATGACAATCTGTAACATTCAATAAGTCTTGATCAACTTCATAATCTAAATCTTCGTCTTCATCTATATCAACATCAGACATATCGAGTTCGTTCTCACTTAGAGAATATTCATGCACTTTGTTGGAGGTTCCTGCACAATAAAATATGTCACTAATATAAACAATGTATAGTTGTAAATGTAAATATGTATATGTAACTAATAATTATTCATGTATATGACCGAACCAATGTATGCATGAGTTCGATTATCTATAAATATAAGATACATCAGGGCTACAAACCCTATATTGTATACGTATATACAATGTTAAATATTGTATATGTTATTTATATTAATATTATACATGTTGGTAAACAATAAAATTATTTTACTATGGCTAAGTTGTAAAAACAATAATGTATATACGTATATATGATCATGTATAAATCAAATATTACAGTCATATACAAATACTATGTATGTATACACGTGCTTTTAATCATGTATAAATACTCGTATAATGTTGTACATTTACATATTTTACTCATGTATATAAGAATTTTCATATTGGTGATAATAAGATGTAATTTAATAATGTATACATATATAAGTTATCACGTATATAATCATTATTATTAATGCATATACATGTACTATTATATTTTTTTCGACCTGTACATTTTTTCCGTAAATCATGTATACAAATGCGTTGGCATCATATACAATCAAAGTTTTTATGAATGTGTATATTTATAAATCGAAAGCATACCTTCTACAATGGTAACGAATTTGTAGTTGCCGAAATGCTTAGATTGAGATTGGCCCTTGAATTTGATTCATAGGAATTGGAAACTGATGCAAAATCCGACGGTTATAAGGAGATCGGAACGAATTTTAAATTCGTCGGCTTCAAAGCCGAAGATTTTAGATGACGGTTGAAATTCCTCAGCGGTTATAAGGAAGATTTTCGCCGAAAATACCTATTGCCGATTGCAATAGAGAGTTATGGAGAAAATGCAGAATAGGAAATTAAGAATATTTTGGAAGTAAATCACGTTAATAGTAGATATGGTGGTTACCTTCTCTCTATAGGAAATTGTAAAATAGGAAAATCTCCACAATAAGATGGATACTCCCTATAATTAGCACCGTAGATTAATTTCAATCTAACGAGCTATATTGCGTCACTAGGTAGCAATATAAGAATGGTCTTATTAGAACCTACATCTCTCTCTCTCTCTCTCTCTATATATATATATATATACATATATATAAATATAGTATTAGGTTCTATGGATACCTCTTCTTAGAGTGCTACACATTGACGGAATTTGAACAATAGGATCTAATTATAATGGACGAATTAGATTAATTGGGAAATTTGGTGGGTAGGTGCAATACACTAGATAAAATCTCTACCGTAATTTTAGGAAGGTTGGGATTTATTGTTTATTTTTTTTCCAAAAAAGAAAACCAAATACAAAACCATCCGTATCTTTATATTTCTAATTTCACTATCATGCTATTGAAACTCCAAAAGCTCTTTTACATTCCATTGCCGGCGATTCTGAATTTGTTCAGTTCTTCTCCAGACTTCCTCTCCGCTCGTCTTCCCCGGGTGAGTTCACCGAGCGAATTCTACTAAACTCTTCTCGCTTTAAGTTCTCGTTCGACTTCTCAATCGAAGTAAGTTTAAATCAATTTTCTACTCCGATCTATTTCATTTTTAAGGTTTTTTTTGCTAGAGTTTGATTTAGGGTTTGAAATTTATACTAGATTTAACCACGATTTGATTTAATTTCAAGTTATGTAACCAATTTCAGATGCTCATATACAACTTAGCCGGATTTTGAAATCTGTTATGATCTCCTTATAACCGCTGGATTTTGCATCAGTTTCCATCTCTTACGAATCAAATTTCGGGGTCAATCTCAATCTAAACATTTCGACAACTACAAATTCGTTACCATGGTAGAAGGTATGCTTTCGATTTATAATTTATACATATTCATTACTTGAATTTAACGTAAAAACTTTGATTGTATATGATGCCGACTTAATTAGTTCATTACTTTGGCTTTCCTTTAGTATTTTTTATGGCTTTCAATGACAGATTTTATCATGTTAATCCAAATCTCTATCTTAATTAAGGCTTTTCTTGTGTCTTCGGTGGTGGTGACGCTATTAGTTCTTAACTAAGTTTAGTATGCATCTCCATCGAAAATGATTAAAATATTGTTCAATTTAAATCCACTATTTAAATTGTATACATGATCCTATTTAAAAAATGCACGATTTTGTTCGATTATATACATGATTAGAGATATTATGGTTGCAAATTCATAATTTAAAATGTATATATTCATGTACTGTTTAAATATATAAATGTATATACACGACTTTACTTGGTTGTATACATGCTAAGCTTTGTTTGTATACATGTTTTTGTGTATTTACATATAAAGTTTCCATGATTTTAATTTACATATTCACAGTTTTATTTTATATTTACATTTACATTGTAATTATTGAATGTATACATGGTTATAAGCATTTTTGTGGTAATCTTAGTTTGTATGCAACAACACTATACATGACTTTAATTCACATACATACGATTTTATTTACCTATATACATGGTATGTTCATCTTTATACATGATATTATGTATTTTCAATATAATCTTTGTTTGTATGTATAATTTTAATTTACAAATGTATGATTCTAATTGGACTATATACATAATTTATTACATGTATATACATGATAATGTTATTTTTTATACATGGTCATGTGTAGGTTCTTGGATTTACGACTTGTGCAAAAATATGATGCCATGAGAGGCCAAATCATTCTGACCGATTGGATGTTACTAAGGGGAAAATGTTGAGATTTGTCTTAGGCTACCACAAGTTTGGAAAGAAATTGTAAAAAAGGCATCCGATGAAAACAAGGAGATTGTTAAGAAATGGAGAAAATACATTGGAAATGAGAGTTGTGTTCATTGTATAAGACCTTTTAAAGTTTTTAATTTAATGTACATTTGTGTTACTTTGTTATTATTTTTCTAAAAGAGAAGTGAGACGAAATGTAAACCCATGTATATAAAAAATCACAATCATGTATATATATATATAAAAACCATGTATATATATATATATGTTTTCTACCACATTATTACATAAATTGCAATCTATAAATGGACTATTATAAAACATTGAATATTGAAAAATAAAACCGTGTATATATACTCAAAACCATGTATATACGTATTCGAGCAAATTATTACATGAATTGGATTTCACCATTGTTCAAATCTAAAATCATGAATACAAACATATAAAATCACGAATAATATGTTCAATATCATGTATACACTCGATACAGATCATGATCGTGTATATAAAAATTATGACCATGTATATAAATAACGGATTTCATGTATATGCATATGCGAGGTTTCTCAAACGCGAAAATGGAAACTAATTTTATTGTTCCTAAAATTACGGGATTTTGTAGATATGAAATTAAAATGGAAAATGTAAGATTAGATGGAGAAAATCATGTAATTATCAAATTTAATTGTCATTAATTTTCTTGCATATTTAGAAAAAATCAAATATGGTAGTTATCTCTCTCTAGGTAGTTATTCCATACAAAAATCCTCATAATAAGATGGATACTTCATATAATTATCACTGTAGATTAGTTTCAATCTAACGCGCTATATTGCGTCACTAGGTAGCAATAAGAATGGTCTTATTAGAACCTACCTCTTTGTCTTTCTCTTATATATATATAGAGAGAGAGAGGGGGGGGGGGGGTAGGTAGGTTCTAATAAGACCAACCTTATATTGCTACATAGTGGACAAATATAGGGTGTTAGATTGATAATAATCTACGATGAGAATTATGGGAGTATCTAACTTATTGTGGGGATTTTCCTATAATACAATTTCACATAGAGAGAAAATAACTGTCATATCTTGTTATTAGGTGATCTACTCCCATTAGATTTATAATTTCCTTTCTCATGAAAAATTAGCATGTGCATTTTCTCCATAGAAATTAATGCAATCGAGAACACAGAATTGAAATTGTTCTTCTCCGTCTTTAATTCTGGCGTATTCGTCATCGTTCTTCTCCGGCCGTCTTCAATTCCGGCGTCTTCAATTCTGACTGCTTATAATCGGCGACTTCTGCATCATATTCTAACCAACGACATCTCAAAATTCACCGTCGTCCTCAATTGCTATATTTCGTCCTCAATTAAAATAGGACTGTAGTCTATAGATGATGGTATACATGATTGAATTAACAAATGTAATAATTCGAAAATCTACGTATTATTACATGTACATACATAAATACATACTACCATATACATGATTTAATGTACGTGTGTACATTAATTAAATTACGTTTGACAATTATCATCACGAGATGTGTTATATACATGATTATAATAGTACATTTACACATGATTTTATGTGAATGTGTATACATACTTCCAACTTTAATCATATTAATATAATTTAAAAGCTTACAAACGTGTATACATATGTTCTAATTAACTTATACATTATTTAAGAATGTGCATACATATTTGCCTTTTGTGTGTGTAATATTCTTAGTCATATGAGAGCAAGAAAATATTCTTAGTCATATTCAATATGAATGTATAGAGTAAAGTGTATACATTTGTGAGATCATGTACATGTATACATACATGATTTTATGTACATCTCAGAATTTGGGTTTAGTCTTTAGGTGTGATTATGATTTAGAGTTTGTGATAATTACATTAATTAAAATCTTGTATATGTGATACCGGTTGCGTAAATATAACCCAATTCCATGAACGCAATAAATAAAAAAAATATGATATAATCAAGAAAAATATCGTTGATATGCTATATAAGAACAATGTATATGAGCATCTGCTTTCATGTATATATTCTTTATAATTAAGAATACCATCGAAAACCTTTAATACAATAAAAAATAAGCATAAATGTAACATGTTTTATTCATGTATAAATTATATTACAATTATGTATACAATAGACTGAATTCATGAATATAGATTGCTTTTTTTCTATCCTCATGACTATCTAACCCATTCAACAAGTCTTCATCAACCCCATAATCTTAATCTTCATCTTCATGTATATCAACATCAGACATATCGAGTTTGTTCCAATTTAGGAGAGAATATTCATGCACTCTGCTGGAGATTCCTGCACAATAAAAGGTTGCTATTTATGACAAAGAATTCACATTTATGTATATGTGAATAAATAACTATGTATATAAGAGTTAAGCTGCATGCATTTGTATCACACAATACGCCAATTTGTTAATTTAAATAATGTACATTGACACATTAAATCATGTATAAAGGTTGTTGCAAATAATATATCATGTATACAGTTGCATGCGATATGAATACGCATTAATATACATCATGTATATGAGTTAAAAGTGCATGCAAATATGTCATATACGCCAATTATTTAATAATTTATCATGAATACAAGCTTGACATCTTGAATATATATATTGAGTTCATGTTTTCAATAAATAAAAATCATGTATATACATGATTGTATATATTAAAGTAATGAATATGTATAATTTATAAATTGAAAGCATACCTTTTACCCCGAAATTTGTAGTTGACGAAATGTTTAGATTGAGATTGACCCCGAAATTTGAAGCATACCGAAAAGTTTATAAATCGAAAGCATACCCCGGAATTTATTATTTTAATAATGTATATACTGACATATAATCATGTATATGACAATAAGTATTCATGTATGTACATGTAGGAATTATCGTACATGCAATAATACATTCGTTCGCATCATAGACATTCCTATTTTGGTATACATTAAATTAAATTCATGAATACATATAAGTTAACAATCGAAAACATACCTTCTTCCATGGTAACAATTTTTAGAGGCCTAAATATTACAGATTAATAACGTCGTCGAAGATTGAGATTTCGTTGGTTGGAATTTGATGCAGACGCCGCAGATTATAATTGGTAAATCCACGAGCAGATGGAAGATGTATATTGAAGACGCCAGATTCAAAGTCATCGGATTCAAAGAAACCGAAATTGTAGACGCTGGAATTAATGACTGTGAAGAAGGATATTAGTTTCAAAGACGCCGGATTTTAAAGAAATCAGGAGAAGACGTCGGATATTACCTCAAGTAGATGACGCTCCCAATCGAAAGCCGCCGGAAAATAGCCCGGAGAAAAGACGAACACACTCTCAATGATTTTACTGAGGGAAGAGCAGTTTCGGAATATCAGAAACTGAATAATCGGCTCCCATTCATGTATCTTAAGAGAGAGAAGATAATAATGGATTTTTTGTGGGAATAAAAATCAAAAAAATCTTTCAGTATCCTATATTTACGGTAAGTAGCTCTAATCCTTTGTGTTGCATTTACCCATCACAATTACTAATTAATCTGATCCGTTTATTCTAATTAGATCTAACGCTATAGATTAAGTCACTATGTTGCACTCTAAGAAGGGGTATCTATAGAACCTAATGCTATATATATATATATATATATATATATATATATATAACTAAAGGGGAAAGTTCCGGTAGAAAGCTAATTGTGGTAGAAAGTGAGTGTGAATTTGAGGCGTTGGATTAAAGTGAGTTGGTGGTGAGATTTGAGAATGCAAAATAGTTAAAATAGGGTGAATATTACTAGATTAGATTTCATTTGCCTAAAAAATCTCACATCCCTTAAAAGTAGAAAACAAATCATTTAAAAAATTTAAAAGGGAAGGAATTAATAGTAGGAATTAGATGTCATTTGCCTAATAAATCTCACATCCCTTACATGCATATTTCTTAATGGGTTAGTTAATCTCTATACATATAATTTCCATATATATGTAACTAACGTATCCAAACTAATTATATAGATAAGTATATCTTTAACTAATCTAGTCGACCCCTCCTATATATTTAAGGTGGTTTCTTTATGACTCCTATTCTAGTTAACCTAAGAAACGTTATCACTTCGTTCCCTCTATCATCGCCGCCGACAACAAGAAAGCTCTTTCCATTTCTCGTTCGTTCACCGCCAAACCGCGCGCAACACCTCGACGGTACCGCCTTGCTCCTCGGCAATGTTCTCCTCGTCGAATTCGACCTTTCACTAGTAAGGTCCAAATCCCTCTTGTGCCTATTTTACTTCTTCCATTTTGTTCGGGGCGTCGGGTCTTGGTTGTAGGGGCTGGTTAGAACGGGCGTAGGGGCGTTCCAGCCTTTTTCGTCGACTTGGGCAAACCAAGTTTACTCCTAGGCTGGTGGCATTTTGGTGAGGGGTGTCGGTGATGTTGATCGGAGTTGGGGTCTTGTTGGAGATTAGTGAGGGGAGCTGTCCGGTTGTCCTCTTCGTTTCAAGCTTGGGATGGTAGGCTCGGTTAGACTTTTTCGATCAGAAGGATTAATGAAGTTTAAGGGGAAATTAGGCTTGTTGGGTGTAGTGAATCAGGTTAGTAGGTAGTCTAGATTGTTAAGAGGTGTTACGTAGATTGATGGGTTAATGAATTATTGTAGTTTTGATCTTGAACAATAGAAGAGTTATGTAGTGTATGTAATTTTTGTGCTCTCACGTAGGTTAATAGTAGATTCGTTAATTAGTATAGTAGTACGTGTGTTTTGGTGAGGCTTTTCCGATCTAATTAATTAGTGGAGTATTAATTAATTAGTATGTGTGTATAGTGGTACGTTTGTGGGTATATATTCTTGACAGTTTAGTGTTGGGCAGTTGGAGTTGAGCTAGCTAGCGGTTTCGAGAAGTTATTCCTTTTAACCAAGTTCGTTGTTCAAGGTTGTCAGTCTTAGTATTAAGCAAGTCTTTAGATTCAGTTAATGATTCTTTTCCGCTATTTTAAATCTTATCCAGGGAACCCGTTTCCTCTTGTTCGTGAACTTCTCATAACCTTGTAAGAACCCACCTTAATTGGAGGTAATTTATTGTTGACTTGCTCGGTTCTTTTCTGTCTTGTTAGATCATATGTCGTTATTGTAGGATTGTCTTTGGGAACTAGTCCTGAATTCCTTTTTGAAATGTGTTTGACTTGATTGTGTTGTTGTGTGCCAATTGGTTTTTAAATGGGTTTTATCGAAACTAAGTTTTTGAAATGTTTTCTTTGTGTTGGTGCGGTTTTCAGAACAACCATCGTAACTGGCGGAGAGGAAGGGTTGTCTATGTATGGTCTGTGTGACATAGAAACCGTGTCCCTTCGAAAGAAAATTATTATTTGCGTTTTGGCAAGTGCTCCAGTGAAGGCTTAGCCGGGGTTAGAAGGAAGAAGTGATGTGAGGAGTGGGAGGGTCTGCCTCTGCACTCGGCGTGGGAATGAGCGCCTTGGGATTGGAAGATGAGGTGGAGAAATAGTTATGTTGCTTTAATTGCGTGATTGCGTGTGTGTGTGTATGTTTGGCTTATGTGTGACTAACCGTCTAATTTAGGTATTAGCCTTTACAGTTATGATTGCGATTGTGGATTCTGGTTGCTGACTATAGAAACTGTATTAAAATGTCTTATAATTTCTGCATATTATCTAGCTTGGTAGATTAGTAGCTGACCCCTTTTGGGGATGTTTTATTGTTTTTCTCGTCGTGCCCGCATTGTAAGATCCTAAAAGTGTTGTTGTCAACCCACCTAAGTAGTACCTGGTAAGGTCTACTACCAAGTAGCACCCTGTAGAAAGATGGGGTGTTACAAATTGGTATCAGAGCGAGGTTGACAACATGGCACATGGAATGGAACAACGAGTGTACCCGAGGTCCAACTTAAAACTAAACCGAACAGTGTTTTTAAAATGTTTTAACTGGGGTAGGCATGTTGCATATAGGGGGTAGATGACACGTCGCGACTCCTCCACCATCAGCGGAAGGACCTTCGGTAGCTTAGTGCTTTTAACCTTCCAATTCTAAGTGTAAGTTTGACAAAAGATAATCCTGTTCGTAGTATTAGAATTATTTGGGAAGTGTGAGGAAGCAACAAGAGTATGATTGAAGTGTTGGCTTATATGGTCTCCGAGAGCTTCATAATACTGGTCATCGAGTTGTGGAATCTAGTACAAGAGGAGGCAGAAGTACTTGACATAAAAGGAAGTGGAGTAAGCTAGACTAAATCTTACATAAGCATCTAAGTTATCAGATTGGAAGTAGTCGAAACCAAACTAGGAATGTTGGTTGAAAAAAGGATATCGCTCGTTTTAGGAAGAGTTGAACCCCCGACATAAGGTGTTTAGCGTGAAGTTCAGAGTAGAGGACTGTAAAGGAATGTAGTTATTCACCATTGATCTCCTTTACACGGAGTTTGATCATTTAAGAAGTGAGCGGTAGGTCGAGATCAACTTTTTGACGAGGCAAGTCCATACTTTGTGAATCCATGCAGACCATATTGAAGAATGTGTGTGAGATATCGTGAAGGGTAACTCCCACTTTGGAGGTTGTGAGATTAAGTAGGGTGAATGTAGGGAATGAAGGACTCAATGGAGACTATGAAAAAAATTCTCATGGAAATCACTGTGGGCAAAGTTATCGGAAAACGAGACACGGCTACCTCACGGATACCTTTGGCTAAAGAATATCGGGGTTCATGCTTGCTTGAGAGGAGGAAGATTTGGAAGTGCCACATGAAAAACATGCGTAGTTAGTAAGATATTGATGGACGGTGGAGTTAGAGTCGGGTAATAAGGAAGTCTTGTGAATGATTCTCGAGAAAGTAGTAACCATAGCATTGCACTATCAAGTAAAGGAAGACATAGTGAGATAAAAATAGTCACGACAACTAAACCCAATTTTTTGATGGGAGATGCAATTGAACTAAGACCATCTCCTGGAAATATGTAGTTGAGTTTTCGACTAACTAGACCTCTGGTAGGGGTCTTTAGAAACAATATTTTTATCTACTCCCGAACTTGGAATGTAACACCCCGACTTCCGACGGGGCGCTACTAAGAAATAGACCTTACTAGGTACTATTAAGTAGGTTGACAACTACACCTTAGGATCTTGCAACGCAGGCACAACGAGAAAACAAAATAAAAACATCCAACCTTTATTTTAATAAAAATATAGAAAACGTAGTTATGCATGAATTCCCGAAAACCTAAATATAAATATCCTGAATCCGACGAATCATCACCAACAATAAAATCATTCGATGGAAACAGAAGACAAATCATAATACCAACTCTAACGTAATAAAACAAAACAACATCCTAGAAAAATCATAAATAAACTAACGTAAAAACCCATCCCACTATGACACGCGCTCTTTACCGCTCCGGCCCGCCATCTAGCCTCGGTTCCTGCACGGCTCCCTGATTCATACCTGGAACTGAAAAATATTCCCCCAAGGGTCAGCTTCTAATCTACCAAGCTAGAGAGAATACGGAAATTGCAGAACGTTTTGAAAGCACTTCTAAAGTAAGCATACAAATCCACAATCGCAATCATAACTCTAAAGGCCAATACCTAAATTAGTTATAACCAGTCACACATAGCCACATACACATTTACAATCACAATCTCATAATAATGCAAATCATCCTTTTCCACAATCCGACTTCCAAGGCGCTCATCACCGCGCCGAGTGCAGAGGCAGGCCCTCTCACTCCACTTCACAATCTCCCTTCTAACCCAGGCTAAGCCTCCACTGGAGCACTTGCCAAAAACACACAGATAATAATTTTCGTTTTGAAGGGGCACGGTTTCCCTGTCACACGGGTCAACGTAGCTAACTCTTCCTCAACGCCAGCTACGATGGGCCGTGTCGGAAACGGTACCAACATAGAGAAAACGTTCCAAAAATATCTTGCCGATAAAATACATTCAAAACCATTTACGCACACAACAATTCAAGGAGTACAAAACAATTTAAAAAGGTATTCGGGACTAGTTCCCAAAACCCGTCCTACAATAACGGTACGCAATCTAACAAGGTAGAGAAGAACCGAGCAAGTTGAAAACGACTTACCTCGAAATGAAGGATCCTCAAAAACAAGACGGAAATCAAGAACGCAAGCGGAAACAATTCCCTAAAGCATTTATATAATAAGAGATTAGCCCAAGTACGAGCCGGACCAAGGTAACCCTATTAAGGTGACACACTAAAACTTAAACCACCGAACTTAACCGAACATATATAAATATATATAATAAAATAATATATAATGGAGCTTTTCTACTATTTTCCCACTATTCTTAGCCTAACAACACAACCCAACCCTATTAGAAATTAATTCCCAATTGCCCGAATCAATCGGCCCAACTCCACTTCTCTCTTGACCAATAACCCAACCCAGCCAAAATAAAACTTAAAGTTAAAATCAACCCAGCCCAAAATTAGCAAAATTAATCCGAATTCCGAGCCTAAGTCAATTTGAAAACATAACAACATAATATAAATAATACAAATAATATAAAAATATAAAAATATAAACCCACCCTTCCCCTGAATTTTGAAAGAAAACGATGACCCCCTCCCCAGAACCAGAATTGGATCTGGAACGCCGGCAGCACACCGCAGTTCGTCCCCCGTAACGCTTGCTCTCGCAAAACCACTCGACGCACCCACCTTAGCCCCCTCTACTAACCGGCATTCACCCTATGCCCCGAACAGGACCCTCCCGATGATGATAAAAAGAAAGTTAGCGGCTTACCGGCGGCTCTGTTTCGCTCGGAGAATGACACGCGAAGACCAGGCTCGTCGACAACGTTTTCTCGGAAAAGAAATCCTAAAAAGCGGGGCAGAAAGACTTTGAAGAGGTTGCGCAAAAGAAAATACCAACAGAAAAGAGATAGATCGGGTCAAAGGACACGGTACCGACGATCGAAGGTTAGCGCGGGCGGCGGGGCTCCTAGAGACAACGACCACCGACTCTAACGATTCTCCTCATGACTCGTGGTCTACGCCTTTGTTCGTGAGAGTGGTCGGAGGCACTGCTGGGGCTGGTTGCCGGATCAGGCGACAAGGAAGCAGGGCTAGGTTTGGAGGAGGGACGGTTCCGGCGTTGAAGTTTGTAACCAGAGGTTTCCAAAATACAAAAGAATCGGCTCAAGGATGAAGATCACGTGGTTGGAAATTGTAGAGGAGTTTGGCTAAAAATAGGGAATTAATTTATCTTTAAGGTTAGATACGATTCTGTGGTTAACTACCCGATATTATATATGAATTAGATAGAATTCTCATTGATATGGATAGATGTATATGGGGTGTAACGATAGGTATATATATATTTTGTACAACTAACTAGGATTAGCTACTTAAGGATATGTTTAACTGAAGGTATGATTAACGGATTGCTATTGTAAAAAAAAATTGCGATCGAGTTAAATACCAACACCGGAGGTTACTTGGGGTTCAAGAAATTCGATTGCTTGTAAATTAAGAAACTCGTTTTTACGACCTAGACAGAAAAACGGGTCCCGAACATTACATTCTACCTTCCTTAAGAAAGTTTCGTCCCGAAACTTTATAGAAAGGAAACTATATTTTAAGGTTTCACAAACTTCTCCCCCTAAAAAGGGGTTCGTCCTCGAATCAGAATTTAATAGTCAAGTAAAACACTAAATATCTAGAGTACGCAACAAGAAGCTAAGCAGTCAATAATCAATTCAAAAGAAAACAATCACATACGCAGTCATGGATTCTAAAAAGAGTTCACTAATTACTAACCTTCCCCTCAAACGCCCCTACTAGACTCGGGTAAATCTGTGGGTAATTCTCACTCATCCTAGACTCAGTCTCCCAAGTGGCGTCCTCGACTCCCCGTCGAGACCACTGAATCAGCACCAAAGGAATCTCCTTGTTCCGCAGCTTCTTCATTCGACGATCTAGAATCTTCAATGGTTGTTCCCGAAAAGTATGGTCTGGTTCCAACTCTAACTCTTCATAATTTAGTCGGTGACTAGGATCCGGGACATACTGTCTTAGCTGTGAAACATGGAATACAGGGTGCACTCCTTCCAAAGCAGGTGGCAATGCTAGCCTGTAAGCCACCTCGCCTACTCTCTCCAGAATCTCGAACGGACCGATATATCGGGGACTCAGCTTCCCTTTCACCCCGAATCTCCTTATCCCGCGGGTAGGCGATACTCTCAACCAGACGTGGGCTCCTACCTCAAACTCCAACGGCCTACGCCTCTTGTCTGCATAGGACTTCTGGCGGCTCTGAGCAGCTAACATTCTCTCTCTGATTAAGGCCACTTTCCCGATCGTCTCCTCAATCATTTGTGGCCTCTCACCTACTATATCTGAGGGATCATCCCAGCACAACGGTGTCCTACATTTCCGACCATATAAAGCCTCATAAGGAGCCATCTGAATCGACGAATGCCAGCTGTTATTATAGGCAAACTCCACCAAAGCCAGGTGATCCGACCACTGACCTCCCCAGTCTAGTACGCAGGACCTCAACATGTCCTCTAGAGTCTGAATCGTTCTCTCTGTCTGACCGTCTGACTGCGGATGGTAAGCAGTCGTGAAATGTAATCTCGTCCCCAATGCCTCATGCACCTGCTGCCAATATCTGGAAGTAAAACGCCCATCTCGGTCCGACACAATCGTCTTAGGCACCCCGTGCAGTCTAACTATCTGATTAATAAACACCTCCACTAGCTTGCTTACTTGCCACGTCTCCCTGATAGGCAAAAAGCGAGCAGTCTTCGTCAGTCTATCCACTACTACCCAAATGGCATCATGGCCTCTACTGAGTCTCAAACCTGTGACGAAATCCATAGAAATGTCCTCCCACTTCCATTCTGGAATAGGGAGTGACTGGAGCATTCCTCCAGGTCTCTGGTGCTCGATCTTCACCTGCTGGCAGACTTGACACGTAGCGACAAATCTGGCTACATCCGGCTTCATGCCATCCCACCAATAAAACTGTCGCAAATCCTTGTACATCTTACTCGCCCCGGGATGGATTGAGTAAGGTGTAGCATGGGCCTCTAGCAAAATCTTCTGCCTCAACTCTGCATCTCGGGGTACACAAATCCGACCGCGTAGGCACAAAATACCATCTGCTCTCTCTGCAAGGTCGGGTGCCTCTCCACGGCTCAATCGTTGCCTCAGATCCTGAATCATCGGGCAACTTTCCTGCTTCTGTCTCACTTCTTCAAGTAAAGACGGCCGACATTCTAGGGCTCTTAGACTGCCCTGATAACGCTGAATCTGCACCTCGATACCGTATCTCACCAGCTCCCTCTGTAACTCTGGCTGAACTGTCAAATGAGCTAACATACGCTCCTGAGGCGTCTTCCTGCTAAGTGCATCAGCGACCACATTTGCTTTCCTTGGGTGGTAAAGGATCTCAAGGTCGTAGTCCTTTAGTAACTCAAGCCATCTTCTCTGTCTCATATTCAACTCCCTCTGAGTGAAGATGTACTTGAGGCTCATATGATCTGTCATCACTTTACAAGTACTCCCATACAAGTAATGACGCCAAATCTTTAGAGCATGAACCACAGCTGCTAACTCCAAATCATGAGTGGGGTAATTCTGCTCGTTCGGTTTCAACTGTCTAGAGGCATAAGCAATCACCATGTCCCTCTGCATCAGCACACAACCCAGGCCTACCTTGGAGGCGTCACTGTAAATCACGAAATATTCATTCCCCTGAGGAAGAGCAAGTATTGGAGCCGAAGTCAACCTCCCCTTTAGTTCGTCAAAACTCCGCTGACAGGCTTCATTCCACTCAAAGCGAGTGGTTTTCTTAAGCAGGTTGGTAAGTGGATGGGCTATCCGGGAAAACCCTTCCACAAACCTCCTGTAATACCCTTCTAATCCCAAAAAGCTCCGCATGTCCTTCACATTCTTCGGAGGTTCCCATGCTTTTACAGCTTCAATCTTTGCAGGATCCACCATAACTCCTTGGGCAGATACCATGTGACCTAAAAAGGTAACTTCAGGCAGCCAGAAATCACACTTGGACAGCTTAGCGAACAACCGATGCTGTCTCAATACTCCCAATACCAACCTGAGATGCTCGGCGTGCCCCTCCTTACTCCTAGAGTAAATCAAGATATCATCGATGAACACTACTACAAATCTGTCCAAGTAGTCTATAAACACCCGGTTCATCAACTCCATAAATACAGCGGGTGCATTCGTCAATCCGAACGACATCACTACAAACTCATAATGTCCATATCTCGTTCGGAAAGCCGTCTTGGGAATATCCTCTTCCCGTATCCTCAGCTGGTGATATCCCGACCTCAAATCCACTTTGGAGAACACAATAGCCCCCTGCAACTGATCCAACAAATCATCAATACGTGGCAGCGGATACTTGTTCTTAATGGTAACTCGATTCAACTCCCGATAATCGATACACAGACGGAGAGAACCATCTTTCTTCTTCACAAACAGGACTGGAGCTCCCCATGGCGATGCACTCGGTCGTACGTACCCCTTCTCCAATAACTCCTCCAATTGTGCCTTCAGCTCTTGCATCTCCATCAGGGCCATGCGGTATGGGGCTCTCGAAATCGGTCTCGTCCCAGGCTCCAACTCAATTCCAAAATCTACCTCTCTCTAAGGAGGCAGTCTTGGAAGCTCCTCGGGAAAGACGTCCTCAAACTCGCATACTACTGTTATATCCCGAATGTGCGGTCTCTCCTTGTCCCCTTGCAGGACATAACACCAATATCCTACACATCCATCACTGAGTAACTTGGCGGCCTTTACCATACTAATCACCGATCCGGGCCCCTCCTACTCTAACTCCTGACACACATGTCTGGTCCCATCATCTGCGATCACTGTAACTGTACCCTTGTGTGCATCCAAAATTGCTCGGTAACGTATCATCCAGTCCATCCCCAGAATCACGTCATCATCTGGCGACAACTGCATTACTATAAAATCCGCATACAATCCCTATTCCCTATTCTAATAGGGCACTGTAAAATCTCCTTATTCCCTCTCACTTTACTGCCGTCAGGCAGCCCCACAACAAAAGACACCCCCTCAGTGCAAGTCAATCCTAGTCTAGCCACGCAAGCAGAAGACATAAAAGAATGGGTAGCACCCGTATCAAACAGTATATGAATAGGTTTAGATTGTATCCAAATCGTACCTGTAGCAGTCGACGCGTGCAGGGCATCAGCCCTCCTCATCTCAAACATACGAGGCTGATTGCCCCCGGTGTTACTAACTCCTGCGCTGCGTCCTCTGCCCTGGCTGGGTGCCTGCTGAAACTGCTGAGGCTGACAACGAGGCATCTGGTTCACCGTTCATGGTGAAGATCCTTGTGAAGGTGCTCCAACAGTACAGTACTGTTGTAAATGGCCAGGCTTCCCACAACTGAAACAACTCCTGACTGGCTTCGGACATTGACTCCTCAAATGAGTAGTGCTTCCACAGTTGAAGCACTCTCTCAGCCCTCCAGTGGACTGACTCTGACGACGCTGGTCCTGACGACCCTGTGACTGAAACCCTGATCGTTGCGGCTGAGAAGAGCCGGGACGACTATCTCTCCTAGGTTCTGCCGGGGCAGACAACTTCTGCCTCTTGCTCCCAGTGGTATGCACCTCTAGCTGACTCTGTCGGGTCGTGGCCATAGCATAAGCCAGAGCAGACTGTTGAACGTCTGCCAATGTCGCGAGTCGGAGACCAGACACATAAGCACGTAAATGCGGCTGCAACCTTTTTAGAAAGGTCGCAATCTTCAACTCCTCAGTGGGGGCAGCATTTGGCACCACTGCCAACTCTTGCTGAAACTACAGAATAGTCTCAGATACTGTGATATTTTCAGGTCGAACATCCCGAAAAGCAGCCTCCCGAGCCGCCCTCACCACCGGAGGACAATACTGATCTCGAATCCGCCTCTCAAACTCCTCGAAAGTCACCTCATTCCGGTGGTCCCTACACAACTCCCACCAGTCAAAAGCACTCTCCTGTAGCAGACTCTGTACTAAGGACATCTTCCGCTCCTCCGGTGCTTTAATGGAATCCAACGCAGATTTCACCCTCCTCAACCACTGCTCTACGTCAGAACCCTGAGCTCCAGCAAAGTTCGGCACTCCAGTCTTCCTAAACTCTGCGAGCCACTTGTCAAGCTGAGGCTCGCGATACTGTCTCCTCGGTTCGACCACATGATCAACTATCACTGGTCCTCGCGAATCTGGCATTGCTCCTAGCTGGGCAGCCAAAACAGAGTCTGGTCCTGGTGCCCTCCTCTTAGCCCCTTGTTGCCCCGCAACTGTGTTCAAATTAGGTGCGGCCCCTGCACCCATCAAAGTCTGCAATAACAGCTGGATTGCATCGTTCACCTCTAGGGCCAGTCCTGCTGGTGGCACTCCTCCTCCCACTTGAGCCCCGTTTGTTGGGGGAACCCCTCCAGCGACTGATGCACTGTCCTCTTGATGAACAGCAACAACCACATCCTGACTCTCAGCGACCTCCTCTTGGTGAGTATTATGCTGTATTTTTGGCTCAACATCCGCAGGGGCCTCTCCTCTACCCCTTCCACGACCCCGACCTCGGCCTCTTCCGCGGCCTCTTCCATTGGCTTCAGCAGCTCTTGCTCTGGTTGGTGGTGCCATCTATAACAGAAAGTCCCACGATCAAAATTTAAACATCCTATTTACTAACGGTATTCTTACTATTCTACGTGAGGTCCTTCAGCTGATGGGGCGGAGTCGCGACGTGTCACCTACCCCCCTATATGCAACATGTCTACCCAGTGAAAACATTTTGAAAACACCGGCCGGTTTTTGGTTTTAAGTTGGACCTCGGGTACTCTTTGTTGGTCAGTTCCATGTGCCCTGTTGTCAACCTCGCTCTGATACCAATTTGTAACACCCCGACTTCCGACGGGGCGCTACTAAGAAATAGACCTTACTAGGTACTATTAAGTAGGTTGACAACTACACCTTAGGATCTTGCAACGCAGGCACGACGAGAAAACAAAATAAAAACATCCAACCTTTATTTTAATAAAATATAGAAAACGTAGTTATGCATGAATTCCCGAAAACCTAAATATAAATATCCTGAATCCGACGAATCATCACCAACAATAAAATCATTCGATGGAAACAGAAGACAAATCATAATACCAACTCTAACGTAATAAAACAAAACAACATCCTAGAAAAATCATAAATAAACTAACGTAAAAACCCATCCCACTATGACACGCGCTCTTTACCGCTCCGGCCCGCCATCTAGCCTCGGTTCCTGCACAGCTCCCTGATTCATACCTGGAACTGAAAAATATTCCCCGAAGGGTCAGCTTCTAATCTACCAAGCTAGAGAGAATACGGAAATTGCAGAACGTTTTGAAAGCACTTCTAAAGTCAGCATACAAATCCACAATCGCAATCATAACTCTAAAGGCCAATACCTAAATTAGTTATAACCAGTCACACATAGCCACATACACATTTACAATCACAATCTCATAATAATGCAAATCCTCCTTTTCCACAATCCGACTTCCAAGGCGCTCATCACCGCGCCGAGTGCAGAGGCAGGCCCTCTCACTCCACTTCACAATCTCCCTTCTAACCCAGGCTAAGCCTCCACTGGAGCACTTGCCACACAGATAATAATTTTTGTTTTGAAGGGGCACGGTTTCCCTGTCACACGGGTCAACGTAGCCAACTCTTCCTCAACGCCAGCTACGATGGGCCGTGTCGGAAACGGTACCAACATAGAGAAAACGTTCCAAAAATATCTTGCCGATAAAATACATTCAAAACCATTTACGCACACAACAATTCAAGGAGTACAAAACAATTTAAAAAGGTATTCGGGACTAGTTCCCAAAACCCGTCCTACAATAACGGTACGCAATCTAACAAGGTAGAGAAGAACCGAGCAAGTCGAAAACGACTTACCTTGAAATGAAGGATCCTCAAAAACAAGACGGAAATCAAGAACGCAAGCGGAAACAATTCCCTAAAGCATTTATATCATAAGAGATTAGCCCAAGTACAAGCCGGACCAAGGTAACCCGATTAAGGTGACACACTAAAACTTAAACCACCGAACTTAACCGAACTTATATAAATATATATAATAAAATAATATAGAATGGAGCTTTGCTACTATTTTCCCGCTATTCTTAGCCTAACAACACAACCCAGCCCTATTAGAAATTAATTCCCAATTTCCCGAATCAATCGGCCCAACTCCACTTCTCTCTTGACCAATAACCCAACCCAGCCAAAATAAAACTTAAAGTTAAAATCAACCCAGCCCAAAATTAGCAAAATTAATCCGAATTCCGAGCCTAAGTCAATTTGAAAACATACCAACATAATATAAATAATACAAATAATATAAACATATAAAAATATAAACCCACCCTTCGCCTGAATTTTGAAAGAAAACGATGACCCCCTCCCCAGAACCAGAATTGGATCTGGAACGCCGGCAGCACACCGCAGTTCGTCCCCCGTGACGCTTGCTCTCGCAAAACCACTCGACGCACCCACCTTAGCCCCCTCTACTAACCGGCATTCACCTTATGCCCCGAACAGGACCCTCCCGATGATGATAAAAAGAAAGTTAGCGGCTTACCGGCGGCTCTGTTTCGCTCGGAGAATGACACGCGAAGACCAGGCTCGTCGACAACGTTTTCTCGAAAAAGAAATCCTAAAAACCCGGGCAGAAAGACTTTGAAGAGGTTGCGCAAAAGAAAATACCAACAGAAAAGAGATAGATCGGGTCAAAGGAGACGGTACCGACGATCGAAGGTTAGCGCGGGCGGCGGGACTCTTGGAGACAACGACCACCGACTCTAACGATTCTCCTCGTGACTCGTGGTCTACGCCTTTGTTCGTGAGAGTGGTCGGAGGCACTGCTGGTGCTGGTTGCCGAATCAGGCGACAATGAAGCAGGGCTAGGTTTGGAGGAGGGACGATTCCGGCGTTGAAGTTCGTAACCAGAGGTTTCCAAAATACAAAAGAATCGGCTCAAGGATGAAGATCACGTGGCTGGAAATTGTAGAGGAGTTTGGCTAAAAATAGGGAATTAATTTATCTTTAAGGTTAGATACGATTCTGTGGTTAACTACCCGATATTATATATGAATTAGATAGAATTCTCATTGATATGGATAGATGTATATGGGGTGTAACGATAGGTATATATCTATTTTGTACAACTAACTAGGATTAGCTACTTAAGGATATGTTTAACTGAAGGTATGATTAACGGATTGCTATTGTAAAAAAAAAATTGCGATCGAGTTAAATACCCACACCGGAGGTTACTTGGGGTTCAAGAAATTCGATTGCTTGTAAATTAAGAAACTCGTTTTTCCGACCTAGACGAAAAAATGGGTCCCGAACATTACATGGAAGAACAAGTTTCCCTCTTTGAGAACCTTCTTAAGTACAAGTTGAAGCTAAAGATGCAAGGATGACTCAGGTTATTAGAATAACATGACATGAAAGTTTAGTGACATTCAACAAAGAGATTTAGGAGGAAGGCTTTTAAAGGAGGATAGATGGAGTGTGTTATTTCGACTCTATGACATGGGGCCCTAGGGTGAAATGCTAGTCGATCATGACTTAGGGGCAGACGTTGATCACTCAATCGTTTCTTAATTTACAAGTACAAATTGGATGGAGTGGAACCACAATTGAAGTTCAGGGATGTTATGACAAAGTCATGTAGAAGAGAATATCGGTCTAGTAGGTGGAGAAATTCGCTAGAGTTATGACAAATATGAGGGTTGGAGAATAATAGAGATGATGTGTCCAAGAGGAAATAACAATTAAAGGTGGGCGGTTCACCATTAAATTTTGGCAGCAAGAGTACGAGGCATAGGGTTAGTAGTTAGTGAGAGTGCAGATCCGATGTTTGTTGGTGTGATTGTCTTTTTCTTTTGGCTTGACTGTTTGATTGTTTGGTTGTCGTGTTGCGTGTTTTGGATATTTAGTATTGATTTTATTTTCTGCTCTTTATCGATAAATTCTGGTTCAAGAACGAACCCTTTTAAGGGGGAGAGGTTTGTGAAACCTCGAGATATCTTTTCCTTCATTTTTAAAGTTTCGGGACGAAACTTTCTTGGGGGGTAGTATGTAATATTCGGGTTCCGTTCTTCTTTCTAGGTAAAAAAAAACAAATTCTTGGCTTACAAACAATCGAGTGTTCTTAGCCCGTAAGTAACCGTCGACGTAGTTTTTAACTCGTTACAATCCTTTAGTTTTACCAATACCTTTTTTATATAACTATAGTTTGTCAACGCGTTAGTGGACCCTTACATGCATATTTCTTAATGGGTTAGTTAGTCTTTATACATATAATTTCCATATATATGTAACTAACATATCCAAACTAATTATATAGATAAGTATATCTTTAACTAATCTAGCCGACCCCTCCTATATATTTAAGGCGATTTCTTTACTACTCCTATTCTAGTTAAACTAAGAAATGTTGTAACACTCTGATAATTTATAAGGGATTGATGTGCTCCCCTTGTCAACAAGAGCTCTTCCTTTTCTGAGTTCAAGTGAGGACAAAGAACTCAAAAGTTAAGCGTGCATGGGCGAGATTAGTACCAGGATGGAAGACCTCCTGGGAAGTCCTCGGGTTGGCATGGGATAGCGCTTCTAAAGGCTAGGGCCTTTACATGTTATCACTTCGTTCCTTCTATCATCGTCGCGCCGACACTAAGAAAGCTCTTTAAAATGCTCGTTCGTTCATCGCCAAACCACGCACAACACCTCGACGATATCGCCTTGCTCCTCGGCAATGTTCTCCTCGTCAAATCCGACCTTTCATTGGTAACGTCCAGATCCCTCTCGTGCCTATTTTACTTCTTCTGTCTTGTTCGGGGTGTGGGGTCTTGGTTGTAGGGGCTGGTTAGAATAGGCGTAGGGGCGTTCCAGCCATTTTCGCCGACTTGGGCAAACCAAGTTTACTCCTAGGCTGGTGGCGTTTTGGTGAGGGGTGTCGGTGATGTTGATCGGAGTCGGGGTCTTGTTGGAGATTTGTGAGGGGAGCTGTCCGGTTGTCCTCTTCGTTTCAAGCTTGGGATGGTAGGCTCGGTTAGACTTTTCCGATCAGAAGGGTTAATGAAGTTTAAGGGGAAATTAGGCTTGTTGGGTGTAGTTAATTAGGTTAGTAGGTAGTCTAGATTGTTAAGAAGTGTTACGTAGATTGATGGGTTAATGAATTATTGTAGTTTTGATCTTGAACAGTAGAAGATTTATGTAGTGTATGTAATTTTTGTGCTCTCACGTAGGTTAATAGTATATTGGTTAACTAGTATAGTAGTACGTGTGTTTTGGTGAGGCTTTTCCGATCTAATTAGTGACTGGAGTATTAGTTAACTAGTATGTGTGTATAGTGGTACGTGTGTAGGTATATAGTCTTGACAGTTTAGTGTTGTGCGGTTGGAGTTGAGCTAGCTAGCGGGTTCGAGAAGTTATTCCTTTTAACCAAGTTCGTTGTTCAAGGGAGTCAGTCTTAGTATTAAGCAAGTCTTTAGATTCAATTAATGATTCTTTTCCGCTATTTTAAATCTTATCCAGGGAACCCGTTTCCTCTTGTTTGTGAACTTCTCGGACCCTTGTAAGAACCCACCTTAATTAGAGGTAAGTCGTTGTCGAGTTGCTCGGTTCTTTTTTGTCTTGTTAGATCTTATGCCGTTATTGTAGGATTGGTTTTGGGAACTAGTCCCGAATACCTTTTTTGAAGTGTGTTTGACTTGCTTGTGTTGTTGTGTGCCATTTGGTTTTTAAATGGGTTTTATCAGAAATAAGTTTTTGAAACGTTTTCTTTGTGTTGGTACGGTTTCCAGCACGGCCATCGTAGTTGGCGGAGAGGAAGGGTTGCCTATGTATGGTCCGTGTCACAGAGAAATCGTGCCCCATCGAAAGAAAAATATTATTTGCGTTTTAGCAAGTGCTCCAGTGGAGGCTTAACCGGGGTTAGAAGGAAGAAGTGATGTGAGGAGCGGGAGGGTCTGCCTCTGCACTCGGCACGGGAGTGAGCACCTTGGGATTGGAAGATGAGGTGGAGAAAGAGTTATGTTGCTTTAATTGCGCGATTGTGTGTGTGTGTATGTTTGGCTTATGTGTGACTAACCGTCTAATTTTGGTATTGGCCTTTAGAGTTATCATTGCGAGTGTGGATTCTGGTTGCTGACTATAGAAACTGTTTTAAAACGTCTTATAATTTCAGCATATTATCTAGCTTGATAGATTAGTAGCTGGCCCCTTTTGGGGATTATTTTTCTATTTCCAGGTATGTCATTGGAAACCGTGCAGGAGCCTTGGACGGATGGTGGAGTGGACCGTTGATGCGCGTGTCATTAGTTACGGGTTTTTTTGGGTGCATTGAGACTGTTTGTCAATATTAATTATGTTGAATTGTTTTGGTTACTTATTTACTTAATTTTGTTTTAGAATGTTATGGTAATTCCGGGATGTGTTAATTGGTAATTTGGATTATGAACTTGGGCGTTGAAGCATGTTTTATATTCAGTTTATAAAGGAAAAGGGTTGGATGTTTTATTGTTTTTCTCGTTGTGTCCGCGTGGTAAGATCCTAAAAGTGTTGTTGTCAACCCACCTAAGTAGCACCTGGTAAGGTCTACTACCAAGTAGCACCCTGTAGAAAGATGGGGTGTTACACAATGAATATACATTCTCGCATACTGTCGAGTGAATACCCATGTGATAAATAATGAATATGTATTTGTGTTACTATGAATATGATTAAGATAAATAGTTGTATAATGTCGACATAATTATTTTATCTTCATTATCTCATGTTGGCAAATGAATACCAACGTAATACACAAAGAATATCTATATTCATTATAGTGAATATGATCATTAGTAATTATATAATCTCATTATAATTTGGAAAACCATATCAACTTCAATAATATTGCTGTATAAAATTGTGAATATCAATTTACAATATAATATATACATAACTTGAATCGAAAAGCTACATAAATCTCATTATTTAATTATAAGAATATCACCAACTAATACAACGAATATGGTCACCTAATTACATGAATATCACTAGCTAATGTAGTGAATATGATCACCATTTTACATGACTATCAGTGACTACGACCACCTAGTTACACTACCCTTTCATCTCCAAGCAACGACTTTGGCTTATGTCGATACCCCTTACAAAAGCAAATGAAAATTGTTAATAGTCGACAAACACCATAAAAAACTCCTAAATCAAACCTTTAAATCACCGACAAAAAAGTCGACCTTCTAATCTTACAAACAACAATAATTTAATGTACCTTGTCAATAGATTGAGATACCGAACACCATAAAATACATGAGTATAATTTGGTGCATGAATATAATCACTGCATTCAATGAATATCAAAGAAGTAAAAAACGAACACCATAAAATACATGAGTGAATATGTTGGCATCATAAATCGAACATATATAAATCATATAATGCAAAAAATACTTGAAATCGATCAAATCAATGAACCGCCACTAAGATCACAAATTAATTTCAAACTCAATCAAAGCGATCAAAATAAGCCTAAGTTATCTCATCAATGGAGATCCACATAAAACGCAAATCAAACCCTAAAAAAATAAAACCCTAGATTCAAATATGAACGAATTAATTTGTATCAGAATCAATTTACTTACTCTGTAAATTCCGATTCCCGGTTTTACCGAATCGAATAGAATGTGTCGAAACCATATAATCAAGAACACCCAATTGGTTTCGATGCTTTGCAATTACAAATCACAAACTATAAAGATAGAGAAAGAACCTAATATACTTTAATGAAGGAAAAACTAGTGGATTGTTCGATAAAAATCAACAAATCTGGGTATGAAAGTGAATCGTCGGTTGAACGCCAGTTGAATCGCCTTTAGGGCTTAGAGAGATAGAAAAGAAATCGATAGAGTTATGAATCTATAGAGAAAGATTTTTTTACGAAAACTGTAAAAAAAAGCTAATCATTTTTAAAATTATACTATCGTAAAACGTGTGTACCATAAAAATCTTACACATATTGATCTAAAATCTGGAACGTCTAATAATAACCATCCAATGGTCCATATTAAGACTCACTTTCTACTACAAAAGGCCTTTCTACCAGATCCTAATACTATAACTAAAACCTCTAAGAAATAAAATTTCATATTACAACACAATATCAGCATTTGTCACATGCGGATAAGGAAGCAAAAAGGGTCAGATCCCCGAAAGAGGAACTAATCAGATCATATTTAGTCATGTAGTATAATTTTAATTTTTTCACGTATCACTATCATACTAATCTACATAATTTTTTTTAAAAATTATAAATAACTTTTATTTTAGTGAAATTTGACTAGGTAAGTTTAGATGGGATCTCCTATATGTTGCTATTATTTTATTGTTATCTTTTTAAGGGAAATTAGTCATAGCTATAGTTTTTCGTGAATTTTTTTTCTCAAAATTCTAGGATTTTGGTTTTAGTTTTTTGAAATTTATTCATAGTATATTCGTCCAACTTTATATTTATTTTTTAATAAATAAAATTAGATTTTTTTGGAAAAGAAGATTATTCGTCCAACTTAGACCTGTCAATCGGGTCGGGTTGGGCGGGTTCGGGTTCGGTCATTTCGGGTTCGGGTTAAATCGGGTTCCGGGTCGTTATGGGTCATGAGTCAATCGGGTCGGGTTCACCAACGGGTCTAAAATATCCTTTTTTCTTATGATTATTAAAATCAATTTTTAATTAATTAATAATATTTAATTATAATATATTATTTTCATTTATTTTAATAATAAAATATATTATAAGTTTCAAAATAAATTTAAAAAATTCTATAAATATGCTAAATCGGTCAACCCAACGGATTTCGGGTTTCAACCCAACGTGTTCAGGTTCTATCGGGTTCGGTTTATTTCGGGTTTCGGGTTCAAATTTTCGGGTCTTAACCCTAAAATTATCGGCCGGGTCGGGTCGAGTTAGCGGGTTAATATTTGAAGTTTTAATCATTAAAATTAGATTTTTGAAAAAGAAATTTTTTTACCAACATTTATATTCTAAGAGGATATGTACAGAACTTGATTGGTATTTTTTAAAAGTAAAAAGAAATTTAATAATCAAAAATCTTTGGGCACACAGAAAAAGTGTGCGGCGCACATGAAAATCAATGTACTCTTTATGAAAAGTGAGTTTTATGGATACCCGTGAATAAAAGGTATCACGCTTCGTGAAGCGTGACTCTTCATTAGGGGTTTTCAATGGGTTGACCGATCTGACATGCGAGTTGCGGGTTGATCCGCTAAAAAATTTATTGACTCACAACCCAACTCGCGGGTTGTGGGTTTTGCGAGTCGACCCGTTTGACACACAAAAAGGTATCTCCGAATGTCCCACAAGTGGGGGTGCTCAACGGATCGACCCGACCCGACCCACAACTTTATTTTCAAAAGAATATTATTTTATTTCATTAAAGAATAAAAAATTTATTATATTACTTGCGGGTCGGGTTGGATCGGGTCGATCCACTGAGCACCCCTACATGTGGGACATATAGAGTTGCCTTTGTGTGTGTCAAACGGATCGACCTGTGAAACCCGCAACCCGTGGGTCAGGTCGCGGGTCAATAAATTTTTTACAGGTCAACCCGCGACCCGCATGTCAGGCCGGGTCGACCCACAAGATCTGATAAGCTTTCAACAATGGGATAACCTCTCTTCCCATCTTGCAAAAGTGGATCACTCTTAGATCAAGGTCTTCTACTCCCGGTTCAAGCTCACGGATGGAACTTTAGAGAATCCAATGGTGTGTTGCAGCTTTGAGGAAGATGAGTTCACCTGCACCTTCGCCCTCTAAAGAAAGATCCTCCAAGTTCCAATGGAAGGGTTCCACACTCTCCCTTAGAAACCATGGCTAGATATAGATGGAACGGAAGTGATTCTCAAAAGGCTTCTGGGACATGCTCCAGCTCAAGGGAAGGATGTTACGACTCACGAATTGAGTCAACTACGGAAGATGGCGCACCAATATATCACCAGGGTTGTGATTCCAAGTCAGGATAAGAGAACCACATTGAACACCAACGATGCAATTCTCCTTGATTTGTTCCTAAGGAAGGAAAAGATCAATTCACCCATGATCATCATTGGCCACATGTGCAAATGTGTTGCCAAAACCACCCATAGTCTCCCATATGCTGCTTTGGTCAAGGAAATCATGTTGAAGAATGATGTCTATCATCCCCAACAAGAAGAAGAGGAACTTGGACAAGAGATGGACATGTCCAACATCCTAAGGATGAAGCACTCTCAAGAAGTGCATGGAAGAGGAACAAGAGCAACATCTGTTCGTAGAGGAAAGGGAGAGCACTGATATTTTGCAAGCTCTCAACTGCTTATACTCCCTCACCTCCAAGATCTGCACTGTCAATGAGAGGCTCTTGGATATCCTTCCTGATATTCAACAGAAGCTTCCTTCCTCTTCCAATCCTTGAACAAGACCCCACCAAACTCCCTAGCCTATCTATCTCTTTGTGATTTCCATGTTTAAGTTTTATGTTTCCATTGCATGTATGTTGACTTTATATTAATGTTAATGATCTTATTTTGAAATGATTGTGCTTAGCTTTTTTGTTCATGTGCTTTATGTTCAAAAGGGGCGAAATGGAAAAATGCAGTGATGCATTGTTTATGTTCTTTCATCTTTTCTTATTAATTCTATTTTTAATTATTTATTGAAAATAGTTTTAAACAATAAAATTTTATTAAAAAATTATAAGAATTTGCATTCTTTTTACCCTTTTATCCATTTTTTAAAAACGATTTGAAAACTTTTTGCCAAAACCATATTGAACTTACCTTAATAATTTTGACTTCACTTCATATTAAACCAGTTGTATAATTTGTATATAAAATTTCTCTAATAAATAAATTTCTTTTATTTTTTATTTTCAATTAAAATCGTATTTATTAAATAAATTATTATTGATAATATATTTTTAGATACCTTGAAATTTGTAAATTTTAGTAAATATAAATTCCCTTTATATTTTATTCACTTTTTATGTAAAATTAATATGAACAATCAATATATAATATAACAGTAGACTGTTTTTGAGCCACCATATTTATTCTTTCCCTACCACCTTATGTTTAAATTTTTTTTATTCATATTATTTATGCTTTTTCAATTAAATTTATTTCAATTATTTATTTAAAAATAGAAAAATATTGAATTTTGATTAAAAAAATCGTAAAATTCGAATTTCAATTACAAGATAACAAAAATTACATTATATTTTTCATTTTGTCCATTGATAAAAATATTTTTAAAAAATCGAATTTTGATGAAAAAATAAAAAAAATTATCTTATATCTGTCCAAATAATAACATCCACGCCCAAACCTATGATAAGAGATTCATGATAACTTGCCTTAATAAAAAATTACATTATTTTTTAATTTCTATTTTTATTTTATTTGTGTAAAATTTAAAAATAATATTTTATTAAAAATGATGAAAATTTATATTAGCATGAGCTTTTTAAGTATCAATACTATATATTAAAATTGTGCTTTTTCGAGCTACTAGAATAATTTTTGCCCCACTTAACTTAAATTAGGTATATTTTAATTTTTTTAATAAAAAAATTATTTTATCTTTCATATTAAATTAAATCTTATTTATTATACCAGTTATTATATTTTTGTATATTTATCTCTTTAATATGGACAATACATCTTTCTTACTTCCTTTTTATTTTATGTCTCTGATCAAAACAACTTCTAAAAATAACTAAATATTTAATAACAATTTTACATGTCTATACAAGTTTAATATTTCAAAAAAAATGCATCATGTTTTTTTATAGATAAAATTTATTTTAAAAATAATTATTCCCAATATATGAATGGCATTCCTTAAACAATATTTATAAATAAGTCATATTGTTCTTGAGATTTTGTATCATATTCATATATAATTTTAAGTTTTTTATTTGATTATAAAAATAAAAATAATTATCCTTTGTGAGTATGAATGTCTATCTTCTATGTATCACTGTGGTAATATCAATATAAAAATAATATTTTTTTTCAAAAATAGCACACTCATAAGTCATACCTGATTATATTAAATTCTACATCATCTATATATTACTAATAACTAAAGCCGAAGCAATTTCTGCCACTACGTTGCGCCACATCACCCCTTTATTAAAATAATAATTTTAAATAGTTAATTATGCAAAAAAAGTTATCTCCAACTAAACATAAAGATAAAATAATATTTGTAAAAATTTATCCCTAACTAAACATAAAGATAAAATAATATTCGTAGATTTGACAAAAACAGATAAAAAGTACATTATATTTATTATATTTGTAAGAGATACATTAAAAAAATAAGAAAAAATATGTACATGTGATCAAATATATATCTTTGAAATAAAAACAACCATATCTATCTATAACTATATATTAAAGTTGTAACTTTTCTAGCCACCACATTAATTCTGGCCCCCACCTTATATTAAAAAAAATTATATTATTTTTTTCCAATAAAATTCATTTATATTTATTCATGTGGAAAAAAATTAATTCGAATTTTAATTAAAAATAACAAAAATGATTTTATTTTTATCTTCTTATCTATTTATAAAAAATATTTATCTTAAATCAAATTTTGATACAAAAACAACAACAACATTTTCCTAGTGTGGCTCCCCTTGCGGGGAATCTGGGGGTCAAGATGGGGGCACCCGTGGCTTGATGCAAGGGGGTGTGACCAAAAGACCCGACACGACCACAGACCGCTGGAAGAAAAGGGACGAAACGAAAACAAGGCAAAGTAGAAACTTAAGAACTTTAAAAACTTAAAAAAACTTAGGAACTTAGAACCAAAACGGAAACGACGACGCTTCAGGGCTACTTGGACCGGTCTGCTCGGGTGCCTAACTGTCCAACACTCGAATTCTCTCTCTCCAATCCTCTCTACACCGTGTCATATTTGTCGAAATCCCCAACTGGCTGACATCTTGCCTTATACTGTCTACCCAACATTTATTCGGTCTTCATCTCCCTCTACGCACTTCTCCAAGGGCCAGCCTCTCACACCACCGAACTGGCTCTTCAGGGCCCCGCCTCTGGACATGCCCAAACCAGCACAATCTCGACTCTCGCAGCTTTTCACCTATACTGGCCACTCCCACTCTGCTTCCAATCACTTCATTTCTGATTTTGTCCATTAACGTGTGCCCACTCATCCATCTTAACATTCTCATCTCTGCTACCATCAACCTCTGTTCATGTGCTTTTGTGGTGGGCCAACACTCTGCTCCATAGAGGATGGCCGGTCTGATCACAATTCTATAGAACTTTCCCTTTAACTTAAGTGGTACTTTCTTGTCACACAGAACCCCCGACGTCGCCCTCCACTTCTGCCAACCCCACTGGATCCGATGCGTGACGTCTTCATCTATGCCTCCGTCACTCTGTAGGACTGACCCCAAATATCTGAAATGTTCCTTTCTCATTATGACTTCCCCTCCTAGAAGCACTCCCTCATTAGGGTGTTCCCCTTGCCCGAACCTGAACTCAACATACTCCGTCTTGATACTGCTCAATCTGAAACCCCTTGACTCCAGCTTTTCCCTCCAAATTTCAAGCCTACTGCTGACTCCGTCTTTAGACTCATCCACTAGGACAATATCGTTTGCGAACAACATGCACCAAGGGATCTCTCCTTGAATCTCCCTCGTTAAGACGTCCATCGCCGGCGTAAAAAGGAAGGAGCTTAGGGCTGAGCCCTGATGTAGACCTGCCTCAACCTCAAAAAACTCGGTGTCCCCACCTGGGGTGCATACACTGGTCATCGAGCCCTCATACATGTCTCTGATTACCCTGATAAACGTGCCCGACACCTCCTTAGCTGCCAAACATTCCCAAATCAGCTCTCTCGGTACTCTGTTATAAGCTTTCTTTAAGTCTATGAAAACCATGTGCAAATTCTTCTTTCTCTCTCTATACACCTCTATTAACCTCCTCAGTAGGTGAATGGCTTCCATGGAAGACCTTCCAGGCATAAAACCAAATTGTTTCTCTAACACTTTTACTAGCCTCCTTAACCTCATCTCGATTGCCTTCTCCCAAACCTTCATTGTGTGACTAAGCAGTTTGATACCCCTGTAGTTGTTACACTGTTGCACATCTCCCTTGTTCTTGTAAACCGGGATCAACTTGCTAAGCCTCCACTCATCTGGGATCTTGGCCGTCTTGAAAATAACATTAAAAAGCTTGGCTAACCACTCCAAACCTCTCGCTCCCAAACACTTCCAAACCTCCATCGGGCTTTCATTCGGCCCTACGGCTCTCCTATTGCACATTTTGTGGACCACTCTTTTTATCTCCTCCATGGAGAAACGTCTGTGAAAGGAAATGGGGTGTTCTCGGCTTACTCGAGCCATCGAAACCTGTCTCAACCCCCTCTCAGAACCCTCTATATTACAACCCTCATTCAGAAGACCACTAAAGTACCTCTCCCACCGCTGTCTGATTTGTGGGTCCTCCACCAGCACCCGTCTTTCCTCATCTTTGATACACTTCACTCTGTATAAGTCTCTACTCTTCCTTTCTCTTGCCTTAGCTAGCCTGTACAGGAGTCGCTCCCCGCCCTTTTCATCCAAAGCCTTATACATGCCCTCGAACGCTTTCTCTTTAGCGGTCGCCATTGCTCTCTTGGCTACCTTCTTTGCTGCCTTGAGCTCTGCCCACCTTGCTTCCCTCTCTGATTCTGTGCTTCTTAACCAAGCTTTGTAGGCTAACTATTTCTCCCTAACCCTCTCCTGAACTTCATCATTCCACCACGCTACCGCCCTTGGATTGCTAGAAAAGCCTCTCGACATACCTAGAACACCACATGCCGCTCTGTTAATGCACTCTGCCATCCTGTCCCACATCTCGTTGGCGTCTCCTCGCTCTTGCCAAGCTCCCTTTGTGTTTGCTTCTTTAAAGATCCTTTCTCTCATCCCCAATATGTTAGGTTCTGAAAGGCACCACCATCTAATTCTCGGTTGGAGTATCGTTTTTGCCTTTTTCTTTTTTCACGACCCCTTCAAATCCAAGACCAACAGCCTATGTTGGATCGACAAGCCTTCGAAAGGAATGACTTTGTAGTTCTTACACTTTCCTCTGTCTTTCCATTTAATCACAAAGAAGTCAATCTGTGTCCTTCCCAAAGGGCTCTGAAAGGTAAACAATTGTTCATCTGTCTTCCTGAACCAAGAGTTTACCACTAAACAGTCAAAAGCTGCTGCGAAATCCAAGAGTGCTAGACCCCCATCGTTTCTTTCGCCAATCCCCCAGCCTCCATGTATCTCCTTGTACCCATCTCTGTCTTTCCCTATATGCCCATTGAAGTCCCCTCCGATGACCAGCTGCTCTGTCGACGTGATGCTTCTCATCAGACCATCTAAGTCTTTCCAGAACCGTCTCTTTTCTTCTAAACTCAAGCCCCCGTGCGGCGCGTAAGCACTGACAACATTCAATATCTTTTCCCCTAAGGCGATCTTCAGCATCATCAGACGATCACTTATCCGTTCCACTTGTACCACCTGATCCCTCAGTTTTCTATCCACCAAGATCCCAACCCCATTGTTGCTACTAGAGGCTCCTGAGTACCATAACTTCCATCCATCAATATCCCGGGCTTTCTTTCCTTTCCACTTTGTCTCCTGAAGACAAGCAACCTGTACTCTGTAATGCTGGAGAATCTTGATAAGCTCAATAGATTTTCCTGTCAACGTGCCCACATTCCAAGATCATATCCTCAGACCGGTAAACTGTCTCTATTGCAAGGCACTGCTCGAATGCCTAGCCATCTCATAACTGATGCGCTCTTAAACTGACCTGATAGCACAGCCTTTGGAAAAACGCACCTGCAAAGAGCCACAACACAACCAAGCTAAACACAACCAAGCAAAGCCACAAGACCTAACGCTCTAGCGCAAAGACAGGCCAAAGCAAACAACAGCAAAGGAGAGGCTAAAGTAGAAACCAACACACTACACAGAACAGGCTAAAAGACTAAGAGGAGTAAGGTTGTAAGCAAGTAACAACATGCACACTGACCAAGCTACCATCCAAAACAGACAACCGACGAGCAAACTGTAGCGAAACTAGGCAAGTCGTAAACATAAGGAAAGGACAGCAGAAAAGAAGCCCAAAAACTAAAGCAAACTGAACCAAAGACTAAGGCAAAGCTAAGGCAAAACTAAAACAAACTACACACAATTCTAGCACAAGGACTGGCCAAAGCACAAACAAGGAAAACACCCAAGGGAGGGGCAGCAAAACCAGCAGCAAAAGAAAACCCAACAGAAAGAGGGAAAGGCCTAACAAACCAGCTTGCAGAGATTGAAGCTCCGGAGTGGGAAAAACCTCAAAACAAAAGTTAAGCAAGAGAAACGATGTTACCAGTTGATGCTAGTCGATGTATGGACGAAATGGTGGAGCGCTGGTGGGCTAGGGTTCGATTTGGCCGGTGAAAAACCTGTTGAGGAGAGGGCAGATTTGGGCTGGGTTCGGGTGGGGCTGGGGCTGTGGAAGTAGGCGGCTCTGAATGGTTCGGGTCAGCGGGCCTGGGTCGGAGGTCTTCATGTGGGTTGTAGTGGCGAGGCAGGCTGACGGTGTGGGGTTCCGACGGTGAGAGGGAGGGACTCCCGGGAGGTGCGGGTGTGTACTGTTCGGGTTAGGGCGACAGGGAGGGGAGGGGAGGCCGGTCACGGAGGGAGGGGCCGACGGGGGTCGCTGGTGGTCAAGGCGGCTGGGCTAGGTGGGGCTAGGTGGCTAGGCTAGCAGGCGTCGCAAGTGGCCGTTGTATCGATCGGGAGAAACTCGCAGGAGAGAGAAAGAGAGGTGAGAGAAAAAACTTTAGCGTTCTCAAATTTTGATAAAAAGGTAAAAATTTCAGATATCTATATAATTACTTGCCTAAATTAAATTTTTATAAAAAAATTTATATTATATTTTCCTTAATTTCCTTTTTGGATTTTTATGTAAATATAGAAGATTTTTTTTCTTTAAACAATCTATATTTTTTTAATCTTTTCTTATTAACTATCTTTTTAAATTTTTATTGAAAAGATTTTTAAAGAATTGAATTTGATTATTTTTTTAGGAATTTACATTATTTTTGGCTTTTTATTTATTTTTATATATTTACTTTATTAATATCGTATTTATAATATATCTAAAAATTAATGAGCCGTAGTCGTGCATGGCACAACGGTACAACTAGTATTTTTCTATATTTATACCCTATTTATAATATGTCTAAAAACAATTTTAAAACCTGATTCATCCTAGTGCATGGCACCACCGATATAACTAGTTATTATAATATTTAAAATTCATTGATTTGTAAATATGGTTTCAGTTTTCCTAAAATTAATTAGTTTATATTATACTTCGTTATCGATACATTTACTTTTAGAATAAAAAAAGGGACTCAAACTATAAAATAAAGAAGGTAAAAAAAGTGAAGCAACTACAAATTTACACTTCATTATAAAAATTTTAACTCTAAGAATTAATTTAATTTGAATTTTGATTAGATATGATAGCTAAGTTATGTGATATTTTTTGGGTCCAATTAGAAATTAAAATTTATCTATTTGATACATTTAATTTTTAAATTAAAATTTTCAGAATTAATTTCCATGCACTTCAATACAATTTGATAGTAAAAATATCTTTAGTTTAATGCTCCGTATGTCACTTAAATCACATCTAGAAAAGTCATCACTCATTACTCATTAGCGATACTCAAACAACTAAATTTTACTAAGTAAATTTTATAATTTAAATTAGTATGTAGTGTATATTAATTAATTTAATAAGAATTATTTATACACAAACTATTTTTCATTATATATTTTATTTGGCCACTGAGATTTCGTATCATTTAAATTATTTTTATTTTGATTATAAAAAACAAACAACTACGTTATAATTAATTCATAAAACACTCTTTGATCTGCAAATATGGATGATTTTATGATGTCATCTAATGCCTGAAAAGTACGGCCTCCATCCTTAAAATAGTAATGGTATGCCTCCATCCTAGGGACATAGGTTAATCTCCTTAAAATAATAATATTTTATTAAATTATATTTAGGGAAATTTCGGTTATTACTCTCGAGTTTTTAACTTTTTCAAGTGGTGTCCTGAAAAAAACTTATTCCGAGTGGTATCCCTGAGCTTTCGCAAAAGTCTGAATGATGCCCTTACTTGTAAATTTCCGTTAGTTTATAACTAAATTAGTATGTTTTCTAATGAAAAATATATTTTTGTATTTAATTAAATTAAAACACAATTTTATTTTAATAACAATAAAAATAAATCATATAAAATATTAAAATAAATTTTTTATTTTATATTTATTTGTCAAGTAGATTTTAGGTTGTATAATTCAAAAATTTTAAGTTAAAAGCAAAAATATTATAAAATTTATATTAAAATAAATATATTGCAAGATTAAAATTTTCCATTTAGATTCAAGATTATGTAATATATTTATTTTAGCGTAAATTTTGTAATATTTTTTTAAATTTAAAAATTTTAAATTATACAACATTCAATCTACTTACAAATATAAATAAAATATTTTTAATTTAGTATTTATATGATTTATTTTAGTTGTTATTAAACTAAAATTTTGTTTTAATTTAATTAAATACAAAAATATATTTTTTCATTAGAAAACATACTAATTTAGATATAAACTAACGAAAATTTACAAGTAAGGGCATCGGCCGGAATTTTACAAAAGTTCAGGGGTACCACTTGGAATAAGTTTTTTCAGGGCACCACTCGGAAAAGCCAAAAACTTGAGGGTACGGTACCACTAGGAATTTCCCTTATATTTATTTTTAAAAGAATTTATTAGTTTTCTAATAGGGTTTTAGTTCCCTTGAATGGAATGCTTAATCTATGCCCTAAGAGCATAGGTCAGAAAACTGTTAATATATAAGTGTCTTTGATTACGATATAGAAATGTTGAAATCCATTAGCCAATTTCTTGGATTAATATATGGAAAAGTTGAAATCTATTAGCCTTTTGGCAGATATAAATTAAAGCTAAATTTAGGTGTCAATTATTGCGGTTTTTTATCAAAAGGAAAAAAGAATAAGCTAATTGTAAATTGGTAATTGCTTAAAAGTTGAGCTTTTAATTGCTTACACCAAAGTTCGATTTTGATCGTGGTATAGCATTAAGCTTAAGACAATGTCAACATCAAAGAAATGTTGAATTGCTTAATCAAATGATGAAAGCGACGATAACTAATGGTGCCACACGAAGATTCCCATCCTATGCCTAGATACTTAGAATATTATTTGATGGGACGTTTTGTTCTAGATATTTAACTAGACAAAAACAAATTAAAACCAATACGAATTATTGAATATAAATAATAAGCAAATATAAAGTTTAGAATGAAGTAATTGTTTCTTTTTAAATCTTATCTTAACAAATGCCTCATCTATATATCAAGAACGAAAGTGAATCAAAAGTGAAGAGAGACCATGCCTCCACGCGCCAGAGTTTTCTTAGGGTTTTCTTGACTTGGCTCGCTTAGGGGAATGAGTGTGGCTTCTCCGACGCCGGATGCGGTATTGACGACCATCGGGAATCATCGTAACATCCCGAGAGTTAATAAGGAATTGAGGTGCTAGCATGTCAACAAGAACTCTTTGTTTTTAAGGTTCGAGTGAGGATAAAGAACTCTAAAGTTAAGCGTGCATAGGTAATTTTGTAAGGCGTGCATAGGTAATTTTGTAAGGCCTGAGGCCTTAAAAGTGCTATCCCATGCCAACACGAGGATTTTTGCATGAGGTCACCCCTCCTGGTACTACTCTTGCCCCTGCAAGCTTAACATTAGAGTTCTTTGTCATCACTCAAACTCTGAAAAGGAAGAGTTCTTGTTGATATGGGGAGCACCTCAATCCCTTATAAACTACCAGGGTGTTACAATTTTTCCCACTTAAATACTTGACGTCCTCTTCAAGGCCCAAGCACCATCCTCTAGGTCGAGTTACCGTCAGTTTTCTAAAAAAGCTAGGCGGTAGCTAGGCGGTGAGTGGGGGCCTAGCGCCTAGGCGGCTAGGTGGGGCCTAAGCGGATTTGGACGATATTAGTTATTTCCTTGTATTTCACACCTATCCTATTGTTCATAATATCTAATCTATGTATAAAAATGATAAATCATGATTTTAAATAAGATACCATAAACTTCATATGCTAATTAATAATTAAATATCCCATAAAATCCATATGCTAGAATATCCCATAAACACAAAATACTAGATAGTTCATAACTTCATGTAGTCTAATAATTAATAATCAAATACATATATTAACAAGTCTTCCATCTCTTCATTTCCATAGTCTTCAATATTATACTCTTTGTCCGACTCAAACTCAAACTCTTCATTAACATCTCCCTCATCTTCGGTTCCATCGGATATAAAATCATCTTCTTCGGGCTCTCTCACTTCTCGCATATGGCGAGTACTCCTTAGAGGGAATTCATCGATCATTTGCTCTCGGTGCTTCATTCCCCATATCACATGTAAGAGTAAGAGTTGGTGTGATCTCCTCATTTAGCTCATGTTCTTCACCTTCATTATCACCTACTCCATCAACCATCCATGATCATGCATAAGTCGAATCATTTCCTTCAAGCACATCCTTTTTAACTCTCTTAATTTTCTTGTTTATCAATCTTGAATTGAATTAAACATACACTAACTTGTTCATTCGGGTGGTGTCTAGTCCATTCCTCTTCTTTTTGTGAATCTTCAAACAATAAATGAACAATTTGTAAGTACTAATCTTGTAAAAAGAATTCAATTACCCCTTCAAAGACATTCCAATTTCTTTCACAACCGGATGAGCTTTTTGTTAAAGAAAGAATCATCTTTGCAACTTTTTGGAGATTAGGTGATTTCCATAGGTAGACCACCATATGACTATAAATTTAAAAAGAAAACATTACAACACTAGAATTAATATGGCATTATTGCCTAAAATGCATAAAAGTTATAAATCAAATGCTCCTTCTCGGCTCTTGTATTTCTCAAATCCTTTTGTCGCCAAAGGTCTTCCAAATGCTCCTTCTCGACTCTTGTATTTCTCAAATTCTACATTTATCACTTTATTTTGTGTACCCAAATCCGGATAAAATCGTTCAATACATGAAAAGACCGCCTCCATAATAGCATCATTCTCATTGGTGGACCATGAAGAACCGGTGTTGTAGCAGTAAAATGGACTCAACAAGTAAGTCGTCAAGTGAAGCATAGTATTAACATGCCCCTTTCCCTTTGCATCTACTATGTAAAGTATAGGATTATACGTCTCCTTTTTATGCTTCAAAGTGATGCGTTCCGCCTTTTGGGTGGATCGCACGGGTGCCCGATCTAGGCTCGGAAGGGTCTCGGGCCTTCTCCAACGGGAAGAAACTGGGATAAGCGGGAACCACAGGGTGGCTTGTGAGGGAGTAACAAGAAAGGACCGGAGTGAGTCCGATCCTAGGGCCGGAAAGGGGGCTCTGCCGAGAAAGGGCGTTTAGGGTTTAGAAGAAGTTTGAGGCCTAGGCCTTAGGGAAGAGAAACTTGATTCACAAAAGGCAATATGTATATAGCTAAGCGTAATTACAACAGATTACAACAAGTTCTTTAAATAGAGAATGCAAGGACTAACTAGGTCTAGCTAATGGGCATTATTCTAACATAATGGACCGGTCTCTTAAGCTTATACACACACACAAAATAGTAATAACGGAAATATAAATAGAAACTGGGTATAAATAGAAACATGCCAAAATAGAAAATATAATAAATATAATAATAATGAGCTAGATCGGAATCCAAGGTGGACGCCAAGGTCTCGGTAAACTCGGGCTCGTCATGATCGATCTAGGTCTACGACCAGATCGCATTAGTCATGCACCTTAGTGCACGGTCGTGTGCGCTGATGTAAAAGTACAAATCGTGTGGCAAAGCCCAAATCAAGGCCACGGTCGTGCGTCTCATGGCGCACGATCGTGCGTTTTTCCTCAATAAAAGTTAAGGGTCGTGCATCTTCAAGTCTAGGGTCATGCGCCCATCATGGGTCGTGCACGTTAAGGATCGTTCGCCTCTTCACAGGGTCGTGCACCTATGTTGCACGACACACGACGGTGATCGTGCGCCCCATTAAGTCGGTCTTTTGGCCGCCTCTTTCAACCCTAGTCTTAGTATAAATAATTTCTCTTTTCTTTTAGATGGGGGTTCTAGATTTTTACCAATTGCTTATTACTTGAGAGACAAGGGTGTGTTTACTAGTTGGAGATTTGAAGACTTTTATGGATTTTGAATTTGTATTTGTTGGATTTTAATCAAGTTTTCTTGTTTCATCAAAAAAAATCAGAAAAATGTCACAAAAAAATCGTGCATTATAGGTATTGTTGAGATTCCCTTTAAAGGAAAACCCCTAATCCTCTTAATTATTCTTTTCATAACTCTAAAATCCCATGGCATGCTTGAATTTTTGAAACCTTCATATATTAGTATGATTGTGAATTTGTATGTTTTACATATAATTGAATGAGCACATGTTACCTATTGAGATTTTAAGATTATGCTGAAGTTCTAGACATGCTTAACCTCGTGAGATTATATTTTTAGCCTTTCTAGGACTAAATGTCCTCTCTTTGTTTCTTATCTGTGTCTCACTTTGACTTGCTATCTCTAGAACATGCGTATAGATATCTATTTTGAGGTTGCTTACTTGAGTCTTGCGTATGACGTTAATGTGATGGAGGCATCATTTTTCATTAGCCAATATTTCTCTATCCAACCTACATATTAATCCCTCTTTTTGAAGCCCATGTTAGCCTTAATAGCCTATCTTTTTTAGCTTCACAAAATTAATTCCCGAGCCTAATGAGCCTAACCCATCTGGAGAATACGAATTTTGATGGATTTATTTTGTGAAGTTTGAGTGAGTTGGAGAATTAAAAGGAAGAAATTTGATTGGTAGATGAGTTGTAAGAGAACTATTGTGAAGTAAAGGGAATGAAGGTTAAGGTTGAGAAGTGAATTGAGCTTAATAAGAAAAGATACATAAGAAGACAAGCATCATAAGAAATAAAGAAAGGGGTTGTGAGTAAAAAGAGAAAAAAAGAAAAAAGAGTGAGAAGAAGAAGAAGAAAGATGGTTTAAGTTGAAGTATAGTTGAAGGGTTTGGGAAAAAAATGAGCTAGAAAGAGTTGGTTTGTTGGTGTTGAGTGAAGATTAATTCCTATTTTCCAAATTTAGCACCACATAGCCAAATATATTCTCTATCTTAATCTTCTCACCTTAGCCACATTACAACCTAACAAAAGAGCTCTTGATTTTTGTTGTATGCAATGTCCATAGTGGTGGAGATTTAGAACACTGATGCAAGCCTATGGTAGTTTAGCGGTCGTGGTAGAGAATTGAGCGAAACACTATAAACCTAAACACTTGAGTGAGAAAGACAAACTCATTTACCTAGTGAGGTCTAGAATAGATGCTTTCTCTTGGTCTATTTGATATCCTGAACATGTGTAATGATTTCAATTGTTAAACTACGAGTTTAATGATTAATGCTTTGCAAAATCTGAGGTGTATACTTGGATTGCATTGTCTTGTGGGGAGTTGAGTTTATTTCTTGCTTTGGGACAAGCAAGGTTCAAATTTGGGGGATTTTGATAGCATGCATTTTAGAGCATTTTAGGACATGCATTTAAGACTTTAGTTTATTATGTTTTATGATTTGTCTCACATGTATCTTTATATTTTTCAGGTATTTCGATAAGTTTGAGCTTTATTTAGACGCGTTTGGAGACATAGCAGAGTTAAGACCTTATTCTAGAAGGAAACGGAATGGGAAACGAACCATTTAAGATCCAAAATTAAGAAACCACATGATCTATAAGGTCATGCACCTTAGTGCACGGTCGTGTGTGCGGTGATGTAAAAGTTCGGATCGTGCGGTAAAGCTCAAATCAAGGCCAAGGTCATGCGTCTCATGGCACACGATCTTGCATTTTTTCTCAGTAAAAGGCAAGGGTCGTGCGTCCTCAAGTCTAGGGTCGTGCACGTTGCGGGTTGTGCGCCCTTCATAGGTCATGCACGTTTAAGGGACCTACGACTCTTCACAATGTTGTGCACCTATGCTACATGACGCGCGCCAATGATCGTGCACCCCCTTTAGTTGGTCCTTGGGCCGCCTCTTTCAACCCTAGTCTTAGTATAAATAATTTCTCTTGTCTCTTAGATGGCGGGTTCTAGATTCTTACCAATTGCTTTTTACTTGAGAGACAAGGGTGTGTTTACTAGTTGGAGATTTGAAGACTTTTTAGGATTTTGAGTTTGGATTTGTTGGATTTTAGTCAAGTTTTCTTGTTTCTTCAATCTGGTATGTTTATTCTTATTATTAATTTAATTTCTTTCTTCTCCATGTCTATCTAAACCCTAAATTCTAAGATTAGGGCGAACCCAATGATGTGTAGGTAGACAAATCTATTAAATTGCATGATCTGTTGTTTGAAGCTCTGTTTGATTCAATCCTGGATGCTTATTGTCATAGTAACTTTTGTGAATTGGAACTTGTTAAAGTTTGTGAATGAAAGGTATAACTTTAATAAGTAGTTAGACAGGGAATTGAGTCTGAAATGTACTTTTTCTTGTTGGAACCCTAGGATTTGAACCTGAGTTATCTTTATTACGGAAGTATTTTTGAATTCTCATGTGGATTAACAATTGTCATAGAAATCTTGAGATTATGTTGGTTTTGCAAGTCACGAAAACAGATGTTGAATCAATTTGATCTTAAATTGTAAGTGCTTAAAGGTCTAGATTTTAATTTGCAATTCACGTTTAATTGAGTTTAGATACAATTGCTAACATTCGAAAGAATTTAGTCAACACATTAGACAATTGCCTTCAAAAAAGTCAAAATTAAGATTGCGCACTCATCATTTAAAGTCTACCAAAGGATTGTTGAGAGGATCCTTGATCTTAGAAGCTTTTCTCCCATTGATTTCTCTCATATTTACTTGTTTGCTTGCTCATAATTAGTTTGATAGCTAAAATCACATCTCAATATTTTCTTAATTTTTACGACTTAGTCTACTAATTTGACTACAATTGGTACTACTAGTCATAGAGTTTGACGCCTTGGTATTACAAACGATCTCGTACACTTGCGGCGTAGGATTTGGCATATCAAGTTTTTGATCGATATTAAAAATGATAATAAAGGAATTATTATGTTGATGATATTGATATTATATTAATAATGGTGTTGCGAAATAACTCTCGACTAAGTCTTGCTCTCATCTGAACTCATACACGGACTTGTCAAGCGCGCTTGTAAAAATGACAAGGAGGGCTTGTTATTATCCATTGTGTGCCTATCCTCCCATTTTCTTGAGCTCCGAGTATGATAAATTTGTTCGACACCCAAATCAATGAATTAATACTTGATAATAAATGAATATATGTGTTTGAGGAATTGATGACCTTGTTTAAGTAGGGGTTTATTACGATGATTAGACAATGCTAGTATTGAACTTAGGTCTCGATGGGTGTGACTTGGGTGTTTGTAGTGTCATTTGAGACATGTAGTGGTTTCAATGTAGTAATTAGGGTGGGAGTTCACTAACTTCTGAATACCTCTTTATAATATTTGCATTAGGATGTAAATTCCCTAGTGCTCAGCCAACATTTGCATTAGGATGTAAATTCCTTAGTGATCGACCAACATTTGCATTACGATGTATATTCCTTAGTGCTCGGCCAACGTTAGCATTAGGGTATAAATTACCTAGTGCTCGGTCATGACCCATGCCCGCTCTACCGCATTGAGTGATGTCACGCCCTAGCTAAGTGCATTTATTATCTTTTGGGATGTAGGGGCCCATTCTACTACATCAGGACATAGGATCCTAGATGGATGTAAAATTCGTAACCCAATGTGTATATGTTTGATAATTAAAGGAGATTAGTGCTAGAATGACCCTAATTAAAGAACATGATAGCCTAGTTGAGACAACCATTATTAATACTTTGGATTAAATTTGTGTGTTTGAGTACTTATTGTTTTGCTATTTTAGTCTGAGGTTACTAATTCATGATTAAAATTTATGTGATGATTTCTCGTTAAAGATCTTATATAAGGTCAAGTCCACTAGATATTTTAAATTCTGCATTCACCATAATGATTTACACTCTAGAGGAACAAGGAAATAAGGAGTAAAAGGAGGAATGAAGAATTCTTTTCATTTTTTGGGTGAAAAGGAAATTCTTTTCGGGTCACTTTCTTCAAGCTGATATGACAGAGGATTCAAGCAGTGAGTACAATTCTTTTCACTTTCTTCATTTTTTTAGGTCCATAAGTCGTAGTGTGTCGTTGTTCGTAATCAGTTGAAGTGCATAGAGTGTTTTTATAGTTGCTAAGATTAGGGTTTTGGTTTGCCCCAAATCTATAGTTTTTCAAGAGTATGTGGTTAGATTTGAAGTTGCTATTGAGTCCACAAAGGTAATATGATGATTTGGTGTATTTGCTGATGTTGATTTCAATTTGGATAATTGGATATGGTTTGGTGTATTTGCTGATGTGAAGTTATGATGTGATTTTTATCTTCAATTGGATATGGTATGACATAGTTATATTATTCATGGATTTTGTATTTTTCAAGTTGTTTATATGTAACTATCCCATATGATATTTCTAATTTTTTTATTTATACTTTGAATGTAGATGAGTCAAATGATGATGAAGATGTTCCACTTTCTAAAAGGCTGAGTAGTAAGAATAAGCCAATTTTGAAGCAAAAGGTTGGTGTTAAAGCAATAAAAAAAAAGCAAAATCACAAGGTCGTAATGCAGATTAAGATTTTAGAAATTTTTTTCAACAATGTTGTTTTGTTTTTCGGTTTGATCTATGACTATGTTATATTCCTTTTCGACATTGTGTTTTGGTGTGTTTGAATATCACAAAGATTGTGATCTATTAATCTAGCTTTGTCATTTATGATTTTAAGATGGTATGGTTGTTTCATATAGTAATGTTATTTTTGTTTTGCATATTCATATATGAAATCAGATTAGTCCCTTATATGAAAAAAAAACAATATACGACAATACGAAGGATCCATAAATGAAAAACAGTGCATGTATATATGAAGAATAACCTTTTCTTTATTGAAAAAATGACAATTGATGTATGAATATTTTACGAATGTGTATAGAACAATACAACTTATATAAATGAATAAACAATGTCAATATTTTTCACCAAAAAGCCAAGCAAAACATTTTAAGTTATATCGTTGAAAATGTTTACATAAAATTTGAAAAACACATCACATTTAAATGAATAATGTTGAATGATAAGTTGAACAATTATACATTTAATTACGAAGACTACTACAATTCGGTAGCAATAAGTATACACAACTTTATGAATAACACAATAACACATTTAAGAAAAACACTAATATTGTTATGAATAACAAATAATGCTTTTTGAACACTTACAATATTGAAAATCTATTATTTGATGCATGTTTGAATATTGAACAAATATGTATATAATAATTCGCTTACTATAATTGAATAAAAAGTCAAGAATATAAGAGTTAACAATACTATACAACTAGTTTAAGTTAAAGCATTGAAAATCATTTAAATCATAATTGAACAACAAACCTGGTTACTTAGAACAAAACATCACATTTATAGACATCACTAAGAAGTAACAATAAGATGGAACGAATGCCAAAACAACTAGAATTAGGGATAATATTCTCCCTTAAGTGACATAATATTCAGTACTAGTTATGCAGTTTGATAATAACAACATCTAAATAAAAAGGAAATAACAACATCATCAGTGTATTGGCCTTGATTTGTATCGATTTCTGAATTTGAAACGTCCATGCCATCCTCAAACACATATTCATCCCACTTGCTTCCTCCAACTGTTTGATTTAACAATTATCGACATTATTAATAACAAGATATAATTATTAGAATAACAATTCACGCTTGAATGAATAATATTACATGATTTTTTTTAAATAGGTAAAAATTAGACAGACTAGGTCAGCCTAGGGCATCCTTACGGATGAGGGTCAGGACCCCTCCATGGTTACGAATCTGATTGATACTATGAATAGTTGAACGAATAGTAACACACAAATGAATATCATAGCAATAATAGTTGAAAATTTGTAAAGGTTAATATGAATATTGAATAATATATTAATGAATATCATAGCAATAATAGTTGAACAATTAGATATGAATTATTATACACAAAGAACTGAAAAGATTATTATGCTTGAATGAATATCAATGAAATTATTTATGAATTTTGCTCACAATGATAATACATAAATGTTTGAAAATCAAATCACATATAGATGAACAATAGTGAAATTGACGTTGAACAATTACATATCTAGTTACGAACAATTACACATCAATAAGTCTACACAACTAGTTGAATAACACAATAACACAATAAGAATAACACGACACTTATCAATTGTATAGTAAATAGTCGAATAATTCCATGTATGACGATTATATTATGAATAACAAAGCCCACTAGTTGAATATCACCAATTGAGTTCATGAATAACAATCCATGTTTTTATAGCATAACAATCACACGATTAATTATATAGGAATTTTAACACGCAAAGTAATGAAAATCTCGATATGAATTGTTGAATAACAATTAAATCACAATTGAATAATGCGAAGAATGTTAATTCACAAACGTATGAAAAGAAAAACACATATGGATGAATAAAAGTTAAGGAAAAGCTGAAAAATTATACATATATGTACGATTAGTAATACATTTCCGTATGAATAAATATAACGAACTTATTGAATAACACAAATACTATAAGCATAACACGTAATTTCTCTATATTATGGTCGATTAAATGGTCGAATAACTACGTATAAGAAGATTAGAATAATCAAGAACTATTTATATGATTTTTCTTCGAAATCAAAAACGATATTGGATTTTCATACCTCTATCCATTGTGATACGTTTACTTCAATTCAAAGTAGAGGCACAAACCAATGTGTGAATCTGAACAAAATTGCAATGCAATGGCGTTAATACTGATTTTGGTGACGATGGAAACTAGGGGTGTCCATAAAAAACCGAAACCGAACCAAAAAATCGATTATTTTTTAGGTTAACCAAATCGACTTTTTTTTAAATATCGGTTTGGTTAACCGAACCTAAAATATTTTCGGTTTATCGATTTGGTTTCCGTTCACAAACTTTACATATAACGGTTAACCGAAAAAACGAAAATATATTAATATTTTATTTAAATATTAGTTATCTTTGATTTATTTAGTGGTTAAACTCCATGATCTTCAAGGCGTTAATCTAGTTTGAGTCTTTCCATCTTCAATCTTAACAATTTACACACTATTTTTCCACTTCTCATTGATATACGAGTCGCTTATTAAATTTGATGGGATAAAAATTAATTCACACAAAGTTTGATTCCACACAATATAGTATCTAATCTCGATATTTGTTTACAACAACTAAAACAATATGATAAAAATACATATTTAAAATAAGTCTTGCTTGATCACTTTTTTTATTCAAAATTTTCTATTTTAGTCTTAATTATTTATGGTAAAATTATATAAATGGTTTTCGGTTAACCGAGAAAACCGAACCGAAAAATTGGTAACCAAAATACGGTTAACCGGGATTCACGGTTCAGTTTCGGTTCATATTTTAACTAACCAAAATCATGGTTAACCGAACTTCGATTAACCGAAATCTTGGTTAACCGGGTTTGGACACCCCTAATGGAAACCACCAGTATTCGCGTGATTATGGAGAGTTTTTTCAATACTGATTTTGTGATTTTTTCAATTTCGTAGATATGGTAACTACTAGATAAGATATGGCAGTTTTCTCCCATCATATCCCTATTTTTCGGTCAATCGGAATTAATTATTTTTTTCATGTATTTATTCCCCCGTTTTTTTAGGATATCCACCATATACACCCGATTTTCTGGTCCATTGATTTACCCATATCTAACGACTAGAAGGTGTTCCCTCGTTCCTCCTCAATTTGTGTTTCTCTTGAGCATCCCTCCACCATAATAATAATTCAAACTTAATTGACAACTTGACCTATAACATTTGAAGTCTATTTAGCTTACGGTAGTGGATGGATACATCTTGTACTAAATTATAGCTTGTCCCCAAGAGCACTCAAGGTGATGAATATTGAAGCCCATGATACTACAAAGAAAGTTTGGTGTACTTTTTTTTTGGTCGAAAGTTTGGTGTGATTTAGTTGTTTATTATTAACATGGTCTTAAATAAGTCTTATGTTGTATTCTTGTATTTGGTTGTCAACATTTTATTATCTTTTGATTTATAAAAGGGAATTTAAAATAAGTTAAAAAGTACTCTGTTGCTATGCTATTTATGTATTTTAAGTATTTTCACGAAATAATAAGTTGGTGTTTAGCCTTGGGTAGCTTTGGACCTTAAAGTTCGAGGTCACTAGCTTGTACCATCTCTGAAGAAAACCGGAAGTGTTACAATTATGGTATCAGAGCATTATAGTTCTTAGCCTATTATTACGATTCGAGAATTAGTGTATACAAAAATAAAATGTTTTGAAAATAAATGAAGTTTCCGCAACAAAGTTTTTGGTCTAAGAATGCCTTTATAACTTTAATCTCTTTTTAAGATTGGAAGCAATTAATTCTTTCTTAAAGTTTCTGGTCCGGTCCCGATCCGATTCGGTTTTGGACCGATGCCCACCCCTATTGAAGGCTTGATGACATCCAAACATCATCAAAATCGGCATCACCTTGAAAGCTTCCAACTGCCATCACCTTGATGGCATCCAACTGCCATCAAGGTGATGACGATTGATGTCAATCGACTAGATGACGTTCAACCATCATCAAGTCTTTCGTCATCAAGGTTTGATGACGTTCAACTGTCATTAAAAGGCTTGATGATGTTCAATAGTCATCAAAGGCTCAATGACATCCAACCATCATCAATGGCGTTGACTGGCTATATTTTGATGACATTTTATTTTTTATTACGTTTTTAACCGTCATCAAGGGTAAGGGCTTGATGACATTCAATTGTTGCTATGAAGGACTTAATGACGTTAAATCGTCATCAAACCATTAAACATTTAAAGTATCATCTAAACACAAAAATAGTATAGTATTTAAGAGATTAATAATACTAGAACCAAATGATCAACACTATCATCAAGAATTGATGATGTTCAACCGCCATCACGGCTTGATGATGGTTGATTCAATTACTACTATAGCTTATGCTAATTAAAAAAGTGATGAGAGTCCATCTACCACACCTTCTACCGAGACCTAGAGCCTCCTGCCGAGGCTACCACACCTACCGAGCCACTATCGAGTGAACGAGCCTCCTACCGAGGCTGTGCCCATCGGTACCGACCCCCTTCACCTCGGTACGGAACCTTCCAGTGTCGACTCTCTCAGTGTCAGGGCACCTGCCGAGGGTGCGCCGCATAGGACCGTGTCTACGGGGGCGCCCTTGCAAGGGGATCGTGGCGCACGCCAAGGTTCAACGCCCTATCTTGGGTGCATCACTCGAGCCTAAGCTAAAGCAATGCTTGACCAAATCCAAGAGGATCTCGTCGCTTACAAGTTTCCGAAGGCTTACGAAGATGATGGTTGGAGTCTCCTTGTGACTCTTGGTTCTACGAGTTGACTCTTTGTGGTTAAGGACAATTAGTTGTGTTTCTTGAAATTAATGGTTTATTTTGTAATTTCAAGAGAAGTGAGGGATGTTGGTGTGAGGCGTGGCAAATGGCATAAAGCCCTCGTTTTGGCCACCTTGCTTGGTTAGACTTTGAACAATGAACATGTTATCTTTCCTTTGCTTTTCAATCTAAATTTCTTGCACTTTTCTTTGTTGATCTTAATGTTTGATTGTTGGTGAGTCATATCCTACGATCTCTCGACTCTAGTCTGCTACTCTTGGTGCGTCATATCCAAGGGAAGCATCCATATCCCCCACGCCTATCTCCATCACCATCGAACTCAAGAGAGGTTTTTTCGCTTTCACAAGGCGATCCTTTCGCACCACCTTCTCCAACATCAATCCGGCCATCAAGCGGTATCAGAGCCACACGAAGGTATCGCCAACTAAATCTTGTCTCAACCTTGGTTAACCACACATTGCAAGTGTTCTTCAAGTCGCCTATCCTTGTTGTTGTGTGTGAGTGTGTTCTATTGTCTTGCATATTGTTTGTGTCAATTTTCGTCCTTGAATCTTGTTGATGGAGGTCGAAATTTTCATGAGTCTTGGCTGAATTTTTCTTGCACGAACTTGAAGAAGGAAAACCAAAGCTTCTTTGATTGAAGGAGTAGTTGAAAGCTTGTCTTTACTCCATGTTTAATCCCTTCAATTAAGAGCTTGATTGAAAACTTTGTTTGCTGAATTTTCTTGGCTGAATCACGAGGGATTGAGTGAGTAAAACGTCCCCTTTGTTTCCATTACATTCATGTTGTTTGGCTTCGGCTCTAGGATACAGGAACGACACCAAGAAGTGTTGTCTTGCTTGCTTGTTGTCTAAATTTTGTTGGTTATAAAAAAAAATCAGAATTTTGGGCCTTAAAAAAAAGTCGGACTCGGGGAGAAAGAGAATCGAGGCTAGAAAAACTCGGACCCGACGAAAGTGAAAGAGAGGTCGGGCATAAAATAAGTCAGACCCCGCGAGAAAAGAACCCGAGCAAAGGCCTAAATCTTTGTTTAAATTGTGCTTGACTTTCTTGGTGTTTAGTAGCTTCCTAGTTGTTGTCGCCTTTGATAAGTGTGTAGTGTGTTTGATCATGTTTAGTTGTCTTTTGTTGGTCAACTCCTACTTGCAACTTGTCGGAATTCCATCTCGAACAAGTATTGGTGATTAATTCGTGTGCATTCTATACCCTTGCTTGTTACTTGGTTTGTTGAGATGACGAGTGTAGGTGATGAGAAAGGCAAACAAAAGGTTAATGAAGAGTCTTCCAATTCAGTGGAGGCCATGTTTCTGTTACGTAACGTTAAATAATTTTTTTAAATATAAAAATAAATAATATTTATGTTAGAATTTAAATTTATAATATTTTAAAAAAATTACCTAAAAATTAATTAATAATTTTTTTGGTAAAAAATATATATATATATATAGTAAAGGAAAATTGAGGGTAGATGCTGAATATGAGATCTTCCATGTTAAGTGGACGAGGATCTTTAGGTCCGCTTAGATAGTCCACTTCCCTAGTCCAACGATTATAGTTTGCTTTGATACTACATATCGGAAGCATAAAGATGCCCGACCAATTGGCTTATTTGTTGGGGTGAATCATAAGCAAACTAGTGTTTTTGGAGCTGCTTTATTGTTTGATGAAACATCAGCTTCATTTATATGGTTGTTTGACACTTTTCAAAGGCCAAGCATGTCTAGAAAATTACCAAAGACAATACTTACTGATCAAGATGTTGCGATGTCTAAGGCGCTTGCTATCCAATGGCCTGAAAGTTATCATTGACTTTGCATATGGCATATCTTTCAAAATGCAGCCACCCATTTGGCTAATGTATTTGGAAAGTTTAAAGATTTTTCAGCAGATTTTAGTAAATGTGTCTATGATCATGAATATGAAGAAGATTTTTTGGAGGCTTGGCATAATATGCTTCAGAAGTATGACTTGCATGAAAATGAGTGGTTACAGCGGTTGGTCAACATCAAGGAAAAATGGGCATTGGTATATGGGCGTGATACTTTTTGTGCTGACATGCTAAGTACTCAACGGAGCGAGAGCATGAATAATGTTTAAAAAGGCTATATAAGTTACAAGAATAATTTGCGGACATTATTTGAGAACTTTCAGCGAGTACTTCATGATCGTCGATATAATGAGATGGTGGCTGATTTTAAAGCTAGTCCAAGTAAAGTGGTGTTGTCATTTCTTGTTGAAATTTTGAAGTATGTTGCGAGTGTGTATACACCAAAGGTCTTTACATTATTTCAAGAAGAAGTATGTAAATCTTATGACTGTGTTATTAAAAGTTGTGATGAGGTTGGAGCATATGCTATATATTTAGTCACACCTCATGGGAAGCACTACAGTTATGCTGTCTCTTATGATATAACAGAAGAAGAAGAAGTTGTATCTTGCAACTGCCAAAAATTTGAGTTTGTGGGTATAGTATGTTGTCATATATTGAAGGTGTTTAGTGGAAGAGGTATTGTAAAACTTCCTAACAGGTATATTTTGAAAAGATGGACAAAAAATGCCAAGAAAGGGAGCAGTAGAGTTATCAATGAGGTTTCAACTGATATTGATCCTCAAGGAGTAATAGGAAGGCGCTATAGGGACTTGTGTCGTATATCTACACGTTCGGTTACTAGAGCTGCTGATTTTGAAGAAACTTACAATATGGTGAGAGATGGCCTTATGAATTTATTAAGAGAAGTTGATATGAGGTATACCAAAAAGCCTTTAGAATCCAGCAGTGGTAGTGGGAGTGGGAGTTTTCATGTGATAAGAACTCAACAAGAAAACCTTCAAATTCCCATTGCCATGAATAACACATTGAAGACAGCAAAGGGCATAAAATTGAAGCCAAAAGCTAAAAATAAATTCAGCCAAAGGCCTAAAGGGGGTCTTGAAAAGGCAAGTAGGCCCAAAAAAAATGAAGAAGAAGACAATACCTGATTGTGATGTGGTAAATCATGTAGAGCAAAACACTTCCCAAGTTGACCCTATAAACTTGACACAGGTATAAACAAACTTCATTTTCTCGCTCCATACCTGTATTTTAGATATTAATATTTTTATTTTTTTATATAGTTTTCATTATCTCAAGGACCAATCATGAATCAGGACCAAGTCCAGGTGCTCATGAATTCCCAAACAAAGTCTGTTCAAGCTAGTTCAAATAATTTTTCACATGTATTGTTATTTAGATGAACTAATATGAAGATTTTAGTAGTATTTTTCTATCCATGTTGTTAACCCTCTTGCTATTGGTTAGGTTCTCTTGAATGTTGGTATGTATATATATCGAATTCTAATATCTTTGGTGGAGGATTTAGTGTAGCTCCATAAAAACCAACAACAGTTCAACTCTATATAATCCACTACCAACTCTTCACTCTTTCCCTTTAATAAGTTATCCTAAGGGGGTGAGCTGATGAAGAAAGTATTTCAATCCAAGTGGAAATCTACAATGCCCCGTCACCCAAACCCGGCCACATGTGACATTAGGGAGGGTTCCAAAGCGCCAATGACTTTGGATTTAGTGCTTTCTAAAGTCACCCAAGGCCTTTAAAAGTACATGACACCCAAATTTGCAAAGAATTCCAAACTTTATTGATACAAATGAGAGAAAATGGTGTATTTTGTTACATCCCTCCCTAATGTTGAGTTATAAAAGTGTAATAATAAATTACTTATCAAGAGTTTCAAAATGTGGCAATGGAAAGAAAAAGAGTACATGAACTAGTTTGATGATTGGGTAAAGTACTGATAAGTGAATACTGATTTTCCTTCAAACTCTTCACAAATCTTCCTTCGAATTCTTCAATCCTTGAATACATTTTCCTTGAATCCTGATGTTTTATGTTAGAAGACGGGGGAAACCAGCCGACCATGCAAATGGAAGACTAAGCAAATGGAGAAACAACTTGTTCTTGTGGTTGTAACTAAACATGTTAGCATTGAAACCCAAATAAAAATTGGTCGATGATCTAACAGTTAGCACTCACATCGAAATAGAGAAGATGCAATGTAGAAAGATAGAAATAAGAAACCACAAGGCTGTGGTTCTTACTTGAAAGTATTGTTGGGAACATTTATTAAGCACACAAGTTATTTTAAAAAGCCTCTATTGACAATTCGGGATCTCAACCAACCTCATCATACCCGAGACTCTAGATGGGGAGGTGGCCGTGAAGGCGCTTAACTACCAAGCCTACCTTGACAAGTCCGAGAAAGCATTTAGATTAGAAAGAGAAATCCTTTAGAGTCGGGAGCGAGAATGGTTTTCCAAGTTGAACTAAACATCACGGTTCATTAATTATTGTTCATTGAACACTTTATCTTTCGTTAGTTATAGAACTTCACACGTTTTAGTATGGTGACTTTTAGTGCGGTTTTCATGAAAGAAACGATCGATGGTTTGGGCATAAATTGTCCCATATAGATAGGAACTTAGCTAGAGTGCAAATACATCCCTCAGTGCGGTAGAGCAGGTAGAGTTATAACCCGATATTAGGGGCTCAATAGTGAGGCCACATAATACGATGTTATAGAGAGATGCTTTAGAGACTATGCTCACACCCTTATTTTATGCTAATCCAATATAGTCTCAAATGAGACATGTAAACAAACAAGGTCATAATCATCCGATCTAAAGTTCATTACTAGCGCGATACTAATAATAATAACGAGGATGTCGTTATCTCTAAGGCAATAAATAAACCTATGTTTATTTATTAAGAAAACAAGTGTTCCCAACAGAATGACTTTAACTTTTTTTAAACCCCATGTTTACCAAAGTATATGTAGAGAGAGAACCATCCACCTGCCTCATTTTCCTTGTCATGAATCGGGAGGATAAAAGTTCGAGGTTACGTCTCCTGGCTACTTGTTGTTGATCAATCCCAACATCGGGTGGTACTAGAAAAACAAACAATCAGTTATAAAAAAAAATTATTGTTGGATAATGATTAGGATGAAACGAATTATTATTCCTTATAATAAGTCGTGTTTTGACATTTGTGAGAATAATTCCGTATTTATATTTCCTATTATAATTTGGAATTATAACCTATGTATATAATCCTTTCATATATAACATAAGTATAAGGACGAGAATGGTAACATAAATTTATACTTGCAAATTTTTTATTAGTTTCGGTTTATATAAATATGAATTTATTCCCGTTCATTAAATTTGTTTTCTACGTATCACAAATTTGTTCATATGTATTACATATTTGTTCACTCAATTTTGTTCATAAGTATTACGACTTTGTTCATACGTATTATGTATTTGTTCATAAGTATTACACATTTGTTCATGTGTATTACACATTATATGAAAAAAGATATTTTGTTCATCAATATTACACATTTGTTCATACTAATGTTTGTCTTCCCAATAACTAATAGCAATCTCGTCAACATCTTAAAATCGAGTGTTAATTCGTAACAACAAACAATTTTTGAAGTGAAATATGATTAAAATCTCACAATCGAGTTCTATTAGCTTGTATTAGGAAGGAATCGTTGATTACCTGACTCCATTAAACTTAAGAAGTCATATCTTCGTTGAAATTTTGAAGAAATCGTAGATCTAAAGAAAAGCTCCTTCGAAAAGGTCTCTTTCTTTGTGAAAAGAGAAATTTGAATTAAAACGAAGCACAAAATAGGAAATTATTCTAATATGCATTCATATAGCAAGACTAGAGTGGAATTTTCGAATACATATACCACAATCATAAATTTGCATTTTTAATCCAACTTAGAATTGTAATATTTGTCTAGAAGAAAAGAGATTTGTTTTTGGTTTGAAGAAAGGGGATCAAAAGTTCCCTTTTTCCCCTTTTGCTTGGGCGACAAGTAGCTTCTGGTTGAGAGTGTACCACAAGTGCGTTTTTTTTTTTTTGAATAATTTGGACGTGTTGCAGGCATCCAAATAATTCAAGCGAAATGGACGGTGGAGATTTATTCCCACTTCGCACATGCGCGCCTTTTCACCCCTAATCCGGACTTGTAATATTATTATTAGTAGTAGTAGTATTATGCTTCTCTTTTTTTAATTATGGCAATTTATTAATTTGAGAGCAAAGATTCTATCGACTTGCTTGGAGTGTAAGTAATCGACTTGCATAAGCGAGCGACCGGCCTTGGGGGGAGAATGCCTCCTCCTCTCCTATAAATACGATAAGTCATTCCTTTAGAAAATTACGTTTTCTTATTTGTTTGAATTCTTTGATCTCGACACACACATCGACCGACAATTTTGGAAGTTAGAAGCAAGATCAGCGGTCATTGAAGGAGGAGAATAGATGAAACAAATTTGTGCATTTATGCACTTAAACAGAGGTGTTCAAAAATATCTGATCCGGTCAACTCGATCTGGTGATCCGACGATCCGATTCACAAAAATCTGTATCCTTTGAAAAATTATCCTAATTCGATCTGATCCGAGAAAATTAGCTGGATCACCGAATCGGATATGGATCGTCAAACCCCACGGATATCCGAGGGTATAATACTATACATATATATTTTCAGCAATAACAAAAAGTTTAATAGTCCAAGTAGTTTTATGGGCTTTGACTTCCTAGTACTACCATTTTTTATTTGTTTTTTAATTATTTTTAATATATTTCACCCCACAAATAAAATTAAAGATAAATAAATAATTAATCTATATTTACACCCCATTTTATTTTATTTTAAATTAGTCATTCACTTTCTTTTATGCGGATGATCATTTGGATTATTTTTTTGGGTGAAATTTACCGAATGAATAAATTATTTGGAACTTAAATACAAAAAATATAAAAATATGAATATCCAGAAATCCGATCCGATCCGAGATATACGCATCGAATATCCGAGTATGCCCGAATCGGATACGGATATGGTTTTAGAGAAAATTTTATTGCGGATATATGATCTAGGTTTGGCAATTTCACCCGCACCCATAAGGTACCCAAAAAACTGACCCGAAAAAACCCCGATTAAATCTGGGTGAAAACTGGTTTCGGGTGATCGGGTGATGGAGCGGGTAAGGTTTCGGGTATGGCCTCACCCGACCCGATCATCTGTCCCGATCACCCAGTTTTTTGTCCCACATCTAAAAATTGGTAGAAGGAGACGAGAAGAGGAGCTTATAAAAAGGGAAGGAAAGGAGAAAAGGGTTAAGTGTTTGAAGCCTAATCATAGAGATGGTCTTTGAGACTTTCTAACTAAATCTATTTTTTAGGCTAATCCGTTATGTAGGCCCTATATAAATAGGTTTAAATTTTATTTTAAAATTTAAAGTTTTATTAGATGGATTAAACGGGTTGACCAGTAATCCAACCCGTACACACGGGTTACGGGTTAAGTTTATTTTGTTTATGAGTCATCGGTTTTGGGTGGGTCGGTTTCGGGTGGAACCTGTCGAGTGAAAATATCAGGTCGGGTGGACGGTTTACAACCGCGGGTCAGGTAGTGGAAGTAGTCCACCCGCACTTGACCCGACCCATTGCCATGCCTAATCCGATTATGATCACCTTGACACTATCCTTTACTTTTAAAAAAAATTAAAGTAATCCAAAGTGAATTTCAAAGGGGGTCGTGGAGTAGACTGTAATCCTCTATCGCAACCAAAAATCACGCGTTTTCATCCTCCGATCACTGCCCCATTTCGTGCGACCTCCCGACATGAGTTCTCTTCAAAGCACAACCATTCAAATTCGAAATGGTGTGGACATTCCGAAAAGATTTACAGCACGCCATCAAGCAAGCCTGGTGCTAAAATGCAGGTGGATCACACATGTTTAATCTCACAAAAAAAAACACAACTACTTAAAACAAAAGCGAAAGAATGGAATAAACGTACCTTTGGAAATATTTTCGAGCAAATAAAAAAACTAGATGAGGATCTTCTCCAAATCCAGAAAGATATCATTGAACAAAATAACCTGCAACTAGTCCAAAGGCGGGATAGATTGTCGAAGAAACGGGCATGCCTTATCAACTTCCACAATTCATATTGGAAACAAAGGGCTAAAAACTCCCACATTAAATTTAATGACAAAAACACCAAATACTTCCACTGGATTCCTAGCGGGAGAAGAAATAGAACCAATATCAAAGAAATTCGTACATCAGAAGGTACACAAATATCCAGGCTAGAAAACATCAAAACTGAAATTAAACGGGACTTCCAAAACCGGTTCCTGTCCTTGGAGATAAACTGCAGTAAACTCCAAAACATGACCAAAACCATCCAAAAACAAATAATGGAAGCAGATAACATAGAGCTCACAAAACCGGTATCAAATAGTGAAATTAAAAATGCTTTGTTCGACATTGGAGATGACAAATCACCCAGCCCGGACGGAATGCCGACAAGCTTCTACAAAAAATATTGGCATATTGTTTGTCCGGACGTGACCAAAGCTGTTAATAGTTTCTTCCACACAGGAAAAATCTTGAAACAAATCAACCACACATTTATAACCCTACTACCCAAATGTGAAAACCCCAATTCAACCAACCATTACAGGCCAATTAGCCTCTATAATACTATCTATAAAGTAATTTCAAAGATTCTAACAAATTGCCTCAAAAATGTCTTAAACAAACTAATCAACCCGATGCAAGGGGCATTTGTCCAAAACTGGAGTATCCACGATAACACACTCATTGCGCATGAAATTTTCCACTCCTTCCGCAACAAACATGGGCGGGAGGGTTGGATTGCAATCAAACTTGACATGGAAAAAGCCTATGATCGGATTAGTTGGGAATTCCTGACCGCTATTCTCCAAAAATTCGGATTTCACGAAAAATTCATGAGATGGATCCGAGAATGTGTGGAAACTGTATCCTTCTCTGTTCTTGTCAATAACGAACCAATAGAACAATTCTACCCCCAACGGGGCCTTAGGTAAGGGGACCCCCTTTCTCCATATTTATTCATCTTAGCCATCGAGATTCTAGCAAGACAGCTCCACCTTTTGAGCACCAACCCAAAGCGTTGTGGGATCGGGATCCAAATCTCGAGAAACGGAACAAAGATCCCTTTTTTGGCCTTCACAAATGATATTATCATCTTTGCAAAAGCCAATGGGCATGCTTGTAAAAATATTAAGGATACTATAGACGACTACTGCCAAATCTCTGGTTAGAAAGTCAACTTCCACAAATCCGCCTTCCAAGTCTTCGAAAACACAAACAACAACACAAAGGATCAACTAAAACAAATACTCCAAATAGTAAACACAATTGCTCTGTACAAATACCTAGGATGCCCGATAATAAATGGGAGAGTAACACAAAACACCTTTAAACCTCTGGTTCTGCGCACCAGATCACAATTACCAAAATGGAAAGCTAATGCCATGTCACAAGAGGGGCGAAAAACCCTAATCAAAGCAAATCTCTCAACACAACCAAACTACATTATGCAATCGTTTTTGCTAGAACAGTCAACCCTGAAAGAACTAGACAATATTAACAAAAACTTCTTCTGGAATAAGGAAAACAACTACAAACCACTCATAAGCTGGAATTCCATCTGTCGACCCCCTGCTCATGGGGAGCTGGGAATCGTAAAGGCGACCGAAATGAACCAAGCACTCCAAATGAAGCTACTTTGGAAAATCCTAGCAGAACTAAACAATCTCTGGGTCAAAATAGTGACTGAAAAATACCTCAAAACGGAGAGTATCTTGACTTATAAGAAAAAACAGAACACTTCATGGCAGTGGTCCAAGCTATTCAGCCTACGTGACTTGTTCATCAAATGGCTCATTTGGCAAGTCGGGGACGGCAAAACCATCCGTTTCTGGAAAGACAATTGGACCAGTAATGGTCCCCTTAACCCAAAGCCTGATGTTGGAACCATCATTAATTGGGAGGAGCCGGTTGAGGAATACCTCCGAGAGGATAACTCATGGAACATCAAAAAGTTAAGTGAGGTCGTAAACCAAGATGACCTTGAAAGAATCTCCAAAATTATCAACCCTATCAATAAAATACTGGATAGATTTCTGGCAGCCAAGCAAAAATGGTTGGTATTCACCCACTCGACTATGCAGTGGCTACACGCTTACACCAATCCAAAGGTGAACCCAAAATTAACTTAGAATGGATTAACCATTTAAACATCCCCCCAAAATGAAGAACTTCCTTTGGAAAGTGGCTCGAAACAAACTATCGACCAAGGCTAGGCTAGCGGCCAACCATATTCCGGTTCCGCAAGGATGTGAAGCGTGTAACAACCAGTTTGAAGACATAAACCACGTCTTAATCTCATGCCCCCTTACAAGGGCAACCCTTACTTCCATAAACCCAAATCTCCGTTGGATTACTGACTAGGTATCTCGGGACGATAAAAAACCACATCAGGTCCTGGAGGAAATAAAGAAAATGACTACAAAAGAGGAATTGGAACTCCTCATCACCACCTGGTGGAGCTTATGGTTCGCTCGAAACAAGAGAGTTTTTGATAGCAACAAGGTCACAAACCTGGCCAATGCCGATAACATAACCGAATTTACCCGGAAACATATTAAAGAATGGAGACTTGCTGGAGTCTTTGAATCATCCGGCCCCCGCACTCACATGGTGGGGAGGGGAAAAGGAAGAAAAAGTATGAAGTGGGCAAAACCCAAGAGGGATGGCGTAGTGAGTGCATGGTGTGGCTTCTTTCGGATTCATACTCAGGGACTCTAGTGGCTCCCCCATCCACTTTGACGGAGGACTGATTGGTCGACATTCTGTTTTGACCTCCGAGACCATCGCCTTGCAATAGGGACTTCTCGAGGCCACCAGACGTGGCATCCCTCGGATCCATATTGAAGGCAATAACTTGCAGTTGATCAAGGTCATGCTTGGTGACTGGCGCTACCCATGGGAGATTGAGTTGATGCGTTCGAACATCCACTGCTTGCTTGCCCGATTCCAGGATTGGAGTATCTATCATGTCAGTCGAGAGCGCAATTCTGTGGCGTGGCCTCTTTCGGATTCATACTCAAGGACTCTGGTGGCTCCCCCATCCACTTCGACGGAGGACTGATTGGTCGACATTCTATTTTGACCTTCGAGACCATCGCCTCGTGCCAGGGACTTCTCGAGGCCACCGGACGTACGATCCCTCGGATCTAGATTGAAAGCGATAACTTGCAGCTGGTCAAGGCCGTGCTTGGTGACTGGCGCTGCCCATGGGAGATTGAGTTGATGCGTTCGGACATTCATACTTGCTTGCCCGGTTCCAGGATTGGAGTATCTCTCATGTCAGTCGGGAGTGCAATTCTGTGGCGGACTTCATCGCTGGATCCTTCAGACGTGTCTCTTCTTTTCCGCTCGCAGCTGATCTGGGTTTACTTATTCTCATCCATCATGATGCCCTAGGGTGGCCACTAGCTTGTTACTGGCCGCCCTAATCCCTTTCCTTATTAAAAAAAGATTGTAATCAAAGGACTATAAGTCTGTAAACCTTATAAAAAGATTATTTTCTAAAAACACTTTCTAAAAACGCCCGCCTTTGATGTTTTTCAAAAAGTTCGATCACCGTCGGTACCAACCCACTGGTTGGCCTCCAATGGCCGCCTCTCCGGGTGATCCTCCAAATCAACTAGAGGCCATGGATATTGACCTAAATACAAAATAGTGAATGGATTCAAATCCTACTAGTGTCATGAATCCCCTATTCCAACATGAAAGTCCCAATAACAAGGTTGATGAATCTTCATCAAACCAATCCAAAGACACCACTTCACCACAGTCAATGTCTTTCAAAGATGTTGTATCACAAGGAGCTAGTCCATCCACGACAGTGGATGAAGATGCTATATGGAAAGAACGTCCAAACTTATATGACAGGGACGGCGATGAGCCACCATCAGAGAATGACCCAGAATGCTTTACAATCATCCTGACGGCGGAGGAGAAGCGACGCTATCGCAAGCCATGGGCCTGCGCTCTAATCATCCACATGTTCGACAAAGGGCTAGGCTATGTCTACATGAAGACTCGACTTGAGAAAAAATGCCAACTTAAGGGTGCGTTCTCCATGGTCGACATCGGAAATGATCATTACGTGGTCAGATTTACAAATGAGGATGACTTACATCATGTGCATACTCAAGGTCTTTGGATGATCGGGGACAACTACTTGGTCATTAGAAGATGGATACCAAACTTCGACCCCTACTCGGAAAAAGCCAAAATCCTAACTGCTTGGATTAGGATTCCGGGTGTGAGTCTTGAATATTTCAATCAAGAATTTCTTCGGAAAATAGGCTCTCAAATTGGCCAATTAGTGAGGGTTGATAAGACGACGGTTGCGGCGGATCGTGGACAATATGTTCGAGTGGGTGTTGAAATTGACCTTGCCAAGCCCTTGCTCTCAAAGTTCAGGTCTGGTGGGAAAACATGGAAAATTCAGTATGAAGGGATAAAGCAGGTTTACTACAATTGTGGGAAAATTGGCCATGTTTTGGAAAAGTGTCCTTTGACAAGCAAAAGCGATCAAGAAGAGACCGAAGACGCCCCTCAATAAATGAGCAATGGAAAAATCATTCTAGCTGAAAAATATGGTCCCTGGAAATGTTCTAAAAAACGCTAGGCGGACCCTGGGCAGAGAGGGGCCGCCTAGCGCCTAGACGACCTGAACGGTTGCCTAGGCGGGCTGGCAGGCTAGGCGGGTCGGGACCTTCTAGCGCCTAGGCGGGGTCTAGACGGGACCTAGAAGGAATTTTTAGAATAGTGGTCCCTGTATGAAGCCGACTAGGCTAATTCGACGAAGCAAAAAACCGGGTCCTTCAGAAGAAGGAAAAAATTCTCAAAGTCTGAAAGAACAAGGGTTTGTTCAACACAATGCTAATGCCAAAATAGGTCAAGCTAGTGGATCGAGATTTGATGCACTTTCTAATAGGGACGAGGATCAGGATGCCCATAAAACTACAGCAGATCAATAGGCTGAACAAACTCAGGAACAGCCCAAAGTGACTTCGCCGGCAATAACTCCGGCATCGGAAAATTCAGTTGCTGACAAAGACGGGAAAGCTGCCCAATCGCAAAATCAAGTCGTGAAAGCCGCTCCAGTGCAAAATCAGGAACAGAGTCAATCTCAATTGGACCCAGAAGGAAAGAATACAGGAGCAAATCAAGGCAAACCAGTGCTAAAAGATATGAACAACCGAAAGAAGGATAAAAAAGATAACAAGGATAATTATTTATCCTTAAATAGAAGATCTAGGGGTAAAGGTTCCACGATCACATCAATTGTTCACAAGGAAGCAAATATTAGAAAATCTTATGTAATTTCTAAGCATGCGGAAAATATCAAAAAATCCCAAGCAAATCAATCGGCCGAAAAACACTCCCAAAACGTTCAAATTTTGTCTCGTGAGCCTATCAAGACGACTCAGACTCCTCCATCATCCTCTATAACTCATGGCACAGAATCAGTTTCCAAACCCCCGGTTAATTTCGGTCTTCAGGACGCGAAGCATGCTGGCATCGACCCTCCAGACCGGACCCTTTCTTCCGTTCCTCCACCCAATAGCAAACAAGATGACAGCCGAATTTCAAGCTCTGAACTCAGAAACAAGACCGGTACTTTGTCGGGTGTCCATGCCCCAACAGCTATCTGATGTTATGCATCGGATTGATGATGCAATAACTACTCATAAGATGTCAAAATTGACAACTTCGTCCATGACGTGGGCTCGCATTAATTCTACTATTATTATGAATCGGTTAAGTATTCTAATTTGGAATGTTCGTGGCGCAGGAGGCGCGAATTTTCTTAATGCAACAAGAGAACTAGTCCGTCAACACAATCATCCGGTTGTCGCTCTAGTTGAACCCAAAATTACTGGCGCAGAGCTGATGAAGTATGCGACAGAATTGGCTTTGATGGCATGATCAGAGTTGAATCCCAAGGGTTTTCTGGGGGTCTTTGGCTTCTTTGGAGAACGGCTGAGGTGTTTGTGCAACCAATTTTACTTGACCCGTAACACATTACAGTAGAAATTACAAGAAGGGGTGAGGAACCCTGGATCTTGTCTACTGTGTATGCATCGCCAATATCAGAAGACAGAATGCATCTGTGGAACAGCTTAGAAACTTTTGTTGCGGCGTACAATAGACCATGGGTTGTAGCAGGAGACTTCAATGCCACGTTATCTGCTTAAGAAGAACTTACTCGTCTGTGGGGTCCAACTTTTCTACTCATCAGTGCACCAACTGGGTTCATGACCAAGGTTTGATTGACCTTGGCTTTACTGGTCCTCAATTTACTTGGTCTACTGGCAGAACAGTGGATACATTCAAAGCTGGCCGCCATGATAGAGCTCTCTGTTCAGAAATTGGCGGCTTCGATTTCCTGAGGCTGTGATCCGCCACTTAATTGCCCCTCAATCTGACCACCTTGCACTGCTGTTGAGTACTAATCCATCGGTGAATCATGCTGGAACTAGACCCTTCTGATTTCTCTCGGCCTGGCTTACTCACGAAAACTATAGATGCTTCATGGAGGATTGCTGGCAAAAAAATATGTGTCTCCCAGACTCTCTCGGAGACTTCAGACCAAAATTGCAGAAATGGAACAAGGAAGTCTTCGGTAACCTCTTTCGAAAGAAAAGACAACTCTGGGCACGTTTGGAAGGCCTTCAGAATAGATTAAACAATCGGCCAACCCCCTTCTATATCAACCTCAATCGAGATCTTAGAAGGCAGCTAGAGGAAGTTTTACAACAAGAACAACTATTGTGGTTCCAAAAATCACGATCGCAATTCCTTGTCGATGGAGACCGAAACACAAGATTTTATCACTTGTCCACTGTCATCCGTCGTCGGGCAGACAAAATTACAATGTTGCAGGATGAGCATGGTGAATGGATCTTTGATGAAACCAGAATTACTGATATGGTGTGCTCTTTCTTTCAAAACTTGTACACAAAAGAGGTAGATATTGTTCCTGATCACTTCGATACAACCGCAAGTTTTCCATTGCTTGATCAAGCCAGTTTAACTCAGCTAAATAATGCTTTCACCACCGAAGAGGTCTGGAAAGCTATTTCAATGATGAATCCACACAAGGCGCCAGGCCTGGACGGGTATCCAGCAATCTTCTACCAAAAGAATTGGCAATGTGTGGGTCAACGGGTTGTTGAAACAAGCTTCCGCTTCTTGAATAATGGAGTTCTGAAAGATGGAATGGCGGATGCTCTTATGGTGTTACTTTCTAAGGTCGATCACCCGAGCAACGCATCTCAATTTCGTCCAATATCTTTGCTGAATGTAAGCTTCAAAATTGCCACTAAGATGCTTGTGAACCGTCTAAAGCCGGTACTGGCTGAAATCGTCTCTCCTGAACAAGCGAGCTTTGTCCCAGGTCGACAGATTGTCGATAATGTTGTCATCGTACAGGAGGTTCTACACTCCATGAATTCCCGAACTTCGAATAGGTGGATGATATGGAAGGTTGACCTTGCTAAAGCATATGATAGGATACGGTGGCAATTTCTTCGTATTGTTCTAATGCAAGCTGGTCTTCCAACACACCTGGTAGACATAATTATGTTGAGTCAAACAACGGGGATGACAAAAGTGTTGTGGAATGGAAGTGTAACTGGAGAATTTAAACCAACTAGAGTAGTGAGGCAGGGCGATCCTCTTTCGTCGTACCTCTTTGTCCTTTGTATGGAAAAATTGTCACACCTTATCCAAGACATGGTCAATGAGGGATTGTGGAATCCGATTGATGTGGGTGGTGTTCGTCTCTCGCACATCTTCTTTGCCAATGATCTTGTACTTTTTGCGGATGCTTCTCCCACTCAAGCCTTAGCTATCAAAGAGTGCTTTAATCGTTTCTGTGAAGAGTCAGGGGAACGAGTTAACTACGGCAAAAGCTCAATTCTGTTTTCTAATTCTGTTTTAGAAGACACAAAAAATCTGATCAGTAGCATGGTGGATATTCCAATTACGGATGATTTTGGGAATTACCTCGGCGTCCCAACTACATGCGGAAAGATGACGGTGGAAAATTATCAATACTTATTAGACAAGGTCACCAATAGATTGAGGGGTTGGCAATCAAAGACTTTGTCATTGGCAGGCCGAGTAACTCCTGCAAAATCGGTTCTTACTAGCCTGCCAGTTTATGTCATGCAATCTTCCCGGCTTCCTCGTTCCTTATGTGATGACATTGATAAGACAATCCGTGGCTTTATATGGGGGTCAACGGTGGAAAAACGTCGCATACATCTCCTTTCCTGGGACACTATAACAAAATCGAGGTGTGAGGGTGGGTTTGGAATCAGAAGTATGCGCCAAACCAATTCTTCATTACTAGCAAAGCTGAGCCGGCGTACTATCCATGAACCATGTTCTTTATGGTCACGTGTTATCCGAGAAAAGTACTGCCAAGGCAGGGCCGATGTTGACATGTTCTCTAAATGGCCGAGATCTTCAAGAACGTGGAAAGGAATTGTTAAGGGGGCTCAACTCCTAAACAAAGGCATCCGATCCACGATTGGCAATGGAAAATCAACTCTCTTTTGGTCTCATAATTGGATTGAATCAAAACCGTTATCTGAGCTTGCTACTACTCCGATTGATCAGGATCTGGAGGGTTTGACAGTGAATGATTTATGACTTGGCTCTGATTGGAATTGGGACATAATCAACGCCCATCTCCCTAAGGAAGTTTGCTGCAAAATCGCTGTTGTGATGGTTGAACAAGATGATGAAGCTGCTGACAGATTTTACTAGGGTCCGAATCAATCTGGGGTGTTCACCACCAATTCAGCTTTCAAGCTTCTGTGTGATCAACACTCTTTCCAGCCGAATCAACTCTGGAATAAAATCTAGAAACTCAAAGTCCAATAACGAGTAAAACAGTTTGTTCATCTTGTTGTCACGATGCAGTTCTTTGCAATGTAAACCGTGTGAGACGCCATATTGCGACGAGTCCGGCTTGCCCAAGATGCAATATTGATGAGTGTAGTCTACATTTTCCGCGTGATTGTTCCGATATTCATAACATATGGCTCGCTCTTTCAGGTAACAATTTGCCTCTAGATTTCTTCTCTGAAACAAACATTAAAAAGTGGCTTGAATCAAATATTTCTAGTAATGAAAGTTGGAGCACCATCTTTGCAACCATGTTATGGTTCCCTTGGAAAACTAGAAACCAGCTCCTCTTTGAAAGAAAAGATCAGATCGGAACTCTTTCCAGAACTGTGGTCACACAATGTGAGCTTTTCAAAGTGGCTAATCAGATGCAGCAGGTTCTAGTGCCAACTGGTGTGAACAATAGCCGCACTGGAAATACTGAATGGTCTTGTCCGCTTGTTAATTGGTGCAAACTGAACTGTGATGGGGCTTCAAAATCTAGTATTATGCGTGCTGGTGGTGGGGGAATTTTGAGATCACATGATGGGGCATGTATGAGGGCATTCATGTTCCAATGTGGCTTTTGTTCGCCTCTCACAGCAGAGCTCTAGGCGATCTTTCATGGGTTGCACATGGCTCTCAAAATGCACATTCCAAGACTGATTATAGAGACTGATTCTCAAATGGCTAGCACTCTCCTTCAGCTGCCAAAGATTTCAACGCATCCGGACGACTTCCTTCTAAAAAGATGATGGCGTTTGATTGAGGAAAATACACGAGAAGTCAAGGTCCAATTCATATCAAGATCGACCAACCAAGTTGCAGATAGTTTAGCACAAGCTTCTTTTAATCTTTCTAATATGTACTCAAAGTTTTTCGATTTACCTCTAGCAACTTTGCTTCTCTAAAACAATGATCTTCCTCCTTATTTAAGGGAGGGTGGATCTAGTATTAATTAATAAGAGTTTTACGGGCTAAGTCCCGCTTCCTGACCAAAAAAAAAAGTTTGTAAACCATAAGCCCAATAATAGTGGATCGTAGAGTAGACCGTAATGGTCCGGTCAACCATAAATTCTCGGTCCAATTTTGCCAAACAACTACAGAACGGTGGAGAGCCGACGCTTGTCAATATACGATCGATGAGAGATTGAGAGGTTATGGGCAACGCTCACCGCGCTCTATTGCAAGAAGGAAACGCGGTTGGCAGCTAAGAATTCAAAGATTTGATTATGATGAACAATGGGATCTTGGAGGAGCTTCTTAAGCGATCAATTCAATTATGAGAATGCAATTGAGGTAAATGCCCCTCTTCGGACAATCTAGGCATCTAGCGGAGAGATGAGGTTTAGAAGAAAGCTGGCGACATTGAGGATTTAGAGAAGTTGGTGTCAGAGAGAGATGGCGAATTGTTGAATTGTCTGAGAAGCTTTGTTTGACCGAAAATCAAGCGTTAGGATTTAAGAAATTGTATGATGCTAAGTTGACGAGTTTGGAAAGTAAGATGGACTAGTCTTAAACGCCTTTGCTTGTGGAGCAGCTAAGCCTTTGTGTCGAGAGTTCATGATCAGTTGTGCAATGTGGTCAAGGTTGTAGATATCAATAATTCAGATAAGAGGGTCACTTGGAAGCGCCCAATCCTAAGGGTTAACTAACATTAGAGGATTAAGAGTGTGTGCACAAAGCAGACTACAACGAAATTTGTGCCCAGGTAAAATTTTAATACTGAATATTGTCTTTCTTCCTGTCATAGTTAACCATTCTGATCTGTCTTTTGAATTTTCAAACCTGAGGCATGATGGTGCTTTGGAGAGCAGAATGAAGGTGTCACAAGAGGAGATCAGTGAGCTACAAAATTCTATAGATGAGCTAAGGTATATTGCAATTTCTGTAACTTAGAAATCCATAGAACATGTTTGAAATCAATTCTGTTTAGGACCTCTATCTTTATTGTTTTACAAGAAAACGGCCCTGCATTCTGATTGCTAAAAGAATGTTGCATGATAATCGAGGAATGATAACAAGTCTCCAAATTAAGGACAAAAATTCTGCATAGAATTTCCTTTTTCCATATCTAACTAGTTGTATGCCAGCATATGGGCACCTAAATTGCATGATTGAGAAATGGCTTCTAGACACAGTAAAACTGTGTGAATAAAAGCTCTGGAATAGGATGACTATTTTGGTTCTTTGTGACAAGTGAACCTTCCCCCTACACTGAAGGAACTACTGACTCAAACTCTATCCAAGTACTCTGCTAGAAAATGAAGAGAGTCGAATATCCTGGACACATGGAGTTTGGAGCCACAAAGTTGAAAACCATTTGGGTCATATGAAACTGTTATTTAAATAGACATCGTGTGAAGCAATAATTGGTAACTAATTATTTGTTACAATTATTGCTAGATTAGAAATCTTGTACGTCTGCAACTATAATAGCAAAATTTATATGCTTATGCTTATATTTTTATCTTATCATTTTACTTTCATATAGATTTTGTTACATTTTGTAAAATAGACGATAACTTATGAATGCTTGGTTAGGCTTTGACAATTGGCAGTTTGCCATGGTTTTGCATCTTATGAATTCATACATATATGAAGCCAGAATATTATTATATTTGTTTTTTCTAAGTATGTGAATATAGCGAGTACAAGGTACCTCCATAGCCTGCTACAACTTGGGTTGTTTGGATTATGTTTTGTCTCTTTCATCCCTTCTAACTTATAACGTGCTCTTCAACTATTGTATTTTTTTTCTAATTACTGTCCTTTCTACATTCTCTTTTTAGGATACCCAAGTTTTAATTTCTAGGCCAGAAATTAAAACTTGGTTATGCAAATTTTTACTAAATTTTTTAAAGTAGGATATATTATCTTAATTTAATTCTGGTTATCATTTCCCTTGCTGAAATGGTGAGCATGGTTCTAAAGCGAACAGTAGTGCTTTGCAGAGGATGCTTTATTTCATAGTCTTGGAAATTTGGAGAACTTAGCTGCAATGTAGATGGTTTTAGGCCCATTAGCGAAGATATGCTTTAAAGTTTAGAGTCTATACTCTCCCTTTTTGAACTCCTAATGTAATTGTTGAAGCATTTCTAGAAGGACATCTATCAAATGTTTGCTTAATGCTGTTGCAGCCTTATTCTATTAGCCATTGTTCTCTTGTTAATAACTACTGCTTTCACGACTCTGTACTGTTTTTCGGTGGTTCAGTGGGAATGCTAAGAATTAAGCATCAGAGCTGTTCAGAAACTACCTCATCTTCAGTTTAGCATTCTTTACCTAAAAATTATTCTCTTGCATTGTTTATTCTTCTCTATGAATTAAACATGATCCTAAATCAATCCTATTAACTTACGATGCAAAGTGTTGAACAGTTGCCCGGAGATCTAATCGACCTCTTGCAACAGGTGCTTCATAGCGAAACCTTCTAGGAGAACTTGATCTTCTATCGAGCATACGGTATGTGTTCCAATTCTGGCCTGAATTACTTGCTAAATTTCGTCGTATGTTTCACAATAACTTATGAGGCTCTTTTTTTGCTTTTCCCTATCCTTTCTGTAAGGTGTAATTCTTCTATCTATTTAGTGGTTGGAATCTAAAAAAATGATTTTGGTATTGAAACCTCTGTGTAGAGTGATCAATGGATACAGTTTTATATCGAACACACAAAATTTACAAAAGATAAGAAAGAATTAGCAATCAAACAAATCAAGATCCAGGCTTTTGTGCAGCTCTCAGCGTTTTGTTATACATTTGCAGAACACCACAACCCCAGTAGGTGGCCCTTTGGTTATAATGGTGCAATGGCTGTACAACCAGTACGAGTACCGAAAAATGCTGCCAAGCCTGGAGCGGGCGTGGAAGTAGCCATCAAGCTCAAAAGTGATCTTGTTGCCCTGTATCTGCTTTATCAACTGCTGCATAACGAGCACTGGCAGACGAATCTGGCTGCTTACCATCTCCACTCGTGCAAACTTGTGCTCCAACTTCCCAGCATCAAAAGGCTCAATGTACTGGTTTGCAATGAGGTGGTTTTCGTATCTAAGCTTGAGGACTATGAAGTTGAAGTCGACACTCATCTTCTCGTTCGGGTTTGTGAAGTTGACGAGTAGTGTGAGGTCCGCGTTGAGGAGGTAGCCCATATCGAGGTATGCAGCGTTGAGCGAGGCGTCCGAGATCTCGAAGTGTGGGCTTCGAGGTCGGTAGACGAGGTAGATTATGAGGATTAGAATTCCTCCTAGGATTATCACCACCAATTAGATGACACAGAAGACTGCAATGAACCATGTGCATGGGTTGGTCCGGTGTGGAGACGGGTATATCAGGTTCTGCTCCCTAGGAAGGCGCCCATGATGGGGCTGCTGCTCAGCTGGCAGGCCGTGCCTACGCGAAGGGCGTCCTGCGGCGGGCCCCACATGAGGCCGATGCACATGATCAGGCTGCTTGGGTGGCTGGCCCTGCTTATACGTGGAGGAGGGTGGCCCGTGGCTGGCCCAACATGAGGTTGATGTTTCTTGGGATGGGGATGTGGCTGAGTCGGCCCGTCATGGCTGGCCTGGTGGGGGTGCAGTGGCCAATGGTCTTCGCTAGCCTCGTGTGGGTGCATCGGCCAATGGTCCTTGCTCGTTGGTGGGATGAGAAGTTCAAGGATCATCATGGCCACCTGCCGGTGTAAGTTCATACTCGGGATGTTGGCGGCTTTGCCCAGCTGGCTGGTGGGCCCGAGGAGGGTCTAGTTGTGGTTACTGCGGATGTTGTGAGATAACCGGCCCGACTGTGGGAGGTAGCCTGGCATGGTCTCTGGGCTTTAATTTCCTCCCGGGATGGTCCTCGGGCTGGTGGATCCTTGGGCCCGAGGCAACAGGCTCGGCGAGAGGAGGTAGGCGGATGTGACTGGGTCGCTCTCTGTGCCTGCTTTTGCCACCAGGCTGTTGACGGGAGGGGCCCGGCTGGTCTCCCGAAGGGAAAGACAAGGATTTGGCTTTTGAAAGGAGTGGAAATGGAGTTGGAAAGGGAAAGTATCAGAACTTAGCAATATGCTTCAAGGCAAGTTATCTATTCTCACGAGGCTTCTGAATATCCTAAAAAAAATATACGACGAAATGTTTGCTAGTCTCAGCCCATTTGTTTGTTTGTTTGCTTCTCACGTGAACAATCGGAGAGATTGATGATGTGTACACAGGTGACGAGTATTTTGTAAATTTTGAACCCTCGTTATGTAGTGTCAAGGATGACATACATGTTCTTCGTAGATTGTGTCAAGCCCTCCAATTTTGTTTGCTTCAACCACACTCATGCATCCCGCTAACACAAGATCAACCAAATGAATCCAAAGGACCCAAATACTATGTGGTTGAACCTTAAAAACTTTTAATGAGCCTGTAAATTTTAACTTTAGCTCAATCGTCAAAATATAATATGTAGGATTGTACGATGCTAATAATCATCAAATTTTACAAATGCTAAAAAGATATCTTTACAGCTCATCAATCTCACCACGTTTTTTTATGGAAGCAACCTCTTATATTGTGTTTGCCTCCTCTTACACATATTCTAGAGGTGATCGAAAGGTAGGAATTTACTATATAAAAAAGGCTATCAAAACGTATTCAAGATGGTGACTACAATTTGGAAAACCGCTTTGGCTCCCAACTAAGGAATATCCTCTTTCCAATATGAATTCGGACAACACGTATTCGGTGAGTTTGGTTGTGGATCTAATTAGTTGACGGAGGCTTTTTAAATGTCTGTGTGAATAACAAAGTTCCCAACAAACCACCTAAATCGTCGAGGAACCACATTGTTGTGGTGTCATGTCTTTCCGTTGCATGTCTTGAAGTGTGCATGTACACATTGATGTGGGTTCAAATCCCACACAGACTATAATTCTTGATACATTGACGTCTCTTGATTTATACCAATTGTTCTTTGGTTCATGTCTTTTTAATGTAAAGTTCATAATATTTCTTCTTATGGTTCATAGATTTTGTTTTATGCCTTTTTATTTATAACAATTGTTTTTTTTGTTCGTGTTTATGTAACCTTAGGTTCATCACAATTCATCTTATGTTCAGTGGGGGCGGGAGGGGGCGGCCGCCTCCACCAACGACCGGAGGTGCGGGACTATAGAGAGAGCCGCCCCCGGGATGGGGCGTGGGCGGGGCGGGGCGGAGAAAATATGTGGAGGGCATGGACGGAGAACTGTAGGATTAGGCAAGCTGGAAGCGGCGAAGTCAGATCTGTCATGCTCATCGGCCATCGATAAAATTGATGTGCAATTAGGGAAGAAGATAAGCTAAAAAAATCAGAAATATAAATAATACGTTGGGCTATTTAAATTAAAGGGAAAATTGCATTTAACCACCCGTTATTTTATAATTGTTGCATTTCACCACCCTTTATTTTATTTTCTACACTTAACCACCCTTTATCTTTATAATGGTACATTTAACCATTAAATTGACAGATTCCGTTTGAATTTCCGTTTGCCACTGTAAATTACACTTTTACCCTTATTTTAATTTTTTTTTACTAAAAAGCACATCTCTTTAGGAGTCACCGAAAAAACTCTGGGCGAGGTCACCGGAAACAATGGCAGAGGCTAAAGAGGCTCACCGTCTCTAGGAGTAGACATCGGAAACAGGTGCAAGTAAAACCCCTTCTCGGCGATAGCCCTCTCTTCCTCCGCCGATGAGTGCGGCGATTTATCGAATTGGTCGTCGTCTCCAACAGCCGAGAGCGGCGTGACGTGGCTGAGGGTCGACGATGGGAAATCAAGAACGCTAGGGGAGATATTCTTTGGCGGCTGCTTCCCGGAAGACGAAAACGCCGCGTTTTGGGGGTTAATCATTAAGTCGGTGCTTGAGGTTGTTCCGGAGCTCATAGAGCTTGAACCCGCCACCCGGTTGTTGTTACTTCTTGTCGGGGGCCGTCTTAATCGGCGGTATGACGAAGCTTCTGGAAGACGCCGGAGGGAGGACAACGTCGTTTTGGGCTGATTGGGTGTTGTCGGCGGGAGTCGCGGGACGGCGGGGTTGGGCCACTTGCTTGAAGGAGGATGCGTTGACGGTGATGAATATGGTCGAAAAAGGCATGTTCGGGTCGGATCTAAAATTGGGTATCGGAGATTAGAGGTGGGTCGGAGTGGATGAAGGAGAAGAGCAGCTTAAGCTACAATTGGTTGAGCTTCCATTGATGCGGAGGTCCATTAATGGCGGAATTAGGTCTAAATTTGGGGCTTTTTTTGTGTGAAATTGTGAATTGAGAGTGGGGGGTCTGTCAATTTACAGTGGTAAGTGGTAACGGAAGCTCAAACAGGATCTGTGAATTTAATGGTTAAATGCACCATTATATTAAATAAAGGGTGGTTAAGTGTAGAAAATAAAATAAGGGGTGGTGAAATGCAACAATTATAAAATAACGGGTGATTAAATGCAATTTTCCCTAAATTAAATTGTGCTAGGAATCCTTAGATTAATTTACTTAAATCAGTTGGGGTTGGGCCTATTATTTATTATTGGGCATTTGGGCCTTCTATTAACGTACAAATCAGAAGTAATATAAGTTAAGATTCAAATTATCAAATGTGCAATTGACAAGTCAGAAATGCACCCCTTTTTCACCAAACTAAATCTTCTATTCCACTTTTATATTTTATTTTTATGTTCCATTTAATTAAATAAATATTAAAAAAATTAAAAATTATGTTTATATTTAAAATACCTATATAAATATATGTGCAAATTTTTAGCTTAAAATTCGTATCATACAATTTTTAAAAATTAAAAGGGTAATACTTTGTAAGGAAATCATTCTCTTAATTTTTAAAAATTTCATATTATGATTTTTAAGATACAGAATTACACACATATGCATATAGTTGTTTACAATATAAATATAATTTTTAAATTTTTTTGAATATTAGTTTGATATTTAAAATCTAAGTGGAACATAGAAATAAATCACAAAAGGTTGAACGGAGGATTTGCGTCGCCTCTTTCACTCTTTGGATTATCTGGTAACTTGTGAGCCGCGACTCTATTTTAAGAAAAGTTAGTTCAAGGTCCGCCCCCCTCCGAACATTTATGGCTCCGCCACTGCTTATGTTCATGTCTTTTGATTCATATTAGTTGCTATTTGGTTTCATGTCTTTGGGTTCATGGCAATTGCTCTTTCGGTTCATGTTTTTATAAGTTGGGTTCATGATAATTTTTATGATTCATTTCTTTTAATTTATAATAGTCATTTAATTTCACGTCTTTTGGTTCATGTTAATTGTTCTTTTAGTTCATGTTTTTGAAAGCTTAGGTTCATAATAATTCTTATTATTATTCATGTCTTAAATCATATACATTATTTGATTTCTCGAGTGTTATGATTATGGAGACAAATGCAAAAGGAGAAAAATATAATTTTGCTCGTTTAACCTAGTACGATTCAAACTCACATCATGTTTAATGAACACATTGTTATTCATTTGAGCTAGTAGGATTTGAAAGTGATTTTGCACAAATATCACACAAAACAAGGTTTATATCTATCTTTTGATTTATTAACCCTTTAAGTTTCTTAAAAGACACGTCCAATTTTCAGAATTTTACAAATGCGAAAGTTCCCTTGTTCAAAACTAATTCTACAATAGCTTCTATTGAAATTAGCAATTCATCAAACACTTAGTGTGCACTTCATAAATTTAACTAAAAAGACCAAAAATAACTAAGAACAAGAAGATTTTATTTTTCTTGCATCATATAACAAAATTAAGCATTATAGCTTCAAATAAATAATTACATACATAAAAACACAAAAAAAATTCTCAAATTCATGAAATTCAATGTAACAAAACCCCGAAACATGAAAACTAAACTCGTATTTTAATTTACGGTTCATATGAAGTGAATAAAATCAAATATCGACTTAGATTCTAACAATGGTAGAATCACAAATAAAATTAGTAGAATGACAATGTATTCAATGAAATAACACAATAAAATTGTCCAATCCATACAATTCATGGTAAAATAAACCCCTAATTGAAAAACTAATTGAAAACCCTCAAATTTGAAAAAAAAAACTCTTAAATTAGACATTCAAACCCTAAGAAAACAAAACCCTCTTAGGAAACTATGCCCTAAGGATCCCAACTCTTAAGTTATGTTCTCATTTGATCCCAACTCTATATAATTATCGGTTTTTCTAACCTATGCCCTAAGGACATTGATTAAGCATACTAATGAAGGAAACTAAAACCCTCTTAGGAAATTGATGAACCCTTTTGAAATAAATTATTAATCTAAAATAAATACAAACTTATAAAAGATTGTCATTTTTAAGAGTTTAATGGGGCAAGGCAAAGGTTAGAAAATCGTATAATTATTGATGATTATATTTTGATTATTTTCCAATTATTTATGGACGATCCACATAGACATGGGTTCGGTTCCGATTGAACCGGCGAACCACCGATTCTGGTTCGTCCACCCCCGAAACTGGTGAACTGGCGGTTCCCGGTTAACGGCTATTTTTTTGAACAAGATCCAAAACTACGACCGCGGCCTGAGACCCGCGGTCGCGGTTTGTTCAACAAAATGCTCGAGTTTTTGGAAAAAACCAAAACCGCGACCGCGGGTCTCAGGTTGCGGTCGCGAAATGGGAAACCGCGATCGCAGTTTTGGTTTAAATGCCAACGGCTAGTTTTCAACGGTTAGATCATAATTCCAACAACTAGTTGATAAATTTCTTATATAAATACACACTACATGATCTCATTCCCATCCACCCCCGAAACTGGTAAACCGGCGGTTCCAGGTTAACGGCTATTTTTTTGAACAAGATCCAAAACTACGACCGCGACCTGAGACCCGCGGTCGCGGTTTGTTCAACAAAATGCTCGAGTTTTTGGAAAAAAACAAAACCGCGACCGCGGGTCTCAGGTTGCGGTCGCAAAATGGGAAACCGCGATCGCGGTTTTGGTTTAAATGCCAACGGCTAGTTTTCAACGGCTGGTTTTCAACGGTTAGTTCATAATTCCAACAGCTAGTTGATAATTTTCTTATATAAATACCCACTACATGATCTCATTCCCATCCACACTACCAATCTCTCTCAATCTCTCAATCCCTCAGGTTTACAAAGCTCTCTCAATTCTCAATCGCTCAATCTTTACTAGTTTTTACAATTGTTTTCATAATTGTTCTTTCAAAAAATTAACACAATTGTCTCTTACATCTTATTGCTTTGTAATTTTAAGGTTCATTATCTTCTTAATTACATATTTCTTTACCACACCTTGCTCTTTGCTTACTTGTTTAGTTACATTTTAAGAAAATGGAAGGATTTCTTAACATTGATCAAATTTTTGGCTCACAAGAGAGTAATGCAAATGTAGAATTTGTACCCCCTATTAACTTGTCGGACTTCTCGGATCCCAATGTGGTACAACCGAGATCGTCCACTCCCGATGAAAATGAGGGAGTGGATGTGGATCATGGATCCGAGGTGACCGAGGGTGAGGCTCCAATCCTAAATCCGACATTTTTACAAAACATTTTCGAAAGGGAGCTTATGAGGCATCTACCAAGAAATTTAAAGTTCATTGTAACTATTGTCCTAAGCATTACACATGGTTGTCGGAATCGGGTTATGGAACATTGTCAAAGCACGTGAAGAGAGCACACCCCGACAAGTTAGGCATGATGCGAGGACAATCCCAACTCTCTGGGTTTGCAACTTCTTCTTCCCTTAATCCTCATTATAACCCTCATTTATTTACTTATAAGAATAATGATAGCATGTATGCCTTCTCCGAGTCTATTTATGTTGATCACTTATCAATTAGTTTTGCCAAAAAGTTAGAATTTAACAATTGGATGACTAATCATGTACAACCCGCTTATAAACCGACTACTAGGAAGTCGGTAAAAAAAATGTGATGAAAGCATATAAAACCCGTAAAATGGCATTAGTGAGTTTCTTTGCTCAAAATGATATTAAAGTTTCAATTTGTAGTGATATTTGGAGCGATCATTGGCAAAATCATTCATACATGGGCTTAACATGTCATTTTATTGATGATCGTTTTGTTGTGCAAAAACGTGTTTTGGCTTATAGAGTATTTGATTTTTCTCATACCGCTTTAATGATTAGTAACATTATTCGTACTATTTTGGAAGAGTATAGACTACTTCATCGAGTTTTTTCTATCTCGTTTGACAATGCATCTAACAACACCGCTTCAATCCGAGATTTGATTCCGCATTGTCAACCAATTCTTGGAGCGAAGTATTTTCATGTAAGATGTGTTTGCCATATTTTAAACCTATGTGTCAAAGATGGTTTAAATGTTATGTCGGGTTTAATTGCTCCTATTAGATATGTTGTTAGTCGTATGTGGGCTAGCCCCCGAACCACCCAAGATTGGAAGTCGTTTTGTGATCAAAAACATGTTCCACACTAAACTTTTTCAAAAGATATTTGCCACCGTTGGAACTCCACTTTTAAACTACTTCATGCATGCATGTCTTACAAAGAAGTTTTGACTTCTTTTGCCTCCATATATTTTCTCGACAATGCCATTATTTCTCAATCTTGGGATTATTGTTATAAAATCTTAGAAGTTTTGAGTATAACATGATGCAACATTAATTTTTAGTCATGTTTATAAACCTTGTGCTCATTTGTTTTGTTTTGAAGCATTGAATGTGGCGGGTGGTTTTTGTGAGGGGCGTAAATTTCCCGAACTTTGTGGTGCTATTGATGCTATGAAAGTGAAATGGTTGAACTATTATAAAGTTATCCCCGATATTTATCTTGTTGCTTGTGTGTTTGATCCTAGGTTGGAGTTGGATGTTAATGATGATATTGCTAGTGTTGGGGATATACTTAGTAAAGTTAGAAGATCAATTGAGAAATTGGTTACCGAATATTCATCTAGTGTTAGTTCTTCTCCATTACCTCCATATTCATCCTCCGCTTCGAGCTCGAGTCCCCTCGATGCTACTAAAAAGTGGGGGCTAGTATTATTGATAGCTTGCATATAGGAGTAGTTTAGATGCATGTTTTATATATGTTTTAGATAGTTATAGGTTGGTTTTTATGTAGTTTTTAGGGTTTTGTATTGTCGGGTAGTTTGCGCTTGTTTGCTCGATTTTGCAGGTTTTTAGGTTTATGAGCAACAGCGGGGCGAGGTTTGGATTGATCATGTTGGTGGTGGACGAGCTAAAAGAAGCTAGGAGATGGTGCAATGAAGATTGGAGAAGTGCAAATGAAGAGCCAAGACAAGAGACAAAAGCTCTGGATGCATGTCGAGCAACCAAGCCGAGCAATTTCAACTGAAGCCAATTGCGATGGATGGCATATTGCGCGGCCGCGCAATAGGACAAACCGAGAAATCTGGGAGTTTCACGCGGACGACATTGGGCCGAAGTTTTGGGCTTCGATTTTGGTTGTTGGGCTAGGTTATATCCGAGTTTATGCTTAAAGATATAATTCTTGAGGGTTATTTTAAGAGACATATATATACCTTATGTTAGTGTTTTTTAGAAGAACTTTGATCATACTTTTGGAGGCTAGGGTTTTTCTCTCAAGAGAGCAACTTTGAAACTCTTGTAAGTTTGCTTTCAATTTAATTATGCATTGCTAAATTCATTGTGTTTGACTAGTTATTGAAATCATAGATTGCATAATATTGTGAGGTTTGATCGATTCTCAACAACTTGGATAAGTTTTATTCTCTGTGCTTTATTGAATCAGAATTATTCTAGGGTTTTGTTAGATTAGCTACCTAATAGAATTTCTAGGTTAATTTACAACTAATCTGATTAATGCCCGTTCGGGGTTGATTAGATAAAGTAGCATCTATAATTGTTTAGACCCGTTCGGGCTATTCAATTGTAGAAGGGAATAAATCCACAAATAACTTAGATGACTGTTTGCTCTAAGTGTTTGTTTTTATTGATAACTTGACTCGTAAAACTGTCGTTTAATTGAATCTAGACGTTGTTTTAGGTTGTTAAATGATTAGGGTTGTTTAGACTGTTAGTTCTTTCAACTAGATTTGAAGTTTGGGTCATAATCCTTAGTAGGAGTATAATCCACAATAGATTATTCAAGGGAATTGAGAGTCAAGAGAATCGATGATCAATAAGCATATCTATGATGGATTTAACTAGTTGAACATATTTCTCTCATATTGTCATAAATCATATTTGCATTCATACTCCAGATTTATTTTGCATATTAGATTAGTTAGTTACTCAATCATCTATAAAACCTCCCTTTAGTTCTATTACTTGGCACGCAAGTAAAAACACTAATACACGAGTCTCTGCGAGATCGACCCTTACTTACCGCTCTACTGAGTTGGTTAAGTTAGGTTTCTTTGATAGGTATTAACGACCACTGAAAATACCTCATCAACTATACATAGCCTTACCAAGAGAACGAGACATTCGAGCTCGAATGCGGAGTTTGAAACATATCTAACAACCCACTTTGAGTTTAGTGAAGGAGAATTTGATATTTTAGCTTGGTGGAAGACCCACAAGAAGACTTTCCCAACCTTGGTCAAGATCGCGGCTCAAGTGCTTGTTGTTCCCGCATCGACCGTATCGGTAGAGCAAACATTTAGCGAAGGAGGACACGTCCTAGACGCAAAACGATCGAGTTTAAAGCCTAATGTCTTGGAAGCCCAAGTGTGCGTATGTGATTGGAAGAGGGCGGAAATTCGTTAACAAAAGGCGGAGGTATCCGAAACTTCCGACTCGGACGGCCTAGACGATGACTCCCAATCCCAAAGCGCTTCCGCCGGTTCCGATGGATCGACGTAGATGGTAAGCAAAGCGGGGTTTCATATCGAAAGGTAAGAGAACTACGCGAGCTTTGATTCCTCTATAACCCCGAGAGGATACGTAGGCAACTTAATTTTAAGTCCAAACCCTTTAATTATCTAACTTTTTTTTTGTTTTGAAGAACAATTGCCTTAATCGCCTTGATTCGATTTGATCGCCCGATCAAGGCCCATTTTTTTTTTAATTTAAAAATTGCATATTCCGAATCGGAACCGAAACCGGGAGAAACTGGCTCCGGAACCGGACCGGAACAAATGGTTCCGAGGAACCGGAACTTCCGGCCCGGTTCCGGTTCCATGGTTGGAGATTCACCCGATAAACGAATGCACACAAACCCTTGGCCTTGGCAGATGTCTCGGACGCCCGTGCAAAAGCAATAACTCCGCGATTACGCGGGTATTCCTGAGGTTTAAGAGTGTGTAAACTCGACTCTTTTTCTCTGTGCTTCCCTTTCCAGCTTTCGTTTATTTCACTCTCTCCTAAATCCATGGTGCTTCGTCTCCGATTAAAGTTCCAGAGGGGCATTCTCAAGAAGTCTCAGCGATCGGACGGCCTCAAACGGTCTTGGATTTTGGTTAATCCCCAGCACGAGACCATCTTCAATGTCGTTTCTCACATCCTTCACGCCTTCGACCTCTACCACACTTGCCCTAATGGCATCCTTCTTTCAGTAACTTCCTTTTATGTTTCTCGATTGCATTAGTTTAGAGTGAATTTTACCTGAAAATTTACATGCAATGTCCGAGTTTTGAAATTGATTGTTTGTTACCTGTGGCCTTAATGCTCAAATTCGGAGTTTCTGGAGAATAATATTCTCTCTTTTGTGGGATTTATTAGGAAAGTCGCAACGATCATCATGAAAATTCGATTTGTTTGGCACATTTTGAAGATAAAATCAGAATTTACCCTAACTCTGCATTGAATTTTTATTCCTCTAATCATATAAAAGATGGAAAAACACTAATCCTTGGCTGCTTTCGTGAGGGATATTAATCAATTTCTTGTACAGAAAAGAATGCCCTTCAGCTGCTCAATTTGTTTGCCCTTAATGGTTACATGTCACTTCTTTAACAATCTTAGTGCTATTCGACTGAGCAATCAATGATTATTTTTATACTGATATGTCCTGCAGATGAAGGGTTTTATTCTGCCGCTGTTTATGTCGGCAAGCATTTTAAGGGATAAAGATCTGATATGGTTAGTGGGTTCTTTCTGATTATTGTTGTTGAATTACTTTATAAGAGGATATGATAAAGTAGTATAAAGGTCCTGCCTCTTGTTGTTTTATAAGTGCTTTTGTGTGTCTTGCAGCGTGAAAAGGAAGGGGGCCAAACTCGTCAACATTACAGAGGAATGCCAAGAGGAGACACCTAATCTGGAACATAATGTTATGGAGAAGCAAACATTCAATCCATGTGTGCAACTGTTGCTGAATGAGGAGCTGGGAAAGGAAATAGGGTGCTATGAGTGTGAAAATGAAGAGGATGAAGACAAGAAGGAAACTGATGTGTTGCATGAGGAAAATGTGCCAAATGAAGATGTACCTGTCAAGAAGAGAAAAGCTTCAAAGGAACTCAAAAGCTCTAAGTATGTTCTCTCCATTTTGTTTCAGTCTCCATTGCCTATAATGCTTTAGTATTACTAGTCATGCAGATACAGCTAAGCAATTCTGTGTATTGGCCCACTTATCTGCATTAATTTTTTTTTGCTACTGTTCAAATATCACAGATATAAGCTCACAGTGAAAAATGACAGTTCTTGCATACTCATTTTGTATATAAATTCATCTAATGACTTGTTTTAGTAAAATGGATGCAGCATCAATAAATTTAGTGTATGGGAGGCTGAAATGTTGAATTGAATTACTGAGTGAATTTATAAGGATACATAGTATGCTTATAATATTCTGTCCTACAATGTTTATTTCATTGTCATACTAATTGAATGGACTAAATTAGTGTTGATACACTTTTTTTCAGGATTTTACATGGGATTAAACTTCATCTTTTCTTTTTGTGATATGCCTTTTACTAGCAAACATTTGTTCATACAGGAGGAAGAGACAACGTCAAGTGTTGCATAAAAATGATGATCAAGAGGCCGAAAAGGAGCATCATGGTGCTCGTTCGCTGAATCGAGATATTAGTAAGAAGTTATCAAAGATTAAACAAGCTCACATTCCTGAGGTTACTGGGGAAATTGCCGATGATGCGAAGCATAAAGCTCATTCAGTGTATGTTTATTACATTCATATAATATTCTCTTCTATAATGTTTATTTCATAGTCATACTGATTGAATGGACTAAATAACTGTTGATAGGCTTTTTATTTCAGGATTTTACATGGTTAAACTTCATCTTTTCCTTGTGTGATATGCAAGTTACCATCAAACATTTATTTATGCAGGAGGAAGAGACAACACCAAGTGCTGCATGAAATTGATGAACAAGAGGCCCAAAAGGAGCATCATGGTGCTTGTTTTCTGAATGGAGATCTTAGTAGGAAGTTATTAAAGATTAAACAAGCTCACATTCCTGATGTTGCTATGGAAAATGCTGATAATGTGATGGATAATGCTCATACAGTGTAGGTTTTTTAGCAGTGCATTTTCATCGTTGTCATATTTGGTCACTATTAAGTTTCTACCTTGTTTTTTATGCTTGAGAATATCGTGGATTTTGGTATTGATTGTCTTTCTGCATAAAAAAATTCCAGTGAGCCATGTTAGGATAAGTGCCTGAGGTTGCTGGGTGAAATCCCGATAATGTGATGGATAATGCTCATACAGTGTAGGTTTTTTAGCAGTGCATTTTCATCGTTGTGATATTTTGTCACTAGTGCTATATTCCCAAACCCTCAAGTAGATGGAAGAAAGAAGGGGGCTGCCTTAAGTGTTTGACCTTTTGATCCTTCAAAATGGAAATTTTGTACCTTGTTTTTGCTTTTAAGTTTTAAGATCTTGTGGTTGTATGTGATGATGTCAAATGTGTCAGTTTCACTTCTTTTGTTTGTTTTTGTTTTGTAGATGCAGCAGCCTGGATGAGAGTGGAGAAGGTACCAAGACTCCATCTGGTCTTTCAAACAAAACTGTTCAGGTTTGTATGGAATGTAATTTAGTTGTGGATGAATATACTTTGATATCATCTTAATGTCATAACTTCGTGCAACAAGTTTTCTCAATTTCATAGCAGATGAATGACTGAACTACGAAATTGTTAAGGTGACATGTTTGGACAATTTCATCATCATCATTGACCCAGTGAGGCTCCGCTACAACGGAATCTGGGGGGTCAAGATGGGGTTACCCCTGCCCAAGGGAAAGGGGGGGTACACCCGATAGACCGAAGAAAAACTGAAATTCAGCTATGTGACAATAATAACTGAATTTAGTTAGAATGCACCAAAATTGATATAGGGACTAAGTCCATCACAAAGGCAGTGTATAAAAGCCAATGAGCATGAGGATGCGCCCCATATGTTTGGACAATTTAGTTTGAAAATAGATTCAATGCCATTTGGACATTAAAAAAACACACCGACGATCACTGTGTATTAAAATCCAAGCCAGCACCCGCGGTCCGCCTTGCCTTAGTCGAGGTAGCTGTGGCTAGGTGCTGCTCAGGCGTGCCTAAAGGTGCCAGGCGCTGCGCCTTTTCCCATGGATAGTTTCCCATGTAAAATTGTTGTATATTTTGTTATCTTTTTCAATGTATCTCGAATATTATTATCGGTGTTTTGAAAAGTTCCGAGCAGTAGGCGAGCACACCTAGGTGATGGCTCAGCCTGGCACGCCCGAGAATTGCTAGGTGTGCGTCTGCCGTCTAGGCACAAAGGAGTTCGAAAATGGCTGAAACTTGATAAAAATTGTTTAGCTAAATAACATCATCAAATTGAAGGAGAGTAAAACATAAGAGATAGTTTAGGGAGAGAATGAGAGAGGACAATAGAGAAAGAGATTGAAGGAAAGAAGGAGATAGAGAGTTAGAGACTAAAAATGTCATGAGGGAATGAGAGGCAGAAAAGTCTGTTTTTATAATTGAGAGTTGAGAGAAGGCAGAGGAAGGCGCCTGATTCAGATTTAATCTTTGTTTTCATAAGACTTCTTGTGCTTTCTCTCAACTCTCAAGTATAGAAACGGACTTTTCTGCCTCTTATTCTCTCACGACAGCTCTAGTCTTTATCTCTTTCTTTCCTTCAACTCCCTCCCTCCCTCCAATTTGATGATGTATCAAGTTCCAGCGATTCAGACTTCTTTGTGGCTAGGTGTGCTTGGAGCATTGTAAAACACTGGATGGTTATTTAGGTGTCCTTATATGTCAGAAAATGGTTCACTTGTATTGTACCAATGTTTATTTATTTGTATCGGTTCTTTCTATTTCTTATAAGGGTTAATTACACAAGGCTACATTTAAACTAGATGAGTTTTCACAGAACCACTCATATATAAGGAAATTACACTAAGCCACCACTAAATACCTCATTTCTTATAAGGGTTAATCATCAAACTTTGGAGTTCTGTTTTCAAAGAATCATCTTCAGCCTTTATCTATGTTCTTACGGTTTCTTAGAAAAAGTTAGACTAAATTACACTAAGCCATCACTAAATACCTGATTTTTCTTATTAATCACCTGTTACAATTAAAATTACACAAATGATCTATTGATTACCTTCATTAACCGAATGAAATATGGGAGTTATTCGTAATCTGTGTCCGCTTATTTGTTTTCCCTTAAACGAAGCCAAACCAGCCATTGTCCTATAAAGCTTTTCACAGTGAAAAGTGAATCAAACTTGTCATAATTTTTTCTTATAGGAGGTTGCTCTTGAATTTGTTTGCACATCTATGATTGGTTGCTCTTGAATTTGTTTGCACATCTATGTTATTTTTGATAGGTTTCTTTCTTTGTTTATGTTTTTCCATAACTTTAAAATTGTGGTTCTCTTATCTCTAGAGATTATTCTAATGACATTTTTCATCATCTCCTGAACCTAATTTTTAGTCCAGAAGTACTAGACGCAAGAAGAATAAAAGACAGTGGCTTCGGGCTGAAAAAGAACAGGTGACCTTATCCTCCCTGTTTGATCATCATTGGTGTTTGGGATGCACTTCCAATTTAAATGTAGCCGTGTTCTACTAATATGAATGGTGTAGTGATTCATGGTTGCTGTGTATTTTCTGCAGCTTCTCAAGAACCAAATACTTGAGGAAGATCGAAATGCAGATTTGAGACCTAATGAAGACCAGAATCTGGATACTGATAATCACCCCTTACAACTAGATGAGCCCAAAGAACAGAATCTGGATGCTGTCAAATTCCACCTAGAGCCAGATGAAGATAATGACACTGAAGATGAGATTGTTCCCATAGTGGTTCGGCCAGGGCATATTCGCTTTGCTGCTCCTGGAAAAGGTTCACTTCGGCTTTCTATCCACTAGTTTCCTTCCTTCTCACGCAAAGAATTTCACAAAACAGGTTTATTGACAGTTAAAAGTTGGTTCATTGGGGGCAAGGGCACGAGAGTTTGGTATACTTTTCTGCTGTTGGGTTATTGACTAGAAATCACTAGTTGCATTGAACAGATTGATTAATTGCCACTATCTTTGTCTTTTAATCTTGCATCATTACAAAGCCATCTCGCTTACAGTGTTTTTTGCTTGATTGCAGAGAAAGATATTGAACACAATGACGAAGCAAAGGTTTATTAAATAATTCCTTTTACACTTTTCTTATCTTCCTGACCCATACATTGTTTTCCTACCTTCATCTCATTTGCTGTATTCCAAAAGGGGTTAGATTGCCATACCCTACTGGCTACTACATTGAATCATATCTCTAATTCCATTCAAATATTGGAGATCTTCCATTCCGTGAAATTTCTTGCATCTCGGGCATTATATTTTGTGAAAGTACAGTATCATGCTGAGTATGCATACTTTCGTGTTCCATGAAAAATCAATTTCTATGATATATTTATTTTATAAAGGCATTTCAGGAACCATTTAACTGGAGTGGAACAATCAACAAAAAGGGTCAGAAATGGGGCAGGGAGAATCATTCAGCCTCCAAATCGAATGAAAACAGAGCTCCCTATGAGAACCAATCATCCACCAAAAAGGATGAATGTAGATCTCCTAAAGAGCAGCATTCACATTCCACGCAGCATGACTCTACAATTCCCAGCACAAATTGTGTTAGCCGAGAAGTGCCACCAGATAATGCATCGTTAGTGGATGCATTGTCAGTGGACTTTGAAAAACTAGTACCCATGATTGACTCTCCAGTGGTACGTGGTCATTGTGTTACTTTGTGGGATCCTTACAGCCTTTACAGGATATGGTGTGACTTCATGTTGTTTTCTTTGGGTGCCAGGAAGGTGATATCATTGCATACCGTCTCGTTGAGTTATCATCCTCATTCTGCCCTGAGCTAACAGAATTTCGAGTATGGCTATGTTTTCGTTGCTTCTTAATGCCACTCAGATATAAAATACACTTTTCTATGAATTGATATTTGTTTATAGGTTGGGAAAGTCTCTTGGTTTGACACTGAATCGAAAAGGGTTATGTTGGTTCCAGTCCCTCAATATCCTTTTGAGTTTACCAAGACTCCAGATGATGATACATCTGAAGAGCTTCCTGAAACCTCCTGTTACAATGAAGATGGATCATTGGAGGTATTTAGTCTGTTGTATATTGTATAAAATATATGCTCTTTTCTGTCAACACACTACTTCTAATTTCCTAACGAGGAAAAAAGCTAAAAACCTTGACACCTTTTTCAGATAGAATTCCAATCTTTTGTTGATGTGAGAATTGTCAAGCGTGGAGAGGTGATTCCAGTCCCTGCAATTCACCATAAGGCCAATGGAGTTCCTTCTTCAGGATCTGGCCTGAATACCGAAGCCCTTGAAGGGAACAATCCTTCAACTCAAGAACAGTCTATTAGGAATAATGTGACTGGGGTCAATAATTCTGCTTCTTCTGCTGCAGAACCAGGTTGTAATCCAGGCCCTGGTAAGTTGTCTCACTGATTGAATCGGTACTAATTAATATATTGTGTCCTTGTTATCTTTTCGCTTACTTTTCAATTTTGTCAATTGGGTTTGGGGTCATATTATCTATGCTTGTGCTTATTATAACATTTCATTTGTTTGGTAGAAAATGGTACAAAAGATCCATGGGAAGATATAAGCGCTACCTTGAGTGCAAAGAAGGCAGAACTCCAGAAGGAGGATAATTGGAGTAAGAAGAAGCGTTTTTGGTCATACCGAGCATCGCGAAGCTGTGCGTTGGGCCCAACCCTGGCTATCTTAAGGGCACAAAATAACCACAAAACAGAATAAGGTGACTACTTACCTTCGCTTTGAAAGATCTGATTAGCAAATTTGGGAGACTTAAAAGAGAAGTAATTTTCCAAGTTTTGTTAACCTAATGCACATTTTTGGTCCCCAGTTTGCACATGCGTTTAGCTTATATGTGTCTTTCTGTTTTTTTTATGTACGTGGTGGCCAAGGATTGCTTTTGTTATATCAGGTGGTCGATCCAGGTCGTCCTTCTAAAGAGGGTAATACTTGCTGAATGTAGTAGGGATTGATCTCTAAGAGCAGACTTCAGAGAGAAATATGTAGTACTGTATAGCACAGTAGGAGAACTAGAGAATAAATACAATAGGAGGAGAGAAGTCTAAAAGGCAAGGGAAGAAACACTATAAAGTAGCATACCTATAAAAAATAGCAGACATTTAAGAAAAAACACGAGACAAACATTAGGTACGCGTACATGTACAAGGCTAACTTAAATCATCATTTGTGATCTTTAGAAACTCAAATATAATAGGTTGCTGACCAACACATAAGTGTAAAAAGCTGGCAAAGAAGTAGAATTAATATGATGAACATCTTGGAAGTCAGTAATTGTTTGACTAAGATGAGGGATATTGATATGCTGCCTTGCTAAGAAAGCTGATGCAGGCAATAGGCATGCAGCATTACATTGCATGCAACAATAAAATAGCATAACATACAGAATAACTGCTAATACCTCTAAAAAAAAAAAGAATAACTGCTAATAAAGTATTGATATCTAGAATAATAGATTCAATTTCTCAAAGAATTTTCCAAGTTTGTTTTCAAAAATTAATAACAGCTAAATTATCACCCTTAATAATAAGATGTGAGAAATTTCTAGACACAACAAATTGAAGACCATAAAGAAAACCCAAGGCTTTTGCTTTTAAAATAGACATTGAACGAGCAGATCTCCTATCCAATCCTATATCCAATCCTAAAATATGACTACAATTATCTCGAAGGATAAAGCTAGTAAAAGTAGAAGAATTATTTTGCTTAGAATTATCAAAATTTAACTTAACCCATGGAGAAGAAGGTTTTTTTTTTCCAAAAAGCCTCTAACTTGCGTTTACGAACATTTGTTTTCTATGAAATAGTCTCATTAGCAGAATTCTATAGGAGATGTTGAGTAAAAGCAAGTTTTGCTGGTAAAAGGTTAGCACCTACCCTAGCAGGATAGAAAATCAAAGAATTTCTATGACACCAAATATATCGTCATAAAATGCATAAAATATCAGAGTTAGGATTACATTGTAGCATAGAAAGAAAGGTTATCGTTAAACTCCATAGAAGAAAAATGTTAAAAGGATTCACCATACCTTCCAAATCAATCAATATTTTTGAGTAAAAGGACAAAAGAAAAACAAGTAGTTTAAAGTTTCATTTTCAATTTGAAAAAGAGAGCACCAATTAGGAACCTTGTTGTAAAAACAATTTAAATGTTTAGTAGTCGGTAGACAATCATGACAAGATTTCCACAAGAAGGTTTTTATTTTAGGCAGACTTTTTTTTCTTCCAAAGCCAACCATAATCAACCAAGAAGAAGGGGCAAAGCATTCAAATTAAAATATGATTTAACCGATAAATTTCCATTTGAGGAAGGCAACCAAACAAGCTTATCTTCTATTGAAAGAATTTGGAATTCTTATTTGTGAACTTATATCAACTATAAATTGAGGTCAAATAAGAGATAGGGCAATAATATCCTAAGAATTAGAAGATGGGATAAAAGTTGAGACCCTTAAATTGGGTTTACCATTATCAAAATCTTCTATAATACTATAAACTTAAATAACTTGACAATTAATGTTCATATAAATAATAAGGTTTTTTATAATGTCATTGCAAACATACATATACATAATACATATCAATAAGATATATATCTATCAAAATAAATAAAAAAATTGGGCAATTAGTACTTCATATAAATTGTGCAAGCGAAGGTTTAATGTTCTTATTTTGTACAAGATTGATTCAATATTCAACTTTTGGTACTTAAACAAGATATTGTAGTGGGTATCAATTTTGTATTCGAGCTCGAGGTTTTGTATTTATTATCAAGTTGTAATTGAGATCATGTGCTTCATATTCTCTAATTTTGCGTACGTGGTATTTTGGAATTCATACCTCATTTAAATTAAATATGTACTTCTATTGTTTTTCTAATCCACGTTGCATTTTCATATAACATCAAAAGTGCATTTAACTTTTTTCTTTACACAAATGACGAAGTGTTACCATTTGTTTATACAATTATAAATATAAATTCATTTTAATTTATTCCACCGTTCAAATGTTGTATTCTAAACGATTAGTCTTACAAATTAAATTAGTCATGGTAGCAATAAATGTACACGGTTTAACTCCATTTATTTATAGTATAAAACGGAAATATCCAAACGTCAAACCAAACACCAAACTTATTCTATCATAACTAACGAGTCATTGTCATGGCAATAGTCGTTGTGAAGGATGAGATTGCACTATTCGAGATCAACATGTTAACAAATAGCGAGAAAGTGAAAAGTGACGGATTCCAAAAAAAAAAGATTAGTTTAGGTAAGTAAGTTGTAAGGTAAGTTGTGATGGATTCCATGATAAGTTGTAAGTTGTTGTGCTAGATTTCTTTTTCCATAAAGTTGGTAAGTATATTTTTTATTTGTATCATTTTATACATTTTTTGTATCCTTTTTCTTTGTATATAAATATTATCCAGATTTTAGTTGTTTATGGAAAAATCAGCCATTAAAATGTCTATATTATTTCTTTTGATCTCTATTATATTGATTGTCTTTTAACAATTAGAGGATATTATATTTTTGTAATGATCAATCTTTTTATGGTTGAAAATCTAAGTTTCAATACTAATTTTAAGTTTTTTTCTTTCAATTATTATGTTGCTTAGTGAACAGGTGCAAGCGAAGGTTTAATGTTCTTATTTTGTACAAGATTGATTCAATATTCAACTTTTGGTACGTAAGCAAAATATTGTAGTGGGTATCGATTTTGTATTCGAGCTCGAGGTTTTGTGTTTATTAAGAAGTTGTAATTGAGATCATGTGCTTCATATTCTCTAATTTTGTGTACGTGGTATTTTGGAATTTTTATTATTGTCTTTGAAAGCTTTATCAGTGCTTATTGTCTAGAAAGTGTCATTACTTAATGGTAATTTGATAACATGTATCATTTTCAATTGCATTGTAAAATATTTGGAAAAAAGTAATATTATGCTAAGCTAAAAATGAAGAATAATACTCTTCCGAAACATGTATCATTTCAGTTACATTGTAAGACATTTGAAAAAATAATATTTTTTCAATCATTTTTTTGGAAAAAAGAATACTTTATAATAAAATAATAATAATATGCTTTAATAATAATATTTCAATTAACTAATTAATCCTTGGATAATTGTTGGATCGTAAATGAGTTAGCAAGAGCTTGGGAACTGGCTGTTAAGCTGTTCCCAAGGCAGCGGAAGAAATAATCGCAAGTAGTTAAGACACTGAAGAAACACAATTCCTTATAGAGGAACCCCACTACAACCAACTAGTTGTATGGGTAAACCTCTACCTCCGCTTGGAGGATTTTGAATGAATTACTTATATTATTGATAAGTAACTCAAACCTTACACCAAATCGCAGTTCCCTTGCTCCTGGGAACTCGGCTTCACCGTCGTCGAGATCAGACACTCGCCGCCGGGGACTTCTCTTCTTCTTTTCTCTTTCTTCTGTTGTGGGTATTTGTGGGTTCTAGGAGAAGTGCTCAATCCGAGCACTATTCATTTGGCTTTATACTCGGGTGAACTTGGGCTTCAATCGCATCTTTCATTTGTGTCCGAAATGCCCTTTGCTTGATGCCCAAGTTGTACTTTCTTCACATGTGACTTCGATTTGAACTAGGTCAACTTCTTGAGATGATCGGACCGTTGGATCAATCGTGACAGTCTGCTCCTCAGACTGTGCCTTCATCCTGTCCAAGACAGGATCCCGTGATATGCGCTGATCGGTCCTTGTCTTCACATGTGGGTTCCCATATCGTGGGAACTGTCCTCTGCTGAGTTCCTTTGAGAGAAACTCTTCATTGTATAAGCCTGTGTTCTCTGGGCATTCCTGGGAGTTCTCATTTCATGGGAACTTTCCTCTTCAGAGTTCCCTTGATGGGAACTCTTCATTGTGTGCTCATTCATGGAAGTTCTTTGCTAAACCTGTGTTCCTTAGAAATACTTGATCAAAGCACATTAGTTCCCTTATAGCGTTTGTCATTATCAAAACTCGGAGAACTGTATCGTTGATCCGATGTATAGAACCAGAGGTCCCAACATCGTTCCAACAATTTCCCCCTTTTTGATGATGACAAACCTATCACAAAAAAAATCAGCAAGTATTTCAAAGCATGATATACAAATGAGTTCCTACGCGTGTTCCTAGGGAGCCACTTCTTGTGAATCACTGAGTTCGTACTTAGCTTTTTATGCAATTGTTCCCCCTTAGCTATTGCGTATTCTGTGATATCTTTTCAACTTAACTCATCTCGCATTTTTTGTCTTTCCCCCTTTTGACATCATCGAAAACAAGTAAACACATAGATAAGGAAGAAAGAGAACACGCAATCATACTAAAAACCATGTATTACTTAAGCAAAAATTTGTACATAGGAACACAAGAGAATTTTTGAGGGAACATTGAGGCTAGGAGAAAGAAGGGAAAGATCATTGGCTTGGGAACAGGGCATCACAAAGCCGTGTCAAGACTTGTACAAGCTTTTCCTGGCCTTTGGCAATTTGTTCTTGGTCCCTTGCCATCTTTTCTTGTTCCCTGGCGATCTTGTCAAGAGTGTTGGCAATGTGCACCAACACTGGAGTGTTCCCATCCTGAATGCCTTCTCCAGATGGCAGCCTTTCTTGTTCCTCCACAGGCTCAGAGTGCCGCATCTTGTGGACAATAGAGATGTCCAGTTCCCTACCTATGGTGACCTCTTCCTGGGATGTGTCGTAGAGGCCCTCTCTTAACAAGAGTTTCTTGATGAGGCCAACATAAGGAAGGGAGTGGGATTTGGAAGCCATGCACTTCTCCATGTGCCCCAAGATTATGCGAGGAAGATTGATGGGCTTTTTGAGGAGGAAGTGGTAGAGGATAATGGCATCAGGGATGTTGATAACAAGGCGCTTCTCCTGGCGAGGGATCACCATATTGATGATGAATTGATGAGCCAGCTTTGCAATGAGGGACAAGTGATAAGTAGAGGTGCCAGTGGTGGGAACACGACCCTCGTAAATCGTGTTGTAAATCTCCTCACTGTTGAAGTCGCCCCAGCTCTTGGTGGGCAGTTCTTGTAGGCCCTGGACAGGGACTTGTAGTTGAAGACGGATGGTGGAGGTCGTGAAGATGAAATCATCGCCTTCGAGGGAGAGAGTTCCCTTGGTGCCGTTGTCATGGACCACAAAATGGTTGTAGAATCGGCGCACCTGAGAGGGATCAATGCTCATGGCCTCACTGCACATGTGTTCCCATCCTTGGGCCTTGATCAGGTCCCATAGTTGCCCGAGCCCTTCATCAACGAGCTGTTTTTCAGAGAGGATGAGTGGGGGAAGGAGCTTGCGATTTTCAGAGATATGGACTTTCTTGGGCTTTGCTCCTTTCCCTCTCTTCTTGGAGTTCCCCCTAGAGACCGTAGTCTTTCCTTTTTGCTGAGGGGGGTCAGCCGCTTCGATCAGCAGTGGGCGTGTCCTTTCCTCTGGGACCTGTGCCGACACCAACATCTGTTGTTCAGGAGCAGGGGTGGTGGCACACTCTTTGTAAGTGGGGGCCTCTTCTTCCTCTTCAGCGTCATCACTGGAGGTCCCTTCATCAGTGGAGGAGGTCAGCCCAGTTTCCTCCTCGTCGTCTTCCTGACGACGACTTGTCTCAGCACCGTCAGAGGGTGTTGGGTTCCCTTCTTCTTGGGCTTTGCCCCCTTGATTTTCGGAAGGCCCGTGTAGTGCGCCTTCAAATTCCTTTTCGAGGGCCTTTAGTTGGGCTTCCTCTTCAGCAGTTCCCATTACGATGGGGGCAGTGGCCTTTTGGCGAACAAGGACTCCGATGGGGAGATTATCCTCGTCGGAGTCAAGGTCTATTGTTTTCTGGGCCGAGGAAGATGGGGAAGGGAGTTTTAGTGTGGTGGGAGAAGATGGAGGTAGAGGAGAGTTCTGTGGAGTTGGGACCTTGGGAGTCGAAGGAGGAGGAGTAGGAGTGCGAGCCTTGGGACTTGAGGTCCCAGAGGCAGATTTGGAAGTGATGGGGGATGTGGGAATGGGTGAGGTGGGTGGGGGAACTCGGGGAGAGGAAGAGGGTGGAGGGTTAGTAGTTCCCTCAACCATGGGAACAGGTGAGGAAGTGGTTATCGTGGAGTCCCTGGGACCGGAGGTCTCAGGGATTGATTGGGGATGAGGGAGAAAGAGCTTCTCGACCTCGGATGGGTGAATGATGGTATAGGCGTCGGGTTTGGATAGATGAAGTACCTCCTCCATGTTGAGGAGGGATTTTTTCTTTGGAATGGAAAGAGATGGGGATGAAGAAGCGGAGATTTGGGAGTGTTTGCGTTTGGAGCTATGTTTGGATTTTGAGGAGTGGTGTTTGGATTGTTTGGGTTTTTCGTATTTAGAAGGGGGTTCGGATCCGAAAGTGTCGACGATGCGAACTTCGGAGGAAGAAGGAGGTGGAAGGGTGGAGGTCGGCGGTGCTGGAGGTTGCGCCGCCGAGGGAGGAGGAAGGAAGGGACTTACATAATTGTAAAGTCCCTCGATGAGAACATCGCGAAGGGCTTCATTTTGCTCCTTCTCGACGTCCGCCATCATGGTGAGGAAGAGAGCTTTAGGGTTGTTCTGGATCCATGCCTTCATCTCGGCATAAGAATGGGCTGGAGCCATTTTTAGAAAGGTTTGGGAAAGAGAGTGTTTTGGAAGTTTTCTAGAAGGAGGGAGGAGGCAAAGTTGCAGAGAAGGAGAGTGACAGGGAAGAATGAGGAAGAAGGAACCCAAAAGTGGTAAAGTAGGGTTTGATTGAGAGAGAGAGAGAGAGAGAGACGAGGGTAGAAAGGGAAGTTGAGAAAGGCCTCGATAACCGTTGGCCAATAAGAGCGGAGAGCCGTTTCAACTTCTCGAGCATGCCTCTGACACGCGTCGTTTTCTTCCAGGGGAAGTCTTTTGAATTTTTGAGTGCTTGGCCCAAAACGCTTTAGAGTCTGACACAATTTCCCATTTCCCTAGTGACGGTTCATCTTTTCAGATCCAGTGTTCCCTTGCTTATGAGCACCAGTTCCCATGATCTCTAGAAAGGTCGTATTGAGTGGAGAGGTTAGAGGAACTCACACTCAATTTTCTTTGTGAGGCTGGGGAACACAATAGAGAACCAGACAATTGCAACTCCATTTTGGGATAAAGAGTTGGGCTCATGAGAAACGTTTGTCTGGTCCTTAGCTTAGGGTAGGTTTTATGATCAACCGTCATAGTGGCTTGTAGAGAGGGTTAAAGGGAACTCTGGTTGATCATTTTGGGTCAAAAGAAATAATGTTCCTATATACACATCAAGCTCTAGACTAGTAATATGGCAAAATGAAAGCACTGAGTCCTACAGTTCCCTATCATGCATTTCTAGTTAGACTAATCAAGCATTGAGGGAGAGACAAACAGGGACTTGTTTAGTTTAGAGTTATCATCCCTAGAAGCATTCGAAAACGCTGGTAGGGACGTCTGTCTAAAGCTTTGGTGAGAATGTCCGCAATTTGCTCTTCCGTTCTACAGTGTTGCATAGAGATGTTCCCATTTTCAACATTGTCACGTAGAAAATGATGCCTAATGTCTATGTGCTTAGTCCGAGAATGATGCACAGGATTTTTGGAAATGTTAATGGCACTAGTATTATCACAGAGTATAGGAACTGGGCCAAATGACATACCGTAATCCTGAAGTTGGGACTTGAGCCATAGTACTTGGGAACAACATGATGCGGCAGCCACGTATTCTGCTTCAGCTGTGGAGAGTGCCACTGAATTTTGTTTCTTGGATCCCCAAGAGACTAGGCATGACCCAAGGAACTGGGCCATTCCTGATGTGCTCTTTCTATCAACTAGGTGCCCAGTAAAATCTGCATCTGTATAAGCAATGAGCTCAAGGGAACTGTTCCTTGGATACCAGAGGCACAAGTTGTCGTTCCCTTTGAGGTACCTGAAAATCCTCTTCACCTCTTTCAGGTGTGATTCTTTGGGATTAGCTTGAAAACGTGCACATAAGCACACTGAGAACATAATATCAGGCCTACTAGCAGTTAAGTATAGGAGAGAGCCAATCATACCTCTAAAGTTTCTTTGATCGACACTTACCCCTGTTTCATCAGCATTGAATCTGGAATTTGGGGAGATGGGAGTGTCAATGGGCCGTGAGTGGTCCATCCCATACTTGACTAACATTTCTTTGATGTATTTCTGTTGATGAATCCTTGTTCCCTCCTTTGTTTGAGAAATCTGGAGTCCTAGGAAGAACGTGAGTTCCCCTATGAGACTCATTTCAAACTCACTACTCATGAGGTCCTTAAACTTCTCTACAAGAGTTTCGTTAGTTGCTCCAAAAACAATGTCATCAACATAAACTTGAACAATCAAGATATCCTTAGACTCCTTTTTAAGGAAAAGAGTTTTGTCTATGGAACCTCGAAGGTATCCATGAGACAGAAGGAACTGAGCAAACCTGTCATACCATGCTCGAGGAGCTTGTTTGAGTCCGTAGAGGGCCCTCTCCAGGAAGTAGACGTGGTTGGGTAGCTTCTCATCTTCGAATCCTGGGGGTTGGGCTACGTATACTTCTTCCTTAAGGTGCCCATTGAGAAATGCCGTCTTCACATCCATCTGGTAGAGCTTGAATCCTTTGTGGGCTGCATAGGCTATGAGAAGGCGGATGGCCTCGATCCTTGCAACTGGTGCGAAGGTCTCGTCATAGTCGATTCCTTCTTCTTGTCTATAGCCTTGAGCAACCAGACGAGCCTTGTTCCTAGCTACGGCCCCAGTATCATCTAGCTTGTTCCGAAACACCCATCGAGTTCCTATGATGTTCTTGTTTTTGGGCCTTGGAACTAGCTTCCATACCTTGTTCCTCTCAAATTGGTGTAGTTCTTCTTGCATAGCTTGGATCCAGTATGGGTCCTTTAGAGCTTCTTTTATGCTTTTTGGTTCCACCATTGAGACAAAGGCATTAAAATCACAAAAATTATTAAGAGAGGAGCGAGTTAGAACACCTTTTTCATATGGAGTGATGATGTTGTCGATGGGGTGATCTCTCTTTTGTTGGTAGTTTCTTGTTGGGATGTGTGAGACGTCAACTTGTTCCCTTGACTCTTCTCCATCTGTGTCTTGAGTTTCCTCTTCCTCAGGAGAACAGTTATGTTCAGCTTCTTCGCTGGGACTTTCGTTAGGATTCTCTTTGGAGTTCCCTCGTTGTTCCCCCTGAACACTAGATTCTGGTGCATTTTCATTTTGAGGAACGAGAGAATTGGAGACATCTTGTGGTTCTTCTGTTGAAGAGGGAACTTCAAAGGAGCTTTGATCTGTGGAGTTTTGATCTCCTTCGTTGTTCCCTGATTGTGGGGCATTGTTCCCATTTGGATAGTCTTCATCTTTCTTTCTTGGTTCATCCTCGTCGTCGTCTTCTTCTTGTCTGACCAGCTTAAACAGAGTTCCCTTTCCTTGAACCTATGTTCCCATCTTTACAAACTTCTTTTTGAAGATGACGTGAATGCTTTCCTCTATCTTCTTGGTCCTCTTGTTATAGACCCTGTACGCCTTGCTATGGGAAGAGTATCCCAAGAATATCCCTTCATCGCTCCTGGGATCAAATTTGCCAAGGTTGTCTTTCCCATTGTTGTGGACGAAGCATTTGCATCCGAAGGTCCTAAGATGAGCGATATTTGGCTTTCTCCCTTTGATGAGCTCATAGGATGTCTTCTTGATCAAGGGTCTGATCATGGCTCGATTCAGGATATAAGTAGCTGTGGAGATGGCTTCAGCCCAAAAGTACTCTGGAACTCTGCTTTCAAACAACATAGTTCTAGCCATGTCTTCCAAGGTCCTGTTCTTCCTTTCGACAACTCCGTTTTGTTGAGGAGTGCGAGGGGCCGAGAAGTTATGAGAGATCCCATGTTTGTCACAGTATCTGAGGAACTGTGAGTTTTCAAACTCTGTTCCATGATCAGATCTGAGAGCCTTTAGTTTGAGTCCCATGCTGACCTCCATTCTTGTGATTAGGACTTCGAATTCCTTGAAGGTATCTGATTTTGATCTCAAGAATAGCACCCATGTGAATCGTGAAAAATCATCGATTAAAACATACATGTACCTCTTTCCTCCATAGCTTTCGGTGTGCATGGGACCACAAAGATCCATATGAATTAGCTCTAAGGGCCTGGTCGTGCTCACCATCCTTTTGGGCTTGAAGGAGGCCCTTGTTTGCTTTCCTCGAACACAGGCTTCACACATCTTGACTCCTTCAAGGTTGATTCGTGGGAGACCAACGACGAGATCTTGTAGATAGAGTTTCAAGATTTGGTTCATACCTGTGTGTCCTAACCTTCGGTGCCAGAGTTCCGTTTCATCAAGGGAACTTGCTAAGCACAGTTTCCTTGGTGGCTCAAAGTTTGTATCCACCACATATATGTTGTTGGACCTTCTTCCTTTCAGGATGATTTTGTTAGTCTTCTTGTTGATCACTAGACATTCCTTTGAGTCAAAGGTGACGATGTTGTTCCCTTGATCACATATTTGAGAGACACTCAAGAGATTGAATCCCAGATCTTTCACCAAGTTAACGTTGCTGATTTTGATTGATTTGTTGAGTAGCACTTCCCCTGTTCCTATGATCTCTCCTTTATTTTTGTTGCCAAAGGACACGTGACCTCCTTCGGCCTTTGGGTGGAGTGAGGTGAGGTTGTCTTTGTTTCCAGTCATGTGGTTGGAACATCCACTGTCAATGACCCATGTGCTGTTCCCCCTCACTGCCACCTACAAGAAAAGTTAGTTTTTGAGGACCCAGGCAAGATGACTCTTGCCTGGTTCCTTGCAAGGGAAGGCAGTCTCAAATAGCACATAATCAGCAATGTTAATGTCACGAGAGTACTTGTTATAGGCAAGGTTCCTATGGTTGTTTCTTTTAATGGGAACTCTAGCAGGCTTGTTGGTTTGTTGATTCTGCTTGTTCCAGTACTCGTGGTTTTTCTGAGCTTGGGCCTTAGCTTTGGGACAGCTTTCCTTGTAGTGCCCATGAGCACCACAGTTCCAGCAGGTCTTATAGTATTCTCCTAGGTAGTACTTAGGATGGGGTCTCTGTATCCTGTTTCTATCCATAGTTTCCTTGTTGTACACTCTAGACCTGTTTCCCTTAGCTATTTGAACATACAACTTGTGTCCAGTGTTCCCAGTGTAATAATCTACTTCTCCATTCACCCCACTCTCCAGAACACGGATTTTCTCTTCCAAGTGTGCATTTTTCTGTTTCTCACACTGAAGCTCTAGGGCCCTGCACTCGTTCATCTCTTTTTCACTCAGGGGGGACTTCCCTTTTCTAGGGCTTTCTGACTCATACCCTATTCCGTGTCTGGCTGGGACAAACTTGGTTTGGGAACTAGAGGCTTCAGAGTTCCCTTTTGCTTTACTCAGATTTTGTAGAAGGGTGTTTTCATCACTTTCTAGGGTTTTAAGCTCATTCTCAAGTTCTACGATGTGAGACACATAAGACTGAAGTTTTTCTAGAAGGGGCACATAGTTGGGACATGGCTCTAGACCAACTAGTTCAGCATTTGTGTGTTCCGACTTTTCCAACTTCTTTTGCAATTTAATATTATCTTTGACAAGACTTGTGAGAATTTTAAGCAGTTCAGGTTTCTCATAATTTGACAAGGAAGCAAGAACGGATTCGGGGGTTACCTCACTGGGTTGTTCCCCAGTGGTTTCTCCTAAGGCCATGGCACACATGTCAGGTTGAACCCATGATTTAGGCTCTTCGTCTTCATCGTCGCTCCATGTGGCTATGTAGGCCTTTTTTCCTTTTCCTCGGTTGTCCGCCTCCTGAGGGCACTCCTTGGCAAAGTGTCCCTTCTTGTAACACTTGTAGCACGTTACATCCGAGAGGTCCTTTTCAGCAGATTTTCTTTGGGAACTCTGTCCTTTTCCTGAGTTCCCATAATTCTTCTTGAATTTCCCTTTGTAGAAAGATCGAAGAGCTTTTGTTACAAGGACTAGCTCTTCATCCTCATCTTCTTCAGATTCTTCATGTTGCTCCTGTACTGCCTTGATTACCTTTTCAAGTTTGAGAGCTATCCCCTGATGTGCTCGCTTTTGCTCCCTGTCATCTATCTTTCTCTTCTCATATCCCACCAGTTTTCCAAAAACCTGGTGGAGCATAAGAGCCCTGTTTTCGGGATTCTCTTTGAACATCGTTCTTTCGTTTGTCCATTCTCCAGTCAACCCATTGAAGAGTTGTTGAACCTTCATTTTGTCGATGACTTCTTCTTTAGTGATCCCAAGGCCAGTCATCTTGGTGCAAAGTCCCTCAAAACGGGATTGGTAACTATCAACGGATTCTCCTATCTCCATTTGGAAGGTGAAGAACTCCCTTCTTGCGTTCATCTGAAGATCTTCTCGGAGGTCTGAGTTCCCAATGTGCATTTGTTGAATGGCTTCCCACACTTCCTTTGTCGTGTCTAGGTTTGCCACTCTGTCGCAGTCTTGCACCGACATGGCATTCTTGAGGTACTGGATGGCTTTGAAGTTGGCCTCCATGCACTTGTACTCATTAGGTCCCCATTTTGACAGGTCATTCTCAATTGCTGGATCAATTTTGAAGTTCCCTTTTTCAATGACGCACCAAGCTTGGTAGTCCTGGCTGCGCATCCAGTTCTTCATGTCGCGTTGCCAGACTTCGAATCTCCCAGTGATGAGCCTTGGTGGCTTGCTGTTGTTATGACCGACTTGGGTAAGTTCGTGAGCCATGTTTGAAACCTGCGATGCTAACACAAATCTAGAGCAGCCTGCTCTGATACCAATTGTTGGATCGTAAATGAGTTAGCAAGAGCTTGGGAACTGGCTGTTAAGCTGTTCCCAAGGCAGCGGAAGAAATAATCGCAAGTAGTTAAGACACTGAAGAAACACAGTTCCTTATAGAGGAACCCCACTACAACCAACTAGTTGTATGGGTAAACCTCTACCTCCACTTGGAGGATTTTGAATGAATTACTTATATTATTGATTTGTTCCTTAGTTACAACCAGCCAGATTCAAACTTCTCTGTTCCTACGAGTTCTACCTAACTCTAGCAACACTAATGAATCTTCTCAACTGAGTTCCTAAGCGAACAACAATCTCTAAATAAGTAACTCAAACCTTACACCAAATCGCAGTTCCCTTGCTCCTGCGAACTCGGCTTCACCGTCGTCGAGATCAGACACTCGCCGCCGGGGACTTCTCTTCTTCTTTTCTCTTTCTTCTGTTGTGGGTATTTGTGGGTTCTAGGAGAAGTGCTCAATCCGAGCACTATTCATTTGGCTTTATACTCGGGTGAACTTGGGCTTCAATCGCATCTTTCATTTGTGTCCGAAATGCCCTTTGCTTGATGCCCAAGTTGTACTTTCTTCACATGTGACTTCGATTTGAACTAGGTCAACTTCTTGAGATGATCGGACCGTTGGATCAATCGTGACAGTCTGCTCCTCAGACTGTGCCTTCATCCTGTCCAAGACAGGATCCCGTGATATGCGCTGATCGGTCCTTGTCTTCACATGTGGGTTCCCATATCGTGGGAACTGTCCTCTGCTGAGTTCCTTTGAGAGAAACTCTTCATTGTATAAGCCTGTGTTCTCTGGGCATTCCTGGGAGTTCTCATTTCATGGGAACTTTCCTCTTCAGAGTTCCCTTGATGGGAACTCTTCATTGTGTGCTCATTCATGGAAGTTCTTTGCTAAACCTGTGTTCCTTAGAAATACTTGATCAAAGCACATTAGTTCCCTTATAGCGTTTGTCATTATCAAAACTCGGAGAACTGTATCGTTGATCCGATGTATAGAACCAGAGGTCCCAACATCGTTCCAACAATAATCAACCAATTAAATTCCTATAATTTATAATATCCATTTTAATCACGTTAATATCCACACCTACATAAATATTATAGCGGTTACGAATCATCCAGTTAATGTAATAACTAACTCACTCAATTAAATATAGTTATTTATATATTTCCTTATCTTGACCCTTATTAAAATGTAGTTTTCATTTTTGAGTTGGAAAAATGAAGAATGAAGACCAAATGTATACTTTCATAGATTTTATTAATTGCTTATATATGTGTGTGTGTTAACTGTTAACTAAGTGCTCGTTTGGTTAAAAGCGGGAAGTAGAAATCCTAAGAATTTAATTCATAGGAAATGTAATTCCCGCTAATTGAATTTCATGAGATTTGTCAAAATGTGTTTGGTTATAATTAATTACCCAATAGTTAAATTGCTACAACTTGTTTGGTTGAAAGAGAAAAATCATGGGAATTTATTTAAAATTACTATAAGAACCCTTATCCATAAAAAAATAGTAATATAACTCAAGGGTAAATACGAAATTTATAATTTAAAAGGAAAAAAAGAAAAAAAAATAATTTAAATAAAAATGGAGGAAGTTTATCTTACCCACTCCTACTATGGTAATTGCAATTCCCCCATTTTGGAGGAATTACAATTTATGGGAATTTAAGTTCCTGGATTTTTCTGTAAAAATAATCCAACCAAACGCGTATATTAAAAGCTACTTCCTAGGATTTTCAAAATCATGTGATTTTAATCTTTAACCAAACAAGCACTAATGTGTTTGTTTGTTTATTGGCCTATATGTAGGTTAAGATATGAAACAAAAGTGTATATGGCTTAAAATCTTTTCACTTTTACCGTTACTTGAGGACATGGTATATAAACGACATGGTATATAAACAAAATGCTTAAACTACAATTATTTTTGTACAATTTTAACATCATATCTTATATGAAAAAATTCCAAAAAAAAACCTCATTTTACATAATTTTTCCTATCTTTATAAGCCAAAGAATTTAAAACGTTAGCAATTGAAAAATATTTAAATTATGCATTGTAGACTTGTAGTAGAATTAAACGTGACTCGTGTGTAGCACAGGTACATCTCGCTAGTAAGATAATAAGTTTGAATTTTGTATCCAAATATCATACCAAAATTAAATATTATGGCCTCTACCAACAAGCCAGTGAATTCCATTTTCAAATTGTTAGCGGATACCACCTCCCCCCTCCCACCAATGGCTTTCCTTTTTCAAATTTAATAGTGATTTCTTATCCTCTCATGTTCGTTCATAATCTCCCCTAAAATTTCAGAAATTCACCCTCCTCTCTCTCCCTCAAAACTCTGAATTTTTTACCCATTTTTCTACATTTAAGCACTTTGGGAGCAAGTCACCACCTCTGTCCACCACCCCTTGCCATCGGCCACCACCTGTTCTCGCCCTTGCTCGTCGGCGCCGCCCAGAACTGCCAGCCACTGCCCCTGCTCGGCCCCACTAGCAGTTGCTCGTCCTTGGTGTTGTTCATGCATGAGGAAGAAGAGAAAAGGAGTTTGGGGCCTATATTTTCCTTGTTGGGCTGGAACAAGTTTAAAAATTAGGCCTATTTGTATTTTTAAGCCCATCAGATTTCATTTAAGAAGAAAATGAAGAGGAATTCGACCCTATCAATTTCCACCTCTTTTCGTGTGCCCAATTCTGGTCCCGTCTCGTATCGGTATAATTCCCGACTTATTATTATCTTTTATCTAATTTAAAATTATTTTTATATACAAATAATATTTATTTAAGGAAATTTGAATAAATATTATAAATGGGCTATTACTTAGGATTTAATGGAATATTTAAATGCATGCTCATTTAGATAATTTATAAATTTTTATAACAATATAAAGGACCTTGTCATGAAATAATAATCAACTAGTTGAATTCCCGATATTCATGGGTTGACTTTACTAAAGATTATACAATAATATGATATTAATATAAAATTTAAAATACTTATATTCAATATGTAATATCCGCAATATTCCAAGATTTATGAAACGAGTATTTTAATTAAATAATCATTTTTCTCTTAAAATAGAGAGATTAAATATTTTTAATAAAATTAAGATCATATTGCAAAAGATTAGTAAAGTGACAAATAAAAATTTCAATTAAATATAAGTCTTTATAATTTTTGGATTTAATAGGTAATGTATTATTGCAAGGCTAACAAAAATAAAGGAGAGGCAAATAAAAAGGGTCAAGAGACCTTGAACCCGAGACCTCTTACACCCTTCCCATAATCACACACACTCATATCCGCTAGGCTATCTCAATTCATCTACACATATTGGAATGTTTTTAATTATAAACAATCCTATTCTTCTTCTTCCAAGAAAACATCAGATTTGTGCCTGACTGAATTGACGTACAACCATTGCATGTTCCAATTGCTTCCCAATCTCCATTGTTGCTTCTAAGAACATCCAAACTCATCATCATCCTAGGTCATCATCAAACAAGCACACATCTCACCAATCTCTATCTTTCTCCTTCTTCCTCAATAGTCAAAACAAGTCATGGTGGATCAAGAAAAGGCATCAAATTGCCTATTTAAAGGCTGAAAACTTCACCATAAACTCACACAATTCATCTCCTCTCTTTCTCTTAAGCTTCTACACTCTTTTTACCATGAATTCCAGCTATAGAAGCCCTTAATTTAGTTGCTGATTTTTTTCACAAATCACCACAAAAAGTCCTAATTCCTTCCCCAGAGACCACCAGGCCGATGCCCCTTGTCCGTGCGAGCCACCGTCGGCGCCCCTCGGAGCCGCCACCTTGTTGGTGTGCCGCCCGTCCCCTGAAGTCTTCTCTTGCGTTCTGTTTTGCACAGCAGCGTAAATCAGAGAAGGTCCAATCTTTTAATTTTGTTTTTATTAAAATTAAATTAGTTGTCTTTCATATAAATCCAATAGACTTAAAAATATAAATATGGATTTATAATAATAACCTAATATAAATAAGGATCTAAGATCTTGTTAGTTAGACAAGATAAATCCAAACTATTATTTTCCTTGTAGATAGATAAAATTATTATCATGCATGTTATTTTGATAAAAAATAAATCATATGACATGGAAATTATTTTAAATAAAATAATAGGTTTATTATCATTATTTTTATATACATGATAGTGAAATATAAATATCAAGTATACTCTATTTGAAACTATTATAATAAAGATGTAAGTTGTTAGAAAAGATAAGCTCTTAATATTATAAATGCTTGTACATAAATAAAATAAAGGGGAAGAGTTCCGTGCGAATGGGCGCCCAGGTGAGAATTGAGAATAAATCTCGTTCGTTCCTTCCAAAAAATCAACGTCCCTGATTAAACATTCATTAAAAAAAAAAAATACGACACGGGCGAATTTTTCCCGTATTATTCATGTATTTTTCAATAAAATACGGCACGGACGAATTTTTCCCGTATTATTCACGAATTTTTCGAAAAATACATTTTTTATGAGACGCGCCCAATTTGTTCATCAAAACTAGCAATTTGTTCATCACTATTAACAAATTGTTCATCAATACTAACTATTTGTGCATCAAGTTTTTGATAACAATGTTCATCAATTTTGAACTTTTTTTATTTTTAATTTTATTTTTTAACCTTATTTATGTGTTTGAATACAATATTATATAGTTTTTGATGCACATATAATTAGTTCGATATACCAATATTTGTTCATTGATATACTACTATTTGTTCATTGATATAACCTTGTTTGTTCATTGATAAACCATTATTTGTTCATTGATATACTCATATTTGTTCATTGATATACTTCTATTTGTACATTGATATAACCTTGTTTGTTCATTGACTAGGGGAATGCCGCGCGCAGGGCCTATTCGGTCTCTTTTAATTCTTAGCTTTTAGTACATATAAAATTGGTAATTCAACAACAGAAGACACAAACAATGAATAATCAAAAGCCCAATTCATGAATAATAGTATGACTAGCTTTGAAGAGTGCATTCAACTCAACAACCATTTGTACAAGCAAGATTGCACAAATGAGCCAATAGAGACATAGATTGTAACGAAGACTCAAAGGAGACATAACAAATTGTAAGGAATTGTTGCTTAGTTGCCAAAATCGATACATAACTCTTCAAATTGATCACTTGTGGATTGAACAGTTGGACTGCGATGCACATTCACAACATGCAAATCTTTTCAATACAAATCGTAAGCCAATGGAATCCACTCTGCAGAGATAATCTCGGCCATAAAAAATCTCCTAGATGGTCCAAAATTACTGGTGAATCCATGTTTAAGTCAATGTGATTATGCTACTTTTAGATGAAGATTACAAGAACCAATTATAATACAGAACCTAAAAATGTAAGACAATGATAGCTTTTTTCTAGCATAACTAATGATGCATACTTCCATACAAATCATACACATGTAATTGTGTAAGAGATGATAGACACCAACAAGTAACAACATCAAAATTTCAGAATTAAACCACAAGAAAAGGACAAGGATTTCAAAAGTTCAGTTCATCCGCTGTACCAACAAAGTATAGAATCCAGCAAAAGAAGCTAAAAAGATACACAATGTTGACCGACTACAACAGGCTTTGGCTAATATTTATAAATTTTAGGATAAGACATGTAATAATATAAAGTGTGAAACTGGGAAACTAATTTTTACTTTGCATAATCATTTTTTAATTACTTTTCATCATTTGAAAATCGTGGACAGATTAATCAAGTATAGTATTATCATAGCCAGCAAGCCTGAACAATATGTTAGATTCTTGAGAATATATTAGTCCATATTCCAGATAAAAGTACATTAATATTCTTATAGTCCTGATGAAAATGGTTATCAAACTGTTACATTAAAGAGTACTAAACTAACAAAAAAATACTTAGCAACATAAAAAGAGATTAAGCTAACAAAGCATGGCATTAGTAGAGTGGAATCTCGTATTTATGGAGGTTAAAAAGAAGAAAATTCCATTTCTACCGTTGAGTGCAATACCTTCCAAAAGTATATTGATTAACTTATCCCTGTTTGCCTTTGGCATCTCTTTAAACCTTATTAGTTTCCTAAACATGACAAAGCATCACATTACTGTTATGAAATCAATTATATATGAATGCAGTAGTCCAAAAAAAATCATACACTAAAGCCTTCATCCAAAGTAGATATTTTTTACCTACCCACACTAAAAACTTGAGGAAAATAACACATAGAATTTATGACTATGTATATATCTAGCTTAGCCCAATGAACGATATCAACAATTAGCCAAGAAAGAAGAACAAGCTCAATCCAAATGATACATTCATTAACAAGCTTAATGAGACCCTCAACTTAACCATGGAAATGACAGTCCAGTAGATTCCATGCACAAGGTATCTTCACTCATAGCAGTTAGTGATGACATTTTTAGCTTGATCCCAACCAATACATATTAGAAGAATGTTGATAGATCTTATCAGTAAAATCATCATCATCATCATCATTGACCCAGTGAGGCTCCGCTACAGCGGAATCTGGGGGGGGGGGGGGGGTCAAGATGGGGGTACCCCTAGGGAAAGGGGGTACGCCCGATAGACCCAGGAAAAAACTGAAATTCAGCTATGTGACGATAATAACTGAATTTAGTTAGAATGCACCAAAATTGATATAGGGACTAAATCCATCTCAAAGGCAATGTATAAAAGCCAATGAGCATGAGGATGCACCCCAAACATCCGAGAAAATAGAGAAAAGTTTTTAAGAACTTCAGTTACATAATTTAGCCAAGAGAATGGACACCAGCTAACATTATCAATCCTAAGGCATATTATCCTGATAGTTATTTACAATCCAATTGGATAAAATCTTGATAATTACAAATGAGAACTGTTATTTGATATTACCATCGCATATATAAGTATGCAGGAAACGGAAAGAACTTACACTATTTCTTTTACTTATCAGTAAAATATCCAACTAAATACTAAAGTGATGCAAGTTCAATTTAGCCAAGATAGTGAATACAAAGATCTTAAATAGAAGGGAATGATGATGAAACCCGAAAATTGCATGTGCCTATCCAAACAATATATCAGCCATTATACTAAAAACACATAAACCACTTGAAAGTTAAAACAAACTTTACTTACGCAAGAGCGGGAAGCATGAGTATGAAGAGATGGAGTGGATTAGTGAAAAGTTTCAACCATAGCTAAATTGCCAAAAAAGAAAACAAATTTATCAAAAGAGAAATAGAGAACAAATTCTGAAAGCATAAACAAACATGGTTTTTTTTATGCAGTTTCTATATATACCTGAAATTTTGTTCACCAAAATCCTAGCCGTTTCTGCCCGCTTGAGATTCAAGTGAGCACCTCTGCTTGCATTATAACGATTGTCATCCTGTGTAATAGGCATATAAAAACAGTTATGAGTACTGAGTTAAGATGTAAAAGAAGACTATCCACTAAAACATGGCGAGATCAATATGCTAATAAAGAAACCAAATTGAGAACCATGACCAAGTCAAGTATGATGAATTTTGTTAGCTATTGTAGCCAAAAATTGGCCAAAGGCTATCTCATGAAGTGAGAAAAATGGGTGAATTTCAAAATAATCTTCGGTTGTTCAACCAAATGCAGCTTTATTGTCAACAAATGGAAATTTAGATGTATAATTAAATATTCAATAACAGACTATTGATCAGACCTGAAATTGCTCATAATTGTAACAGATTAAGCCACATGAATTGCAAGAAAAATTCAGGGATGAGAAAATGTGAGACGAAGTTGAGTTCCCTCCATAAGCCCTATAAAAAAAAGCCTAAATCAAAGACAAACCCAAATTATTGGATCTAACCAACAAGAATTTGAACAAATGCTATGGGGACTTTAATCAAACACCTGGTATACAAGTGTTAACTATGTAATTAAAATTCACATGAAAAAGCAACACCAAATATGACAGTAGAGAAGGATTAACAACTAATTTGATTACTCAACAACAACTTACCCAAGTTCCAAACAATCCAATCTCAACCCTAATTTCGAATGTAAACCCAAATTTCACAAATTCATAAGGGATAGAGGGGAAGTAGCCCACCTGAAATCTTCAAGCTTGAAGAAAGGAGACGGGATGGTCCGGGTTCGTCAGTCTTCGACGGCGGCGAACAAGCTGGGCACCGAGCGGTGGCGGTCGAGAGGGAGGCGGGAGCTGCAGAATAGAAAAGAGAAGGGGTAGTATAATACTCCGTAAGAAATAAATTACAGGCTTTTTATTAAAAGCTGAATGAAAGACTGTTGACTAAACATATTGCCAAAAGCACTGCTACTGTTCATAAGGAATTGTACTTTCATTTATAGGTTTTTTGATATATCTTATTTGTGAATAGAAATATACTTATGTTTATGTGTCAATACCATCAATTTATATATTTATGACTATTAATACCATTAACTTGTATATTTAGGACTATCTATTTGTGCATTTTTTATATTTATTTTTTGCTTTTAAGGCTATCTTGAATGCAAAGGGTAATACAAATTAAGTGTTGGCTAACTTGTCAATACGAATGAAGTGCTCAATGTAGTACCTAAACAAAATAAGTTTGATTTAGAAACTTGAATACAAAGAATAATAGATAAAGAATCTGACTTTGCAATAATATGGTGTATGCTAAGAGGTTACTAATGAACAAACATGCATTTTAGCAATGAACAATTATATGAAAAGGCAATGAACAAATATGCAAAATCAATGAGCAAATATGTACAAACCGATGAACAAATATGCCAAATCCAATGAACAAATATGAATATAACAATGAAAAAATATGCATGTATCAATGAACAAATATGCATAAACCAATGAACAAATTGATGTTACTAATGAACAAATATGCACAAACCGATGAACAAATATGTCAAAACCAATAAACAAATATGCCAAAGTGTTGATGAACAAATCCACATTGTTGATGAACAAATCCGTAGTATTGATGAACAAATCCACAATACTGATGAACAAATCCACATTTTCGATGAACAATCTGGGCGCGTGTCCTATTTTCGTTTTTTTTTTCAAAAATACGCGAATAATTCGCCAAAAATTCGCCCGTGCCGTTTTTTCCCCTTTTTAAGTGAAATGATCAGCGCCTTTGATTTTTCTTGATCCAGTGGCTCTTGTTCTTTCTTATTTCGCACATGAGCATCCGTTCGCACCTGAACCGGACTCTAAAATAAATACTTGCATGCTTATATTTTATAAAATAATGTTTCTAGACATGGAGAACCTTTTAAATAAAACTAGATGGACATGCATGTGCATATGCACGGGGCATTTATTTTACGTGTACTTATTTTTTTAGTCTTATTTTATTGTCTTAGAAAGTAAACTTTTGCGGGTTGAGTTTGTAAAAGGAAACATTGCACCAAGACACAACCAAGAACAGACTGGGTGGAAAAAACCAACTTTAGGCTTCTATAAATTAAATTTTGATGGGTCTAAACTAATGGGTGGATTGACAACATCGAGAATTATCATCAGAGACTCGAATGAAGGGATTATTGATATGGCAACCTCGAAATATGGTAGTGCTTCGGTTTCTAAAAATTGAATCGCTAGCCTTAATGAAGGAGTAACAAGAGCACAAAATATGGGCATTAGGAAATTGGAAATTGAAGGGGATAACTTGATCGTCTTAAATGCTACTCCGTATAAAGAAGCAAGGCCAATATCCGTGGGATGCCGATATAATAATTTCAGATATTGTTGTCTCTCTACAATGATTTGACTCTATTCGAATTACTCACGTGAGTAGGGAGTGTACTGTTGTGGCCGATAAAATAGCTAAGTTGGGTCATATCTCTTTGCTCGATTCCATTATAAATCATTCAGAACTTCATGTTCCCATCCACTAGGATGCTCTAGGACGTCCCTGTAATGAGATCTCCTAATTCTCACCTTATCGGAAAAAGAATTGTGCACATGAGGTGCTTCGCATGTGACCTCTCATACTTGCCATCTGTCCACTGGGATTTCCAAAGACCGGGCAACAAGAGCCCGCCTCTCTAGGCATGGAAACGGGTTGGGTTGGGGACGGGTAGACTACTTCCGTCACTCGACTCGACTTTATCAATTGCCCACCCGACCCGGTAAAAAAATCGACGTGTGTCACTCAAAACCGAACCACCCAAAACCCATCGGTTTTCGGGGCATGTCGGTTTGTTTTCAGGTGTTGTATAACCTAGTCAATAGACATGTCAATCGGGTTGGATCGTTTGGGTTCGGGTTCGGTTTCGTTATGGGTCACGGGTCAATCGGGTCAGGTTGTAGCAGGTTTTCGGTCGGGTCGGGTTGACCAACGGGTCTAAAATATCATTTTTTAAAGATTATTAAAATCAATTTGTAATTAAATAATAATATGTTCTTTTTATGTATTTTAATAATAAAATATATTATAAGTTCAAATTAAATTTTATAAATTTTATAAATATAATAAATCGATCAATCCAACGGGTTTCGGGTTCTATTGGGTTCAGTTTATTTTGGGTTTCGGGTTCAAATTTGCGGGTCTTGAACTTAAAATTTTCGGGTGGTTCGAATCGGGTTTGTGGGTTAGGTCAACTTTTAACATCTATAATAGTCATAGACCAATCTCAATTACAATAAAAATAGTTAACATCATTTCCATTACAATATGTCAACATATGGTTTTCAATTAAACGCAACTAAAGTTAAATGATGAACCCAAACTTAGAATACAAGTCAGGTGAGTAGTAACTAATCTCACTGATTTGTTGTGCACTTGTAATTATTTGTTTTCCGATAGATTTTTCATCAAAGGTAATACCTTTTTCATTGTTTGTTCTGAGTTTTCAACAAGCTCAACCTACTTATATATAATCATCTCGGTCACTCATATAGGAAAACAAATTTTGGCTCATTTACTCAAATAGGAAATCAGATTTGCTTTTTTACCAACGAACAAATCAGTTTTCTATATAGGAAATCAGATTCAACCATCAGACAAATGAACAATAAAGGAGGAGAATGCTCTAAATTTAAAAAAGATTATTTTAATTAGAAGCAAAATCCAGGCAAATAATTACAAGTGCAGAACAAACAATGAAAAAGGTATTACCTTTGATGAAAAATCTGTCGGCTTTGATAAATTTCTAGGGACCTAAAATGTAGGTGGATTACAAGAGTCACACAATCAAACAATTGTAAGAGTCAGAGAAGATGACCGGTGGCGACGTCGGTGTTCTTGTGAGTGTGAGCCTGAGTGATAGCCACTGGGGGTTGACGATTGGGGATTTGGGGAGTGAGGACTTCACTTGGTCATTTGGGAACTTGGGGGTGAGGCGACGATGTTCAACAATGAGGAATAGGAAATGGAATGGGTTGGGGATTTAGGGTTAGGTAAGGTAAAGTTTATACACTAGAGGTAAAAAAATTAATATATTATAATTAAACCCGATGAGTGGGTCGGGTCAGGTCGGGTGATATGCTCACCCGTAAACGAACCCGACCCATCACCCGAATACCCGAAAATCGTTTTTCACCCGCATTTTGTCAGTTTTTCGCCCCTTTTGTCCGGTCGGTTTTGTCGGGTGCCCATTGGGAGTAGGTGAAATTCTCATGCCTTTGGCTTCGTTCAGTAACGACTAACGGAACTGAATGTAGCTGGATAGATGTAAGCTTGTTTTCGCAAGCTCTGTGCAGTGTGTTCGACAAAAATTTACCAGCTAGCATAAGGAGCTGGAGAGAGCTGTAATTTTGCCCAAAAAACAATCTGGGTACCCCCAATTGGAAAGAGCTGGAGTAGCTTGTTGTTTTTTCCTCCCATTTCTACCTTCATCTCTTGCCTCTTCCTTCAACACATAAAACTCCATTAATTTATCACCGCAGACAACCTCCTCAAAGCTACCATGACACCGTCGTGGACCTCCATAAAAGTCGTCGTCAACGTCCTCCATTGAAGCTGGTTTCGGCAATGCCCCTCGATCTCCACTTCTCAACGGAAGCCTCCTTCAAAGCCGGCACGCGAAATAAGGTAGACGAAGGGCTAGATGCAAGCTAGACCATGTCACCATTACAAAGTTTGAGCAGTGTTGGGCAGAGTCGAGGCTGAGAGGTCGGTGACATTGGCGTTAGAATTTACAAATTAGGGTTTGAGAATTGAGATTTAGGGGTAAATTTTGGGTTGGGTGAATATGAAATAAAATCAAAGTTTGGGCTTAATTTTTTGACCATGAAATTGAAAATAGACGGATTTGATTTTGGTTGTTCTAGATGCAATTAGACAAAAAGGGCGGATGGAATAGTTCAATAAAGAAGATGAATAGTAAGATGACATGAAAATTAAAAAAAGTTATAATGTCATTTTTAGTGATTTTACCCGTTATTCAGCTTGTGATCCGGAACACTCAAATAATAGATTCGACTCCTAATTCTAATTCCAATTAAAGTTCCAGCTCCATTCCAGGTCTATCTACTTGACTCAGCTAAGCTACAATCCCAGTTAATGCAGCCGAGCGGAGCCTATACCTCTCACAAACTAAATGGTTCGGATCGACCCGAGTTATATATTTGCGGTTCGATCATCGGTCCAGAAATTTCTAAAAGCCGGTATTCGGTTCGGTAGGTCCGCACCATCAATTTGGGTTCGGTAGGTCCGCACCATCCCAATCCCCGTTCTCTTTCCGTTCCCATTTGCCTCTCTTTTGCATTTTTTGCATCTCCCAATTCCGACCTCAATCTCTCTCCCAACGACGATCAACGCCATCGGCCTCCCCCACCGACTACCCTCTCCTTCTCCTAGGGCGAAACCCGCTCCACCGCTCGCTTCTCCACCTACCGACCACCTAGACTACGTCTTCAATTCATCGGAGGACCAACCTTCCACCGCCGCCGGCCGCCGACCACCAAGATCTTTCTCTCTCGACACACCCGCATTCTCACGTTTTCGCGGTATGTGAATTGTTTTAATTTTGGCTTCGTTTGTTTAATTTTATGTGGATCTGAAATTGTTACGTAGATCTTTCTCTCGCTTTCGATTTTGTCTTGCTTTTTTACATTGGTTTCTTTGTTTCGATTTCCTCTTGAGTTTTTTTGGCCCCTTCTCCTGGAGTTAGCTTACCACTCTCTGTCCGGGCTCAACTGAGCAATATTTTGCCTGTGAGGATTATGATTTTGTTTGGGCTCGACTGACGGACTCTTTACGGTTTCGAAGGTTAGATTTTTATCATTGTGTGTTTTGGTGAATCTAGGGTTTCTGTTTGGGGCTGTGTATTGCGGGGTGTTGAAACTTGATAGGCATGTTAGGCATTTCGACTTTGTAGATATTACGAGGAAGAAACTGAAACTTGTCTAATGTACTTCTCCTTTCTTTCTTTTGCAAAATAATGAAATTTCATCAATCTGATGATTGTAGAAGTGAAACATTGGCTATTGTAGAACAGAAGTTTTTCAATAAAATCAAGGTGCAAGGATGGGGAATGCTTTTTAACCTGTTTCCTTTTCAAAAGAAAACAATTTTGTGGGATCATGGTTTCAATTTTCTTTTCCTTTCCCTTTTCAAATTTCCATTCCACCTTCCCCAACCAAACAGGTAATCAATGACCGCCAACAAGGAGAGATCCTGTTTTTGGTCTTATGAGATTTCTATAAATTACTACGGTTCATTTCTTCAATTTGATTATTTTCTTTATCTACTTGATTTTGTTCTCTACTTTAAAATTTCATCATGGATGTGTATGATATCATGCTATAATTTAGAAATCTGATCACCCACTTTTTGATTATGATATCCTGTTATTTGGGTGTGGGCATGTGGCATCATGACCGGGCCATATTGGAAAAGCTGATCTGGGATTTCAGCTATCCAACCTGACTCTACGAGTATCTTGATCGGATTGGATACTTGACGATTAACAGATCCAGCAACGAGAAGATATGATTCTCAGTTTGAGCCACAGTTTTCAAGCTGCTTACTTTAAGTTCTTATTTTTAGACTATTCTGTTTGATTTTTGCTAGAGATTTAGTATAGCTTTAGTTGTTTAGAAACAAATTGCTTATATTTGTTTCATTAGCTTGAGCTCGCAAAGATGATTATCCTGCTTCTATAAATTTTTTTTGAAATTATTATTCTTTGTTAATTAGCATTATTCAATTCCCAATCCGTTTCTAGTAATTTAAGTCCTTGTTCCATATCTTACTTATTCTCCCTCTCTAAGGTCAAGTTGCTGTTTTGAAGAGATGAATACTAGACAACGTTTCCCTGGGAATGGATACAGGTCTAATGTGGTTCCTTCCCGAATATCACCCGAAACTTCCATTAGAAGTCACCCAAATTTCTCCCATTCAGATAGTCGCTACATTCATCGTCCTTTTGGACGCATGCATCCCAAATCTCCTTTGTCTATGCCACATCAGGTTTCTCGAAGAGGGAATCTTTTCATTGAGGCTGGTCGATTGGCTGTTGATTATTTGATTTCCCATGGGTTATTGCCTCCTGATGTGCTCTCCACCACTTCCTCCAATGTAAATTCAAAGATCAATGATAATTTGGAGTTTAATCAAAGGCATCATGAAGTAGCAGAAGAAATCATCTCTCCTACAGAGGGCCAGTCAGCTGCTCCAACTAGTTCAGAAAAGTCTCTTTCGGCTGATGATGCTTATGAGACAGGTAAAAGGTCCCCTCTGCATGTTAAAGAAAAGAGAAGATTATTGCGGCCTCTTTCTAGCACTGATCAGAGTGATGAAAATGGAAGAGATGGATCTTTTTCTGGTAAACCTAGTCCTCCTGCTGATGTTATTGCTAATTGCAATAATGTTCACTTACAGCAGAATGCTAAGGAGGTGGACACTGACATTGCCAATTCTATAGATGATGGTGCCCGTTTTAAGCAGTATCAAGATGAGATATCCTTGAACTGCCTGAAAAATAATGGGGCTTCTAGTGTTGATGATGTTACCCAAAATACTGACAAGCTGAGTTCTATACATGTAGAAGTGGGAAAACAGAGCAACAGGTCTAATGTAGAGGAAAAAGATGTTGAGAAGTCAACTATCCACGACAGTGAAGGAGAGACTGATACTTCTAGAAAGGATTGTGATGGCTTGCTTAAGTCGTGCAATTCTGAGTTGTCTACAAAATCTTTCCACAGTTTTAGACCTGCAGATATGAATTTACTAATGATGGTTGATGGGAGCAACAATATTTGCCAATCCAGATCTGCTGCACAATTGACAATGCCAGTTAATAAAAACTTGACCAGTGATTTGTCAGGTATTAGACTATCAAATTAATGCTTTATTTCAGTTTGCAATAATCTGGGTCCTATTTTGTCAAATATGAGCAATGACATGTGCAGGTTCTTCTGATTATGAAATTTCTGGTCCCATTGGCAAAGTTAGGGGTGAAAAGCGATCCTTAGAAAATAAAGTTGCTATAGACAATCCCAAGAAAGTGAAAGACTGGCCAACTGATTTGCACAATGAGGGCTCACAACTTTCAGTTCCAGAAAATGATCGCATAGGTAACCAGGAGCTGCTGCCTTTACCTGGGAGGGTTGCAATTCAGGCTGTAAATCAAGACAGTGTTGCTACTGGTTCCATGCTTCCAAAATGTGGTATTGGGCCATCTGTGGCATATTCAGAAGAGAAGCAATTTTTTCCTGGTTCTTTCAAGATCTGTGATCTTAATCTTATGGAAGTCTCTGATGCTAATGAGACTCATGATGATTCTACAATTGCATATTCCTCCAATTCCTTGCCAAAGAAAGACATATCAGTTGATATTGATCTTTCAATGAGCAACAGTTGCAATTTGAACAATCTGTATAGTAAATATGAAGCCCCTAGTAAAGGTGTTCAAAGAATAGATCTGGAAAGTGATCCTCTGCAGGGCGATAAAGGCATCCATAATTCTGCAGAAAGGTATTTCTTATGATTGTGATTGCCTCCTTTCCCCTTGATTATTCCAACTAGTTTTCTTTTCTGTGGCATTTGTGGTTTATCATTTGCACTATAGATATATGTTACAATTTGTTGCAAGCTCAGAATTGGCTCATGGGATATGGTGCTCATAGCTATTTCGATTATACAGGATGCAATCTGACTTTCCAGGATTAGAGAGTTTTCCAAACCACTTGCAGAGTTCTAGTGAGAATCCTGATGTGCAGGATGGATATGGACTTATGCTCTCAGAATTTATTGGTACTGATATCCAAAACTGTTCTTCTGCACAACCAGGGGTTAGTTCTCTGCAGAATGAGATTGGTCTGCATCATGGAGAGGTATAAATCCCATCTATTTATTGAAGTGAAAATTTCATTTATTAGGCCTTTTTCAGGTTTCTACTTGTAACTAATATTGTTACCATATATGGGTGCCATCAAGTTATCTTTTCAGAATTCCTCGTCTTTTCTGTAATAATTTGTGTTTATTATGTAGTGATTCAACTCTATGTTTGTGGCTTCAATAAGCTTCCCACTGCACACCAATGACAATGCATGTTCAGATGTGCATTCCAACAAGTGATAATGTAATTAATCACTTGTTGGAATGCACATGATTATAGAAACAAGGTCATTGATATTGGAAGAACACAAAAATATTAATTATATGGTGTAATAAATGTCTTAATGATAGGATTAAATAAATGATACTACGTAAACAAGAAGGTAAATTAAGGGCATTGCATTATCCATTAGGATTATAGTGGTGAGTGAAACTTTGGTAAATTACACATATTTACATATTATTCTAGAGAAAATGGGGTGAGACGTGCCTCAGGATGTCCAGGTCCCAAAATGTCTGTGTTTCATAGCATTCTACTATTGCAGCTAAATACATGTTGTGTTATGCTTCAGTCCTTGGTGTAGTTGTTATTATAGGTTAATCATACAAGAGGATTTTCTCTTATCACATGAAATAATGTTGAAATTTATTAGTTACAATAATGTTGATCGCAAACAAAATATAAACCTTATTTTTGGAAGCACCTTAGAGATAGAAATTAAATAGATTTGATACTATTATTTATTGGTCCATCTTATCTACAATTTTGTTTTGATTAGCATTCATATTCTACCCGGAATCTTATTTCATCTGTTAGGACTTGGACGTTCCCTTCTTAATTAGTTTTTGGATATTGAATATGTTTGATTTAGTTTTTGTCCCAAATTCATCTCGTTTTCATTTCTATCTGGGTTCTTGATCTCTATTAGAAGCTTTATTTAAATGTGAACCTTTTAGAAATGATTTTGGGTTATTATTATTATTATTTGTATGTTAGTTCTGGTTTAATTTCAATTTCCAATGGAAATAGGAACTAATGGACTTTTCCTAATTATTGCAGGGCATTCTTAGTGATGATGATCAAATATACATGTCACTTGGAGAAATTCCACTAAGTATTAATTTACTGCATTTTGGTTCTCTATTGCTTAATTTTTTATTTGGGGGTTATATTGGCTTTATAGTCAAATCTTTTGAGGCATTCTGTCATGTCCATCATTACTCCCTTCCATAATGCCTCTCCATTAAGCTCCAACTTCTGTTTCCTTTGCATCTAGATGTGAGCCAGCTTGTGCAATATTATTTTTATTTTTAATTCTGTGAACTTCCTCTTGTGCAAATTTAGACATCATTAATTGTATGATTCATGAATAGTGACCATTTATCTTAGATGGAGCTTGCACATTAAGTTTGCCTTGAATATAGTGAAAGGTTATTTTTTCTCTTTCCTTGCATCCAGGTTGTGTACAGTAATTTTTCTTAATATTGATGAAACTTTACACATTATTTCAATGTTTCAGGTCTTTTGCGGTCCTGGGACCAACCACCGCAGGATTACGATAAGCCATTTTAGGTTCGGTAGGTGCTCAACCACTCAATTATCATGTGAATTGATTCCATGGATAACCATTTGTTTCAACTTCTTGTTAAATAGAATGTATAAATTGGTATGATAATTTGGTATTTGAATGTATTGTCTTTTAGCACCTCTATGTATGGGGCATCTTGTGGAAAGTTATGTTGTAAAAGCCTGGTTTGGTGGAATAAGCAATCCAACAACATGTGGCAATTTTGAACCAGAATAAAGCTAACGTAGAGACCATACATCGTTAGGCTAACTGGTCAAACTGTCTTGCCCAAACCAAATCCATGAATATTTTGAATGCTCGTCATTTCCTTGAATGGTTACATAGGAAAATCAATAGCTCTTTCAACTTTTACTGTCTTCACAGTTGCACATTGACCATAATAGCTGTTTATCAGGGTTCCATTACCATTGAGCTCCCACAGCTGTAGAAAGAAGATCAATTACAGATATAACCATGATTCTGATGAATGCAAATAATTTTTTTTTACTAAACCATTATACTCTTTTGATTTTTCCTTACTGTACAGGAGAAGTGTAACTTGCCGCCTTCAATCTAAGTCAGGAATACTGTGATATCTGCAAAGCTATCAAACCTGGAGAGAAAGCTAGCTCAGTATTCATGCAAGTGCAGGGGAGACGGTTCTATCTCAAAAGATGTTGAACCTCACCATACAAGTTTGTTCGTTCTCAACTGTTAGTCATGTAAGATTCTGTATAATTCTAACACCGTCTCGGGTCCTGAATTAGTGTAAAATAAAAATGCCATAGGATGGCTTTCGGAATTCGGATTGCAATGAGATTAGGAATGTTGTATATGGATGCTGCAGTTGCATCGAAGCCTCGTTTTCCACAAGAGCAATGGGAAGCCATATTTTCCAGTCTGGATCAGAGCGAGTGTAATAAGATAAGTAAACACACTTATTTTTGGATTTTGAGAGTGGTTGAATTACATCCTATGCTGTACCTCATCCTCATACGCTCCCACTCTTTAAACTTTTTTTTTTTCTTTTTCGAATTGTGTGCACAAATACACCACTGGCAAATTAGTTTAGTTTTATTTTATTTGTTAAATAAAGTAAAATAAAGAAATGCAAGCTTAAGCTCTCAATTGAGTCCTGACGCAAATCCGATTAAAAAGTTGGTTAGTGTATGACCGACCATGTGACGACAGCAGACTCAGTAATGAGTTGTAGAATAATGAGGGTGAATTGTCTATTTTTGGTCAAGTCGAAGCCCTTGAGGGTCAACTGTCAATTTTGGTCAAGTTGAAGCCCTTTAGAATAATGAGGGTCAATTGTCAATTTTGCTCCAGTCGAAGCCCTTGTAGAATAATGAGGGTCAATTGTCTATTTTGGTTAATCGATGCCCAGAAACAGAAGGTGTGGGATTTTAATTACGATTTTTCTAACCTATGTCCGGCATAGGTTAAGAGACTAAAAATGGTAATATATTTGGAATTTGTATTTATTTAGATTTAATTATTGTTTCAATAGGGTTTATTAGTTTCCTATTAGGGTTTTAGTTCCCAAATTTAGTACTCTTAACCTATGCCCTTAGGGCATAGGATAGAAAAACCGAATTAATTAGGGGGAAATTGCATTTAACCACCCTTTATTTTGCACTTTTTACAATTAACCATCCTTTATATTTTTTTCTACATTAACCACCCCTTATTTGTAATTATGTGCATTTAACCACCCATTTTAATGAAAAACGTCATTTTCTCCGTTAAGTAAAGTAAATTACGTTTTTTTTCTTTATTTTAAAATTTTATTTACAATAAAGGAAAAAACATAATTGACACTTTTAAGTTCCAATACGTACGCCGATTTTTGCAACACTGGCCTAATTTCCTCCGTAATATATAATTCCTTCCCTCCATCCAATAGCGAAGAGGAACCACGACTGCTAAAGCCTGCTGCCTCTCCACCCTCGTCTACCATACCTGGCGCGCCAGGAACTTGCTGCTCCACCAGAATACCACCACGTCTGCTGAAGCCTGCGCCCAACAAATCATATGCTCAATGAAGCTGAAAGCTCACACGAGTTGGTCAAGGAGCAGTCGTGGCTTCACCTCCTGGAAATCCGCTCTTGGCATTTAATTTTTTGTTTGCTGAAGCCTGTAACTTTTTGTATCTCCTATGCTTATTCTCTTGTAACTGCTGACTGCAAGCTTTTTGATCTTTGCTTGCCTAGCTGCTGTACATCCCCCTTTCCCACTTTCTAATATACAAAACCCTTTCAAAAAAAAGAAGAAGAACCACGACTTCGCTGATGCAAAGACCAAGGGTTTTGAATCTGATTCTGACGACTTTGAGCGTCCCTTGGAGTCGATCGTGTCTAAGTTGATGGACGACGGATTGAGATTCAAAAGGTTGAGATGTAGGCCGAAATCCAATGATAATGACATTTCAAGCTCAATTTATTCCTAAATTCTTTTATTTATTGTAAATAAAATTAAAAAAGAAGGGCAAAAACGTAATTTAATTTACTTAACGAAGAAAATAACGTTTTTCATCAAAATGGGTGGTTAAATGCACATATTTACAAATATGGGGTGGTTAAGTGTAGAAAAAAATATAAAGGGTGGTTAATTGCAACAAGTGTAAAATAAAGGGTGGTTAAATGCAATTTACCCTTTAATTATTTATGACTTTTGCCCTCAGCTATGCAATCACCTATGCGGTCGACTCCAGCGGTCGACCAAAATTGACAAGTGTTGCGCGAGTAACTCGAGCCTCCTCCCGCCTTAGGAATTAGGATGGTCCATCAACAACTAGTACTCGAAGGAGTCTTTTCATGGCTATAGACAAGAGCAATGATTCGTAAAGCAAAAATGGGATTTCTCCATAGATTTCCTTGTATTTCTTTGTATCCAATGTTACGTATTACATGATGATTGTGTTTGTCTTAACCTGAGCTCGAACCCATACTTATACTACGTTTTACAATTTGTAACCGATGACCCATTAATCTCCCTTTACAATTAGTACATCAAATTACAACTTATTAAATATGGTTATGTTAGATAGCCCTTCAGAGACCCTCTTCAATGACCTTTAATTGAACACTCAAGTATTGATTGAATTCCTTCTAGAAACCACCAATTCATCTTCTAATAGTGTAAATGGGTAGTGCAGCGTAGGAAGCAGGTGTGGGGACATAGTTGCTTCATGGGAGAAGTGGTTGGAAATCCTAGCCCAAAATTTCACCCAAAATAATCTACGACCCTCCACTTGATTAGCTTTTGGATTTTGAAATTCGAAGGGCAAAGATAGTTTTTACAATCATCTTGATTTGATTGATTTAAGCAGGGTCATTATGGCATCCGATACCAAGAAGGGAAGGGGAGATGTGGCAGCCTCCCGTTCACCTAGGGATTGAAATGTTGTAGCCTCTCATTCACTAAGCATCAACTTATATCCGTATCATCAAAGCCACCTTCTAAAGAGGGCTCTCTTTTTGCTTATAGAAACACCAAATGCCCTTCGTCCATATTCTATACCGAAGCCACCCCTATAGAGGGCGCTTGCTTATGCCCTCCTTCTATGTTCCACATCGAAGCCACCCCTTACAGTGGCTTCTCACTTATCATCGTGGCACGTACAATGGCCTTAGCATGAGCATGCATCAAGAGTCCCATGGAAGACACAGACATGGCATCCTCCTCCTCGGTGGCTATCAAGGTCGGGATCACATCAAGACCAAGGAGCTCTGGAGATAGGTTCAGGAGCTACTTGATCTTGGCTACATTCGTAAGTCGTTGAGCCCTTGCATCGTGCCCGTCATTCTCATGCCTAAGAAGGACGGAATGTGGCACATGTGTGTCGATTGTCGGGCTATTAACCACATCATTGTCCAGTACCACCACTCAATACCATGGCTCGACGACATTCTTGACGAGCTCCACAACACTACCATTTTCTCCAAGGTGGATTTGAAGAGTGGCTAACACCATATACACATGATGGAAGGAGACGAGTGGAAGACTACTTTTAAGACTAATTACAGTCTTTATGAGTGATTGGTGATGGCCTTCGGCCCACCAACTCCCCGAGCACGTTCATGCGCCTCATGAACCATGTCTTTAGAGAGTACTTAGGTAAGGTTATCATTGTCTATTTTGATGATATCTTACTATTTTCTTGTTGTTTATCTGACCATGTGGGACATTTGAGGCTTGTACTAGTGAGACTTCTTTGTGAGACACGTTTTGGCAATTTGGCCAACTGTTCTTTTGGTAGCTCCTCCACTGTTTTTCTTAGATATGTTGTTTCCATGGACAATTTACATGTTGATGATAGCAAGGTTTGAGCTATCCGGGATTGGCCTATTCCTACCACATCCACCAAGATATGCTCTTTCCTTGGCTTAGCCGGTTCCCACCACCGATTTATTTCCATGGATAGTTTACAAATTGATGATAGAAGGGTTATAACTATTCGAGATTGGCCTACTACTACTCTAGCCATTGAGTTGAGCTCTTTCCTTGGCTTAGCTGGTTTCTACCGTCGATTTATGCACGACTTTAGCTCCATAGTCACACCTCTTCATGCTTTGATGAAGAAGCGATCCATGGTCAAATGTTTTAAGGCTCATAAGAAGGCTTTCCAAGCCTTGAAGCATGCATTGAGCAACACGGGCAAGCCTTTTGAGGTGGAGTGTGACGCTAGTAACATTGGCATTAGCGGTGTGCTTCACCAAGATAGGTGTCCTATTGCATACTTTAATGAGAAGTTATGATATATGATAAGGATCTCTATGCCCTGATCCGCTTCCTAAAGACATGGCAACATTATTTATGGCCTCACGAGTTCATCATCCATAGTAATCAACCCGCCTTGAGATACTTCAAGAGCCAAGCTCACCTTAACCGACTCCATGCTAGGCGGATGGAGCTCCTTGAAAGATTCCCGTATGACACAGATCAAGGGAAGATCAAAGCCAATGATTTATTGAAGACGCTTAGAGGCCAAAGACCAAGACCTTTACTAAGGTCCCGAGCATTCAAGTTCAAGAAGGTTTTCATGGATTCCATATTGTCCTTTGATTATGTTCATCAATGGCGTCCAAGGCCACCAAGAAAGAGGATGAAGTCATAAAAGTTCGGGAAGTTAAGAAGCCCGTCAAATTAAAAACAATGCTCAGTAAAATGGTCATAACTTGGGCTAGAAAATTGATCTCAAGTCCGTTCAAATTGCGTTGGATAGATAATTAAAAGATCTACAACTTTGTAGTTTATGTCGAATCCAAAATCCAACAGAAAAGAGGCGAAAATTGCGATTTACTAAGAGTTGTTCAAGTCTTACGGGAATCTTATCTTTAGTTTTAATTCTATCTTTAAATAGATATTTTATTTATGCATAATTTCGGCCATAGGAGTTTGTTAGATGGCTGAATTGTCTTGCTTTATTATTATTAATATATTTTGAGTTGTTAGGTTTAGTTTTCTTATCTTATAAGCCAGGTAATTATTTATTTGATTTATTTAGATAAGGAAACTTAGATAGTTGTTTTAGTATTATATTTAATATATCTTGGAGAGTAAGGAAGGCTATGATCTTTACTTGTGCTTCAAGGATATCATAGTTTGTATTCTCTATTTAAACTAAGCTTTTTCATTTAATAAAAATTAGATCAGACTTGGAGAATAACTTGGCATAGTTATTCTCGAGTCTTTGGTCCAAAATAACATTCGTGTCTTGTAATCTTCATAACTTTTGCAATTCAACTCCAAATTGAGTGATTCCAATTCGTGTGTTCTTATAATTGAATCCTCCATCATTTGATTCAGTTAATTAGATAAAAGAGAGATTATTTTCGTGCATAAATTCTTCAAATTGGTGCTGGAAATAACAAGGGAACATTGAGAAGACTTGTGGAAGATCGGGACCGCAATCAAACGAGACTTGAGCCTATTGAGTCACGTATAACCGTACGTGGTGATTTACATGAAAGGTAAGGAGAATGTGGTAGCCGACTCCCTTTTTTGCGGGTATGTTCTCCACACTTCTCTTCAGTCTAGATTGCTTGGCTTAATTTTGATTTAGGACTAATATATTATGAATTCATATTTTAAGTCCATCTACGATATTTGTCATGTGTCCTTCTTTATTGATGAAGGGTACTTATATAATTTCAAGAAGGTTTGCATTCTGACCTATTCTATAAGGCACCTTTTGATCAAGGAAGCTTATGATGGACAAGGTCATTTTGGTGTGTGTAAGACGCTTGCAGCACTTTGGGAACATTTATTTTGGCCTCATATGGTAAAAAATGTTACCAAGTATTGCAAGAGTTAAGTTACATGCCAAAAGTCTAAGTCTATATCGAGTCCTTACGGTCTTTACACGCCTTTACCTATTCCGCCAATCCGTTGAGAAGATCTTTCCATGGATTTTATCACGGGGTTGCTCATGTCTAGGTGAGGTAAAGATTTATTTCATAGTTGTGGACTAGTTCTCTAAGATGTCACATTTTATTGCATGTAAGAGTAACAACAATGCTATATTGCTATGGAAGTAGCGTCGTAGTTCTTTAATCATGTAGTAATGCTGCATCGTATTCCTAGAACTATTGTAAGTGATAGGGATACCAAGTTTGTGGGGCTTTTTTGGAGGACGCTTTAGGGGAAGTTAGGTACACATCTATTCTTTTCTATTTTTTATCAACCCAGATGGATGGCTAAAGTAAGGTCAGCAACAAGAACTTTGGCATGCTCTTACAAACGATGTTCAAGGTAAATGCACGCCATAGGGATGACTTACTTTCTATTCCAAAGTTTGTGTATAAGAGGTCTCGCCACTCAGAATATTAGCTTACTCACTTTGAGGTCATCTATGGACATAATCCTCTCACTCCCATGGATATGGTAACGTGGCCCCTACAGTATATAAACCATATAAACACCGTGCACTATGTCGAGCAAGTGTAGTGCTTACATGCTTGCACTTGTGATCAGCTCGAGCGGCGGAACACCCAATATGTCAACCGTGGTCATCACAAGATGAAAAATGAGCCCGGAGACTTGGTATTGTTGCATTTGCGCAAGGAATGCTTTCCCATGACCCATAAGACCAAGCTACACCCTAGTAAAGATGGTCCTTTTTGAGTCCAACACCTATTAGCTATAGCTTCTAGACCCTTATGGCATTCATGGCATATTCAATGTGTCAAACCTCTTCCCTTGTGTTGATACCATGACCCTGAGGTCGAAGTGCAAGGGATCAATCCTTGGGAACTGGATTGCTTGCTTATGATGACGAGGAAGCGGGGATGTTTCCCATTCAAGGGGAGAGAGTGATACAATCCCACCTTCTATGTCTACCATGACGCAAGAGGAGTCTATTGTCATGCGCTCTTAGGCCCCCCTTGACTCGTGCCCGAGCCAAGGCCATTGGTCGCGCCACAATCTCACGCACCGGTACCACACGCATGTTGCTCGTCACTATCATGGGCATCGTTGCCCCACTCCCCAAGACTAGTGTGATGGCATGCAAGGTTTTCGCATCTCCATCGTGTGTTGAGTTCTTGCGAGTTTCTCACCACGCCATCACTCACGGGTACCGTGCCATTGCTTGCGTGCGAGGTTCCTAGATTCCTCCGTGCCAGCCTTGATTGTGTATCCATGCCAGCATCGTGCCACGCGAGGTTCTCCTTAACCCTTATGCCAACGAGTGATCCAGTGACTCTTGCACATGCCATTTCATGAATCGATTGAGTTTTGTCATGCCATGATCTTCCATATTATATTATTTGACAGTTTTTATTATATTTTGGGATTTTTTCCTTTGATTTCCGCTTTTGATCCGGATGTGCATGTGTGCAATGCTTGCCCATGATAGTCCGCAAGGCCTAGGGTTAAGTTTTCTTCTATATATTGTCTTAAACTCTAAGTAATTAGTTTTCACATCGAAATTAATCCAAAAAGAGTGTGTTAGAGTCGAGAGCTTTTCCTCCCCCATTTGGATCCCGACATCACCCCTTCTTGCTTCACAACTCCCTTTCCTCGCACCGAAGCTACGAAAAAGGCTTAATCCATTCAAGCCATCCAAGGAATCGACTAGAGTTCCACATGCCAACACTTGATCCTCACGATCTCGCATATCCTTGCACTTGCTTGTCACCGGTTTTCTATGGTGACCACCCGCTCGCCGATCTCCATGATTTCGGATCCTTGGCATGCCACCATCGTGCCATTGCTTGCTTCCGCAACACCCGAGTCTACTCTTGACCCTAAACCTAACATCGTGTAATTCAATCATGGTCACTTCTAGGATTCAACGAGATGGTTTGAGGACTTCTTGCGCAAGAATAGATCTAGGGAAAATGAGGCTTTTTGATCTCTTTTCAAGGACAGATCGCATTAGTGGGGGAGTGAGATAACCATCGCCCTAGTATGTTCCTTCGAAAGGCCATGGAGGAGTCACAGGGCCTGAAGCGCCTCCTAGATTGAGGTAAGTGGTTACCTTGCTGATGTTTCTTTATGTGCATGCTTCGATGCCTACAAATTATGCGGATTGCACCTGCGCTTGCAAGTGTTCATTTTCTTCAATTAAATGTTGCACTTGAGCTTTTGATTGGCTTCTTGTCATGGCCAAATTGTTTCTTCAGCTCCACAATTCTATGAGATCCCTCTAAAGTGAACCGATCTTTTGGGACATCAATTCGAGCAACTATTGTTGTGGATCTTGAGGATCATAATTTCTTTCCAGGGTTGGAGATCGCTCCACCTCCACCCTCCGATGGATTTGAACTCCTTGGATCATCCATAAATTTTTTGTGTTATGCAACGTCTCATCCCAAGTTATATTGATCTTGGACCCACAGTGGGCACCAAATTGGTTGCGATGAAAAGTGACTAGTGTTTCACCAACAACTAGAGCCTCCTCTCGCCTTTGGATGGTCAGCGACAACAACTAGTACTTAGAGGAGTCTTTTCATAGCTAAAAACGTACAAGAACAATGATTCTAAAAGAAAAAATGGGGTTTCTCCTTGGTTTTCTTTGTATTTATTTGTATCTAATGTTGTGTATTATAGGATGATCGAGTTTGTCTTAACCTTGAGCTCAAACCATACATATACTACTTTTTACAATTCGTAACCGATGAACCATTAATATGCATTTACATTCATTATATCGAATTACAACTTATTAAATATGGACAAGAACAACGATTCTAAAAGAAAAAATGGGGTTTCTCCTTGGTTTTCTTTGTATTTATTTGTACCTAATGTTGCGTATTATAGGATGATCGAGTTTGTCTTAACCTTGAGCTCAAACCATACATATACTAGTTTTTACAATTCATAACCGATGAAACATGAATCTGCATTTACATTCATTATATCGAATTACAACTTATTAAATATGGACAAGTTAGATAACCCTTCAAAGACCTTTTTCAATGGCGTTCAATCGAGCACTCAAAGATTGATGGAATTTCTTCTAGAAACCATTGTTTCGTCTTTTGCCAACATTAACGAGTAGCGTAGCATAGGCAGTGGGTGCAGGGACGTAGCTGCTTTGTGGAGATGCAGCTAGAAATCTTGGCCAAATACTAGAGTGACCAGGATTACTATGTCTACCTCTTTATAAAGCATATTATTATTAAATTTGTTATTAATTTGCATTGGGTCAATTTAGTTATGACTTGTATTACTATGTCTACCTCTTTTGTCTTAGTTAACAATGAACCAGGAGCTGAATTTTCTCCTTCTAGTGGTATTCGACAAGGGGATCCTTTGTCACCTTTTATCTTTGTAATTGCTATGGAATATCTTGCTAGAACATTACAAAATGAATCTACTCAATCATCTAGGCATGTAGGTGTGCAAGTGGTGAAAAATGGGACTTGTATCCTTTTTTTAAGTTTTGCGGATGATACATTAATTTTTATGAACGCTACACATTCCAATATAAATTTTATTAAATATTTCCTTGACAAATTTATTCGCCTTTCAGGACTCGATTAATTATCACAAAATTACTTTCCAAACATCAACTAATATATATAGACCCTCGACCTTGTCTCTTGCTAAAGTTTTCAACGGGTCGGGTCACCCGCTACCCGCACTGACCTGACTCGCAATTTGCGGCGTGCAGGTCGGGTCGCGGGTCGAATTTTGTTATTTTACGGGTCGCGGGTCCGGTCAGGTTAAACTCGCGCAGGTCTCGGGTCGATCCGCGACCCGTAATATTTTTAAAAATATATATTTTTATAATTTTATTAATGTATAAACTATTTTTTTTTATAAAAAACCGTTGGATTTACAAGTTGACCCGCAAACTCGACGAGTTTATTTTAAAAAATACATGTTTTTAGGTAAAAAAAATCATTTTTGACCCGGTTGACTTAGTCAAATGGGTCAAGAGGGTTGACCGGCGAACCGACCTGTTAGACCAGCGACCCGCGGGTGGGGTCTCAAGTCGGGTTGTGAGTCAAAAGTAATTTTTTTTGCGGGTCGACCCAACTCTACCCTTGAGCATCCCTACCTCTCGGGGACTTGCTTAAGAAAAATTACTACTTCATTGGAAAAATATTTTTTAATTCCTATTTTAAAAGGCATGGTTCAAAGTAGCACGTTCTCATACTCGATTAGTAATATAAAAAAACAACTCTGACGAATGGAAATCAAACTCTATTTCTCAAGCTGGGAGGACAATATTAATTCAATCTAATTTGCTTGGCCAAGTTATTTATTTAATGCAAAACTTTTTGATCACAAAAGGAGTTAGGGACGGAATTGATAAGGTCAATAAGACTTTCTTCTCAAATAAACACATTCCTAATCATCATCCACTTATTAGCAGGGAAAAAATTTGTTCTCCGAAAGGGAATGGAAGTGTGGGTCTTCCCACGACCCAAAATGCAAACATAACTCTTCACATGAAACTTCTTTGGAAATTATTGACGGACCCTGAAAATTTTTGGGTTAGACTGATAAATGAAAAATATTTAAGATCGCAAAATCTTTCTCAATATCAAAAAAAACACCTCTTGGCAATTTGAACGTTTGTTGAATATTAGAGAATCCTAATTAAAGGAGTTAAATGGATTTTAGGAATGGAAATACGATTAACTTTTGGTCTGATAAGTGGATTGGGAATTCAAATATACTTGCCTTCTTTGATAATGTTAATCCGTTGCTAAAAGTTTCAACTCTTATCATTGTTCAAAAAACATGGGATTTACCTACACTTAATCAAATATTACCTCTCTAGATTGTAAATCTAATTGCCTTTATCAAGATTCCTCTATCTAATTTTGAGGACCGTGTTTTATGGGTTCCATCTAAAGATGGTCTTTTCTCGGTCAAGTCAGCAGTAGGACATATTGGTGATTCAAGAGTCTTTACATCGAATGGTTTAACTTGAATTTGGAAAACTAAATTACCACAAAAAATACACAACTTCTTATGGAAAGCATGTGTTGATTGTTTACCTACTACAAATAGGTTGAATAGATTTTTTTTTATTGTGTTCCCCATTTTTGCTCCCTTTGTGATATTGAAAATGAAAATTTAAAATCATTTCTTTTTTCATTGCTCGTTTCCAAAACAAATGATTGCAAAATTAGATGAAAAAATTCAGTATTAATTTGACTTGTCTACAACATGAAGTTTTAATGATAATTTAATATCAGCTTTAAACTTAAATAATAATGGATCTATAGTTTTATTTTTATGGTGGTTTATTTGTAATCATAGAAATGCTATTTTATTTAGTCCATTTAGGTTAGATTATCACCTTTTACCTTGTGATTTATCTTTTTCCCAACATATTCAATCGAAATCTGCTAATTCTCAAAAAAGGCCTAAAAATTCTATACGAAAAAGAAAAAATAATGTTTCTTGGATTAAATCGCCTCTTGATTGGTTAAAACTTAAATTTAATGCTTCTTAACAGAGAAATTTCTCCACTTTTGCTAGTTTTGTACTTTTGTATACGAGATCTTTCTAGTCTAATAGAGGGTTTGATCGTTTACGCATTGAACCAATGTCGGTATTACAAGCTGAAGCTATTGCACTCTTTTAGGGTTTGAAAGTAGTTGTAAATATGAATATTGATAAATTAATTATTGAAGGAGATAATTTAATCCTCATAAATTCTTTAAAAATGTTTTGGAAAATTCCTTGGAAAATTCAATCAATTATAATAGACATCCGATATTTGGTTGCGGATATTCCTAATGTTGTGTTTTTTTCCATTGTTTTAAGTAGTGCAATTTGATTTCAATCCCTATATCCTTTGCATCGGATGTAACTTTTTTAGTTAAGTTAAGACGTCTGTTTAGTCTTCAATTTTTATTATTTGATTTCTTAAAATTACTGTTTGATTTATTTAGATTGGCCTTATATAAATGATTCAACTTAATATTTGCTTTGTAATGAGTTAGTAGCTCGTTTATATATAAAAAAAACAATGCTCCATTCGGATCCCTATTATCCGATCCGTGATCATTTTGTAGTAGGAGGCCATTTAAAGCATTCTACCGAAGTGGGTTTATAATTTTTTGGAAAATTCCGAATGGTACCCTCGAATTTTTGGCTTTTTCGAGTGGTGCCCTGAAAAAAACTTATTCCGAGTGGTACCCCTGAACTTTTATAAAAGTCCGGCTAGTGCCCTTACTTGTAAATTTTCGTTAGTTTATAACTAAATTAGTATGTTTCTTAATGAAAAAAATATTTTGTATTTAATTAAATTAAAACAAAATTTTAGTTTAATAACAATTAAAATAAATCATATAATATATAAATTAAAAATATTTTTTATATAATTGTCAAGTATATTGTATGTTGTATAATTTAAAATTTTTAAGTTAAAAAAATGTTACAATATTAACATTATGGTACTCTCATTATGGTACTCTCGATGTAGGTTTTATGTAATAATTTTAAAATTTATTTAAAAAACTAATAGAATTTTCATTATGGTACTATCTAGTCACATTGAAATTTTAATTTCTACCAATTTTTCAAAAAAAATAATTCAAAATTACTATATAAAATCAAAATGAAATTTTTTAATCTTGCAATATATTTATTTCAATATAAATTTTATAATTTTTTTTCTTTTAACTTAAAAAATTTGAATTATACACCATAAAATCTACTTAACAAATATATATAAATACAAAAATTATTTCAATACTTTTATATGATTTATTTTCATTGTTATCAAATTAAAATTGATTTTTAATTTAATTAAATACAAAAATATATTTTTTCATTAGAAAACATACTAATTTAGTTATAAACTAAAGAAAATTTACAAGTAAGGGCACCAGCCGGACTTTTATAAAAGTTCAGGGGTATCAATCGAAATAAGTTTTTTTTTCAGGGCACCACTCGAAAAAGCCAAAAATTCGAGGGTACCAACCGGAATTTCCCTAATTTTTTTTTTTCCTCTTTAAGCCGGTTGGAGTATCACACTCAGCAATCGACGCTCTAAAATCCAAACAGCTAGCTCTTAGCTGACGAAACAACTTTTGAGTCCCAACATGAAGATGAAGGTGTCGGTGCTGGGCGTTCTTGGTGTCTTCTTCCTTCTACTGGAGAGGTAATTGGTTACTCTGTGATATTAGCTTTGTGGGTTAAGACTGTACCATTTCTATTTTGATCATCAAAATCCCGTTTCAATAGATATCATAGAAAATCAATTTAGATTAAGTGGGTATATTAACCTCAAAATTGAGAATGATCCAGTGTTTCTGATTTTTCTAATTCATGAAAACGTTGAGTAGGCAAATTCGGAAAAAAATTTGCCGTTGTTAGTTCTAGTAACCCCAAAACAAGTCGCAATAGGTAAGGCTGTGAACTCAAATTTGACATGGCATGTTTTTATTTCAGTTCAATGTGTGAAATTGCACTTGGAAGAGGATCAGAGCACGCTACTACTCCACCAAGGGGTTGGAACTCCTATGATTCATTCTGTTGGGTGGTCTCTGAAGAACAGTTTCTTCAAAATGCCGAACTAGTCTCTACACGGCTACATTCTCATGGATATGAGGTTTCTTGAATTATTTTTATTTCATAAAGCATTTCTTGTCTAAATTAATTTAATGACTAGAATTTACAATAATGATTCTGTGCAGTTTGTTGTGGTAGACTACCTGTGGTATAGAAGAAATGTGCCATATGCCTATGTCGACTCATATGGATTTGATGTCATTGATGAATGGGGAAGGATGGTTCCTGATCCTTCTCGTTGGCCTTCTTCGCAAGGTGGCAAAGGGTTTGCTGATGTGGCACAAAAAGTTCATAGCATGGGTTTGAAATTTGGGATTCATGTCATGAGGGGATTAAGCACACAGGCTTTCAATTCAAACACACCTATCTTGGATACCACAACGGTAAATGTTTTGATGTCTAAATCATTTTGCCAAAATGTGTGTTCCGTGGTGTCGCTTATATTGGCTGCTTTACATTTTCCAAGGGAGCCGCTTATCAAGAGGGCGGACGAGTTTGGAGGACAAAGGATATAGGGATTAAGGAGAGGGCTTGTGCATGGATGCCAAATGGTTTCATGAGTGTGAACACCAAGTTGGGAGCCGGAAGAGCTTTTTTACGTTCCCTTTATGAACAGTATGCGGAGTGGGGTGTCGACTTTGGTATGTTTTCATTTATAATGCCCTTAATATGTTTATCCTTGTGCCTAGCTTTAATGATGTTATATGTGGATTGTCCATTGTATCTTGACTCAAAAACCATTTGTGGATGATATATTTTTGAATGATTCCTTGTATGACCAGCTTTTATTTATTTATTTTTATAACAGTGAAGCATGATTGTGTGTTTGGAGATGACTTGGATATAGAGGAGATCACTACTGTTTCTGAGGTATTCGAACTGCCTTAATTGCGAAACCACTCTCAGTTTTTCCAGATTCTGTATAAATTTTCTTTGACAAGTTATTATGACATGCAGATCCTGAGAAAACTTGAGCGGCCTATTTTTTACTCACTATCTCCAGGAACTAGTGTGACCCCAAACATGGCTAAACAAGTCAATGGACTGGTAAATATGTACAGGATAACGGGAGATGACTGGGATAAATGGGGAGATGTAGCAGCTCATTTTGATGTTGCACGGTAAACATATATTTTATCTCCTGTTTGCTGTGGGATATATATAATATCTTTAAATTAGATAAAGATAAGTTTATATCTTATGAATTCTTCGTTTTTATATGATTGCATCTATACAATCCTCTAGCCCCCTATTTGGATCAGAAAAAATCTAGACAATCCTCTAGTACTAATTTAATGTGGACCAGGGACTTTGCAAGTTCTAGCATGATTGGAGCCCAAGGCTTAATGGGGAAATCATGGCCAGACTTGGATATGCTTCCACTTGGATGGCTTACTGATCAAGGTTATAAGCTTCACATGCTGCTGGTTTTAAATGCTTCTTGACTTTTTTTTCATAGGCGAAAAATCTTCTAATTCGTATTTTCTATGAATACTCGTGTATCAAGCCATAGTTGGTCAGCATTTTTGTAAATGCTGATTTAACAAAATATTCAAATCACTTTGAAGGACTACAAATTCACGCTTAAATTCCTTACAGATTCGATGGGATTTCTATTTTTATGAACCAGGCACAAACCGAGGTCCATACAGACACTCCAACCTTACTTATAATGAGCAAAAAACTCAGGTTTGAAAATTTTCTCATAAAACATGTGTTTCTTCTTGTTTTGGAACTTGTCTTACACATGAATTTTCTCTAGATGACATTGTGGGCAATGGTGAAGTCTCCGCTTATGTTTGGAGGGGATTTAAGAAGGATGGACAAAACAACATATAATCTCATTACTAATCCTGTTGCCCTGGAAATCAATGGTTTCAGCTCAAACAACAAGGAGGTATATTAAGTATTCCTTCTGAGTTCCAACTTCCAAGATCAGAATTATCTTCAAGTAATATAGTGTATTAACATGCACTGGTATTTCCTCAACAGTTCCCTTATATTACCAGCACTCGTCATCCAAATTGCCAGAACCAACAAATCCAAAGAGCAAGAAAAGCCGGCACAAGATTTCTGAGTCTTGTTGGTTGTGAGGAAGGCATTGCAAAGGGCTGGTCTGTTGTTGCTCTAGAAAATGGTCTCCATCAAGTTTGCTGGAAGAAGAACCTAGGAACTCGCCACTTACCCTTTTGCTTGTACAAAAGAAATGTTCCACTTGCATTGTAATAAAGCTTTAATTTCCCATTAACTTTTTGTTGTAGTTTTTTTTTGGGATATGGGCTTGATGTGAAAACTTCTGTAGGGAAGAAGAGTTGGTTTCCAAACCATATTTTGAAGGCAAAACTCATCTACTGACGAGCACCGAAGCAGCATCTGCCTGCTTAGAGGCGTCAGCTACACAGAGGCTTACATCAGAGGAGTTCAGGAGAGGCTCATTATCTCCTTGCAAATGGGTAGCTAACCAGGTTCTTCTTCTACACGTGTTTTACTTCATTCTATGGTTCTAAGACTCTTTTATATTATTTTCGTATATAAGAATCATGCTGTGGTTAAAACTGTAATTGATCTTTTATGTAAAGATGTGGGAGCTGAATGGTAACGGAACCCTGATAAACAGCTATTCTGGTCTATGTGCAACTGTGAAGATGGTAAAAGGTGATACTCAGATCTCAAGTACATTGAAAAATTGAATGAGGTATTTATTGATTCTTCTATCTAAAAAAGCTATATATTAATCAATTGACGAGTATACAAAATATGCAGATAATGCGGTGGTAAGCTCTGGAGGTGTTCGTTCTTGGGTCGCCTCTGGTAGAAGTGGTCTGACTCCCAAAATCCTATTTATCATTTTGCAATTGCTCATAATATGGTTTCCAAATTCTAAAAAATAAAATTTACTATGCCATTATAAACTTAAATTCTGGTTTCCCCTGATTGTACAGGAGAAGTATATGTTGCCTTCTTCAATCTAAATCAGGGAACAAGCTTAATTTCTGCAAAGCTATCGGACCTGGAAAAGGTACTTCCGGGACGAAAGCTATCAGAGAATTCTTGCAAGTGCAGGGAAGTGTGGAGCGGTCATGAATATTTCATAAGGGGCGGAATCATCTCAATGGATGTTCAACCTCACGGTACAAGTCTGTTTGTTCTCAACTGTTAAGCTATGTATAATTCTGTATGATTCTAACATCACATTGGGTTCTTAATTATTAGTATGCAAAAATAAGAATGCCATTTGATGGCTTTCTGAATCCATTGAGATCAGGATCTGTTGTTTGTATATGGATGCTGGAGTTGATTTGCAGTTGCAAGAAGAATGGAAAGTTATTGTTGAGAATGTCTTATTTCCAGTTTCTGGATTCTTAGTTCATGTATGAAAGCAGTGGGTTACTGATACAAGAGTATTGAGTATTGAATTCAGAAATATTGTGGGTGATCATCTCAGTCTACTACTGACATCATGCCTTAGCTCATACTCTCCCACTTTTTTGTAATATATTCCCTTCTTTTTTTAAAAAATTAAGAGAAGAGATAATATTACAGTACAAGTTTATGTTTTTATATAGTGGTTAGTTGTATCCTGTCATCCTGACGCAAATCTTGGCGCCTTATTTCAATGGAGGACCATGAAAAGCTTTCTTCATCTTCGAGATCTCCCACTTTCTCCGCTGATCTACCCTTGATTTGGAATATCCTCCAATTTTCATTTCAGACTCTGCGATCACCGACTGGTCTCTTTTCCGTTGCCAGCTATGGCCGTCATCATCAGCTCCACTGTAATTTCAAAGCCCGAAACCCCTTCAATTTCGACCTCAAAGACTCAATTTGAACTTGAAAGCCAGAAGAGTATCTTCAATTTCAAACTCACACCCTCGGAATTCGTCTTCGAGTCAAGGGGATGTTTCTTTGAGGCTCCAGAGACTGGTGTCCGAGTTCCAGTCGCTCCCGGAGCCGATCGGCCGGGTGAAGAAGCTCCTGGATTATGCAACGGCTATTCTCCGACTCTAATGTGAATGTGATATGCTCCTTTGAAGGTAAAAGAAGAAGATTTGGAAGAGATGAACATCGGACTCCCGGTGCGATCGAACATGCAGGAGGGGACAAGGTCTCTGATGCTGGGAAGAGGGGAATTCAGACCGATGATGACTTTGTTTTTCTATATCAAACGTGTCAATCGAATAGATGCTCGATGCTCGCTCTGTAAGTCTGTAACAGAAGCTGCCGAAGCTGCCAATAAAAAATAAACACGACTACGACTGCGACTCAACTGGGGATCGAACCCAGAATCTCTGGTTTCGTAGACCAGCGCCTTATCCATTGGGCCATTGAGTCAATTGATACCTTTCGCACCCGTTTTAAAATATTCCTTCATATGAAAACGTCGTCGTATCAGTAGAATGATTAGGAGGACAGTTGCGGATTTGGCAACCACTAGTAAGGCTTGGCTCCGACCAGAATCTCTGTTATCTCTACCCATCTCCTGAGCCGGAGAACGGCGACGATGATGCTTCTCTCTGCAGCTTCTCCTCAAATTTCTTTCTCCTACGTCTTCTCTTTCTCCACCGCAACCAAACTATGCAGCCCTCTAGTTACTCCGCTCTCCTTTTCATCTCCCAGGCTAGGGGCCATAGCCAAATCCTCCTCTTCCTCCATTGCCTGCGAAACGGATTCCACCTCTATGCGTTACGTCAGCGACGCCGTTTTCGATGATTCTGATTCCACCTCCCGGGATATGGTTTCGTCGGCGGCGGCGCTGGCTTCCTCCATACGCAAGGCGTCGACGTCGCCCGTGGAGTTCCTTCAGAGGATCGAGAAGGACACCAAGGGACAGAGGCTGGTCCTCCCCAGCCCTGATTTCCAAAGATTGTGTGTTGATCAGCTCGACCTCTTTCGTCGAATCATTCATCCCAATGCTGTTCTCTCCGTAATTTCCTTTCTTCACTCACCCTACAACTCCATGAATTTTGTTTATATAAGTTGCTAAACTTCTACTGAACATTGCTCTGTCTGCTACGAAATGTTCAAAATTTACAAGTGTATATATCAATTAGTCACTTCAATTTTTTTCGGCATTTTAGGGATTTCTAGGTCAATTTAACTTGGTTGTTTAGGTGTTTAAAAAAAAAAAAAATTACATACACAAGGAAATGTTGAACTGTAGTAGCAAAACTTTCGTGAAACGTTCTGCATCATGCCATTGAAAATTTGATGGAGATGAAACCTGTAGCGTTACCATAGATTTCTTACTGATGGGGGAGTAAGGATTTTCTGAAAGTTGAAATTGAAGAATATATCCGTTGCATTTTCAATTCTTCCAGTAATGATTACTTACTGGTGCATTCTTGTATTTTTTTTTTCTTTTTTCATTCTAAGTCATAGCCTAATTGACATTGTGAAACTAGCTAACAGTGAGAAATCGAGCTACTTTGAAGCTTGAAATTAGGTCCTTGTTGGCACAATCTCCTGTGCTTGATACATTATTAGTTCTTTATATGTAATCAGTATGTCATTTTTCTTTTGTATGATTATATACGGGCATCTTCCACAGGTTTATGTGAGACCTGCTGGAAGCTATATAATGGATAGGCTGGAGCTCCGACGTGTTGTATCCTATCCTGGAGTTGATGGGTCAGATGTCGTTATACTAGTTGGTAACTTCAGCGTTCCAACCGGCTTGCGGAATACAGAATCTGCCCTCCTAAATCGACAAGTATGGCCCTTAATTTACTCATCATTAAGTATTTCCTTTACTATTTACCCTATAAATTGCTGAATTAATTGATGTTGAGCTTTTAGGCCGAAGCAATACCTGAATGCCGGGCTGTAGTTTTCCCGATGGTGAAACACCCCTTTATTGTTGGGTTTTTGGTTGCTGAGCTTCCTGATATGGAGCTTAAAGAAGACAGTAATGTTTCATTTCCATCACCAGCAGAGTACTATACATTTCCTCCTAGTTTGGACTTGAGCTCCCAGAACTTCCAAACACCCAGTGACCGTAATGTACAACACCTCAATTTCTCTGCTGAACAGATACTAAATGCCACCATCATTTCCCGCTCTCTTGCTATGGCACATGTTATGGATCAGGTATCTGGGTGTTTTAGTTGATCTAGTGGTAAATTTTGAGCTTTATTAGTGTTGGCAATCATGGACTGAAAAAAGATTCTGGGTGAATTGCTGTGTTATTTTTGGCGATACACTGTGATATCTGTTCTAGTTGATGGAAGTCTCAAAATTGGCTCTTCAAAGTCTACTATACTGCAATACAAAACACATTATTTGCTTGAGGTGAAATTCCTTATAGATTAGCTTATGTCGCTCATCTGATAGTGGAAGAACTGAAGATGAGCTTTAATTATAGATAAAAAACAAAAAAGATGGACCAAAACCGTTCTATTTCCTTCTTAACTCACTGTTGTCATTAATATCTGGCAATTGCTTACATATTTTCCTCTTGTAACACAGAAAGCAATGCTGCTGCAGCAAACTTCCTGGCAAAATAATGTCAGGATGAGTAATCTGGTTGAGCAAGTAAGTTGTAAAGCTCTTTTTTCGGATTGTAAGTTGTAATTCTGCTTGTTATTTTGCCTGTTAAATAAGGTGCTTAGATACTACATTCTATTATGAACAGATACGCGGACCTTTGTCTAGCATACAGACTTTAATCAAACTGCTGTCTGTTCACTTGAAGAGAAGTGAGGTAAAATCAAATTGATAGGTCTAGTTGTCTGTGCATCTTCCATGAAACTTATAAGTTCTGGGTGACTCATCAGCAGCTTTTTCAACGCAGACGTCATATGATATTATTGAAGATATAATGGCTCAAGGTGATGTAATGCGAGATACCCTTCAACAACTCCAGGATGCTGTTTACTTGACAAAGGCATGCTCTTTTCTTTCCCTGATCTTATCTGCAAGAAAACCCTGATTCTTCTCATCTTTTAACCTATCTAGGGCTCTAGGCTATAATCAATATAAATGAATTGTTTGTTTTACTCAAGTAGACAAACAAATTTCCTTTGATATTCTTTTGATGTTCACTCCAAAAATGTTTGTAATTAATTACTTCATATATCTAAATGTAATGTCATTCAGGAAAACATATTAAGGTTTAATGAAGATTCTTTGAAGAAGATGGATGGCTTGAGTAATGCACAACCTGATTCAAGAAGACGTCAATTATTATATGACTTACCAACTGATTCCTCCCCCAAGAAAGAGATAATTTCTATTCAACCACACCACTTAATTTCTGAACCAACGGATTTGGAGATGCCCATGCCACCTCTTGCACTTGCACCCATACCAGAACACAGTACCCGGTAGGTGTTAAAAACTGCATACTATGCCTTGATCTTCTGCATCTCTTAAATCTTTTTAATCTCCCATGACGTTCCCCCTTTGCTTATGCTGCTTGATGATGTCAGGAAGACCGTGCAATGTTTCTGATGTACTTTGTGATTTGGTTGGAGCCGTTGAACCCCTAGCCCAAAAGCAAAAACGTGTTTTGGAACTTGATATCCTCACGAAATCCTTACAAGTTGCTGTTGAAGAACCCGCTGTACGCCAGGCCTTTGGAAACTTAATAGAGGGGTCGTTGTTGCGCACTCGTGTTGGTGGAAGAGTAAACGTTGTCTCCATGGGAGCACCTGCAGGGGGCGCTCTAGTTGTCATTGATGATGATGGACTGGACATGCATTATATGGTAACCAAATAAGGATCCTTTCTATTCTGAACCACAAATAAGGGTGCGTTTGGATTACACTTGATAATGCACATTATAAAGTGTAACCGAAACGAACCTTGGGAGTTGGGATGGCTTGTTTTGCTGAATGAATTCTCCGGAATCTTGATTGCAGACACAGATGCATTCCCTCACACCATTTGGAACTGAGCTTTTCTCTGATCAAGCTGTTGAAGACAACATGACTTGGAATTTTATTGCTGGGCTGACTGTTGCAAGGGAAATACTTGAGAGCTATGGATGTGTCGTTCGTGTCATCTCTCCCCGTGCACACGATGCTGCTCTAGGAACTGGAGGAACGCGTATTGAGGTTTGGCTTCCCTCCCTTGATCCTTCATCTAATGATTTTGGCCCCGCAAACAAGGCATAGCCTTGTAAAAGTTTATTGCCAGCATAATGTGTACTGTATACAGAAATTGTACGTGTAAGATATTTTAGTTTGTGCATGTGGGATTGAATGTGTAAATAGTGAAGTAGCTTTGTTATTAGGGGGAAGTTTTACTTAGAATATATTATCACTAAGAAAGGGTATTCGAATGCACAGCCTTCGAGCATCTAGTCAAGCGGCTAGAATCTCAGGGTAGTACCATGTGAGCTCCGTTTCGACTCCCAAGGAAAAAGGGTATTCCAATGTACTATATACAGAGCACGTTTATATTGCCTTCAATATAAGTTGATTGATTTGTTATGTTCTCTGGGTCCTTGGAAATTTATATGTTGTATGACTTTTGTTGCATAATTAAATAGAAGTACTTTTTTAAACAATGCAAAATTTTGAAATTAGAGGTTGTCTTGTCTATTCATTTATATGGGGTACAAGAAGTCTTTCTAATATAGTTTCTCTATTCATTTCCTTGGTGTTTCGATTGTGCATAATAACGAGGCACTATTTCGATTTAATTTAAGTGTTAACTTTCAGCCTTTGCCCTTTTCCAATTGTGCATAATAGTTGTGTTGGCCAGAATAACACGTAACGCGTTATCTGTTAAAATGAGGGAATCTTAACCAACAAGAAGTCAAAACACGTTAATCTCTTATTACAAGATGAATCAAAAGCAAAGACGTGACTGTAAATAGTAAAGCAAGAAAGTAAGAGGTAGCTCGAGTGTATTAAAATAGCAATGATACAAGAATACCACTTAGACAGATAGATCGAAAAATTGATGTTAATATGAACTGCGATGGGTGTGATTGATACTAGACAAGGATTACAAGACTATTTTTTCTGAGTGTTCGGATGATCTCTCTTCCTCATCGATCTATGCTTTTATAGCCACCCTCCCTCTCTTGATCGTTGATCGATTATCCGCTCTCCTTCCTATCCCGCAAATGTCGCCCTCTGCCATTAATGTTGTAGCCGTTTACCTCCGAGGATATCGCTTGACCGTATTACCTTCATGATCGATCATGCCCTTGCCTAGACAATTTGTGGACCTCGTGAATCCTCTGCTTCTCCTCCGTGGATCTGGGCCTTGGTATGTTAGTCGTCTAATTTGGGCTCGGTTATGAGGGGCCCAACAATACCCCCCAAAAATCCGGGAAAACTTCCCTCTCAATTTTCGCTAGGGTTTTTTGAGCTTGTCTTGGCATCATGGCACGTCCCATCGACCCTTATTTAAGGCTGGTCTAAGACATTATTGCAACCCCATCTGTGCTTCTTGGTTAGCAGGTACGTATCCTTCTCTCCGATTCTTTGTCTTTTGTTTTTCTTTCTTCTTTCTCCATGGCGAATTCTAGTTCTTCCACGGAATCTCTTTCCCGTTTTTACGAACCTACCGATCCTCCTTGCCTTGTTTCTTCTAAAATTCTTACTCCTTACCATCAAAGAAACAACACCTCTGAGGAGCCGAGCTCTTTTGCTTTTTCTGTTGGATTTCCAGCCTCGATGGAGGTTTTTCTACCTCCTCCTGGTGTTTGGGCTGACTCCTATAATGACGATTGGGTATGTTTATATGAGTACCCCTTTTACATTGGACATCGTTTCCCCTTTTCTTCTCTCGTGATTGATTTTCTTGCCACTCTTAACGTGTCACCCGGGCAAATCCTTCCCCAAGTTTGGAGGCTTCTCTTGTCTGTTGACCAATTATGCTCTTCCCATGACCTCCCGTTCAAAGTTGTCGACTTTCTTTGCAATTATCATCTTTCAAAAAGTGGTTCTGGCCGTTTCACCTTGAAAACCCTAAAGAAAAAATATGATCTGATTTACAACATGTCGAAGTCGAATCGAGACTGGGCTGACAAATTCTTCTTTGTAAAACTGTCTTCTTTGGAAGTAGATACTTCTTTTCTGAAACCTCGTTGGCGATCATCAGGTAGTGTTATCTTTGTTTACTCATCTTACTTCTTCGTGGCAACATTAACCTATGAGTATGCTCGCTTTTGATGCAGTGAATCTTGCCTCACTTCATCCCCGTAAGGTATCGGCTCAACTGGTTTCTCACATAGAAGCTTTATTTTTAGAAGAAAGATCTTACCCGAAATTAGTATAAGCGTGCTCTGCCGACTCCGAGGACACTGAGATGTCAAGTAAGTATGGATGTCCCTCTTACTTAGTGAACACTGATGCTTTCAACTTCTGTAACTCTGTGTTTTTGCATGCTACTAGGCTCAAGGACTACTCGCTCCACTGCTGCCTTGACCACCATGGAGAGAGTTGAAGCGCGAAAGAAGAGAAAAGCCGAGACAACCTCTACTGCAGATACATCTTTAGCGGTGTCTCTTCCCCCGAAAGTTGCTGATACTACCCCCAAGACATCTTCTTCAAAGAAGAACGCTACCTCTTGTTTGACTGATCTTCCCGACACCATGATGCCCCTCCATGTGAATTGTCCTCGAGGTGCAGGAAGTCGATCTTCTATGCCGGAGTTCTTCGGAGAAATGTTGGCCGCCCAATGGTAGGTACGACTATTGATTCTTAATGACTCGTTGTTTCTTGACTCACGCGTTTTACTTCCTGCTTATAATCTAACGCATTAATAACCTTTTTCCAAAGCTTCCAGCTTATGCTCTCGGCTTTTGAGGCTTTCAAGGACCAGCCGGACCAACTTGCTCAAAGCAAAATTGAAGTTCAGCTTGAGAAAGGACCGAGGTACTCTTCTAGGGCACGAGAAGAAAGTTTTAGAGCAAAAGGTTAAGGAGTTGACAGATGCTCTTGAAAAGGCTTCCTAAAGCTCAAAGGATTGGGAAGAGCGATTCATAGCTGCATCAAGGAAGGAAGCTGCTCTCGCAAAGGAGATCGAGGATACTGCTGATTACTGGTCGTGCAGGGCTCGTGTGGAGACGATAGAGGAGTTCGCTGTAGGAAAGCACATCTCATGGGATGCCGTGAAAGAGAGAGAGAGCAATTTGAGAGTTTGTTCTCTGATGAAGTGGTCGCCACTAAGAAATCCTCGCTGGTAGACGACATTGCTCATGTTGCCAAGGAAGTAGGCCAAGTGGAGCTTGCTAAGAATCTGAAGGCTTCCGAAGATGTTTCTAAGGAATAACCTTATTACTCCTGTTTCTGAACTTTTAAGTTTCCTAGTACCCCCGACGTGTCGGGGTTTAGAACATTTACTTTTTTCTAGGGCCGCTTGTTGTAGGGCCGTTTGTGCGAACAATCTTTGTAACCCTTAGTATTATGCTTTTAGGGACTTTTTCGTGAATGCTGTTTATTTTTGCATGGTATTCTATTTGTTTATCTATTTAGCAGGCGATGCAAGTTCTAAAGGTCGTGTTTGCTGGATGAAGATCAACGCGTTTGGAGAAAAGATTGTTGACCAAGTTGTGTTGTAATAGCGCTTTTTGTAAGAGATGCTAAGAGAGAGTGATTCTTGTAATAGTATAGAACTTTAAAGATGTAAAGTACTCGTGCTTTATTAATAAAATCTGAACTGATTACATAAGTATCTCTGTTGTGTTAGACTCCATTTGCTCTAGAGTCGTTAACATGTGTTCTCGTCTCTTGCATCTCGTGACTAGTCGTTGCGTGCACATCGTAGCCTGATTGTAAGGCGAGGGCCTATGTTTTGGCATGTAACGTCACAAGGCGTCCCTTGTTAGTTTTATAGTGTCGTTTGTTGTTCTGTGTATGTGAAATGATATAAACGAATTTAATAAGCAAGATCGAGTAATGAATCAATACCTTGTCACGACTTGTTTTCCTCAGAAGTGGTAGAGTTTCAGATTTGTCGCATTCCAGCTTCTTGGGACTACTTTCCCGTCGTGGGAGATCAATTCATAAGCTCCCTGTCCGACGACTTTCGTGACCTGATAAGGTCCTTCCCAGTTAGCTCCAAGTTTGCCAGCATTTAATTCTTGGGTATTTTGGAAAACCTTTCTTAGTACCCAATCGCCTACTTGAAACACCTTTGCTCTAACGTGTTTGTTGTAACTTCGAGCTACCCCTTTCTGTATGCCGCCATACGAATTGATGCCTCATCTCGTAATTCGTCAACTGTATCTAGATGATGGAGCAAGTTGGCTAGATTTCATTCTTTAGTAGCAAGACCATATCGGGCTGTGGGCAGAGTTATCTCGACTGGTAATACGGCTTCGCACCCATACACTAATGAGAAAGGTGTATGCCCAGTAGCGGTCATTGAAGTCATCCGGTCTGACCAAAGTATCTCAACTGCATCCTTGTTCATAGTGGGCCAATAGTAGCTCATCCCGCTCGCCTTTTTTGCCAAGTTGCGACCCCTAGTGTGGTTTCCGCATTCCCCGTCATGTATGTCCTGTAACACCTTATGTACTTTTTCTTCTCTCACGCATTGTGCATACAGTCCTGAAGACATCCACTGAACAAGATGTTATCCTTAATATCGAAAGTAGAAGCTTTTACCGTAAGCCGTCGAGCCTCATCTTTATCATCTGGTAGAATTCCATCCCGTAACCATCTTAAATAAGGCGTCACCCATGAAGTGGTTGTATTAGAATCCCGAACCTCGAACACATCTGTTTCTTTCGTTATAGAAGGTGCATCTAGGTGTACAAATGGTATCCTGTCGTATTCTCTCGGGTCAATCGCAGATCTAAGATTTTCTAAGGCGTCGGCTTGCGGGTTAGCATCTCGAGGCACTTGCTTTATCTTGAAATGCTTAAAGCCCTTGATAATATCTTGAACTTTCTCCAAGTACGCCTTCATTTTTGAATCCCTAGCAACATACGAATTTGTGAATTGATTGACAATAAGTAACGAATCGCATATTACCTCGATTTCTTGCACATTCAACTCCTTGGCGATAATTAGTCCTGCAATGAGTGCCTCATATTCTGCTTCATTGTTAGTAGCTTTGAACGTGCATCGAATATTCTGGGCTATCCTATCCCCCTGTGGCGACTTCAGGACTACCCCCAACCCTATGCCTACTTGATTTGACACTCCATCGGTGTGCATCAACCATTTGCCGTTGCTCTGCGATCTTTCCACCTGTAATATTTCTTGATTTTCTCCTTCTGGCAGGGTAGGAGTGAAGTCAACCACAAAATCTGCCAAAGGTTGAGACTTCATTGCTGTTCGTGGCTCGTAAGTGATATCATACCCGTTGAGGTGAATTAACCACCTCATCAAGCGACCTGGTAGTTCCGGTTTCGACATAACACTCTTCATTGGAAAGTTAGTCCTCACAGTAATAGAATGACTTTCAGAATCAGGACGTAACTTGATAGAAGCCATTACCAAAGACCGTACGAGTTTTTCAATGGGTGAGTACCTGGTCTCCGCATCAAGTAGAGTTTTACTTACATAGTAGATGGGTAACTGGTTCTCGTCTTCTTCTCGAATCAAGACAGCAATTACGACTCCTTTTATGACTGCCAGGTAGACGTACAACATTTCTCCTTTCTTGGGTTTGGATAGTATCTGTGGTTGAGATAAATATTCCTTCAATATGAAGTTGTTGCCCTCATGTCCTTTAATTGCCTCTGTCCACTTGAACGACTTGTTTTTCTTCAGGATGTCGTAAAATAACTTGTTTCTGTCTGATGACCTGGATATGAACCGGTTGAGTGCTGCTACTCATCCTTTCTTTGATGCATCTTGGTGATTGTAATTCCATTATCCCCTTGATTTGCATCACTATGAACCCAAGAATTTGCCCGACGTAACTCCAAAGGAGCACTTGGTCAGGTTTAGCTTCATCCGATAACTCCGTAGAATCTGGAATGCATCCTCCAAATGCCGGATGTGATCTTTCACCTTCAAGGATTTGACCAACATGTCGTCGATGTATACTTCCATTGTATCCCTCAGTTTTTCCTGAAGCATCTTATTAACCAATCTCTGATAAGTAGCACTTGCGTTTTTTAATCCGAAAGGCATAACCTTGTAACAATAGTTCCCTTGATTTGTTACAAATGCGGTTTTTCTTGGTCGTCAAGGTGCATCATTATCTGATGGTATCCACTAAATGCGTCCATGAAGGTTAAAAGCTCATGTCCCGCCGTCGCATCCACCATTGCGTCAATATGAGGCAACAAGAATGAATCTTTGGGACATGCCTTATTTATATCGGTAAAGTCGACGCAAACACGCCACTTCCCGTTTTTCTTTTTAACGACAACCACATTTGCTACCCAATCGGGATATTTTACTTCCCTAATTTTTCCAGATTTGAGTAGGGATTTTACCTCATCATTTATTACCTGATTTCGTTTGGGTGCAAACTTACGCCTTTTCTGTTTAACTGGTGGAACTTTTTGATTAATGTTGAGCACGTGTGTGATCACGTTGGGATCGATTCCCACCATATCTTCATTCGACCAGGCGAAACAATCATTGTAGGACCGTAAAAACTCAACTAATTGCTCTCGTAAAGTTGGCTCCAGATCTGCCCCTATCCTGATTTTCCTGGATGGATAAAGTGGATCGAGGGCTACCTTTTCGATTTCTAGTGTCTCAGGCTTCACGTAATAAGTTGGAGCCTTACAGTCCTTTAATTGCTATTCCGACGACTTCTTTTCTGCCTCAATTTGCTGAATTTTCGAAGTTGTTGCCCTCATGGTTACAAAATAACACTCCCTTGCTATCTTCTGTTCTCCCTTGATTTCTTGTATTCCCCTTGGTGATGGGAACTTCATACATTGATGATAGGTCGAAGGAATGGCCTTCATCCCGTGGATCCAGGGCCTGGCTAAGATAACATTAAAAGGTGATGGACAATCAAGTACTTGAAATTTCACCTGATAATTAACCCCACACGCGATGGTGGGTAATGATATTCCCCCCAATGTGTTACGTGATTCTCCGCTGAAGCCCACCAAAGTCGTAGACTTCTTGACGATGTCGTCCAAACCCAGACCTAAGCAGTACAAGGCATCCAACATAAGCAAATTAGTAGAACTTCCATTGTCAATCAAAACTCGTTTAACAAGAAAGTTTGCTATCGTTCAAGAAATGATTAAGCAATCATGATGAACTTCTTCTTCTTCGATGTCGTCGAAGGTAATGGGCATCACGTCATGACCTTGTGGAACATAAATTTTGGGCTCCTCTCTACAGGTACTCCTTGCAATCCTCTTGGCTGCAGAATAAGTAACGCCACAGACCTCGGATACCCCAGTGATGACGTTGATCACTCCCGTGTGCTTGGGAGGTGGTGGTGGACTGGTCTTTCCCTTGTTGCGCTCTAGTTGCTCCCTTGCTCTTTCTGATATCAGGTCTTTGAGATAACCCCTGCGTAATAACTCACTTACTTCTTTCCTTAGTGCGATACATTCGTCCGTCCTATGTCCATGATCGAAGTGGAAATCACACCATCTGGATTTATCTTTTTGGTGTGAAGGTGTGTTGCTCTTTCTTGGCCACTTAACGATATCCCCCATGTCATTAAGAGTTTGATGGGAGGACCGATGGTGTAGATGATGGTACAAAGAGATCGCCGAAGAGTGGACGAAAATCTTCACTTGGTTCGAAGATGGTGGAGCTCGGTGGCTGAATTTCATTTGGGATTAATAGGGTATATATCCCTCGTCCGGACCCAGAATTGGATGATTCCAAAGCTCAGAGTTAGATCCTTGAGTCTAGTTTAACCTCTCAAAATATCAGATCTAGATGAGTTGTAATTTAGAAGTTATGGCGAATATACTAACGTGGTGCAGAATTCCACCAGGATGGAGATGGATCGATGGATGGAGCGATTGGAAGTGGATTGATAGATTGTTGGATATGGATGTTGAATCTTGGATATTACGCACCAAGATCAACAAACTAGGTTGAAAGAGCGTCAGATATGACTCACCAACGATCAAACAACGAGATTGAACGAAAAACAAACAAAGGAAACTTAGATTGAAAACAAGTAAAAAGAGAGCAATTTCATCATTCAAGTCTTCCTCAAAATGGAGGCCAAGGACGACCATATATACTAGATCCACGCGATCACACAAATCATCCCACACTTCTCTCTAATTATATAAAACACCCTTAAGTTTCAAGAAATTCAACTAACAACACTTAACAAAACATAAGTCAAGTTTTAGCTAGGGCTTGCGTGATGCGCCCAAGATAGGGCATGGCTCCTTGTCTCGGCTTCTTAGCACCTTGAACATCGTCTTTGGTTGCTTGTCCAAGTATAGGCTCCCCTTTATCGTGCACATTGGGCTTGTCTTTAGGGCTGGAATCTTCACTCAAATCATGGGGTTATGATTCGGTAGATGGAATCACATCATCCTCCTCCCCTTCAAAAGGATTCGTCCTCAAATCTATCAACCCTTGTGAGCTCAACAATGAAGGTAGGGCTTCTACCTCCCTTGGTGTGGCATTCTCCATGACAAAGACATCCTTCTTAGCCTCCACAAGAAAAGGAATGTAATCACTGCTTGGAGTGACTAAAACAGCCTCGTCCTCCTCATGGAGAAAGAAGGGCAAACTTGAAGGAATCATAGGAAATGCATCCATCCATGGTGTAGCCAACGAGTTCATGGAGCTAGGAGTGATGGTAGGACGATGCTTGATTTTAGGGGAGAATTCCACAACTTCCTCCTCTTCTTGCAATATGTGCATCATTTCTATTGGACACTTGATGTTAATGAGTTGTTCCAATCCATGGAAAGGAGTCTCTCTTTTTGGTTGTTCTGTGTCACTCATCACTCTTTGTTGGAAGGAAGTCTCCTCCCCTTTACAAGGGGTCGTCCTCGTTGATCTTGAACATCCTCAACATTATCATTAGCAAACGAAGGAACAAGGTTAGAAACACTGAATACCTCTTGGTCGCCTCGTTCCATGAAAGTGTGAACATCCTCTTCTCGTTTCTTCTTGATCTTCCCCACTTGAGGCACTTGTGTCCTCTCATCCAGCCCTAGGAATCGGCTCTCCAAGGCATCAAAGCATGCCTCCATGCGTATCTCCATGGATTGAATGGATTGTTGCAAGGATCGCAATATGTCCAAGAGGCGCTTTTGTATTTCGTTTTCATCACCTACACTTGTCATCTTAACAAACCACGTGAAAAGCAAGAGTATAGAGTGCACTTGAATTAATCACCAAAACTTGCTCGAGATGGAAATCCGACAAGTTACAAGTAGGAGATGACCAACAAAAGACAACAAGAAGAACTCGAACACCAAGAGTAGACACAAACAAGCAAGACTAGCAATTCTCGGTGTCGTTCTCGTATCCTAGAGTTGAACCTATTTCAATAAGCAGGCAAAGACCAACAAAGGGAACGTTTTTCCTCTCCCTCAACCACTCGTTTCAGCACACAAATTCCGCCAACAAAAATTCAAGACACACTTAAGTGGAAGAGTAAATTCAAGGATTAATCATACAACCTTTCAACTACTCAACCAAACAAAGGACCTTTGGGGTTTCTTCTTCAATTTCGTGTACACAAAAACTCAGCCATGGCTCATGCAAATTTCGACCTTCATCAATCAAGAAATCAAGGACGAAAATGACACAATACAATAGCGCAACACTATGGCACACACACACAACAACAAAGATTGGACAGAATTGACAAACACTTGCAACGAGTGGAAATCCAAGATCGAAACAAGGTTTAGATGGCGATACCTTCACGTGGCTCTGATACCACTTGATGGGAGGACCGATGGTGTAGATGATGGTACAAAGAGATCTCCGAAGAGTGGACGAAAATCTTCACTTGGTTCGAAGATGGTGGAGCTCGGTGGATGAATTTCGTCTGGGATTAATAGGGTAGATCTCCCTCGTCCGGACTCGGAATTGGATGATTCCAAATCCCAGAGTTAGATACTTGAGTCTAGTTTAACCCCTCAAAATTTCAGATCTAGATGAGTTGAAATTTAGAAGTTATGGCAAATATACTGACGTGGTGCAGAATTCCACCGGGATGGAGATGGATCGATGGATGGAGTGATTGGAAGTGGATTGATAGATTGTTGGATATGGATGTTGAATCTTGGATATTATGCACCAAGATCAACAAACTAGGTTGAAAGAGAGTCGAATATGACTCACCAACGATCAAACAACGAGATTGAACGAAAAACAAACAAAGGAAACTTAGATTGAAAACAAGTAAAAAGAGAGCAATTTCATCGTTCAAGTCTTCCTCAAAATAAAGGCCAAGGACGACCATATAACCTAGATCCACGCGATCACACAAATAATCCCACACTTCTCTCTAATTATATAAAACATCCTTAAGTTTCAAGAAATTCAACTAACAACCCTTAACAAAACATAAGTCAAGATTTAGCTAGGGCTTGCGTGATGCGCCCAAGATAGGGCATGGCTAATTGTCTCGGCTTCTTAGCGCCTCGAACATCGTCTTTGGTTGCTTGTCCAAGTATAAGCTCCCCTTTATCGTGCACATTGGGCTTGTATTTAGGGCTGGAATCTTCACTCAAATCATGGGGCCATGATTCGGTAGATGGAATCACATCAGAGTTCGTACAACCTCCGTGGCGTCTACCCTAAAGTTGTAGTGAGATAACTTTGGGGGCAGCCTTGAGTCTTCATATCGCTCGTTTGACCTAGTGAATGCCCTGTTTATTGTTGGCTTGGCAGGAGATGGACTAGGGTATGGAACATATCTGGTTTCCCGTCGCCCTTGTTGGTGTTCTGGTCGGTGAGGACTAGCGGTTTTGATGGCGAAGAGGTCATCTTCTTCTAATCGCACGTGTGCCAACGCCTTTACCTTCACCTCATCGAAATTTGAGCAACGATATTTAGTTAACTCACGATAAAGATCAGGGTTACCAGTCGAAATGCCTCTTCGGAATGATTCCACGGCTGTAGCGGCATCGCATCCTTCTATGGTGACCAATTCTTCATTGTACATGTTAGAAAAGCCTTCAAGGATTCACTGGTCTTTTGGACCATGCGATATAAGTCGCTAGAGCGCTTCTTAGCGTGTCTACTACTTGTGAATCTTATCCCGAGCTTGTCAACTAACTCAGCAAAAGATGAAATACTCCCAAGGGGTAATTGAGAATGCCAACTAAGTGCGGACCCAGATAACGTGTTACTGAACCAACGACACATGACAATTTCCTTCATATCGAAGGGAACTGTACTAATATTCATGGCTTGCTTAAATGCGGCTATGTGTTGGTCCGGATCCGTAACCCCTTTGTACTTGGGTACATCGCGGACGTGATATTTTCGAGAGATGTCTACCCTTGCGATAGTGGGTACGAAGGGAGAATCAGTATATCCATCCCGTCTTTCCACCGCTATTGGTTGTGGGCCCCCTGTGACTTGTGTAATTCGGTCCTCCAAGGCTTTAAGGCGATCCCGTAATTGGGTAACCTCAACATCCTCTCTGACGGCCCTTAGTGAATTACCATTTACTTGATAACCAGTTACTGGTCTAACGACAGCTAGGGTTACGAGACTCGGATCATCCATGTCTAGTCATCGAGCGACACCATCCATTGCTCCATTAACACGTTGACGATTCATTGCTGACTGAACCTGAGATTGAAGTAGATTACGTTCATTAGTTAGAGTTTCTATTTGTTTCTCGTATACCTCTGTGAATTTAGCATGAACATTCTTTTGATTCTCCAAATCTTTTTGGATTGGACTATTCCTCCTTGTTCTGCTGATGTGGAAGTGGTAGGATTGCCATTTCCATCCCCAGAATTGTGCTCATCCCTTTCTATCCCATTCTCAGTCTGTTGGTCGTCGACTCCTTGGTTAGTCTCGTGGTTTTCAGCGTCATTGACTTGGCTGTAAGTAGCATTAATGTCATTCATCTTGCGCGGGCAAAGCTTACGATTTTTGGCGACTTTCCTTTGGCTAAGTCCCCACGGTGGGCACCAATTGTTTTGGGCAGAATAACACGTAACACGTTATTTGCTAAAATGAGGGAATCTTAACCAACAAGAAGTCAAAACACGTTAACCTCGTATTACAAGAAGAATCAAAAGCAAAGACGTGACTGTAAATAGTAAAGCAAGAAAGTAAGAGGTAGCTCGAGTGTATTAAAATAGCAATGATACAAGAATACCACTTAGACAGATAGATCGGAAAATTGATGTTAATATGAACTGTGATGGGTGTGATCGATAGTAGACAAGGATTACAAGACTATTTTTTCTGAGTGTTCGGATGATCTCTCTTCTTCATCGATCTATGCTTTTATAGTCACCCTCCATCTCTTGATCGTTGATCGATTATCCGTTCTCCTTCCAATCCCGTAAATGTCGCCCTCTGCCATTAATGTTGTAGCCGTTTATCTCCGAGGATATCGCTTGACCGTTTTACCTTCATGATCGATTGTGCCCTTGCCTAGACAATTTGTGGACCTCGTGAATCCTCTGCTTCTGCACCGTGGATCTGGGACTTTGTATGTTAGTCGTCTAATTTGGGCTCAGTTAGGGGCCTAACAATAGTGGGGTACTATTTCTTTAACAAGTCTTGATCACTCTGAAAAAAGCAGTCAGTCTGACTAATCTTCAATGGAAATATTTTGTTTTTGGTATATCTGCATCTTTTTTGCAACATTTCCTTTCTATTGTAGTTTGCAATCAAATATTTGACGAAACAATATTAAGCATATGTATTTCTATCATGAGTTAAACAAGTTCTTCAAGCCATTACAAAAAGCACGAAATGTAAAAACTTAAGTTGCTTGGTCTGTTAGGCAAGGAAGGTAAATTTGCATATATGTCCAGAAAACAAGGTCTAAAATAAATAATGGCTTATATAACCTGAAAAATAGATATTCTGCTATCCCAACTTAAAAATTATACCCAAATTTAGATATTTTTGGTTGAGCTTATCATGGATTGTATCAATTTAAATGTGCCTTACCACGTGATACAGAACTACCGAATTCAACAACAACAACAACATTGATCCAGTAAGGTTTCACTACAACGAAATCTGGAGGATCAAGATGGAGGTACCTCTGCTCAAGGGAAAGGAGTACGTCCGACAGACCCGCGAGGAGCCCAAGCTGCACATTACAGAAAGTTAACACAAGACAACGAAACACACAAAACAGAAAAGGGAGCACGAAAAAGACAAAAGTAACAAACAAATGCACATACAAACATGCCCTAGTGAAGCGTGGGATCTTTTCCTCTGAAAGTCGGCTAGATTTCTACTACTATGATCTTTTCTCTTCAGTCGTCCCTGCACCCTGCCAGATCTACTGAAATTCCCAAAAGTTCAGTATCCTGCTTTATGTTGTCCTTCCAACACTTCTTCGGTCGTCCTCTACCTCTGTGGAAGTCCAAAACCAATCTTTCGCACCTTCGGACCGGCTCTCCAGAGCCCCTCCTCTGCACAAGCCCAAACCAACGAAGTCGGGTCTCTCGTAGCTTGTCCCCTAAGCTAGCCACCCCTACCTTTGTCCTAAAGACATCATTCCTAATCTTGTCCTAGGTAAGCCAAATCAGTCAATCTTCCAAGTCTGAAGTCTTTTCAATATAATATTCCTAGGTAAGCCCTAACTCATGTATACAAGCTACTACTCAGTATTCACCTAACTGTCAACTTATCTACATAATGTATAATATCTCTATTGAAAAAACTGCAGTATCTAACATAACATTAATAAATTAACTGTTAGTGCACAAAAATTCGCCGTTATGCCCTAATTGAATACTCCTGTTGATTTGCCCTTTGATCTTTCGTTCTAAACTCCTTCTTCAACCTAGAACCTGCAAAACAATGGACACAGGAGGCGGGGTCCCCCTAATCCACCTCTGATGCCTACTAATTCACACAGGGATGGGGTTCCCCTAATCCACCCCCGATGCCTACTAATTCACACAGGGGCGGGGTTCCCCTAATCCACCTCTGATGCCTAAGTCAAAAGAGCAGTTTGTCGATTGAAACTCGAGATAAAACGTAAGACTTGCTAGCGAGTTCAGCGAGTATGAATATTCTTACCATCCATGGCGAAGACATGTATTTATAGTGGAACAATGGACACAAGGGGTGGGGTCCCCCTAATCCACCTCCGATGCCTAAGTCAAAAGAGCAGTTTGTCGATTGAACGTCGAGATAAAAGGTAAGACTTACTAGCGAGTTCAGCGAGATATGCTTACCATACAAGGCGAAGACATGTAGTTATAGTGGTAGAAAGGGAGTAGAGGAGATCGAAAATCATCCCCTAGGGCCAGCCGAACTGCTCAAGGCCCAACAAATGATTTCTTGTTCCATAATTCACGTGGAAATTTTATCTTTCGAGTAAGATAGAATCTTCCACTATAGCGATTTAATTACCATAATAAAGAAGATAAAAACTTACCATAATAAATACCATATTTAAAGTAAAAGATAGCATAATAAATAAAAATACATTTTTAGCAGAAACGAGGTAATTATTAAAATTTATCCACTCACATTAACTTTAAAAACTATTTAAATAAATAAATTATTTATAATAACGTTTTACACATTTATAAACTTTATCCTATTCATTATGAAGAAAAAAGTTAAAAACCCACATACATAATTTTAATAAATTAAATTAAAAATTATTTTAATTAATTATACTATACTTTCTAGACACTCTACTCTTATTATTATTATCTTTATAAAAATAATTATTTATATCTCAAAATAATATGAAACAATTATTTAAAAATATTCAATTCAAGTGAATTTAATTTTTTAATAATTTCAATCAAAATTTGGGGCAAGATCTCAAGAATTAATAGAAAAACTTAAATATATTCAATTAAAATATGTGTCACGATCTAAAATAAAAATAAATTTTATGAATCGAAATTTTTTATTATGATATTATATATATGTATTTATATTTTTATATCAATATCACAATATTGTATAATTTTTTATAAAATCGTTTTGTGAGTATTACGGGATATCAACTAGTTTTCCCTTATATTAAGAATGGTTTTAATTTTATACAATAAACTACTACTATTACTTTTATATAATTACATAGCATTATTAATATTTGTGTCCATATAAGCGGTTTGTGGCAGACTCATACCGGTCACTAGTTAATCTTCCCTAATACATTATAAAGAAGAAACATTAATGTTGTTGAAAAATTATGTCACATGACATTACTTGAATCGAGACTTCATTGGTTTGGGGATGTGTAGAGGTAGGGCATCGAGAATCCAGTTCGAAGGTGTGAGAGCTTGCCTTGGAAGATGTTCGTAGAGGTAGGGGACGACCGAAGAAATGCTGGAAGGACAATATAAGGCAGGATATCAACCTTTTGGGAATTTTAGCAGAGCTAGCATCATGTAGGGATAGTTGGAGGGAGAAGATCAGGGTAGCGGACAACTAGTCGCCAGGACAGACGAGTCACTAGTCTTTGTGGTGTTTGTGGTATGAGCGTTGTGTTTCGTTTTGGTTTTTTTTTTCCTGGTGAGCTTTAGTTAAATCATATACTAATATATATTAACGTATAGAAAATTTTAACTTACAAAGCATATGATCTCCGAAATTATATTTAAAAAAGATTCTTTCAAAGATAATTCACATTCTTCAAAAGGCCTTTGTTTCAAACCGTGTTATTCAAGACAATGTTCTTACACTACACCATTCTGCAGATTTAGCGACCATATTTTAGCGACCACATAATATGGTCGCTAGCGACCATATAGACGCAAATGGTCGCTAATGTGGACGTCAAAACGGGGAAAAAAAATAAAACCAAATTAGCGACCACGTGGTCGCCGACCATATATAGTCGCAATAAATGCGCGGACAATTTTCCCGCCAGCCATCAGCGACCACATGGTCGCTATATTTTGCGACCATATGGTCACTATTTATGGAACCCATATCTGCAACCATTTGGTCGCTAAATCTAACGACCACATGGTCGCTACATATAGCGACCAAATGGTCGCTACATATAGCGACCAAATGGTCGCTGACATGGTTCAGATGTTTTGGCGGGCAACATCAATTTTGACGGGTAATTTCCCGTATTTTTGGTGACTAAGTGGTCGCCAAAAACAGTATTTGGTAAAATTGCCGCCATTTCAGCATATATACATAGGTTTTAAAAACTTCACTCTCATTCCGCTACATTCACACAACCTCATACGTAGCTTCTCCCAAAAAATTCACAAAAAAAAGAAACAATCATCCACAAATCTGAATTGATTCTAAGAAGGAATTCCGTCAATTTTTACCGACAACTTTATTAAAGGTATGTATTTTAAACTTATTCTCCATATTTCATTCCGTCATATATTGTTTTAGACAAATATTGTTGGTAGAAAGTTTTCGTTTATATAATTACAAGAGATTGTCTTATATAATCGTTAAATTCGTATAGCATAGCAAGTGGTTGAAGAGATTGTTTGTTATGATATACTATATGGGGCGACCATATGGACGCTAATTAGCGACCATATGGTCGTTATCTCCAATGTAGCGACCATATGGTCGCCAAAAACAGGCTTATATGCACCCGAATTAAATTAATTATAGTGTTATATTGAATTACAGGAAGGAAAAATGCGTGAATGGATGTATGTGCATAATATAGATGTTTTTTTGAACAACGAGTTTTTAGCTGGCGTTAAAGCAATTTATCGACTTCTGTAAATCTATGCCGACCTATGACCCATTCGAATTAAGGTGTCCGTGTCGGAGGTGCAAGAATAAGAAACTTATTTCTGTAGATGATGTGCATTATTACCTTGTTAAGGAAGGTTTTGTTTCTAAATATTACCATTAATGGGTTTCGCACGAGGAGACAAATGAAATGTTCGTTGCATTGTTAGCCGATTCTAGACAACATGAAGGCTGTAGCAAAACTGATCTAGCACCACAAGTATATGGTGGGAATGATAATCGAATGGAACATATAGTATATGATGGTTTTAATGCCTAAAGTCATTACACTGCTGAGAATCCCTTGCAAAATGAAGATATAAGGCATGAGCAAGGGGACCAATATTATAATGAAGCGCCCAATCCCGATGCACAATGTATGTACGACATGATGTCGGCCGCAAATAGGCCGTTGTGGCCTGCATGTGATATCACCCAGTTGGAGGCGGCGACTGAGTTACTTAGCCTAAAGTCCAAGCTAAGGATGACGGAGCGCGGATATGACATGTCTCGGATTTCTCCGGACGTGTTTCTCACCGGAGACGACATTACCAGCCACGTTTTACGACACGAAAAAACTGGTTGAGGGTCTCGGTCTTCCGTACGAGGCCATTGATTGTTGCCCAAACTCTTGCATGATATATTGGGATGCAGATGTAGAATACGTGGCATGCAAGATATGTGACTATCCTAGATGGAGGCAAGGCAAGTCAAAGCTCATTCCCTATTCTCGTATGTTTTGCTTGCCTATAACTCCACGGTTGCAAAGGTTGTACGCATCAGTGGTGATTGCCGAACAAATGAGATGGCATGCAGAGCACGTACAAGATGGGGGTGATGAGACATCCGTCAGATGCAGAGGCATGGAGGCACTTCAATGCTGTGTGGCCAGATTTTGCAGCAAAAACACGAAATGTGAAACTAGGCTTGTGCACGGATGGCCAATACTCGTGTTTGCCTGTGATTCTAACTCCCTACAACCTTCCGCCGTCGTTGTGTACGCTAGAAGAGGTTATGTTTTTTACGGTTATTGTACCTGGACTGTAGAGTCCAAAGCAAAAGTTGGATGTCTACTTGCAGCCATTGATAGCCGAGCTGAAGAATTTGTGGCTTAATGGGGTGTACACATACGATTCTTGGAGGAAGCAGAATTTTGTCTTGCATGCAGCTGTAATATGGACTATTAGTGACTTCCCGACATATTCAATGTTGTCAGGTTTGTTGTTTTACATATTCTTAATTATTTGAAACTATTATATATAATCATGCATATATGATTTGTGAAATTTAATGCGTTATACAAAATATATGTTTGTGTAGGCTGGAGCACTTCTGGGAAATACGCGTGTCCTGATTGGATGGAGGACACCGATGCATTTTATCTAAAACATGGACACAAAATGTGCTGGTTCGATTGTCACAGGAGGTTTACAGAAAATGATCTTCGCTTCCGAAACAATAATACCGATTTCAAGAAATCCCATTTTTGTTTCTAAGACCCCTAGAAGCGAGATGTCAAAATCTCTTAGGAGCTTCCGCACACCATTTTATTTATAGGGTTGGTACAAACCCCTAATGTTCCAAGAAGCTATTTTTATTTAGAAGAGTTACCTCTTCGTCCTCCATGCATGTTGGCTACAATCCGTCTCCTTGGTTGCAGTAGAGTAGGTAAGATACCTTCAAAGCTTCCATTTTTCACTTTACCAAAAGGAAATCGGCTTAGCCCGAACACTACCTTGTTGTAGTCCGGATAATTGCCTTTAAAACGTGAACTTTTCCTACACTTAACCTCTTGAAAGCCTTCTTCATCGGTGGAAGAAGAATTAGAAGATGATTGGTTATCAACCACCAAATTGAGGTTTGTTGTCCTATAGGACTACCTCGTTTTGTAGCATTATGTTCTCTTTCACATCCCTACCAAATTCTCTCTGTTGGGAAGAAGCAAGCGAAGGAGAAGTAGCTACACTCGGTGAAGTCTCCTTTGTTCCCTCGGTTGCCTCCTCCAAGCAATCTGTCATAATTGGCTCAAGACTCAACCCCTGTTCTAGGTGTGGTGGGTTCAAAAGGACAGGATCCACACCTCTAGCTAGTCCATGTCGGAGCTTGACCTTGTTCTTTCACATGCACGCATGATCGCCTCTCACGGTGTGCGAGGGTCTAGAGATACAATTTATAACCCGACCCCGTTGTAGCACGTGGTGGGTGTCGAACACTCGGGAAGTCTACTCGATTGATGTGACTAGACACTAGGAAGCTGGAAAAGAGAGCTTAAAACAAAGGAAAACAAAGAGAACAGTCGGGACCGACACAGAGGTCACGTCGGGCCCGATGTTGGCGAAAAGAGAAAGTCGGGACCGACGTAGGGTAAGTCGGGACGGAGGTAGCTGGGTTTGGTTTGTCGAACTTCAAAGATTAAAAGTAGATCTTGGGCTTTTGGGTTTCTTCTCTAGTAGATTAAGGCTTATCCACCCCAATTCAAGCAATGAGTGATGATCGGACTAGGATCGAGTGCTTTCGCCCTCGTTCCAACCACTTCTACACATCGATCATTGGGGAAATCCCCTTCGAAGCAAGGTCTTGAGATTGACACATGTTCACTTTCGCTACTTTGCCAATCTCAAGCCTTGATTCCCAACTTTCGCAAGGAATTGTAGCTCTATGTAGAGTGGGTTCCTTAGATCAAACACTCAAGGCTATGGAATTGGGGTTTCTAGCCCAAACCTAGCTAGGGTTTTCCCCCATAACCCAAGATCAAGGAGATCTACTCCATGTGGCAAACAAAGAAAGCAAACAAATCAAAAGGGAAAGCAATCAACATCATCAATCTCAAAACAAAGCAAAGTTTCATTCAAAATCAAAAGCAATCCACAAATTCCAATCAAGGGTTTTCAAATCCACAAGAACAAAGCAAATCAAAGCAAATCTACCAACAAAACCTATCAAGACTTCCTCCCTTGGCCGATTCTCTCTCTCTTCCTTCTCCTCTCCTTCCTCCTTGCTCTCCAAGAATCCTCTTGGCTCCCTTGGAACCCCCCTTTTTTGTGTGTGTGAGGGGAACCCCCCTTTTGTGTGTGTGTGAGGGAACCCCCCTTTTGTGTGTGTATGAGGGAACCCCCCTTTTGTGTGAGAGAACCCCCTTTTTTTGTGAGAGAGAACCCCCCTTTTTGTGAGAGAGAACCCCCTTTTTGTGAGAGAACCCCCTTTTTGTGTGAGAGAACCCCCTTTTTGTGTGAGAGAAGAGGGCCTTTTATAGATTAGATGAGGGGCAAAAGTGGAAGTTCACAATTTCGTGCCTTGGAGCCCAAGTAGTCCAGTGACCGACTCGGACCGACACGGAGGACCTCGGGCCCGAGTTACTGTGCAACTCGGTCCGAGGTTGGAGACTTCAAAGTCGGGCCCGACGTGGTTGCAACTCGGTCCTGACCTCGTTCCACCTTCTTCTTTGTTGGCTTCTCTTGTTCTTCTTCATGGCTTGCTTCTCTCTTTCCCGCTTTAACTCGGCCTTTGCTCCATGTCTCGACCCTCCTTCAAATCAATCCTTGATTCATGCCAGATTACCTACAAAACACATAAAATGTGCGTAGTCTCCGAATCTCATAGAAATACGGGAACTAAGCTAAAAAGGAACAAAACGCACAAGAAAAGGGGAAAAAGAAACATATTTACAAAGGAAATCACATATGAAAACACCACCAAATAGAGAGACATCAAAATACCCCATACTTAAACTTGCTTGTCCTCAAGCAATAACAATGTAAGCAAGACCGAAACATAATCTTCAAGTAAAGCCTCGTATGAAAACACATTTTAAGCACAAGTAATCGATATTCAAGCAAGATTACATCATCACACATGATTAAGTGTTCCAAGGAATAAAGTCAATGCAACTAAGCCTCACTTTAGGGATATGTGAATGTGTATCACTCATCATGTGTTTGGGTTTAGCAATGAACACTCAAGCTCAAAAATCATGCAAGTAAAGACTTTACTATTGAAGCTAATATCACCAATTCCTCCACCTAGAGATGCCTAATGCAAAGTACACAAAGAATTTCGAACTTGGCTCAATGGAGGTCCTCATAGAGGTTCCATTCGGCCGGGTTGTAATGGGGCTTTTGGTATTTCTCAAGGTGGGAATTATTTGGTCTTGTGGTGCTTACAATGGGGATTGAACAACCTAAACTCTCACCAACTTCACCAAATTCCACAATTACTTTCACACTCACCCAAAAGACTTAACATTTTCCTTTCAACCCAAAATTTCACTTAACATTCCACTTCATCTTTGCTCTTATGCCTTTTTGTTGGATTTTTCAACACTTTCTACATTTGGACCGACTTTCTTATGACATCGGGCCCGATGTTGCTTGTAACTCGGTCGGACCCTTTTCTTCACTTAAGCTCTTTGCTTTATTCCACCTTACATTTCCAACATTTTCTTTCTTCCTTTTCTTTCTTTTTTTTTTCATTTTTGTACAACAAAGATGCACTACCCACATGATTCATAACACCATTCTTTTGCCCTTAAACCCAAGAGAATCTCAACTCTTCAAATACAATCCAAACCTCTCTTCTAAAGTCCAATCCCATAAGGGTCAAGTCATATAAGGCTAGGAATAATATTTTTGAGGAGTTTGAAACAAAGGCTTAGGCTAGAACGGGGCTACAAACAAAGGATTATCTTCATGGTAGGATATGGAACATTTATGTGACTAAAAGAACAAAGTTCAAAATCAATGTGACAATGCTAGGACAAATCTCATGACGGTCTTGGAAAATAGATAAACACCGCAATAGCAAGTTTTACTAAGCATGAATGAGCTAATCACACAAGAAAAATGAGGGATATGCAAATATGAACAAGCATCCCTAAAATGGCCAAAAATCAATCTCACAAGGGTCACTCATACTTAGTTGCATAAGAACTCGTCCTAGAACTCACATGTTCAATAAAACAAGCAAGATATCATGATCACATCAAAAGCAACATCATTTAAGAGGCTAAACTATCCAAAAATATGCAAAGGAATTTACATGCTCACATCATCATTAGCTTTTATTTTGGCAATCTAAGATGGGAATTTCTAGTCCAAAACCTACAAAACACAAAATCTTTTTGTTGTTTTCAACACAATTTTTCAATTTTTATGGATTTTTTTGCAAAAATTTCTCTAAAACCAAAAACTCATCCATTCAAGACCAAATTAATCATTCATGTTTTTCATCAAACCACAAACCAAGAAGCAAACATCCCAAACACAAACTAGAAACACAAACTAAATATCCTCAAAATAATAAACAAACATAAACAAGTGAAATCATGAACACACTTACCCCCACCCCATACTTAAAATTTTGATGTCCCCATCAAACAAGGAAATCAAAACTTAAAAGCAAGAGAGAAGAGTATGAAAAGCTCACAATTTCTTATTCTTCAATGGCATGTATAGGATCAATCGAAGGGGTTGTCACGTCTACGTCCTCTTTGGAGCCTTGCTTGCCGCTCCCTCTCGTACACTTGTTCTTGGTAGAAGTCTTGTGGTGGTGGTTGAAGTTGAGGCTCCGGGCGTGTCCATTGGTCCTCACGGGAAGGGAAGTTCCCGCTCATCCACGTGTTGTAGCTATCTTGGACCCGCCACCTTTGGTCTTCCACCTCCCTAAGCTCCTCTACCTCTCGTCTAGTGTACCCGAGGGCCCGGTTCATCTCTTGTTGGCTAGCTTGGAAAGAGCTTTGTTGTTGAAGCATTTGTTGTTGTTGTTGGTACATTTGTTGTTGATGGAGATTCACTTGATGGACCTCTTGGAGAACATTTTCTTGTTGAAGTTGGAGATGAGCCATTTGGTTGGCTAAGAAGGACATGTCCACGGTTTGTTGTTGCTCGGGAAACACCATTCCCGGACCGTACCATTGGGCATAGCCTTCATAACCGCCACCTTGGAATTGCTCTCGCCTTGCACCGCTCCCTTCTCCTCGTTCATAATGCCTCGGGACCTCACCACCATGGAATGAAGTGGACCGACGTTGAGGGAAGTCGGGCCCGACTTGGTGTGTACCTCGGTCCGCCAGTGTTGGAGCATGGTGCGTGGCTCGGAGGTCGGCCATCAAGCCTTGGAGGCGCTCATCTTCTTCACTTTGCCCTTGATCGACTTCCATGTCTTCCCCACAAGGTGCAAACACGAAGTTGTCTTGGTCGGAATCCGGTGTAGATGGAGGGGAGGTAAACCGAATGTGTTGAGATTGTTGTCGCCGCCCCTCTCTTGCACCTTTGGGGTCACCAAATGAGTGTGGCTTGCCGGCCCACACTTGGCAATTTTGATACCGGGAAAGATCATAGAGGTTGGCCGCCAACCGGATCGACACACCATCATAGTTCGAGTGAGGGGCCAAAGAAATCATGTAGAGCTTCTCCTTGATGATGTTGGCCTTCTTGAAATACTTCATGTTATGTACTCCACACCATTCGGAGCCGGAGAATACTTGTCAAGATCAACTCCTAGACGCATGGCGAGCCTTGCTATCATCCCACCGAAGTAGATCCAAGAGGAGCTTTGGAAGTCTCGCACCATCTTGACCCACTCCCATGCAAGGTTCATGGGCTTCTCGGTGTTGAAGAGCATCTCATGGAGCAACATAATCTCTTCCTTCATTGGCTTGCTCAACTCTTGGCGAGCATAGATTGCACACCCCAAAACTCGCACCATGACCCGAAAAAGAGGGCTAGCAATCTCGGTTGTGGAGGCGCCCTTTCTCATCTCGCTCTTCCCGGCCACATGACGCCACACTTGGTTCACCTTGTCATTGTCGACGCCGGTCTCTTCTCTTGGGCATGGAAACCCGAAGTAGGTAGCCAAGTCCCTAAGAGAGAGATTGTGGTCCTCATTGCCCAATTGGAAAGTGATCGCCCCTTCCTCATCCTCCACATTATCATAAGTGCATTCAAAAGTGGCCATGAATTCCGAGGTGAGGGCGGGATAGTGGGTGTTGTCCCACCTTAGCATTCCATTGAGACCGATATGGGAGTAGCACCTTGGAAGAGCTTGATCCATGCCCATCTTCCTCACGGCGTCCCAATCAAGCCACCTTGTGTGATGCTCAAGCGCCATATACCTTGCATAACTCTCAACTTGCTCATCATCCTCCAAGTAGACATCATCCAACTTTGGCTCTTTCCTTGACTTCTTGGACTTCTTCCTCGGCCTTTTCGCATGAGATGATGAAGCTCTAGTCTCCATGGTACCTACACACATCCAACCAAACAAAAGGGTCCAAGATAAACTCCATACAACTCAACAAAAGCACTCATCAACACACAACAACACATCAACACAAGGGAACTCCATACTTAGTCTCTAAACACACATGCATCACAATCCAACATGAATCATCATGGATATCTTCTAACTATGGCTAAGCAAATGATCATACTACATCATGATTAGGCTATAGCCAACAATGAAACACATGAATCCACATGATATCACAAGAAGAGGGCAAAAACAACATGGATCGACTTCCAACCTATGTCGGGCCCGACACATCCTCAACCTCGGTCCGACTTGATGGACCGACTTCCACAACTCGGGCCCGACTTTCCTGGGCACGTCGATCTCCACCTAGTTCATGCTTCGACTTCTAGCCTTAAATCAACCCAAATCACTCTATCATGCACTTAAATTTCAAATTCAACCATCAAACATCCCTAATCGAAGTTCTAAATCGATCTAAGCATGCATAAACAACTTTAAAGCTCAATTTCACAAATCATGCAAATCCACCATTGATGCTCAAGCTCAAGCTCTCAATCAAACATGGCATTACTCAATCTACGCAATGAAAGCACAAAATTTTCAAAGAAATAAGTAGAGATCGAGTAACACATACCGGATTCGAAGAGTATTGAACTTTTAAACAAATAAGCAACTTAGAACTCAAATTTCCTAGATCTAGATCTAGATGGGGGATGAAGAACGAGATTGAACTCGAAATTTCTATTTGGAATCGGGTTAGGGAGGTCTTTTTATGGTTGGATCGAGATGAAGAAGGGAAGTGTGTGGATCGAGTATGGAAGGGGAGGGGGCGGCCGACTTTGAGAATTTTTGAGGGAGAGGGGTTGTATTTTGGGAATGGTGGTTGATATGAAGATGATAGGTAGGTGGGGGATAGTATTTAATGGGGGAAAAGGACAAATTAGGTCAAGGGCAAAATTGGCATTCCAACTAGTCAAATCGAGTTGGACCGACTTCATGGACCGACGTCCCTATGTCGGGCCCGACTTACCTGGGCTCGATGTGGGAGTATTCGGGTCACCAATTTTACTCCATCCTCTTGCAACTTCTTTCCCATATTTCCATTTAAATATTTCACCTCAAATCCTACACAACTTTGAAGAATGCACGACACCATAAATCCACAAAACACTAGATAGAGATTGGTTAGGGAAAAGCTAGGCTAAACTAAGAAAAATCAAACTAAAATTACGAAAAGAAAGCTACTAGCTCGGGTTGCCTCCCGAGAAGCGCTCGTTTAGAGTCACTAGCTTGACTTCCTAACCTCAACCTTATGGCGGGTGAAACACGGTGAATTGCTCGCCATTGTTATGCCCATTCCCATTGCCTTCATACCCATAAAACCACCAACGATGGTCTATATAGGCATGGCTATCCGGTCTCGGGCCTCTCTCATCATGCTCCTCCAATGGATGAGATTTCTTCTCCTTACTTGCTCCATCATGTTCCTCTTTTCCTACACCAAAGTTATCCAAAGAATTCCTAGGAGATTCTACCAATTCATCTTTCAAGTCACTAAGGCAAATGTAGGAGTCTCCTAAGTCATCTTTCAAATCACTTAAACAAATGTAGGAATCAAAAGTTTGGGAAGAATTGTGGTCATCACCAACATCAAAAGGATATAAGTAAGGATACTCTTCATTTCTTCTTGGGCTACCATTGATCCTTGACTCATCTTGATCCTCAATTTGCTCCAACAACTCCCTTGCTTGTATTTGTTTATTGAACCCTTCATCACTTCTCAACACAACGACCTCTCTAGCAACTTCCACTTCTTCACCTTTTCTCTTAGCACTCTCTTCAAGTTTGAGGATAGCCAAGGCGTCCGGCTCATTCAAGGCCTTGTTGAAGTGAAAATCGACCTTTTCTTCACCAATCTCAAAGGAAACCTTGCCGTTTTTGACATCAAACCTTGCCCCCGCCGTAGCTAAGAATGGTCTTCCTAAGATTATTGGGACCAAGGGGTCCTCGTGCATGTCCAAGATCACGAAATCATCGGGGACAAAATACTTTCCAACTCGCACCGGAACGTCATCCAATATTCCCTTAGCCTTGATGATGGAACCGTCGGCCATAGTTAGGGGCATATCGGCCGGCTCCATTTCACCCAAATTTGCTCTTCTCCAAATGCTAGCGGGCATCACCGAAACACTTGCCCTAAGGTCACATAAGGCTTGGATGTTTTGAGACCCCCACACCAATGGTTATAGCAAAGCGACCGGGATCTCCTAGCTTTTGCGGTAACTCCAAGGTCTTGACCTCATCTTGCATTTCAACTATGGACCTCTTCTTGCTCAAAATCTCCTTTAAAAACTTGGCATAAGATGGCATCTCACTCAATGCATCGGTGAACGGGATAGAGATGTTCAAGCCTTGCAAGAGTTTGAGAAACCTCTTGAACTTGTTCTCAACAACATCTTTCGGCTTCTTTGAGGGATATGGAAGAATCGTTGCACCTTGAATCTTGCTTGGATCAACCTCCTTGGACTTCCCTACTTCACTTGCAACATTTCCTGGTTGGACCGACTTGGGCACCATATCGGGCCCGATGTTGTGAATCTCGGTCCTGGACAGAGGAGTTGGATCGAGGTCTGTGTACGTCGGTCCCGAGTTGCTCTCGACCTCGGTCCGTGGTGAAGGAGTCGATCTTCTTGCTGGGTCGACTTCGGGGAATGTCGGACCCGACTTGCTGGGTAAGTTGGTCCGACTCTCTTCATTCTTCTTAGGCACGTGTGGCTCGGGTAGGTTTCGGCCACTTCTCAATCCAATTGCCCGGACTTCATTTTGATTGTTTTGAGCTCGAGGATTCTCCTCGGGTCGGCCCGGAAGTCTTCCATTCTCTCTCGGGGCTTGAGTTGCAATTTGGGCAAATTGATTGTCGACTTGCCTCCTCCATGCACCAAACTCATTGAATTGGGTCCTCATCTCCTTGAACCCATCTCTCATCTCTTGAGCAAATGTTTGTAACTCATTGAATCCCGGTGGTCTATATGGTGGTGGTGGCGCCCTTGGCTCGTTTTGGTTGAAGTTGTTGTTGTAGCCTTGAGCTTGACCGTTGTTCCACCGGCCATTGCCACCATTGTTGAAATTGCCTCTTCCACCGAAATTTCCTCGAACATAGTTTGCCTCCTCAATTCGCTCGGCCAAGCGTACTTGGCTCTCATTCGGACAAACTTGTGTAGCATGTGCAAAGGATCCACACTCCTCACAAGCTCTAGCATTTTGCTTGTAGTAGTGGACTTGCCTCTTAAGCTTGCTCACTTCACCTTCAAGGAATTGGAGCTTCACATCCCTATCAATGTCTTCTCCCTTTGGATCATATAACTTCCTTGCACCTTCACCTTGAACTTTCACCTCCTTGCTAGCTTGACTCACCCCATACATGGCCTCATAATCGGATAGCTTGTCAAGTAGCTCCCAAGCTTGATCCGGTGTCAAGTCTATGAACCCACAATCGGTGTGGAGATTGAGCTTGTCCTTCGTTACCGGATTGATGCCTTGGAAAAAGATGTCTTGAAGTACATATGGTTGTTGGCCATGAGTAGGACATTGGCGCAACATCTCCTTGAAACGGTCCCATGCTTCGAAGAGGGGCTCATTCGGACCTTGTTGAAAGCTTGCAATCTTCCTTCTTAACTCGGTTGTCTTTGAGGGCGGGAAGAACTTCATCAAGAAAGCGTCATAGAGTGTCTTCCAAGTTGTGATTGACCTAGGAGCTTGGCTCTCGAGCCAATGTGTGGCCTTGCCCCCAAGTGACCATTTGAACGCCTTTAGAAGCACATACTCCAATGTCTCCTCGTCGGTGGAGATCGTCTCACACATATCCACAAATCGTTTAACATGCTCTATGGGACACTCATGTGGACGGCCCTCGAATTGATCACGCTTGATGAGAGAGATGAATTGCGTCTTGATCTCAAAATTCTTGGCAACCTCGGGAAGCACAATAGCCGGCTCGGGTACCCTCAACTCCGGATGCATGTATTGGCGTGCATTCCGGGGTAGAGCGTTAAGTTGAGCCTCGGCTCTCATCCGTTGCTCCCGTTCTCTTCTTGCCACCTCCTCTTGATTGTCCCTCTCAAGTTGCAATCTAGCCATTTCGGCCCTAAGTTGAGCCAACTCCTCATCAACATGGAGAGCTTGATTCGCCATCCTTTTCCTTCTTCGGGCTTCCTTGAGAATACTTTCCGGATCACTCACAAACTCAAGCTCAAGTGTTCCTCGGGAGGAACGAGCTAGCATACACCTATGAAACAAAAACACAAACCAAAACAAATCAAAAACAAACAAAGGGTTTGGGCTATTCCCTCACCCAAATCACTACCAAAACACAAGAAACTCACCAAATTGGCACTCAATGCACTTAGACTTCCCCGGCAACGGCGCCAATCTTTTGATCGCCTCTCACGGTGTGCGAGGGTCTAGAGATACAATTTATAACCCGACCCCGTTGTAGCACGTGGTGGGTGTCGAACACTCGGGAAGTCTACTCGATTGATGTGCCTAGACACTAGGAAGCTGGAAAAGAGAGCTTAAAACAAAGGAAAACAAAGAGAACAGTCGGGACTGACACAGAGGTCACGTCGGGCCCGATGTTGGCAAAAAGAGGAAGTCGGGACCGACGTAGGGTAAGTCGGGCCCGAGGTAGCTGGGTTTGGTTTGTCGAACTTCAAAGATTAAAAGTAGATCTTGGGCTTTTGGGTTCCTTCTCTAGTAGATTAAGGCTTATCCACCCCAATTCAAGCAATGAGTGATGATCGGACTAGGATCGAGTGCTTTCACCCTCGTTCCAACCACTTCTACACATCGATCATTGGGGAAATCCCCTTCGAAGCAAGGTCTTGAGATTGACACATGTTCACTTTCGCTACTTTGCCAATCTCAAGCCTTGATTCCCAACTTTCGCAAGGAATTGTAGCTCTATGTAGAGTGGGTTCCTTAGATCAAACACTCAAGGCTATGGAATTGGGGTTTCTAGCCCAAACCTAGCTAGGGTTTTCCCCCATAACCCAAGATCAAGGAGATCTACTCCATGTGGCAAACAAAGAAAGCAAACAAATCAAAAGGGAAAGCAATCAACATCATCAATCTCAAAACAAAGCAAAGTTTCATTCAAAATCAAAAGCAATCCACAAATTCCAATCAAGGGTTTTCAAATCCACAAGAACAAAGCAAATCAAAGCAAATCTACCAACAAAACCTATCAAGACTTCCTCCCTTGGCCGATTCTCTCTCTCTTCCTTCTCCTCTCCTTCCTCCTTGCTCTCCAAGAATCCTCTTGGCTCCCTTGGAACCCCCCTTTTTTGTGTGTGTGAGGGGAACCCCCCTTTTGTGTGTGTGTGAGGGAACCCCCCTTTTGTGTGTGTGTGAGGGAACCCCCCTTTTGTGTGTGTATGAGGGAACCCCCCTTTTGTGTGAGAGAACCCCCTTTTTTTGTGAGAGAGAACCCCCCTTTTTGTGAGAGAGAACCCCCTTTTTGTGTGAGAGAACCCCCTTTTTGTGTGAGAGAACCCCCTTTTTGTGTGAGAGAAGAGGGCCTTTTATAGATTAGATGAGGGGCAAAAGTGGAAGTTCACAATTTCGTGCCTTGGAGCCCAAGTAGTCCAGTGACCGACTCGGACCGACACGGAGGACCTCGGGGCCGAGTTACTGTGCAACTCGGTCCGAGGTTGGAGACTTCAAAGTCGGGCCCGACGTGGTTGCAACTCGGTCCTGACCTCGTTCCACCTTCTTCTTTGTTGACTTCTCTTGTTCTTCTTCATGGCTTGCTTCTCTCTTTCCCGCTTTAACTCGGCCTTTGCTCCATGTCTCGACCCTCCTTCAAATCAATCCTTGATTCATGCCAGATTACCTACAAAACACATAAAATGTGCGTAGTCTCCGAATCTCATAGAAATACGGGAACTAAGCTAAAAAGGAACAAAACGCACAAGAAAAGGGGAAAAAGAAACATATTTACAAAGGAAATCACATATGAAAACACCACCAAATAGAGAGACATCAACGCACAAAGCAGGATCTTTGAGCAATACAACTGAAGCCTTCAAACCTACTAACCCACTCAGTGTTGGATCATTCCCCTGGATCTCAGTGTTGGTACCATAAAAAAGACCAACTATCGGACTAGCAGAAGCACACAAATCCGTAGAAACTCCTAGAGCACGCTCGACACTATCAATCCTCTTAACATCTTGATCTAGGCTTCCAATCCCCTAAGACTCAGTGTTGGCACCAACAATAGTAGAAATTTTTAGTCTAGCAGAACCACAGAAAGCCACAATATCTCCTACGACACATTCAACACCATCATCCTTTTGAGCATCAAAGACAAAACTAGCAATAACATCAAAAGCATTGTTGAGGCATAAATTTTCATGAATTTCAAAAAGAAAAATCATGATCAATCATAAAATGTGATAAAATTAATTATAAATATAAATGTGATTAATTTATTTACATTTAAAGCTCAAGACCTCCTTTTGCACGTAGCCCATACATTGCGATCAGGGCCCAAATGTGCAACCTCAAAATTGCCAATGGGTGAATAGCTCAATATAAAAAAAAGGGGGATAAAGAAATTGGAGATTAAAAAAGGGGGGAAAGGAGCTACGGACTTACGGTTTCAGAAGTTACAATTTGTAACTTGTAAAGAAAAAAAAATAAGGATGGGAGGAATGATACACACCAAAATTTTGGTGTTGGAACTAGTTTTATAGAAAAAGAAATCAAATCAAACAAGATGATAGGTCTCATGTAGCCTAGCCTAAGTGTCACTATCAAAAAAATTGAAAGCATGTGACACTACTTTGAAATCAATTTTAGGTCATTGAAATCAAGAGCAATGACCGATAAAAAAAAAAAAGCAAATTAGCCTCAATGAAAACAAAACAAAGCAAAAAATAGGGAGTAATCCTAATTACCTTCTTTAATGGGGTTTTAATCTAAAAAAAATAAGGGAAGAAGAAGACAAAAGAAACCTATGTAAATGCAAATGGGAAACTAGTTTTTAAATCCTATTCTTGACAAAAAAAGAGATGGACAAAAAAAATCAAACACCAACAAAGTATACGTTTTTTTGTCCATGTGCTTTTAACTTAATCACTTCATAAAAGTTCATGTATTGATAAAAAAACCCTTGTTAAAAAGAGCTTAATCTGTAACTTCAAGCTAAGTCAGGAAAGTAAAATGCATGTTTCATTTGGATTTGAACAATGCAATAGTTACGTACAAAAATTGCAAGCAAGTAAAAGAAAGGACAAGTAATGTGCAGTGAGTCACGTGGGCAAGTTAAAAATGAGCAAGAAATTAAATGTGGACCCACCAAACAAAGTATTCACAAAAGTGACCCAATAAAAATGTTTCCCAAACTAAATTACGACTCATAAAAGTTAGACTATTTAACACACAAAGCCTAGGCTACAAATATTATTGGTCATATTTAAATTTGGGTCAATAAACTAAAATGAAAACACAAATTGTCCTCGTTCCATAACTATGTAAAGACTTGACGCCTATAAAAGGCTACGTAGGTAACTCGATATCAAATTTAATCGGGTACAGTCACAAAATCTCAAAATTAAAATCAAAGGTAAAAATTTTCTTTTTAAGAACTACTTACGATTTGATCCCTTTTAAAAGGGTACGTAGGAAACTCGATAAAAAGAAAAAATGTCCATCGAGTTCAATCATAACCCCAAATCAAATTAACATTTCCAAAAACAAAAACGCACTAAAAATTGTGCATGTCAATCGCGAACGACTAGATCACCCTTCCTAGAAGGTGGGTCTAGCGTCTTTCGCATCATGCAAATGATAGTTGGAGTGGTCTAGACAACCGTTCCTAGAAGGTGGGTCTTTTCTCGTTCCTATTATGCATGAAAAATCTCACACACAAATAAAAACAAAAATACTCTGAACTACGTAAGGCTTGATTCTCTTTAAAGAGAGCCCAAATCATAAAACAAACCAAATATTTTGTATGTGTATGACTTTTAATCAAAAGGGTAAAAAGAAAGGGTCGAACTCAAATTTAAAACCAAATATGTTTTGTGAATATTTTCACATTTTTGTTCAACAAGCATCAGGAACAAAACCAAAAGTAGTGGTAGGAACACACACAACAGCATGCGCTAGACTAACATCACCCTCAGGAATCGTACCAGAAGTAGGACAATTCTGATCAAGTGGTTCAACATTAAGATCCTTTTCTACTAAGCCCACTTCTTTTGTTCCTTCAACCCCATTCTCGGTATCTTTGGAGCAAGAGCTCTTGTCCCTAGTGGGAAGGTACTTTGAGGCAACTTGAGATATTTTTTTTTCAAAGGAGGAACTCACTCCTTATTCTTTTAGGAAGGATAAGAAGTTGTTGCATGCTTGAAGATGTTACAAGTAGAACACTAATTTGGCTTGTTTTCGTTGACAATAAAGCAAGTACCAGAGTCATCCTCATCAATCGCCCAGTCCACTGACACCTTTTCTTCCTTGGAGTAATCAACTTCTACCAGGACACGAGAAAAATCCCCCCATATCTCTAAAAGTAGTACGATTATTAGTCTTGAGAGGTCTGCCAATTTTTGAAGCAATAATCTTCAACGCCTCGTCCGTCCAAAACTCTAGTGGGAGCTTATGAATTTGGATCCACAAAGGAATGGTAAAGACATGTTCTCTCTCAAAGGTGAAACGCTTTGGCATAACTTGTAGCAACAGAGGGGTAAAAGAGGCAAAGTAAGGTCCATTCATCAAGACAAATCTGTATCTTCTGCAAAATCAAACTTGAAAACCGACCACCCCTTAATAATTTGAGGCTAGAATTCACTTTCCATGTCCTCCGAATATCATGTAAATCTAGCACCCCTATAGGCTTTCTAGCTCATCAGCCAACAAGACGATAACCCCAAGCCTCCTCATTGGAAAGAACATTTTGTCTGGTTATCATTTCCACTGGTCCTTGTTATCAACGAAATGCAACTCTAGTTCATGTGAGTGGTTATGGCTCTTACGTGCCCATGCAACTTGATGCTAACAAGCCAGATGAGGGCCATTGTTTAAGGGACACTTCCTAGTCGATGAGTTTAGGAGTGGTGGGAACTTTTCCTACACTTTTTCTTTACATGCAGTGGAACCCCTAATGTAAGCTGTAAAACTTTTAGCTTGGCCATACCTAGCAGGAAGACTCTTCGAAGCATACACGCCAATCTCACTAGAAATATCAACAAGGGTAGGCAAAGACGTAGCCATAGAGGGAAAAAGGGTACCATCAGAGGTACCTATCTAATAGAATCAATGCGCCTATCTAATAGAATCGTGCAAGCGATAGGGCCTACCACTTTAAAAACCAAGGCGCTGATTCACATGCGAAATCTGCACCTTTGACCAAGTTTTATATAAAAAATAAAACGTAGCGGTAGTTTCTAGTTTCTACCGCTATAAGTACAAGCGATATGGTCTACTGCTTTAACAACCAGGACGCCCTTCAAATCTGAATTGGGCACCCTTCATTACTCATTGAAGATGAGTGTCCTTATTTAATATGTGTGTGGGTATTTATGTCTTGTCATTTAAATTTTAAACAAATTACGCTCCGTGCCATCAAAAATGAACCACCCTATTTAATTTAATTTTATTTGAACCGACTTGTTCTAACAACCGTCTATTTCTTCTAATTTGACGGAGCATAATTACTCGTATTTTACACTATAATCCTAAAAAGCACCCGAGCGTGAGTCTTGTCCTTAATTATCTAAAAACAATAAAATATTGATTTATGTGATAAAATCATGATATATCTCTCCTATCTATTAATTGAGTAGCAATGTTTGTACAAAAATTTTAGCCACTTGGCAATCTATTGTACTGGCATATGTCCTCTCCCACTAACCCACGTTCTAATTTTTCTAATTGAGCAGCAATGTCTATTGTACTGATGCACCTTAGTGTATCAGGTAGATTGATGTCATTGACCTTGAAGATGAAGTTGAGATACTGAACTCCATGGCAATTACCAATGAACACTTTTCAACTATTTAGGGGCAAAGGAATCCTTCTGCTCTGTTTGAAATGGTGAGTTGATTTATGTGAAATAGAATGATAATGTTTTCCTTTATGCTTCTATATCAATTGTTTTTAATTTCGCTGTTCTTTTGCCAGGTCATGGAAGTGTCCAACGCGGCGACCTTGAAAATGTCAAAAGGGAACTTCAAGTGGTAAAGAAATTAAGGAAATATATCCCTTTGTAGTATCAGTTATTGTCACCTTCAAAGGGAGTTTTGTTTAATGGTCTTCCCAAATGTTGTAAAACCTTGCTTGCCAAGACCTTTGCAAATGAATTCCAGGTGAACGTTTTTAGTATCGAAGGACTTGAATTGTTGACAATTTGGTTTGGAGAAAGTAAAGTTGATGTAAGAGAATATCTGACAAGGCTCGTGGATCAACTCCTTGTGTCCTATTCTTTGATGAGCTTGACTCCATTACCACACGTGTATGGTTTCAATCTTAGTTTCTTAGAATTCTTAAAAGGGTTTCACACATTTCGTGATGTAATGTTGAGAATAAGCATCTGCTCTATTGTTCTTACTAACTTTAGAAGCTCTAGGATCTTGGTTTTCAACAAGGAGCTTAGTTGTTAGTTATCTAATTTTTTTTTTCTGTTTAGTTGTTGCCTTTTTGTCATTTGGGTTGTTATAGAGTAAGAAACTAGGAAATAATTTGCTTATGTTATTTTTTAAATTACTAAATAGCTACCTCCTTCCAATGTCCTTTTTGTCTGTCTATTCATTTGTCAATGCCAATGATTAATTGCATAGAGGGGAAGCATCTTAGGTGATGTGGTGGTGCCGCTGACAAAGTGTTGAATCAGCTTTTGACTAAAATGGACAACATGTTTGCCAAGAAAACCGTCTTCATCATTGGTGCCACCAACATACCCGATATTATTGACCCCGCTCTCCGTCCAAGTCGAGTTGATCAGCTGATTTAAATTCGTCTCTCGATTAGGAATCCCGCTTGCTGATCTTCAAGGCTAATCTTTGTGGTGGTGGTACGTAGGTATAGATCGGAGGTGTTACAATTGTGACAATTTAATTGACATCGGGAGAGAAGTAATGGGGATAGTCTTATTGTCGGAGTAAGAGTCCTTCTTTTGGCCATTGCCATTGGAGTGCTTTCTAAGAGAATGTTATATATAGAGTATATATAGTGCATGCACCCTTTAGAAGAGTTTCATTTGACTTGTAAAAATTGATATTGATAATACTTGTATTTTTATATGAATGTAGACATACAAGTTAAGCTTGTATAGTATTGTTAAAAAAACCGCTCATGTACGTCCTATCAAAGTTCTTGAATTTTAACATTAAATGACTCATATAATAGTTTGGTAAAAACATATACATTTTTGTATAATAATAAGAGAAAATTGCACTAAACCACCCGTTAAATAGGCGAATTTACACTTAACCACCCGTTATACACGAATTTGTTTTAAACCACCCAAAACTTCGATTCCGTTAACAAATAGCCACCCATGGCGTTGTTCCGTCAAAAATTCCGTTAGATCGTGTATAATTACTACTTTGCCCTCAACTGTTCCAAACATTTACATGTTAACCAAGACGGTCTGGGCATGTTTTTTGATAAAATTTAAAACCGCCCGGTTCACATTGATTCAATGGGGGATCTCGAAGAAGAAACAATGGCCGTCTCAATTCGGGGCAAAAACAGTCCGAAATCTCGAGGGAGAAGCCCTTTGAAGCGATTAAGCAAAAAGGATTCTCCAAAGATGGTCAAGAAATTCACTACGGGGAAAGAGAACAGAGCAACAGAGCAATGTAACAACATCGCTAGGGTTAAAGATACTTTCTTTATCCCAAAAGGATGTCAAAATCATAGGACATTCCCGATTCTTCTTCAATTTCATCTTCTAGAAGGAAGAGTCTAAGCCCCCTGTTTGATCCAGAGCTCGTGGAGGCGTACGAGAGGGAGCTCTCTCAAGAAGAGGAGCAAATCAAGAAGATAATCTCACAAACCCCCGTCAATCCCAAATTGACGAATTCTAGCCGTCGATTCGATTGCAATCTCGAAGAATTCGAGGCCAAGTGCCCGCCTGGGGGAGAAGACAGCGTAGTGGTGTACACCACAACGCTGAGAGGGATCAGGAAAACGTTCAAGGAATGCAACACCGTACGATCGATTCTCGAGTCGCATCAGATTCAGATGTACGAACGAGATGTGTCGATGGATTCGAGGTTCAAGGAGGAGCTGAGGAAGTTGATGGGCGGGGCCAAGGAGATGTTCAGGATTCCGCTTGTGTTTGTCAAGGGGAGATTGATTTGGGGGTGCTGATGAGATCTCGAAGCTTGAAGAAGAAGGGAGATTGGAAAATTATTGTGTTTTTATTTCGGTTTTCACAATATATTGAATGTGAACCGGGCGGTTTTAAATTTTATCAAAAAACATGCCCAGACCGCCTGGTTAACATGTAAATGTTTGGAACAATTGAGGGCAAAGTAGTAATTGTACACGATCTAACGGCATTTTTGACGGAATAACGCCATGGGTGGCTATTTGTTAACGGAATCGAAGTTTTGGGTGGTTTAAAACAAATTCGTGTATAACGGGTGGTTAAGTGTAAATTCACCTATTTAACAGGTGGTTTAGTGCAATTTTCTCTAATAATAATTCAATGTGAACGATTAATATTGTACTGACATCTGTCCAATCCCACTAACCCACGTTCTAATTTTTCTCATTGTGTTTCAGTTTTTCCTGTCACTCTACTTTCTCTATGAACCCATTTCAGTCTTCAACGATCTCTTCCCCAAGTTGGTCCTCACTTGCTCTAATTTCTCCATGAAAAGAATGTTGGAGTGGTAGATTCCAACCATAAGGGGTCTACGTTGAGAATAACACAAGCAAAGAGTTGACAGATTGGTAGAAATCTCGGCTAAGTCGTAGTTGAAAAGGCGTCAGCGGCCGCCGACTAGGCAAAGGGAGGAGGTGTTAGGATGAAACAAAGGATGTCGGAGGAGAAATCAAGTTCGTCCTTTCGAGACGCCTTGGTGGAGGAATACAATTGATTGGATCTGGTAGGTGTTGCTGGTGGACTTGAGCATGTTCGGAGCAAAGCAGGTGCGATTTTAGGGTTTGATTTGACTCGTGACATGTTCGTGTCAAAATGGAAACCCTCTGTTCACTTTTATCTTCTTGCGTCAGCGGAAAGAATTCGAAGACTCAGAGTCGTTTTGAAGCTTTCTTCCCTCTCAACCTATTCAAAGGTACAAATTGAAGAATTGCGCAACTACATATCACAATTTTGGTATGGAGTTTCATTCTCGGACTCTCTTTTTCTCCGTTCATTTACATATTTGGGTCAATAGAATTCTCTCACTTGGTGGATTATAGGGGGTATATTGTGCCTGAAATCTGCAAATCTAGACATGGCCAATGGCAATGGTGCTTTCACTATTACAATCATTTTCAACGAAGATAGCTTCTTCTTTTTTACTATAATTGTGACGAAGGTAAAGTAATCATGCTGATGGGTGTTAGCGTGTTGGAAAACCGTAAGTAATTTATGATGCATCTTTCATTATATTAAAGTTAAATGCAATGGTTGCCAAACTTGCCAATTGCCTTCTATGTTCAGGAAACCATCCAATTTGGATATGAACTACTTCCTAGCAATTTGGATGAGTGCTTTAGAAAATAGTTGATTTAATTAACTAGATTAATTTTGTAGTTTATTTTGGGGATTTTCTTAATCTTTTGATTGATGAGTAGCATTTTGCGTTAGAGTTGTTTCAATGTGAGTGTGTAGAGCGATTATTTGTCCTAATCATGGAAGATTTGCCCTGAAATTGTTTCTTGTGCTGATATTCTTGTCTTGTCAGCCAAAGAATCTGTTGTTTTGTTATCTCTCATTCTCAAGTCCAAATTACATGAGAATCACACAAACATGAGAGCGTAGAGATAAAGAAAATGGTCACAAAAACATGCGTCGAAATTTTACTGGAGTTTATTCGACTCTTCCATCAATTTGCCAGTCTATAAGAACAGATGCTGGAACCCCTGAGAATCACACAAACATGAGAGCATAGAGATTCTATCTCTATGCTCTCATGTTTGTGTGATTCTTGCACTATTTTCTGATTTGGCTAATTTGTTGTTTTCCTTTGAATGGAATCCGGATTGTGGTGGAAGAATGAAGTTCCGAAGTATCTACTAGCTTCGAAGTATCTTCTTCCACCTCAATCACGACCCTTCTTCTGGTGGTTGGAAGCTTATCCCTTTCTTCTCTCTCCCTCTGTCTTCTTCTCCCATACTCGAACGCCTCCATACATAATCGCTTATCTCCTTGTTGCGTGCATACTTAGTAGAAACCGACATGCAAGTTTGAAGTGGTTGCTTCCATGGCTGTCAAAACGGATTCTGCTTCCGCTCCTAAACTTGCCGCTCTCTCCGACACCGACATCTATTGCGACAGGTCACTCTCCCTCATCACCGCATTTAGTTCACAAAATTGATTTGTGGCCTTAATTTTTTTGTTTTAAGTCCAAATTTCACCTAATCCATGGCATAATTTTAGTCTAGACAAGTCCAAATTTCTTGTAATCGGTGCAATCCTTTTCAACGCTAAGTGCGCCTTGCTCCATCCCACTACGGTTGTAAAGACTAGAATGCAACTGGCTAGCTCTGGACTCTCTCAAGTGAAGAGATTCTCAGTATTCTCTCACATTCTGAAAAACAATGGCATCCATGGAATTTTTCATTGGTTTGGCACTTCAGCAATTGGATCTTTACCAGGCAGAGTTCTAGTGCTAACTTCACTTGAAGTATCAAAAGATATGACTCTCAAATACTTGGACATATATGATGAAATGTCTGTAGCTACTCATCTTGGCATTGCTAATGGAGTTGTCGACAAGGTGTCTATCTTGGTTTCTTGTGTATACTATATGCCTCTTGATGTAGTAGGTCAAAATCGATTTTTCAAAATTAACTTGATTGCAAAATTTGAGAAAGGACTGACTTAGGAGTAATGTAATTCAGGTGTTATTGTTTGATTAGGTTTGTCAAAGACTTATGGTACAAGGTGTTCCTAAGACAATGGTTTGCAATGGGGCAAATGATGTTATTAGGAAGGTGATGAAATCGGAAGGATTGCGCGGTTTGTATAGAGGTTTTGGGCTGACTGCTGTGACTCAAACTCAGGCTTCAACACTTTGGTGGGGTACGTATGGATCTGTACAACATGTTATTTGGAGGTAATATTAAGAGAATGAATCGAATAAGAACGGACACTTATATGTGAATATGTGAATAATGGACACATAGTACAAATAGATGTGTACATCGAGAGAAAAATACTATCTTGAATGCAATAATGTGTGCTTTCGTTTTATTTTGTACTATGTGTGCATCGTATCGTTTTTTGATGTGCATATGTAATGTATATAAAGTTTTCCTTGTTTGGATTTTGCATCTGACCAATCAGTTGAATGATGAGTTTTTTTTTAACTTCATCATGATAAGAGTTTGGGAGATAGTGATGATTCGGAGAAGAAGCCGTCTCATGTTCAGATAGTGAGCGTTCAAGCTACAACAGGAATGGTTGCAGGTGCTTGTTCATCAGTCATCACTACTCCCACAAACACGGTCAAGACGCGACTTGAGGTGAAAGCTTGTTCCGTTAGAGACAAATTCTTGTTTGTGTTTGTATATGGGATTTTGGCTTGTCTGATATAGACATGTAGTATTTGTTATGTTATGTGTTTTTGTTGGTTTTTAGGTCTTGGATGATTATGGCGCCGGAAGGCCGTCGACATTAAAAACCACAAAAGCGTTGCTTGAGGAAGACGGATGGAGAGGATTCTATAGAGGGTTTGGACCACGATTCTTTTATATGTCTCTCTGTGGGACCACTATGATCGTTACAGACGAATTAATAAGTATGTCCCATCTCTACTCTCCTAATTATGCTTGTTGGAACTTTTTGATCCATATAGAAAAGTAAAGAAGGAAGCATCTTCTGGTCCTTGTTTTAGCTCATGTTTTCCTGTTATGTAAACACTTCATATGAGTGCTCAAGTCTTTTTTAAGTCATGACCCTCTTTTCCAATTATCATTAGATTTGCTTTGCTTGACAACATACTAATGTGTTGTATTTTACCCTTAACATAGAGATGAGCTGTGAAGCAAGGGTTAAAAACATGAACTATTATCCGATAGTGTCGGTTAGACGAGGAGTAGTTGCAATCTATGTTACCTTGAAACTCTAATAGGACATTATTTCCTTGTTTCTAGAAATTCGATTCTAGTATAAAATTTTGGTAATTCAATGCTTTTGTGTTAGTGAAAAGATGAAATAGCTTTGTTTAGTGCATATTTTAAGCTTTAGCGTTATTCTTTCTAGAAATGGAATTTTGAGGTTGTTTTTGTGTCTATGAATGAGGTCAGTGTGGTCAATGTTCTAGAAAACTCTAGGTGGACCCTGAGCGGAGAGGGGCCGCTTAGGACCTAGGTGGCCTAAACGGTTGTAGAGACGGGCATAGATTAGGTGGGTTGGGACTTTTCAGTGCTTAAACAGAATTTTTAAAGTAGTGGGTGATGTGGGTTCGTCTACCACATTCTATCGAGCACCTACCGAGTGACGTTCTCAATGTCGAGGCTCCTGCCGAGGGTGTGACACCCGATACCGTGCCTAATGGGGCGCTGTTGCACACGCTGGTTTCCGACCTTGGCACCCCTTGGCTTTTGAGGGATGGTGCCACTACTTCGGGCACTTTTGATGGCGCCTTGTCCCATGACTCAACTGAGGATTCCAACCCTAAAGACAAGCCCAATGTGCATGATAAAGGGGAGCCTACACTTGAACAAGCAAATAAGGCCGGTGTTCGAGGAGCTAAGAAGCCGAGTCAAGGAGCCATGCCCTCTCTTGGGAACATCACACAAGCCCTAGCTAAGGCAATACTAGACAAAATCAACGAGGAACTCATGGCTCATAAGTTTCCGATGGCTAATGACGGTGAAGGTTGGAGTGTTCTTGTGACTATGGGTTCGATTAGTGCTAAAACTTGACTTATGTTTTGTTAAGGGTTTTTAGTTGAATTACGTGATTATAGGTGTTTTATGTAATTAGAGAGAAGTGTGGGCTGAGTTGTGGAGAGGCGTGGCTATGGGGTTAAAACCCTTGTTTTTGGCCTCCTTGGGAAAAAGACTTGAAACCATGAATGTTTTCTCTTTTGTTTACTTTTCAATCTAAGTTGCTTGCACTTTTTCGTTTCAATTCTCGTTGTTTGATCATTGGTGAGTCATATCCGACGTTCTTTCAACTTAGTTTGTTGATCTTGGTGAGTAATATCCAAGACCCGACATCCATATCCAACGCTCCATCAATCCGCTCCATCGACCGTTTCATTTCCATCTCGCTGGATTCTGCACCACCTCAGTATAATTGCCATAACTTCCAATATGCACATCATCTAGATCTGAAATTTGGCGGGATTCAACTAGACTCAAATATCTAACTTCTCGTTTTGGAATCAGTCAAATTGGAGTTTGGACTAGGAAGATCCAGCCAGTTGAAGACGGGTCAGATTGCTTTGCATCATCTACACCATGGATGATGACCGGATCGTTGGAGATGATGGCGCAAAGAGATCGCCGAAGAATGGTAGGAAATCGTCACTTGGCTCGAAGGTGGTGGAGCTCGGAGGCTGAATTTCGTCTGGGATTAAAAGGGTAGATCTCCCTCGTCCGGACTCGGAATTGGGTGATTCAAAATCACAGAGTTGGATCATTGAGTCTAGTTTAATCCCTCAGATTTTAAGAGCCAGATGATATGAAGATTGAAAGATATGTTGATTATACTGAAGTGGTGTAGAAACCACTAAGATGGAAATGGAACGATTGAAAATGGAATGGCGGAGTGATGGATATGGATGTTGCCCTTGGATATGACTCACCAATGTTCTAACAAGAGATTGAACGAAAAACAAACAAAGGAACTTTAGATTGAAAACAAGTAAAGAGACTGCATTTTCATCGTTCAAGTCTAACCTCAAAGGAGGACGGAAATGAGACTTAATACCCTAGGCCACTCCTATCTCTCTCTCATTTCAGCCATAACTCCTCTCGTTATGACATAAAACAACCCAAAAGTTTAAAGAAACTAACTTAAAGCCCTTAACGAAACATAAGTCAAGTTTGTGCACTAGTTTCACCAAAAGTCACAATAATACTCCACCCTTCTCCATTGTTAGCCAAAATCCAACTTATGAGCCATGATCTCCTCTTTGATCTTGTCAAGCATTACTTTAGCTCAAGCTCGCGTGATGTGTCCAAAATAGGGCGTAGTACCTTGACTTGGCTTCTTAGCGCCTCGGACACTGGCCTTGGATATTTGTCCAAGTGAAGACCTTACTTTGTCGTGAAAATTGAACTTGTCATTAGGGCAGAGATCTTCACTCAAATCATAGAGCATAGTGCCTTTAAAAGTGCCCGAAGAAGTGGTACCATCCATCAAAGGCCAAGGCGCGTCAAGGTCGGAAATCAGCGTGTGCAACGGCGCCCTGATTGGCACGGTACCGTGGGGCCATGACTCGGTAGATGGAATCACATCATCCAGCTCCCCTTTAAAGGATTCGTCCTCGAATCTATCAAGCCTATAAAACAAAGGACACATCGAGGGAAGCACAAGCAAGTACAATCTATAGAAGTCAAGTTAAGAATAACATTTCCAATCTCAATATAATAGGCCAGAAAGTATGCACTAGCTACACCACTTCTCTTCCTATTCTTACGGGTAAATCTCATAATAAAGCAATGAAGAGATTGAGTGTAAGTAGGCATCAATGGAATTCTATGACCTATATGCATCATAGATGACATGTATTGGGCAAGAGAACTAAAATGGAAGCAAGAGTACTTAGTCCTAGATGTCACAAATGCATGAAAGAAAAGTGAAATTATTTGATCAAATGCATGTGACACAACCAACACATAGTCATAAATATAGAATAGAGGAGTGCAAGAAACTTCCCTGAGAGGTGCACTCATATCATCAGGTGAGCTCAACAATGGAGGTAGGGCTTCTAGCTCCTTGGTGTGGCATTCTCCATGACAAAGACATCTTTCTTGGCCTCCACAAGAAAAGGAATGTAATCACCGCTTGGAGTGACTAAAATAGCCTCGTCCTCCTCATGGAGCAAGAAGGGAAAACTTGAAAGAATCATAGGAAATGCATCCATCCATGGTGTAGCCAACGATTTCATGGAGTTAGGAGTGATGGTAGGACGACGCTTGATTTTAGGAGATGATTTCACAACTTCCTCCTCTTCTTGCAATATGTGCATCAGTTTTATTGGACACTTGATGGTGATGAGTTGTTCCAATTCATGGAAAAGAGTCTCTCTTTTTGGTTGTTCTATGTCACTCATCAATCTTTGTTGGAAGGAAGTCTTCTCCCGTTCAAAAGGGTGCGTCCACTAACCCAACTGACCTACAAAACAAGTCAACACGCAAACCTCCTTTCCAAGCACAACATGATATGACAAAATATAAGCACAAGCTATGCCACTTTTTTTTGCAATCCTATTGGTATGGTACATGACAAAGATATCCAAAATATGAGAATAATTCAACCAAGATGTCTGATGAGGTATTTTCAGTGGTCGTTAATACCTATCAAAGAAACCTTATCTTTACCAACTCAGTAGAGCGGCAAGTAAGGGTCGATCCCACAAGGACTGTGTAGTGTTATTACTTGTATGCCAAGTAACCAAAGGGGGTTTGTAATTGTAAATTCTAACCTACTATGCAAGAATAAAACTAACTATGAATGCAAAGATGATTTAAATATATGAAAGACAAGCGTGTTCAACTAGTTAGATCCATCATGATATTGCTTTGTTGATCATCGATTCTCTTGATTCTCTTCTCACTTGAATAATCTATTGTCGATAGTGATCCTACTAAGGATTAAGATCCGAACTTCAGATTTTGTTGATAGAACTAACAGTCTAACAACCCTAATTATATAACAACCTAGAAGACCTTCTAGATTCAATTAAATAACAGCATGACGATTCAAGTTATCAATAGAAACAAACACTTAGAGCAACCAGACATATAAGTGACTTGTGAATTTATTCCCTTCTTTAATCAACTTGTCCAACCGGTACTAAATTGATTAAAGTATACTCTTGATCAAATTAACTCCGACCGGTAATTAATTAGATTCAGTTTTAACTAGAAATTCAATTAGGTAGCTAATCTAACAAAACTCTAATTTAGATTCAATTAAGCACATGGAATAAACTCTATTCAAGTTTGTAGAGAATCAAATCAAACCTCACAACAATATGCAAATCATGACTTCAATAACTAGCCAAACACAAAGTAATTTAGCAAAGCATAATTGAATTGAAAACAAACATACAAGAGTTTCAAAGTTGCTCTCTTGAGAGAAAAACCCTAGCCTCCAAAAGTTTGACAAAAGTTATGATAAAAGATAGACTAACAAGAGTTTAAATATGCCTCCCAAAATAATCCTTCAAAACCCTACAATTAAGCTTCAAAGTCGGACAAGATATAATCTAAGCCCAAAAAGGTCGAGACCAATTCTCGGCCCAAGACATCTCCGCATAGAAAGCCCGATTGCGCGGTTTATCACAATGCGCGACCGCACAATTTGCCATCCCGCGCAATTAGCCTCGGTTCAGCATTCAGACGACACTTTAGAGGCTGTTTTGACCCCCTTCGAGTTGGAATTTGGACTCGGAGTAAAAATATGAATTGTAGCTTTTCGAGTTAGCTTTCCAGTGATACCAAATTCAGCTTCATCCGACCACTGTAACTACCAAACCAAGCATTGCAAGATAGAGGTGTCGAAACAACAACGCTAATGTATAGCCCGGATGTAAGCGTTCTTTTCCCACAAACTCTTGGGCTTTAGCTCTTTTAATCTTCACTTTTATCACTCTAACCTTCCTCAAACTTCACCATAGTCCTCTAAGATCCATCCCGGCCATGCTTGTTTACCTAAAGATCTGCAAAACCGAACAAAACAAGCGCAACTACCCGAAAACACTAGATCCTAGAAACTAACCTAAAACTAACTAAAACTAAGTAAAAATTATGCAAAACCAACATAAAACATGCATCTAAACTACACCTATATGCAAGCTATCAAAGTCAAGTTTTGAGAGAAAAGTAAGGAAGAAGTGTTACTTCCCCGTATGGCATGCACATCGTAGCTTGGGACAGTTTTCAACTCCGAACTGTTCAAGGTCCTTCTCTTAGCTCCGAACTCTAAATTGAGCGATTCCAAGTTCCAGATTGAGCTAAAGGAGTCTACTTCATTTCCGCCAAATTTGAGCATCATTCGACCACTGAGTTGTAAGTTACACCATTTTTTCCAAGGTGGTGCAGATTTATCCGAAAAGTAAGTTTCACTTTCCTCTTTCAGGTTGGCCAAAAATAGGGGCGTAGAGGGGCCCCCTTTGGCTAGATTCTTGTCCTTATTTTCCTCTCGATGAGCAAGCTTCTTCCTTTGCTCCTTGGTTGCGTAATCCAATATTATCTCATGGGAAAGACATCGGGTGCAAAATCACCTTCTTTCCTTCCATTTGGAAGTGGTATTCGTTGGATAATCCATCATGGATCGCTTTCTTGTCAAATTTCCAAGGGCGTCCCAATAGTAGATGACAAGCGGTCATCGGGACAATGTCACATTCCACCTCATCCTTGTATGGCCCTATAGAAAAAGAAATACGAGCCCTCTCCTTGACTTGGATAGGGGCGTTAGAGTTCAACAAACACAGAGGGTAGGGTAAAAGTTGAGGAGTAGTACTCAAAGAAAACCTATCCACCACCTCTTGTGATGTGATTCCATCTACCGAGTCATGGCCCCACGATACCGTGCCAATCGGGCCGCCGTTGCACACACTGATTTCCGACCTTGGCGCGCCTTGGCCTTTGATGGATGGTACCACTTCTTCGGGCACTTTTAAAGGCACTATGCTCCATGATTTGAGTGAAGATCTCAGCCCTAATGACAAGTTCAATTTGCACGACAAAGGAGGGTCTTCACTTGGACAAATATCCAAGGATGGTGTCCGAGACTCTAAGAAGCCAAGTCAAGGTACTACGCCCTATTTTGGACGCATCACGCGAGCCCGAGCTAAAGCAATGCTTGACAAGATCAAGGAGGAGATCATGGCTCATAAGTTGGATTTTGTCTAACAATGGAGAAGGGTGGAGTATTATTGTGACTTTTGGTGAAACTAGTGCACAAACTTGACTTATGTTTCGTTAAGTCTAGCCTAGGGTATTAAGTCTCATTTCTGGCCTCCTTTGAGGTTAGACTTGAACGATGAAAATGCTTTCTCTTTACTTGTTTTCAATCTAAAGTTCCTTTGTTTGTTTTTCGTTCAATCTCTTGTTAGAACGTTGGTGAGTCATACTCGACGCTCTTGCAATCTAGTTTGTTGTTCTTGGTGAGTCATATATAAGGGCAACATCCATATCCATCACTCCACCATTCCATTTTCAATCGTTCCATTTCCATCTCGGTGGTTTCTGCATCACTTCAGTAAAATCGACATATCTTTCAATATACATATCATTTGGCTCTTAAAATTTGAGGGATTAAACTAAACTCAAAGATCTAACTCTGGGATTTAGAATCACCCAATTCCGAGTCCCGACGAGGGAGATCTACCCTTTTAATCTCAGATGAAATTCAGCCACCGAGCTCCACCATCTTCGAACCAAGTGACGATTTCCTACCATTCTTCAGCGATCTCTTTGCACCATCATCTACACCATCGATCCGGCCATCATCTTGACTAATAATATTGCAACATGAACTGCTATCAATAATCACACTACATACCTTATCCACGATCTTACATCGAGTGTGAAAGATAACTTCCCGTTGATTAGGCCTGGTGGTATTCTCCGTCATGGAGAGTGTTCGTGAGACCACCAAGCACTCTCTATCCTCTCGTGTCTTCTTGAGCTCCCCCTCTTGAGGCACTTTTTTCCACTCGTCCAACCCTAGGATTCGACTCTCCAAAGAATCAAAACGATCAGCAAATCGAGTCTCCATAGCTTCCAAAGATTTTTGCAAGGATTGTTGCATGGATTGCATCATGGCAACCACTGAACTAGTGGACGTCTCTTCAACCTGTTGCTTCTCCTTCTCGTCACCTACACTTGTCATCTTACAACCACGGCAAAAATCAAGGTATAGAGTGCACTTGAAATAACCACCAAGACTTGCCCGAGATGAAAATCCGACAAGTTGCAAGTATGCAAAGGACAACAAAGGACAAACAAAGAAGAGTTTCACCACACACTTGTCTAAGATAACAATGCTAGGAAGCTACTAAACCACCAAGACAACAAGCATCAAGTATAATTAATTAATTATTTTTTTTTTGTTTGAATAGGCCTTTGCTAGGCTCTATTAGTTGACTACTCTATCCGTGCCCGCCCCCTTATTAGCTTTACGCCGCCGGACAAGGTTTTTGTAGTCTTAATCCTTTTTTCTGTGCCTGACCCCTTATTAGCTTTACGCCGCCGACAAGGTTTTTCTGATTTTCAACAAAAGATTTCAAAGTCACTTAAACAACAACACAAGATGTTCCGTCTTGGTGTCGTTCCCGTATCCTAGCACCGAACCTTTCAACAAGCATGTAACGAAAGGATTAAGGCTGGTTTTTGGACACAATATCTACGTTTTTCAGCTCTCACAATTCAACCAAGATTCATTCAAAACAACTACTAATTGAAGGCATTAATCAAGCAAGAAAACAACCCTTCAACTACTAAAATTATGAGAACCTTTTAGTGTTCTATCCATGGACGTTTTTTTCAAGCAAAATTCAGCCATGGCTGCTCATCAAGTTCGGCCAAGAACAACCACAAACAATGGACAACACGAGACAACAACAACACACAACAACTCTCGCAACCACAAGGGAAATTCGACCAAGAAAAACTTGCAACAAGTGGAAATTCAAGGTTGGAACAAGGATTATATGGCGATACCTTCGCGTGGCTCTGATACCACTTGATGACCGGATCGTTGGAGATGATGGTGCAAAGAGATCACCGTAGAATGGTAGGAAATCGTCACTTGGCTCGAAGGTGGTGGAGCTCGGAGGCTGAATTTCGTCTGGGATTAAAAGGGTAGATCTCCCTCGTCCGGACTCGGAATTGGGTGATTCCAAATCTCAGAGTTAGATCTTTGAGTCTAGTTTGATCCCTCAAATTTTAAGAGCTAGATGATATGTAGATTGAAAAGATATGTCGGTTATACTGAAGTGGTGCAGAAACCACCGAGATGGAAATGGAACGATTGAAAATGGAATGATGGAGTGATGGATATGGATGTTGCCCTTGGATATGACTCACCAAGAACAACAAACTAGATTGCAAGAGCGTCGGATATGACCCACCAACGTTCTAACAAGAGATTGAACGCAAAACAAACAAAGGAACTTTAGATTGAAAACAAGTAAAGAGAAAGCATTTTCATCGTTCAAGTCTAACCTCAAAGGAGGCCAGAAATGAGACTTAATACCCTAGGCTAGACTTAACGAAACATAAGTCAAGTTTGTGCACTAGTTTCACCAAAAGTCACAATAATACTCCACCCTTCTCCATTGTTAGACAAAATCCAACTTATGAGCCATGATCTCCTCCTTGATCTTGTCAAGCATTGCTTTAGCTCGGGCTCGCGTGATGCGTCCAAAATAGGCCGTAGTACCTTGACTTGGCTTCTTAGCGCCTCGGACACCGGCTTTGGATATTTGTCCAAGTGAAGATCCTCCTTTGTCGTGCAAATTGAAATTGTCATTAGGGCTGAGATCTTCACTCAAATCATGGAGCATAGTGCCTTTAAAAGTGCCCGAAGAAGTGGTACCATCCATCAAAGGCCAAGGCGCGCCAAGGTCGGAAATCAGCGTGTGCAACGGCGGCCCGATTGGCACGGTGCCATGGGGCCATGACTCGATAGATGGAATCACATCAATGGATCCGGCTATCAAGTGGTATCAGAGCCACGCGAAGGTATCGCCATATAAATCTTGTCTCGACCTTGGAAAGCCACTCGTTGCAAAATCTTTCTTCAAGTCATCTATTTTGTTGTTGTGTGCGAGTGCGTTCTTTGTCTTGCATATTGTTGTTGCCAAATTTACGTCTTTGAATCTTGTTGATGGAGGTCGAAACTTCCATGAATCTTTGCTGAAATTTGCTTGCACAAACTTGAATGAGAAATGTCAAGGGTTGTTTGATTGAAGGAGTAGTTTAAAAGTTGCCTTTACTCCTTGTTTATCCCTTGCAATTAAGAACGATTTTTAATCCTCTTTGTTGAATTGTTGTGTGCCAAAAAACTGATGGGTTGAGTGTTTAGACGTCCCCTTGTGAACATTACATGCTTGTTGAATTGGTTCGACACTAGGATACGGGAACAACACCGATAGTTGCTAGTCTTGCTTGCTTGTTTCTTTTCTTGTTGTTGTCTTTGAGCTTTTCTTGTTCTCTTTTGTTGGTCATCTCCTACTTGCAACTTGTCGGATTTCCATCTCGAGCAAGTTTTGGTGATTAATTCGAAGTGCACTCTATACTCTTGTTTTTCACATGGTTTGTTAAGATGACAAGTGTAGGTGTCCTCCAACTCGGAATTGATATTGCGATCCTTGTAACAATCTTTGCAATCCATGGAGACACACATGGAGGCACGCTTTGATGCCTTGGAGCGCCGAATCCTAGGGCTGGACGAGAGGACACAAGTGCCTCAAGTGGGGAAGATCAAGGAGACACCAGAAAAGGATCAAGGTTCGAGGACGAACCCTTTTAAAGGGGAGGAGGATGATGTGAGTTCGTCTACAACACGTTCTATCGAGCACCTACTGAGTGACGTTCTCAATAACGAGGCTCCTGCTGAGGGTGCGACGCTCGATACCGTGCCTAATGGGGCGCTGTTGTACACGCTGGTTTCCGACCTTGGCGCACCTTGGCTTTTGAGGGATGGTGCCACTACTTCAGGCACTTTTGATGGCGCCTTGTCCCATGACTCGCGTGAGGATTCCAGCCCTAAAGACAAGCCCAATGTGCATGATAAAGGGGAGCCTACACATAGACAAGCAAATAAGGCCGGTGTTCGAGGCAATAAGAAGCCGAGTCAAGGAGAAATGCACTCTCGTGGGCGCATCACGCGAGCCCTAGATAAGGCAATACTAGACAAAATCAACGAGGAACTCATGACTCATAAGTTTCCGATGGCTAATGACGGTGAAGGTTGGAGTGTTCTTGTGACTATTGGTTCGACTAGTGCTAAAACTTGACTTATGTTTTGTTAAGGGGTTTTAGTTGAATTTCTTGAAACTTAAGGGTGATTTATGTAATTAGAGAGAAGTGTTGGCTGAGTTGAGGAGAGGCGTGGCTATGGGTTTAAAACCCTTGTTTTTGGCCTCCTTGGTGAAAAGACTTGAAACCATGAATGTTCTCTCTTTTGTTTACTTTTCAATCTAAGTTGCTTGCACTTTTTCGTTTCAATTCTTTTTGTTTGATCGTTTGTGAGTCATATCCGATGTTTTTTCAACTTAGTTTGTTTATCTTGGTGAGTATTATCCAAGACCCAACATCCATATCCAACACTCTATCAATCCGCTCCATCGATCGTTCCATTTCCATCTCGGTGGATTCTGCACCACCTTAGTATAATAGCCATAGCTTCCAATCTACACATCATCTAGATCTGAAATTTGGAGGGATTCAACTAGACTCAAAGATCTAACTTCTCGTTTAGGAATCACTCAAATCCGTGTTCGGAGAAGGATGATCCATCCAGTTGAAGACGGGTCAGATTCCTTGGTGTTTGTTGTTGGACTTCCTTGGAAGTATTTGAAGGCGATCCCTTTGGATCATCTACACCATCGATCCGACCATCAGTGGGTGTGGTATTTGAGTTCTTCGTTGTCCAGTGAGGCAAGAAAATTGTAATGTATACCAAATGTTGAAGTAATTTAAAAGATCCATTTTCTCTTCTGTCTTTTATCATATTGATCTCTTTCATCGGAAGTAAAGTTTCGCATCCACCTTCATTCGTTTGATTCATTTCAGTTGATCAATCAACATAAACTTTTGATGACAATGTTATTGATTAACCGTGAATAAGTTGCTTTTGAGTTTGATTTAGCCATTTTTTTGGGCAGACTGTAACTGCCTGCTTTAGCCATTTGATTTCACACTGTAACTGCCTCTGATAATAAATCTCTTGATTATGTAAACTTTATTAGAGAACATGGTAAATAAGTACAAGTTTCTCCTTTTAAAAAAACAACATTAAACACAATATTTATTAAAATCAATACGAAAAAATTAAACAACTCTCAATTCGTAATATCTCAAACTCTAGGTGGTGGAATGGTGTAACCCTCAAAACAATTTACACAACACAACAATTATAATTATTAATTTAATAATTTTTATGAAGTTCTTAATCTATTGGGGCCAGCACAAAACCTGAGCGGTGCATAAATTTTAACGATCCAAAACCGTTTTTATCCGAATCCATTATTGACTCGAACTCAACCTTGACTCGTCTAACAATATGAAACCGTTCTTGACCCAAATTCAATCGAATTTGACCCATCCGACCAGTTAAACGAGGTCTAAAGAAGCGAGTTTATGTAAATGTGCAAGTAATTTGATAAAAGATAGAAGGGTAAATGAGTCCTTTTTACTTACTTCCACACTTGGAGCCAGCCTCGAGCGTAATGCCACATGTCCTAGCAACGTACACAACTTTCTCGACACTCACCAACTTCTCCACATCACCGGGCAAGTGGTTGCACACACAGGGTACATCTACACCCTTCAATAGGGAACAACACTCATCCGACGGTGGGATCTTCGGCCCACTTAACTGCACAAAGGGCCCGCACTGGATCAGTAGCTGCCCGAGATCGAGGCCCTTACATATTTGGGCCTGGACCGAGCTTCGGCCTAAGCCCATCAGCCCTACCACTACAAGACAAGCAACAAGCAATAGACGAGTATTATAGGAATATGCCATTTCTAACGAATTGAAGTTTTTTTTGGCTCCTTGTGGTTGTGAATGAGAAATTGTGGTGGTGTTTGGGGATTGAAGAAGAGAAGGGTATATATAGTGTTGGTGGGTGTAAAAATTATGAGGTTTTTACTTAATTTTAGGGATTTTTTTTATTTAGCACTATGTTTTGTTTCTATAATTTGTCGATTTGGGATAAGATTGTGATCAATTGATTCATGCATTCATGCTTGCCTTTATGAGGTGCAACGTACTAAAATTGAAGGTTACAAACCACAATAATGGATAAATGAGAAGTCCATGTATTTGATTTAAGGTTTGAACAAGATTAATTATAGTAATAATGTGCAACTATTAATATGTCCCTAATTTAGTAAATATGATATTTGTTTGTTTTATATTTTTTTAAAGGGTTTACCAATTCTATCTTAAAAAACAGTTAAAAAAACTTTACAAGATTAAATTATTAATGTGTGCTCATGAGCACATATAGGCACACATTAGCCGTATCCTTATTTAAACTTATGTTTTAAATGCTTGATGATGTGGCGTCACGTACGTAAAATGTACCATAAGTCGATACATATGTAAATTTAACCAACGTTGACATGTGTTAGAAAGACTTTTTCTGTAGGATTTTCTATCCTATGTCATTAAGAGTTAGCACATAGGATAAGAACCTTGTTTTGGTAAAGCCTAAAGTCTAAACTCGCAAATGTAAAGCAATAATAGAAACTTAAAGGAATCGAAAGCAAGAGAACACAACAAGTTTGGTGAACCGGTTCAGATCAAAGATCCTACGTCCGAGAGTCTCATTTCGGAGAGACCAACCCAAGATCCACTAAGTTTTTGAAGAAGATTATAATAACGGCTACACAAATCCATAAAAGAAGAACTCAAACTACAAACAACAGAGAAAACAACGTGAAACTAGAAGAACAAGCAAAGATATATAAGGAGATGAAGAAAGGAATCTCAGATAGGATTTCGGCCCCCTATCAGACTGACAAAGCTCGAGATAGAGCTTAGTATACACCACCACGGATCTCTACGAGAACAACCTCACCGTCATCTTCTTTGGCGAGATCTCCACCACCCCCCCTCTCTCTCTCCTATTGAAGCGTCGCGAAGAATGAGCTAGTGAATGAGCTCCAAAACCCTAGAACAAGATTATATAGTTAGGTCAAGGGGCGATCTTCTAAAACTTTTCTTTGGATTAAAACGTGAGCCAACGCCTTCGGTCTTCAGAGATGGGCTGTCAATTGGACCTCTCGAAGGATAAGCCCAAAAATCAAGTAAAGCTAAACCTTCAACCCATGTTTTGAGCTACCTCCAAACCGGATTCAACCCGGGGAAGCCACACAAATACATGAACCCAGTTTACTCGATTTTAAATGTTCAAGCCCGGTTTTCTCTTCATTGTTATTGAGTGATGTTATACTAGAATGTGTCATGCCACTTTCTTGTCACTATATTTTAAAGGCGGTTTAATACTTAACACTTTTAAGGATTTAGTTTTTAAAAGAAAGTTTCTTATCACATGCCCTTAGGACATGTGTTAGAAAAATCGTTTTCGTTAATTTATAGATGGATAGATTATAAGGTTTTGATAACTAAAATTAAATACAAAATACATAAGGTGAGACATACATTCTTTAAACATAGACAAAGCTTTGCGCGCCAAAGAGTAGAGGTAAACACTTCACATAGACTAACATTTATCCCATAGTTATTGTATAGTTTGTAAGCTAAGCAACTAAGATTGCTCACTTGTTCAAGGAATGGTGTAACCTATAAAAACGATTAAACAAGTATTAGGAAAAATTGACCAAAAATATCGCATTAGTGGAAAAAAATCACCATCAATTTGAATTTATAGCTAACTCTTGCTTCTAATTACTTTGGATCGGTTCAGTCTAAAATTGGTCTTTCAAACATGTTTCTAGGGTACAATTTAAAAATTAATATTCTAAGAGAATAGGTTAGAAAAATCATTATTAAAATTGCTAAAACCGACTTATCAAATGCGATTCCTTAGAGAAGGGAAGGGTAGAATGGTCATTTAACAGACTTCCGCATTGGTTCCCGTGTGGGAGGGCAATGCCGCAATACCGGGCAACGTACAAGGCTTTGGTGGTGCTGGCCACCACCACCCTCTTCACTTCCTTGTTCACGTACTTACACAAGCACGACACGTTCAAGCTCCTTAACTATGTTGGTAAAGTAAAAATAAGAATATTTTTAGATGTGACCATTTTTTTATTAGTGTATTTAATGTTAGATGAATTTACTAAATATATATTTATGTTTTATTTTCAATTATAATAGATTTAGGAATTTAAATTTTCATATAAAAATATAAATTTAACTCATTAGATATAAGTATAGTGTTAATTTAGGACCTTGGCCTTGTGCAGGGGCTTTTGTAAATAAATATTAGACTATTATTTTAAAAATATGTAGATCATTAGATATAAAATATAAAAATGAATTAAATTAAGAAAATTGTAAGTTCATTATAATGACTTTTTTATGTTATATAAGATTTTTGAATATAGTAATTTATGGAATTGATTATGAATATAAAAAAAATATGAGCTAATCTTATTCGCTTAATCATACATGATGGTGCTCGAAATGGCAATGTGTGAACAGTGGGCACGGAACGCGAGGTAAAAGAAATAGGCGAGGTCCTCGAGGTCTTTTCCCCAATATCTTTTCTATACCCATCCAAAAAAGCGAAGTCCCTGCTCCCGCGAAGCCTCAAAGTCGCGGGAGCGAGGTCCAAACCTCGCAAATCTCACCAAATAAGATAGTCAGGCAACTCACCATAAGAAATAACGAGGACGAGCCTCGCATTCTCAAAAGCTGACATTCCGACCCCGCTTGACCAGTCAAAGACCACCTAACTCTCGACCAATAAACATCCACCTACATCTCGACCAATCGAATGGTCGAAACTGGAGCGTCCCACATCGGTAGTTGGCAAGAGCCATGATCCTCAAGCATCTATAAATAGAAGAGAACCTCAAAGGTTGCAGAGGGTCGAAAAACATCTCTAACTCAAGAACTATCTTGTTTGTTGAACATCAGCATGTTGAAATCATCGTAAAGACCACGCTACCCTCAAGAGAAGCTCCATAAAAAGACTTCAAGTCACTCAAAGAAATCTCAAAGTCTCAAAAGGTCTCGCAAGCCTCCTCGCAAGATACAATCTCAGCATTGACCACAAGACTCCGACCTCGTTAGATGAAAAGCAACTCTCAATGCTTGTAATAGAAAAAGATCTCGCTAGTAGTTTGTAGGTGGTAATCTCGTTGTAACAAAGAGGTATCGAATCTCGTTAGAAAGAGACCTCAAATCTTGTAAAAGGAAATCGGGGGCGTAATCTCGTTATTGTAACCTCGTTTAAGGATCATTAATAAAAGCAAGGGTTTGTCTCATCGAATATATAACCTCGTTTCTTGTCTTTAGCGTCGGTTTATTTCGGGTCTCATCAACACAAACACAAAATTTTATGTTAGAATGAAAATGCACTTGAAATTTTCTTATGATACAAATTTAAATATTATATTATATTTTATTAAGATTAAATAAGTCGTCACTATTTGGCTCGTTTGATCAACCTAACCATGCAAAAAAAAAAACCTACAATGACCATATCCAATTGATCTGTAAATTTTAACAATCTAAATTTGTAGTCAATCCAAACTTGAAATGACGAAAGTGGGACAAAGAATAATTTAAAAAAATTTAGAATATTAATTAATTAAGTTTGGTAACATGAATATTAAATTACTATTTTATTTAGAGATAGTTAATTAATTTATTATGAGATATTAAATTAAAAAATAGAGAAACGGGAATATTAAATTTATATTTAATATTTGTCATTCTAATGGATAGAAATTTAACATAAAAAATCCATAATTAAAAAATGAATAAAATTACTCGAAAGGCAAAAATAATTACTCTAATCAGCCGTTTGTAATCCAAACATATTTTTTAAGGTTTTGTTAAGTATAAAAAGCCCTTTTTTCTCTCTCACCTCCTCAGATTCGCTCCCGAGTCTGTAATTCCTCTCATCCTCTCTTATCTCAACATTACCTTCTTCTCTCTGGCCGTCGATTCTCTCTCGAATCCACTTCAAATTCAGCACATCAATTCCACTTTTTCACATTGATTCGATGCACTACGAGACCCACTCCCTAATTTCAATTCACTCTTTGAGATCCATCCAACCGCCTCTTCAATCTCGATGAACAACAACAGATCAGGCACCAATTACGTACGATGCAGAGAAGCGTCAAATCCGACGGCGAAAATCCCTTTCTCTCCTCAGCCTCCTCCGACGACGAGGAAGAGGAGGAATCGCTGGAGGTGTAGTCGGCGACGTCGTGGTGGAAACGGTGGTACCTGTCGTTGTTGAGTAGTTTATTGCTACTTTTGAACTTCTTTTGAATAAAACAAACTCTTAGTTGCTAATGAGGTTTTAATCTCCTAAAGCCATTAATCGTAGCTTCGGTGGCTTGCTTGAGATCAACATTGAGTACTATGGTACCGATAAGCTCTTGTCGTACATCGCTAATCAGTGCGTGTGTTTTTGTTTTTGGCTTAATCTCGGTGTTAATTGGTTTAATTTTTAATCAATTCATCTGATATATTACACTAGATCGGTGAATTACTTAAGTTTCAATTCCAATCTCAGTAAGTTGATGAAGATTTGGGGCTATCAGACTAGAATATACTCTGTGAAAGCAATGATCTTTATGGAATATAGTATAGTTTTTGAGATAACGATGACAATTGATAATCGATCTTCATGGTCTTATACATGTACCCCTTTTTGTGCTGGTTTTGGTTTATCTTAATTTTGATAAGAAGACTCTGTCAATAAATGTTCTTATTTTTTATCTTTGATGCAAAATCACAAGAAACGTGTTCATCTAATACACATTTTGGCCATTTTTATTACATGCAGATGTGGATGCTGGTGCTGGATCACTAAAGATAATCTATCAATCAAATCTAGCTCCCAAGTATGATTTTCAGCAAAAGGAAAATTCGAATTTTGTATCCTCATTATTGAATGGTGAGGTTTTAATATCCCGATGCCATTAATCGTAGCTTTGGTGGCTTACTTGAGATCAACATTGAGTACTATGGTACCGATAAGCTCTTGTCGTACATCGCTACGGTGTTTCCGTTTTTGGCTTAATCTCGGTGTTAATTCGTTTTTTAATCAATTCATATGATAAATTACACTAGATCGGTGAATTACTTAAGTTTCAATTCCAATCTCAGTAAGTTGATGAAGATTTGGGTCTATCAGACTAGAATACTCTGTGAAACAATGATCTTTATGGAATATAGTATAGTTTTTGAGATAACGATGACAATTGATAATCGATCCTCAAGGTCTTATACATATACCCCTTTTCTTGCTGGTTTTGGTGTATGTTAATTTTGATAAGAAGACCGACTCTGTCAATAAATGTTCTTATTTTTTTATCTTTGATGTAAAATCACAAGAAACGTGTTCATCTAATACTCATTTTGACCATTTTTATTACATGGAGATTGTGGATGCTGGTGCTTGATCACTAAAGATAATCTATCAATTAAATGTGGCTCCCAAGTATGATTTTCAGGAAAAGGAAAATTCAAATTTTGTCTCCTCATTATTGAATGGTGAGAATGAGAATGTTACAGGACTTGGTGCCATCATCGTAGCGCATTCTTGTCAGGCTTATCATATATACATTTTTAAATTACTTGTGTTGTTGCCATATAATGGATTCTCAACAGTTTCATATATGCATTTTTATGAGTGCATGATTATCATATATACTTTTATAAATTGCTTGTGTTTATATTTAGTAGCCATTATTTATTTAATTAAGTATTCTTTTCAATTTTCTGAACAGGTTATAGGGAAATATAACCAACATTTAGAAACGGAGACTTGGCAAGATCTATTTATCATATATACACGCTTGTCATCTTGGAATGACGTGGAAGCTTGTCTTTCCAAATTGTGCATTCAAATTTACGGTTGAGGTAGTTCCTACTTTCTTCTTTTTTAGTACAATTTAATCTATCATCTATTTTTATTATAAGATGAATTTAGCCTATTAGCTCAAATGGTAGAGCATTTTTCTTAAAAAATAATGATGTGGGTTCATATCCCACATAGGCTTATTAATAATTTTTATGATGACACTTTAATAATCTATTTTATGACAACTTTGTTTTTATGTGTTCATGATAGTTGTTTTTATATGGTTGAATGTCATCAAGGTCATTTAAGAACATGGGATGATACTTGATGAATTTTTTTTATGACACTTGATGTGGTTGTTTGTCATCAAGGCCTTTTTTATGATAAACAAATCAATCAAACCGTCATCAAGTAGTGATGACAGTTGATGACAATTGAACCGTCATCAAGTAACAATGATAATTGATGACAATCAAACCGTCATCAAATAGTGATGACGATTGATGACAATCGAACCGTCATCAAGTAGAGATGACATTTGTGATGATAGTTCATGACAATCAAACCGTCATCAAGTAGTGGTGATAGTTATAAAAAAGTGATGACGGTTTATGAACAAATCATACTTGATGACACATATTTGATGACACTTTGAATGATGACACTAAAAAATTATATGTGATGACACATATTTGATAATACTAAAAAAATTAATGTGATGATAGATATTGGATGATATCTTTGTTTTTTTATGTGTGATGATGATTGTTTTTAAGTGGTTGAATGCTTTTGATGAATTTTTTCATCAAGAAGTTGTCATCAAGATATTTTGATGACACTTTTTACCTTTGATTATAATTTTTGTAATCAAAAAATCGTCATCAAGGCATTTGATGATAGTTTACAGTGTAGACGGTGAAAATATTGTGATGATACTGATGACGGTGATGAAAGTGGTGATTGTCATCAAATGCCTTGATGACACATATTTGATGACACAAAAAAGTTATATGCGATGACAATTTGAATGATGACAGTAAAAAATTGAACGTGATGATAGATATTTGATGACAACATTGTTTTCTATGTGTGATGACGATTGTGTTTATATGGTTGAATGCCTTTGATGATACTTTTTGTTATAAAAAAGTTGCCACCAAAATATTTTGATGACACTTTTTACCTTTTATTACACTTTTTTGTCATAAAAAACTTATCATTTAGGCATTTGATGATACTTCTTGTCATCAAAAAATTGTGATGACAGTGATGACGGTTGTTTTTATGTGGTTGAATGCCTTTGATGACACTTTTTACCTTTATTACACTTTTTGTCAAAAAAAAAATGTGATGACGGTGAAAAAAATTGCGATGACGATGGAAAAAATTGTGATGACGGATGTTTTTATGTGGTTGAATGCATTTGATGATACTTTTTGTCATCAAAAAGTGTCATCAAGACATTTTGATGACACTTTTTACCTTTAATTACACTTTTTATCATTAAAAAGTTGTGATGACGGTGAAAAAAAATTGAGCTGACAATGGAAAAAAAAGTGATGAAAGTGATGACAGTTATAAAAGTGATGATAGTGATGATTGTCAATGTCGGTCAACGACTGGTCAATAATCGGTCAACATCGGTCAACGACTGGTCAACACTAGTCAACTGCCAAGTCACTCAGTCAACAACCGAGTCAACTCGTGGTGGTGGGCGGGGGTGGGTGATGGGGGGTTTTGCTATTTATCTAATTTTTGCATTTGATTAACAAATACCTAATTATGTATTGTTTATTTGCTATTTACTTAATTGGGATACATGTTTTGATGGGCTATAGACCAAAAAAAATATGTAAATTTAAACACCCGATTATTTCACCCGACCCACATGAAAACCCGATGAATGATGAATGGATAGTTGACGGGTTATGACTTTCACGGGTGATGAACGGGTCGAGTGGAGCATTTACTTCTTGGGTCGGGTGATGGTATTGGGTCATGCATCCATAACCCGACACAATGCCTTTTGTTGAACATAAGAGGTAAGGAGAAACCCAGTTCTCTGGTTGGGGTCGTATGGTGCCATCGTCGAACGTAAGAGGCCAGGAAAAGTCCAGTCCCTGGTGGATACCCGTCGAAACGCTGGGCTAACCTCTTGGTGTGCAAGTGTAATCGAGACGTCGACACTTAGGGAGCTGAGGGTGCTATTTTATAGGAAATTCTTATCGGGGGATTCCCACATTGAAAATTCATGTCCTCCAATGTGTGGTATATAAGTGGAAGATTCTCCACCCGTATTGGCTAGCTTTTAGGGGTAGTTCTCCGTTCTGTTAGATATCCTATAACAGTTGTAACAATTTGAAATTGCGAATAGTTTGGACTCGGGTTCGTTAAATACTCGGGCCCGTTAAAAGCATTCGTTAAGCACGTGTTTTCCCAACCTAAACTAATTAATTAATTTTCCTTAAATCACATTAGTTTATTATATAAAAACTCCCTAAGCCTTCGCTCAAAGAAAGCCTTGGCCGTCAATCTGAGATTTCCGGATCAAACGTTCTTTGCCTCGTCTCTGGTCGTCTGATGTTCGTATTTTTAGTATAGTTTTTAGTATGTTTTCTTAGTCCGTTAGGCTTAGTTTTAGTAGTTTTAGGATTAGTTTTGTGTGTTTTTGGATGGTTTTGCATATTTTGTGAAAAGTATGGAAGCTACTCCGTTTTGTGTATTTTTGTAGGTTTTAGCAAGGAAAAGATGCTAATTGGAGCTGAATTTGGAGTGCTATGATGAAAGAAAAAAGAATGCAAGATGAAGAAGTCGAAGTCTAAGTTTTAGAAGATAAAGTGTGGACTAAAGCCAAACCCAGGCTCGTTAACGAGGCTGCAAGGGTTCGTTAACGAGGCCACGAGATGAAGATTTCGAGAGTTTGATTCTGTGACTCACCGATCCTGTGCGAGAATTTATTTCCGTGTCGGTAGAGTATCTTTTTATGATTTTAGGGTTATTATATTATGTATTTTAGGTCTTGTTATCTTTTTAGATTTTGTTTCTATCTTTCTAGATTTTATTTCTATCTTTTTAGGAAAGTTTTTATCTTTTAGCCTTATTATTTTCTAGCCTTATCAATATAAATAGCCCTCTTATTAGTCTAGAAAAGGAGGTGGAAGGATCGATTGATGAGAAGACGAAGAGCCGAGAGTAGAGAGAGAGGATCGGAGTCGAGATTGAAGGTTCGGTGGACGAGAGTTACCGAGGTCGTTAATCGTGATTTTGGTTCGGTGTTTGTATTTTTTCGGTTTCTTTTGAATTTCTGTAAGACGATATTTCCTATTAATTTGAATAGTGTTTTGTTTTCAATGATTTCTTTTGTTGAATTTTTTTTTTTTAGTTATGAGTAGTGAGTAGTCTTCTTTTCTAGGGTCGGGGTTAAACCCGGCATATTTATGCATGTTTGAAGAGTAAGAGCATGTGTTGATTGCCTTTTATCTATTTTGAGATTGTTTGTTGTGCTTAAGACCTAGATGAAAGTCAAGGCGAATTGAGTTTTTAACTTGATTGAAAGAAAAAGTTATAGACTTGAAGGTTGATATTGTTTGAATACGAAAGTTTCAAGATTTAGATCCAAAACAAGCAATTGAGTGAATTGGTTTATGAAAGTAGGTTAATTTACTTGATAGTCAACGAAAGTTGATGAATTTATCTGTTTAAAGGCATGATCTTATCTTCTTACGAGTTTATATGCATGACTATGTTGTGGTATCCCTTGTCCTAGATCTTTGTTTTATTTGAATTCTTTTGAAGTGATATTCGTTGCTGAGTTTGTAGGCTCGGTACCGAATCTGTTTAGGTCGTTAGTTTTAGTCTTTTGTCTACGGTGGTTCGTTAACGACCCTGACAACGTCGTTAACGAGGCTGCTTGTGAGTGTTTTGCTTGCTTTTGTTTGATTTTTAGTAGTCGATAAACAAACAACCTTGCTTCTCGTGGAACGATCCGGACTCCCCTATACTCAGCGGGGTCTTGACTTATAAATTTATTTGTTGTCCCGAGTAAAGGCCCATCAACATCGTCCTTCCTTCTTCTTCGGTGTTTCATCGCCGATAAGGTTCCTCCACTTTTCCTCTGGTTCGTGTTCCACCTCCGACTATCTGGGTGGTCTTGGTTCTTTCCTATTCGTTCTAGGCGATCTAGCTCTAACGCCTCGTTTTCCGTTTGTCGTGTCTTCGCATCAAAGGACGCACACCAACACCACCATTGTCGGTTCCATTCCTATCACTCCGCCTCACTAATCGTCACACCATCACAGTGGGAGGCAGCCGTGAAGTAGCCGGTCTCGACATGGTGAGTATTGAAATTCATCCAATGAGTATACTTAGAGATGAAATATTCCCGCGCCTTCCTTCTTCCTTCTTGTTCGTCTTGTTGTTCCCAATCCATCTTTTCTTTTTCTTGTTGAAGTAGTTGTTGTCAATCGTGAATCTCCTGGGTGGGTAGCGAGATGTGTTGTTTAATACTAACTAGTTAAGTAAGATGTGTTGGTTAATTTGTAGCTCCTAGGTGATCGTTAGGAAGAGGGTAGCTAGTTAATAAAAAAAATGGGTTGTTTAATGCTAACTAGTTAAGTAACAAGAACTTAGAAGTAAACTTAGTAGAAGTAGTAGAGGCTTGGATTGGATTTTATATGTACTACGTACACTAATAGCAAGGATATTTGTATTATGGAAAGTGTACATATTTAGTTGATATGTTTTGATATTTCCCTTCTACATTGTATCTTTGTAACCCTATGTATTATGTGAAATGATAAGGCAAACCCCAAGGGGGATTATACCCAATCTAACATGGTATCGGAGCTATAGAGAAAATATCGTTTTTTTTCTCGGTTGTGCTTCTTCCTCGCCTCCCTTCAAACCGAACCTCCTCTCGAGGACTTTGCCCTAGCCCGCCGCCCCCTCGACATCATCTATCTTCCTCCAAATCGGCATCTCATCATGACGGGAGACAAGACTCCGCTGAACTCCGCCTCGGGTGTAGATGACCGGCAACAATCTAAAGGGTCATTTCATTCCGCTCTCACCGTCTCAAACATCAAGAACATCATTCCCATTATTCTTGATGTGGAAAAAGGGTCATACACTTCTTGGGCTGAACTTTTCAAAGTCGCCGCCCGAGCTCACAAGGTTCTTGATCACATTGATCCTAAAGTGGCGCGTCCGAGCGATGTTGATGACGATATTTGGAATCAACTTGATGCCATACTTCTCCAATGGTTGTATGCTACAATCTCTCAAGACCTCCTTCTCACCATTCTGGAAACCGACACAACTGCTCAAAAAGCTTGGGATCGTATAAAATCTCTCTTTCAAGACAACAAGAACTCCCGTGCAATATATTTGGCTCTTGAATTCACCAATTGTCGTTTGGAGTCCTTCTCCTTTGTGTCGGCATATTGTCAACATTTGAAGACTCTCTCTGATCAAATGTCTAATGTTGGCTCTCTAGTTGATAACCACTGCTTGGTTCTTCAACAAATCGCCGGACTCACGCTGGAATTCAACACCGTCGCTAGCCTTCTTCAACAATCTAAACCCATTTCGCTCTTCTCTGTTGCTCGATCCCGGCTTCTTCTCGAAGAGACTCGGCGTGCAAAACAATCCGCAGCCACTCCACCACCCGCACCAGCCTTACATGCTACTCAAACTCTATCGAGTGAACCCCGTTCATCTCCGGATCAATCCTCGATTCAAGGTCATGGCCGTGGCACAAGCAAGGGTCGTGGACGTGGTCGCGGTTGTCGGGGTGGACGAGGTAGAGGCCGTGGAAACTCAGATCAACAACATCCACAACAGTGGTTCCCATTCTGTCCTCCTTACGGTTGGGCACCGGTTCCCGGTTTCAATGCACAATGGCCAAACGCTCCTCAATGGCCCCCATCCGGTTGGACTCCTCTTTCGTGTCTTTATCCGAGCTCTTCCTCTGCTGGTATACTAGGCTCAACACCTCGTCAAAATCAGACTCAAGCAAATGCGGTGTTTCACGATCAACAATATTATCCGACCGACCTGGCTCAAGCGTTTGCTTCTATGGGTCTTTCTCAACCCGATCAAAATTGGATTATGGACACAGGTGTGTCTACTCACATGAAAAACAACCCAAGTATCCTCTCTAACATTACACATGTTGAACCATCTCCTTCGGTTAAATTCGGTAATGTCTCATGTATACCTACTTTGGGTCTTGGATCTACCAACCTCTCTTCTCCTACTCGTCCTTTAAACCTAAACCAAGTACTCATTGCACCCCAACTTGTCAAAAACCTTATTTCTGTTCGTAAACTTACTAAAGATAATAATGTTCCGTTGAATTTGACCCTTTTGGTTTTTCTGTGAAGGACTATCAAACGGGCACAACTCGTCTGAGATGTAACAGTTCGGGTGATCTCTATCCTCTTTCGTCCCTTCCTCAGTTCACGTTGCTTTTTCGGCGGTTCCGACGTCAACTTGGCATGCTCGGTTCGGCCATCCCGGCTCCCCTAGTTTTCATGTCTTTCACACTTTATTTCTTCCCTACATAGATAAGGACTTTTCGTTAATGGTTGCTCCTCATGTCAAATTGGAAAACACACTCGTCTACCATTTCATTCATCCATGTATCGGGCTTCGGTTTCGTTTGATGTAATTCACAACGATCTACGGACATCTCCGATTTTGAGTATTGATGGTTGTCGTTATTATCTTGTGTTCTTGGATGCTTTTTCTCATTCATTTGGATTTTTCCTATTAAATACAAGTCACAAGTTTTTCCCTTGTTTGTTCAATTTAACAAATTTGTTCAAACTCAATTTCAACGACCCATTAAATCCTTCCAATGTGATCTTGGTGGTGAATTCAATAACAGTGACTTTCACTCATTTTGCAACTCCAATGGCATTTTGTTCCGGTTTGCTTGTCCTCATACTTCCCCTCAAAATGGAAAAGCCGAGCGCATAATCCGTACCATCAACAACATGATGCGTACCCTCCTCATTCACTTGTCCGTTCCGCTCAAATATTGGCCTCATGCCTTAGAAACTTCTTGTTATCTCATCAATATCACTCCCTCTCATCTTCTTCAAAACTCAACCCCGACTCAAGTCCTATACGGCGTGTCTCCCTTGTACTCCCACTTACGGGTTTTCGGGTGCTTGTGCTTTCCAAATATTTCCGCCACTGCCCCTCACAAACTTTCTCCTTGGTCCATGGCTTGCGTCTTTCATGGGTATCCAAATAACCATAGGGGATACAAATGCTTGGATATCCAATCCAAAAAGATAATCTTAAGGCATGTTACATTCATGGAGCATATCTTTCCTATTGCAACAATATCTCCACTAATTAATCATAATCAAAGATCTCCTCCTAATCACGGATCTTCTCCAAATTTAGATTCTGAATTATCTCCTCTCTTTTTGGAAAAATTCTTTCCTTCTCCACACTCTAATGCATCTCATACGATCTTTCAATCTCCAAATCTTCCTACTACCTCCTCACCAACCCTGCCCTCCCATTGTCGAGACCTCCTCCCATGCAAACACGTAGCCGAAGTGGGATATTTAAACCAAAACTCCCTTTCAATCTCCACACTCAAGCCTTACGAACCACATCAACCATCTCTCCTGTTCCTTCATCTCATAAAAAGGCCTTACAAGATCCAAAGTGGTGTGCCGCCATGCTCGACGAATACCGAGCAATCATGCGTAATGATACTTGCATTCTTGTACCTTGCCCTGCCAATGCAAACGTTGTGACATGTATGTGGTTGTTTCGGCATAAGTTTCGCTCTAACGGTGCACTTGAAAGGTATAAAGCCCGGTTGGTCGCTAATGGTCGATCTCAAGAGATCGGGGTCAATTGTGATGAAACGTTCAACCTCTTAGTGAAGCCGGCCACGATTCGTATGGTACTCCAACTTGCCGTGTCTCGTGGTTGGTCCATTTACCAACTCGACGTCAAAAATGCGTTCCTACATGGGCATCTCAATGAGACCATTTACATGTTTCAACCTCTGGTGTTTGTTGATCCGGCAAAACCTCATCATGTATGCCTCTTGAAGAAATCTCTATATGGCCTCAAACAGGCGTCCCAAGCGTGGTATCACTGCTTTGCTACTTATCTTCTTCGGATTGGGTTCCCTAGTAGTAAAAGCGACTCCTCCCTCTTTATATTCAAGAAAGGTCAAGATATGGCATACTTGCTTCTATATGTAGACGAGATCATCCTCACGACTTCATCAGAATCTCTTCGTCGATCTCTCATCTCAGCTTTAAGTGGCGAGTTTGCTATGTCGGATCTTGGTCCTATTAATTATTTCTTGGGCATCAAGGTTCGTCGTACCTCAACGGGGTTGTTCTTGTCACAAGAGAAATATGCGCTTGACATTGTCGAGAGGGCTGGCATGTCAAGTTGTAAACCCGCCTTAACTCCGGCTGACACCTCCTCCAAATTGAGTGCCTCTGTTGGAGATCTTATGTCGAACCCCACCTTATACCGCAGCCTTGCGGGTGCTTTTCAATACTTGACGATTACCCGACCTGACATTAGCTATGCGGTTCAACAAGTATGCCTTTTCATGCATGCTCCACGTGAGCCACATTTTGCTGCCCTCAAAAGATGGGGTTCACTACATCAAAGGCACATTTGAACTTGGCATCACCATCACACCATCTCGTGCACCACCAAAGCTTATTGCTTACACGGACGCGGACTAGGGTGGCTGCCCCGATACAAGACGGTCTACATCGGGATATTGTGTTTTTCTAAACGACACACTTATCTCTTGGTCATCCAAACGACAAGCCATAGTGTCACGATCTAGCGCCGAAGCCGAATACCGAGGTGTTGCACATGTAGTGGCTGAATGTTCATTCCTTTGCAACTTGCTCTTGGAGCTTCATTGCCGTCTCTCCCATGCATCAATAGTGTACACCGACAATGTATCCGCCACCTATCTTACCGTTAATCCGGTTTTGCATCAACGTACGAAACATGTGGAGCTTGACATCCATTTCGTACGAGAAAAGGTGGATCTCGGGCTAATTCGGGTCCTCCATGTTCCGTCATCCTTCCAATATGCGGACATATTCACTAAGGGTTTGCCTCATCAACTATTCCTTGATTTTTGGTCCAGTCTTACGGTTCGTTCCTCCCCCGTTGCGACTGTGGTGGGATGATAGCAAGGATATTTGTATTATGGAAAGTGTACATATTTAGTTGATATGTTTTGATATTTCCCTTCTACATTGTATCTTTGTAACCCTATATATTATGTGAAATGATAAGGCAAACCCCAAGGGGGATTATACCCAATCTAACATACACATGTACCACATGTGGTTTTTGGGCAGTAAATTTAATGACCAGTTGCTTAAGAGTGGAGAGATAGAGTATGGGTACGAGTTCATTTTGAAGGAGAAAGTTGGGTTTTGGTGGCTCATGTAGGGTAGGTCGAGATTATTTATTAGTGGTACGAGGGTCTTACTTAAGTTATAGTATTAGTGGTAGTCGAAAACCACCATCCATCGGGAATCCACTTATCTCGCCAAATTGAAATATTTGCACCGATTCCAACCCTCCAAGCAAGTCCTTCCATAAGCAAACTTTTTGCCCCCTATATACTCAACCATGTATAACTAGGAATATGTCCCAGATGAGAAGACAAGAAATCCCTTCCACGAAAATATTTTTCTTGCAAAACCCGACTCAAAGTGAATCAGGAGAATGTATCAAACACCACCCTTATTTTGCAAGCATGGCAGTATTGAACACTTTTAAATCCCGGAAATCTAAACCTCCAAGATTCTTAGGCTTGCATAAGTAGGAACCCTAGAAAAAGCGCGCCAACATTGAATGTATCTCATCAATTAAGGATTCCGGTAATCTAAAAATACTCATAACATATAAAGGGATAGATGATAGGCCAAACCCTACCCCGCAAGTGTACAGGATCGGTTGTAATACCAAGGTGTCGAACTCTGGGACTAAGTAGTATCAATTGTATTCAAATCAGTAGACCAAGTCGTAAAAATAAGAAAAAATTGTTGTGTGATTATGACTATCGAACTAATTATGACAAGTAAACAAGTAATATAAGAGATTATCAATGAGAGAAAGGCTTCTAAGATCAAGGATTCCCACAATGATGCTTCGGTAGACTATAAAGGATTATTGCACAATCTTAATTTTGACTTTGTTTGAAGGTAATTGTCTAATATATCCACTTAATTCTTTCGAATGTTAACAGACGTATCTAGACTCAATTAAACATCCACTTTTGTGACTTGCAAATAAAAATCTAGACCTTTAAGCACTTAGAAGTTAAGATTAAATTGAATCAACATCCGCTTTCGCGACTTGCTAACTCAACCCAACCTTAAGGTTTCTATGACAACTGTTATTCCACAAGAGAATTCTAAATACTTTCACAATAATGAAAACTCAGTTTCAAATCCTAGGGTTCCAACAGGAAAAAGTACCTTTCAGTCTCAATTCCCTGTCTGATTATTTATCAAAGTTATTACCTTTCAGTCTCAAACTTTGGCAAGTTCCTATTCATAAAAGTTACTAAGGCATAAAACATCTAGGATTGAATCAAACAAAGCTTCAAACAATGGATTGTGCAATTCAATAGTTTGTCTATCTACACATCATTGGGTTCACCCCAATCTTAGAATTTAGGGTTTAGCTCGACACAGAGAGAAGAAATCAATTCAATAATGAGAATAAACATACCGGATTGAAGAAAAAAACAAACTTGATTAAAATCCAGCAAATCCAATGTAATATTCGGGAATATTTCGATATATATATATTTATCATTTTTTTATACTCCTTGATTTTTCGAGTGGGGATTAATTAGCTTATAAATAATCTCGACTAAATAATAATATTTAATATTTTATTTATAATTTTAGAAAATTATATTTTAAAAAGTTTTTAATTTAAAAGTAATTAATAATTATTTTAGGGTAAAGTTTGTAGTAAAGGAGATTTGAGGGCAGAAAGCACAAATTTTACAAATATAAGCCGACTTCACTTTTGTTTATATATGTGGGTGAGATCTTCACAATTCTAGCATAAGTTACGTGATGTCTCTCTATTTGGTGGTGTTTTCATATGTGATTTCCTTTGTAAATATGTTTCTTTTTCCCCTTTTCTTGTGCGTTTTGTTCCTTTTTAGCTTAGTTCCCGTATTTCTATGAGATTCGGAGACTACGCACATTTTATGTGTTTTGTAGGTAATCTGGCATGAATCAAGGATCGATTTGAAGGAGGGTCGAGACATGGAGCAAAGGCCGAGCAAAGCGGGAAAGAGAGGAGCAAGCCATGAAGAAGAACAAGAGGAAAGCCAACAAGAAGAAGGTGGAACGAGGTTCGGACCGAGTTGCAACCAACCTCGGGCCCGACTTGAAGTTTCAACCTCGGACCGACATGCACAGTAACTCGGGCCCGAGGTCCTCCGTGTCGGTCCAAGTCGGTCACCGAACTACTTGGGCTCCAAGGCACGAAATTGTGAACTTCCACTTTTGCCCCTCATCTAATAAAAGGCCCTCTTGTCTTCCACAAAAAGGGGGGGTTCTCTCACACAAAAAAGGAAGGGTTCCAAAAGGGGGGGTTCTCTCACACAAAAAAGGAAGGGTTCCAAAAGGGGGGGTTCTCTCACACAAAAAAGGAAGGGTTCCAAAAGGAGCCAAGAGGATACTTGGAGAGCAAGGAGGAAGGAGAGGAGAAGGAGAAGAGAGAGAATCGGCCAAGGAGAGGAAGATTGGTAGGTTTGGTTGATAGATTAGCTTTGCTTTGTTTTGATCTTGTGGATTTGGAAACCCTTGATTGGAATTTGTGGATTGCTTTTGATTTTGAATGAAACTTTGCTTTGTTTTGAGATTGATGATGTTGATTGCTTTCCCTTTTGATTTGTTTGCTTTCTTTGTTTGCCACATGGAGTAGATCTCCTTGATCTTGGGTTATGGGGGAAAACCCTAGCTAGGTTTGGGCTAGAAACCCCAATTCCATAGCCTTGAGTGTTTGATCTAAGGAATCCACTCTACATAGAGCTACAATTCCTTGCGAAAGTCGGGAATCAAGGCTTGAGATTGGCAAAGTAGCGAAAGTGAACATGTGTCAATCTCAAGACCTTGCTTCGAAGGGGATTTCCCCAATGATCGATGTGTAGAAGTGGTTGGAACGAGGGCGAAAGCACTCGATCCTAGTCCGATCATCACTCATTGCTTGAATTGGGGTGGATAAGCCTTAATCTACTAGAGAAGGAACCCAAAAGCCCAAGATCTACTTTTAATCTTTGAAGTTCGACAAACCCAGCTACCTCGGGCCCGACTTACCTCAGTGTCGGTCCCGACTTCCTCTCGTCGCCAACCTCGGGCCCGACGTGACCTCAGTGTCGGTCCCGACTGTTTTCTTTGTTTTCCTTTGTTTTATGCTCTCCTTTCTAGCTTCCTAGTATCTAGGCACATCGATCGAGTAGACTTCCCGAGTGTTCGACACCCACCACGTACTACAACGGGGTCGGGTTATAAATTGTATCTCTAGACCCTCGCACACCATGAGAGGCGATCAAAAGATTGGCGCCGTTGCCGGGGAAGTCTAAGTGCATTGAGTGCCAATTTGGTGAGTTTCTTGTGTTTTGGTAGTGATTTGGGTGAGGGAATAGCCCAAACCCTTTGTTTGTTTTTGATTTGTTTTGGTTTGTGTTTTTGTTTCATAGGTGTATGCTAGCTCGTTCCTCCCGAGGAACACTTGAGCTTGAGTTTGTGAGTGATCCGGAAAGTATTCTCAAAGAAGCCCGAAGAAGGAAAAGGATGGAGAATCAAGCTCTCCATGTTGATGAGGAGTTGGCTCAACTTAGGGCCGCAATGGCTAGATTGCAACTTGAGAGGGACAATCAAGAGGAGGTGGCAAGAAGAGAACGGGAGCAACGGATGAGAGCCGAGGCTCAACTCAACGCTCTACCCCGGAATGCACGCCAATACATGCATCCGGAGTTGAGGGTACCCGAGCCGGCTATTGTGCTTCCCGAGGTTGCCAAGAATTTTGAGATCAAGACGCAATTCATCTCCCTCATCAAGCGTGATCAATTCGAGGGCCGTCCACATGAGTGTCCCATAGAGCATGTTAAACGATTTGTGGATATGTGTGAGACGATCTCCACCGACGAGGAGACATTGGAGTATGTGCTTCTAAAGGCGTTCAAATGGTCACTTGGGGGCAAGGCCACACATTGGCTCGAGAGCCAAGCTCCTAGGTCAATCACAACTTGGAAGACACTCTATGACGCTTTCTTGATGAAGTTCTTCCCGCCCTCAAAGACAACCGAGTTAAGAAGGAAGATTGCAAGCTTTCAACAAGGTCCGAATGAGCCCCTCTTCGAAGCATGGGACCGTTTCAAGGAGATGTTGCGCCAATGTCCTACTCATGGCCAACAACCATATGTACTTCAAGACATCTTTTTCCAAGGCATCAATCCGGTAACAAAGGACAAGCTCAATCTCCACACCGATTGTGGGTTCATAGACTTGACACCGGATCAAGCTTGGGAGCTACTTGACAAGCTATCTGATTATGAGGCCATGTATGGGGTGAGTCAAGCTAGCAAGGAGGTGAAAGTTCAAGGTGAAGGTGCAAGGAAGTTATATGATCCAAAGGGAGAAGACATTGATAGGGATGTGAAGCTCCAATTCCTTGAAGGTGAAGTGAGCAAGCTTAAGAGGCAAGTCCACTACTACAAGCAAAATGCTAGAGCTTGTGAGGAGTGTGGATCCTTTGCACATGCTACACAAGTTTGTCCGAATGAGAGCCAAGTGCGCTTGGCCGAGCAAATTGAGGAGGCAAACTATGTTCGAGGAAATTTCGGTGGAAGAGGCAATTTCAACAATGGTGGCAATGGCCGGTGGAACAACGGTCAAGCTCAAGGCTACAACAACAACTTCAACCAAAACGAGCCAAGGGCGCCACCACCACCATATAGACCACCGGGATTCAATGAGTTACAAACATTTGCTCAAGAGATGAGAGATGGGTTCAAGGAGATGAGGACCCAATTCAATGAGTTTGGTGCATGGAGGAGGCAAGTCGACAATCAATTTGCTCAAATTGCGACTCAAGCCCCGAGAGAGAATGGGAGATTTCCGGGCCGACCCGAGGAGAATCCTCGAGCTCAAAACAATCAAAATGAAGTCCGGGCAATTGGATTGAGAAGTGGCCGAAACCTACCCGAGCCACACGTGCCTAAGAAGAATGAAGAGAGTCGGACCAACTTACCCAGCAAGTCGGGTCCGACATTCCCCGAAGTCGACCCAGCAAGAAGATCGACTCCTTCACCACGGACCGAGGTCGAGAGCAACTCGGGACCGACGTACACAGACCTCGATCCAACTCCTCTGTCCAGGACCGAGACTCACAACATCGGGCCCGATATGGTGCCCAAGTCGGTCCAACCAGGAAGTGTTGCAAGTGAAGTAGGGAAGTCCAAGGAGGTTGATCCAAGCAAGATTCAAGGTGCAACGATTCTTCCATATCCCTCAAAGAAGCCGAAAGATGTTGTTGAGAACAAGTTCAAGAGATTTCTCAAACTCTTGCAAGGCTTGAACATCTCCATCCCGTTCACCGACGCATTGAGTGAGATAACATCTTATGCCAAGTTTTTAAAGGAGATTTTGAGAAAGAAGAGGTCCATAGTTGAAATGCAAGATGAGGTCAAGACCTTGGAGTTACCACAAAAGCTAGGAGATCCCGGTCGCTTTGCTATAACCATTGGTGTGGGGTCCCAAAACTTCCAAGCCTTGTGTGATCTTGGAGCAAGCACGAGCATCATTCCTTACACCATATGGAAATCCACATCCATGGGTCTCATAGCTCCGGTCAACATGAGGTTAACGATAGCGGATGGGTCGTCCATCGAGCCAATTGGTATCGTCGAGGATTATCCCGTTTGCATTGAAGGCCACTATGTCCCATTTGACTTTGTTGTGGTGGACATGATAGAAGTGCCGGGTGAACCGATTATACTAGGGAGACCTTTCCTTGCTACGGTTGGGGCAATCATTGATGTAAAAAAGGGCCACCTGTCTCTTGACATTGGAGGAAGAGAGATTGAGTTTTTCTTTAGGCCAACTTCAAAAGGGACCATACATAAGGAAGCTAAGATGATCCAAGTTCCTCTTGGATTGCAATGGGAAGCCGTTTCTAAGAAGTCAAGGCCAAGGGAGCTTAGGTTGAAAGCCACCCCACCACCTAGAGAAATTGAGATAGAGCGCCAAGGTCTAGCCCTCAATATGATTGAGCATGAACAATTGGAGGAAAGGATGTCTTATTTGGAGGTGTTCAAGGCCGAGAAAGAAGAAGTTCAAGCACCACCGGAACCATCTCAAGAACTCAAGGAGCTTCCAAAAGATTTGAGGTACGCATTTCTTGGTCCCAACTCTTCTTTACCCGTAATCATAAATGCCAACTTGAATGATGAGGAGGAGTCTAAGTTGTTAGAGGTTCTAAGAAAACATAGAGGAGCTTTAGGGTATTCACTAGAGGAACTAAAGGGAATCTCTCCCTCAATTTGCATGAATAGGATTTATATGGAGGATAACCATAAACCCACTATTGAACCCCAAAGAAGATTAAATCCTAACATGAAGGAAGTGGTAAAGAGTGAAATACTTAGGATGTTGGATGCGGGAATTATCTTCCCAATTTCCGATAGCAAGTATGTGAGTCCCGTGCATGTAGTTCCTAAGAAAGGAAGTCTCACCGTTGTGCAAAATGAAAAGGGAGAAATGATACCTATGAGAACCACAACAAAATGGCGTATGTGTATTGATTACCGTAAGCTTAATAGTGGCACTCGCAAGGACCATTTTCCTCTTCCTTTCATAGACCAAGTCCTAGAAAGATTAGCACAACATGAATATTTTTGCTACCTGGACGGGTATAGCGGGTTTTGGCAAATCCCTATTCATCCCGATGATCAAGAGAAGACGACATTCACATGTCCTTATGGGACTTTTGCCTATAGACGCATGCCTTTTGGTTTATGTAATGCGCCGGCAACATTTCAAAGATGCATGATGTCCATCTTCTCCGATATGGTTGAGGATATAGTAGAAGTGTTTATGGATGATTTCTCCGTCTATGGTTCTTCATTTGATGTTTGCTTAGCTAACTTAGACAAGGTTTTGACTAGATGTGAGGAGACTAGCTTGGTGCTTAATTGGGAAAAATGCCACTTCATGGTGAAGGAGGGCATAGTACTAGGACACCTAGTTTCTAGTAGGGGGATAGAAGTAGATAAAGCTAAAGTTGAAATAATTGAAAAACTACCTCCTCCCTCTTGTGTTCGTGATGTTAGGAGTTTCTTAGGTCATGCGGGATTTTATAGACGGTTCATGAAGGATTTTTCTAAAATTGCAAAACCATTGTCTAACCTCTTGATGAAGGATGTTCCCTTTGAATTTTCCGAGGATTGCATGAGTTCTTTTTGTAGGTTGAGAGATGCCTTGATTTCGGCTCCAATAATGGCGACACCCGATTGGAATCTTCCATTCGAGGTGATGTGTGATGCTAGTGATTTCGCCGTAGGGGCCGTCCTTGGGCAAAGGAAGGATGGAAAGTTACATGCCATCTACTACGCAAGCAAAACTTTGGATGAAACTCAGTGCAATTACACAACGACGGAGAAGGAGTTTCTTGCGATAGTGTTTGCATTTGAGAAATTCCGTTCATATCTTGTGGGATCAAAGGTGGTAGTCTTCACGGACCATGCGGCAATCAAATACCTCATGAAGAAGAAAGATGCAAAGCCGAGGCTTCTAAGGTGGATGCTCCTTCTCCAAGAGTTTGACCATGAAATCAAGGACAAAACCGGTGCGGAAAATGTGGTAGCTGATCATCTATCCCGTTTTCCCATTGAATACATGTTGGAGATGGAGGATGGTCTGACTATAGATGATTCAAGAGCGGATGAAGTTCTCATGAGCGGTAAGGAGGAAAGGAAAGGTGGATCGACGAACCAAGTAAGTCGGGCCCGAGGTCCAGAACATCGGACCGAAGGCAAGGCAAGTACGAGTGAGTCGGGACCGAGGTCTTCAACATCGGGCCCGAGCGACCTGTCTGTCTGCGAAGCTAGACCGGCGTCCAACCATGTCGGGCTCGGTACACTTCAATGTCGATCCATGGAAGAAAGTAAGTTTCCTAACCCACTCTCCATTCCTTCTCGTTCTCAATTGATTGATTCTTTCTCTCCCACTGGCCTTCTTTCTATTAGTGCCGTAAGACGAGGGGTTTCCCCTTGGTTTGCGGATTTTGCTAACTTTTCCGTAGGGGGAGTGATCCCACCAAATTTGTCTTATCAAGCTAGGAAGAAATTCTTACATGATGCTAGACAATATTTTTGGGATGATCCATATCTCTACAAGGAAGGGCGTGATCAAATCTATAGACGGTGTGTGTCAAGTGAAGAGGTTGAGAGCATAATTCACCATTGCCATTCCTTGCCTACGGGGGGTCACGCTAAGAGTTCCAAAACCACCTCAAAAATTCTTCAATGTGGTTATTATTGGCCAACCATGTTCAAGGATGTGCATGATTATGTGAGGAAGTGTGAGGAGTGCCAAAGAGAGGGGAACCTATCAAGGAGGAATGAGACTCCTCAAACTGGCATTCTAGAAGTTGAATTATTTGATGTATGGGGTATTGATTTCATGGGACCATTTCCCACATCGGGGCCTTACAAGTACATCTTGGTAGCCGTGGACTATGTCTCAAAATGGGTGGAGGCCATACCAACAAGAACCAATGATGCTAAGGTGGTGATGAAGTTTTTGAAAAGCAATATTTTTGCAAGGTTTGGTGTGCCTAGGGTTCTCATAAGTGATGGCGGACCTCATTTCATTGAGAGGTGTTTCGAGAATGTGTTGATCAAGTATGGGGTGTCTCATCGAGTTGCTACTCCTTATCATCCTCAAACAAGCGGGCAAGTCGAGGTGTCAAACCGTCAAATCAAGGCTATCTTGGAGAAGACCGTATCTCGATCAAGGAAAGATTGGGCCTCTAAGCTCGATGATGCACTTTGGGCTTATAGAACCGCCTTTAAGACACCTCTGGGAACTACACCCTTCAATCTAGTTTATGGCAAGGCATGTCATCTTCCGGTAGAGCTTGAGCACAAGGCAAAATGGGCACTCAAAGAGATGAATTGGGATATCAACTTGGCCGGTGAGAAAAGGTTTCTAGAACTTCATGAGTTGGGGGAATTGAGGTTGAAAGCCTATGAGAACTCCAAGCTATACAAGGAGAAGACCAAGAAGTGGCATGATAGGAAGTTAATTCCAAAGACCTATCAAACCGGTGACAAGGTTCTCCTTTTCAATTCAAGGCTTAAACTTTTCCCCGGAAAGTTAAGGACTAGGTGGAGCGGACCATTTAAGGTCCACCGTATCTATGCTCATGGTGCGGTGGACTTGGTTGATGAACAAGGACATATTTTCAAAGTGAATGGTCATCGAGTGAAGAAGTTCTATGACAAGGACGGTCCAAACGAAGAAGTTAGAGCCTCATGGGCTCTCGTCCTCGCCGATTGATCCTATACATGCCATTGAAGAATAAGAAATTGTGAGCTTTTCATACTCTTCTCTCTTGCTTTTAAGTTTTGGTTTCCTTGTTTGATGGGGATAATTAGTGGTTTCTTGGCGTTGGGAATTCCACCTTCTTCTTTGTTGGCTTCTCTTGTTCTTCTTCATGGCTTGCTTCTCTCTTTCCCGCTTTAACTCGGCCTTTGCTCAGTGTCTCGACCCTCCTTCAAATAGATCCTTGATTCATGCCGGATTACCTACAAAACACATAAAAGGTGCGTAGTCTCCGAATCTCATAGAAATACGGGAACTAAGCTAAAAAGGAACAAAACGCACAAGAAAAGGGGAAAAAGAAACATATTTACAAAGGAAATCACATATGAAAACACCACCAAATAGAGAGACATCAAAATACCCCATACTTAAACTTGCTTGTCCTCAAGCAATAACAATGTGAGCAAGACCGAAACATAATCTTCAAGTAAAGCCTCGTATGAAAACACATTTTAAGCACAAGTGATCGATATTCAAGCAAGATTACATCATCACACATGATTAAGTGTTCCAAGGAATAAAGTCAATGCAACTAAGCCTCACTTTAGGGATATGTGAATGTGTATCACTCATCATGTGTTTGGGTTTAGCAATGAACACTCAAGCTCAAAAATCATGCAAGTAAGGACTTTACTATTGAAGCTAATATCACCAATTCCTCCACCTAGAGATGCCTAATGCAAAGTACACAAAGAATTTCGAACTTGGCTCAATGGAGGTCCTCAAAGAGGTTCCATTCGGCCGGGTTGTAATGGGGCTTTTGGTATTTTTCAAGGTGGGAATTATTTGGTCTTGTGGTGCTTACAATGGGGATTGAACAACCTAAACTCTCACCAACTTCACCAAATTCCACAATTACTTTCACACTCACCCAAAAGACTTAACATTTTCCTTTCAACCCAAAATTTCACTTAACATTCCACTTCATCTTTGCTCTTATGCTTTTTGTTGGATTTTCAACACTTTCTACATTTGGACCGACTTTCTTATGACATCGGGCCCGATGTTGCTTGTAACTCGGTCGGACATTTTCTTCACTTAAGCTCTTTGCTTTATTCCACCTTACATTTCCAACATTTTCTTTCTTCCTTTTCTTTCTTTTTTTTTCATTTTTGTACAACAAAGATGCACTACCCACATGATTCATAACACCATTCTTTGCCCTTAAACCCAAGAGAATCTCAACTCTTCAAATACAATCCAAACCTCTCTTCTAAAGTCCAATCCCATAAGGGTCAAGTCATATAAGGCTAGGAATAATATTTTTAAGGAGTTTCAAACAAAGGCTTAGGCTAGAACGGGGCTACAAACAAAGGATTATCTTCATGGTAGGATATGGAACATTTATGTGACTAAAAGAATAAAGTTCAAAATCAATGTGACAATGCTAGGACAAATCTCATGACGGTCTTGGAAAATAGATAAACACCGCAATAGCAAGTTTTACTAAGCATGAATGAGCTAATCACACAAGAAAAATGAGGGATATGCAAATATGAACAAGCATCCCTAAAATGGCCAAAAATCAATCTCACAAGGGTCACTCATACTTAGTTGCATAAGAACTCATCCTAGAACTCACATGTTCAATAAAACAAGCAAGATATCATGATCACTTCAAAAGCAACATCATTTAAGAGGCTAAACCATCCAAAAATATGCAAAGGAATTTACATGCTCACATCATCATTAGCTTTTATTTTGGCAATCTAAGATGGGAATTTCTAGTCCAAAACCTACAAAACACAAAATCTTTTTGTTGTTTTCAACACAATTTTTCAATTTTTATGGATTTTTTTGCAAAAATTTCTCTAAAACCAAAAACTCATCCATTCAAGACCAAATTAATCATTCATGTTTTTCATCAAACCACAAACCAAGAAGCAAACATCCCAAACACAAACTAAAAACACAAACTAAATATCCTCAAAATAATAAACAAACATAAACAAGTGAAATCATGAACACACTTACCCCCACCCCATACTTAAAATTTTGATGTCCCCATCAAACAAGGAAACCAAAACTTAAAAGCAAGAGAGAAGAGTATGAAAAGCTCACAATTTCTTATTCTTCAATGGCATGTATAGGATCAATCGGCGAGGACGAGAGCCCATGAGGCTCTAACTTCTTCGTTTGGACCGTCCTTGTCATAGAACTTCTTCACTCGATGACCATTCACTTTGAAAATATGTCCTTGTTCATCAACCAAGTCCACCGCACCATGAGCATAGATAAGGTGGACCACAAATGGTCCGCTCCACCTAGTCCTTAACTTTCCGGGGAAAAGTTTAAGCCTTGAATTGAAAAGGAGAACCTTGTCACCGGTTTGATAGGTCTTTGGAATTAACTTCCTATCATGCCACTTCTTGGTCTTCTCCTTGTATAGCTTGGAGTTCTCATAGGCTTTCAACCTTAATTCCCCCAACTCATGAAGTTCTAGAAACCTTTTCTCACCGGCCAAGTTGATATCCCAATTCATCTCTTTGAGTGCCCATTTCGCCTTGTGCTCAAGCTCTACCGGAAGATGACATGCCTTGCTATAAACTAGGTTGAAGGGTGTAGTTCCCAAAGGTGTCTTGAAGGCGGTTCTATAAGCCCAAAGTGCATCATCGAGCTTAGAGGCCCAATCTTTCCTTGATCGAGATACGGTCTTCTCCAAGATAGCCTTGATTTGACGGTTTGACACCTCGACTTGCCCGCTTGTTTGAGGATGATAAGGAGTAGCAACTCGATGAGACACCCCATACTTGATCAACACATTCTCGAAACACCTCTCAATGAAATGAGGTCCGCCATCACTTATGAGAACCCTAGGCACACCAAACCTTGCAAAAATATTGCTTTTCAAAAACTTCATCACCACCTTAGCATCATTGGATCTTGTTGGTATGGCCTCCACCCATTTTGAGACATAGTCCACGGCTACCAAGATGTACTTGTAAGGCCCCGATGTGGGAAATGGTCCCATGAAGTCGATACCCCATACATCAAATAACTCAACTTCTAGAATGCCGGTTTGAGGAGTCTCATTCCTCCTTGATAGGTTCCCCTCTCTTTGGCACTCCTCACACTTCCTCACATAATCATGCACATCCTTGAACATGGTTGGCCAATAATAACCACATTGAAGAATTTTTGAGGTGGTTTTGGAACTCTTGGCGTGACCCCCCGTAGGCGAGGAATGGCAATGGTGAATTATGCTTTCAACCTCTTCACTTGACACACACCGTCTATAGATTTGATCACGCCCTTCCTTGTAGAGATATGGATCATCCCAAAAATATTGTCTAGCATCATGTAAGAATTTCTTCCTAGCTTGATAAGACAAATTTGGTGGGATCACTCCCCCTACGGCAAAGTTAGCAAAATCCGCAAACCAAGGGGAAACCCCTCGTCTTACGGCACTAATAGAAAGAAGGCCAGTGGGAGAGAAAGAATCAATCAATTGAGAACGAGAAGGAATGGAAATCGAGTTAGGAAACTTACTTTCTTCCACGGATCGACATTGAAGTGTACCGAGCCCGACATGGTGGGACGCCGGTCCAGCTTCGCAGACACACAGGTCACTCGGGCCCGATGTTGAAGACCTCGGTCCCGACTTACTCGTACTTGCCTTGCCTTTGGTCCGATGTTCTGGACCTCGGGCCCGACTTACTTGGTTCGTCGATCCACCTTTCCTTTCCTCCTTCCCGCTCATGAGAACTTCATCCGCTCTTGAATCATCTATAATCAGACCATCCTCCATCTCCAACATGTATTCAATGGGCAAACGGGATAGATGATCAGCTACCACATTTTCCGCACCGGTTTTGTCCTTGATTTCATGGTCAAACTCTTGGAGAAGGAGCATCCACCTTAGAAGCCTCGGCTTTGCATCTTTCTTCTTCATGAGGTATTTGATTGCCGCATGGTCCGTGAAGACTACCACCTTTGATCCCACAAGATATGAACGGAATTTCTCAAATGCAAACACTATCGCAAGAAACTCTTTCTCCGTCGTTGTGTAATTGCACTGAGTTTCATCCAAAGTTTTGCTTGCGTAGTAGATGGCATGTAACTTTCCATCCTTCCTTTGCCCAAGGACGGCCCCTACGGCGAAATCACTAGCATCACACATCACCTCGAATGGAAGATTCCAATCGGGTGTCGCCATTATTGGAGCCGAAATCAAGGCATCTTTCAACCTACAAAAAGAACTCATGCAATCCTCGGAAAATTCAAAGGGCACATCCTTCATCAAGAGGTTAGACAATGGTTTTGCAATTTTAGAAAAATCCTTGATGAACCGTCTATAAAATCCCGCATGACCTAAGAAACTCCTAACATCACGAACACAAGAGGGAGGATGTAGTTTTTCAATTATTTCAACTTTAGCTTTATCTACTTCTATCCCCCTACTAGAAACTAGGTGTCCTAGTACTATGCCCTCCTTTACCATGAAGTGGCATTTTTCCCAATTAAGCACCAAGCTAGTCTCCTCACATCTAGTCAAAACCTTGTCTAAGTTAGCTAAGCAAACATCAAATGAGGAACCATAGACGGAGAAATCATCCATAAACACTTCTACTATATCCTCAACCATATCGGAGAAGATGGACATCATGCATCTTTGAAATGTTGCCGGCGCATTACATAAACCAAAAGGCATGCGTCTATAGGCAAAAGTCCCATAAGGACATGTGAATGTCGTCTTCTCTTGATCATCGGGATGAATAGGGATTTGCCAAAACCCGCTATACCCGTCTAGGTAGCAAAAATATTCATGTTGTGCTAATCTTTCTAGGACTTGGTCTATGAAGGGAAGAGGAAAATGGTCCTTGCGAATGCCACTATTAAGCTTACGGTAATCAATACACATACGCCATTTTGTTGTGGTTCTCATAGGTATCATTTCTCCCTTTTCATTTTGCACAACGGTGAGACCTCCCTTCTTAGGAACTACATGCACGGGACTCACATACTTGCTATCGGAGATTGGGAAGATAATTCCCGCATCCAACATCCTAAGTATTTCACTCTTTACCACTTCCTTCATGTTAGGATTTAATCTTCTTTGGGGTTCAATAGTGGGTTTATGGTTATCCTCCATATAAATCCTATGCATGCAAATTGAGGGAGAGATTCCCTTTAGTTCCTCTAGTGAATACCCTAAAGCTCCTCTATGTTTTCTTAGAACCTCTAACAACTTAGACTCCTCCTCATCATTCAAGTTGGCATTTATGATTACGGGAAAAGAAGAGTTGGGACCAAGAAATGCGTACCTCAAATCTTTTGGAAGCTCCTTGAGTTCTTGTGATGGTTCCGGTGGTGCTTGAACTTCTTCTTTCTCGGCCTTGAACACCTCCAAATAAGACATCCTTTCCTCCAATTGCTCATGCTCAATCATATTGAGGGCTAGACCTTGGCGCTCTATCTCAATTTCTTTAGGTGGTGGAGTGGCTTTCAACCTAAGCTCCCTTGGCCTTGACTTCTTAGAAACGGCTTCCCATTGCAATCCAAGAGGAACTTGGATCATCTTAGCTTCCTTATGTATGGTCCCTTTTGAAGTTGTCCTAAAGAAAAACTCAATTTCTCTTCCTCCAATGTCAAGAGACAAGTGACCCTTCTTTACATCAATGACTGCCCCAACCGTAGCAAGGAAAGGTCTCCCTAGTATAATCGGTTCACCCGGCACTTCTATCATGTCCACCACAACAAAGTCGATTGGGACATAGTGGCCTTCAATGCAAACGGGGTAATCCTCGACGATACCAATTGGCTCGATGGACGAACCATCCGCTATCGTTAACCTCATGTTGACCGGAGCTATGAGACCCATGGATGTGGATTTCCATATGGTGTAAGGAATGATGCTCGTGCTTGCTCCAAGATCACACAAGGCTTGGAAGTTTTGGGACCCCACACCAATGGTTATAGCAAAACGACCATAAAACAACGACCCCGACCCATAAAACAAAGAAATGGCGCCGTTGCCGGGAATCAACGGCGCCATTTCTTTGATCGCTCGCCTCTCACGATGTGCGAGGGTCTAGAGATACAATTTATAACCCGACCCCGTTGTAGTACGTGGTGGGTGTCGAACACTCGGGAAGTCTACTCGATCGATGTGCCTAGATACTAGGAAGCTAGAAAGGAGAGCATAAAACAAAGGAAAACAAAGAAAACAGTCGGGACCGACACTGAGGTCACGTCGGGCCCGAGGTTGGCGACAAGAGGAAGTCGGGACCGACACTGGGTAAGTCGGGCCCGAGGTAGCTGTGGATGTCGAACTCAAAGATTTTAAAAGTAGATCTTGGGCTTTTGGGTTCCTTCTCTAGTAGATTAAGGCTTATCCACCCCAATTCAAGCAATGAGTGATGATCGGACTAGGATCGAGTGCTTTCGCCCTCGTTCCAACCACTTCTACACATCGATCATTGGGGAAATCCCCTTCGAAGCAAGGTCTTGAGATTGACACATGTTCACTTTCGCTACTTCGCCAATCTCAAGCCTTGATTCCCGACTTTCGCAAGGAATTGTAGCTCTATGTAGAGTGGGTTCCTTAGATCAAACACTCAAGGCTATGGAATTGGGGTTTCTAGCCCAAACCTAGCTAGGGTTTTCCCCCATAACCCAAGATCAAGGAGATCTACTCCATGTGACAAGCAAAGAAAGCAAACAAATCAAAAGAGAAAGCAATCAACATCATCAATCTCAAAACAAAGCAAAGTTTCATTCAAGATCAAAAGCAATCCACAAATTCCAATCAAGGGTTTCCAAATCCACAAGATCAAAACAAAGCAAAGCTAATCTATCAACCAAACCTATCAATCTTCCTCTCTCTTGGCCGATTCTCTCTCTTCTCCTTCTCCTCTCCTTCCTCCTTGCTCTCCAAGTATCCTCTTGAGAGTTTTTTGAGGGTTGGGTTCCTTGCTAAGTGTGGGAACCCCTTTCTTAGAAGACAAGAGGGCCTTTTATTAGATGAGGGGCAAAAGTGGAAGTTCACAATTTCGTGCCTTGGAGCCCAAGTAGTTCGGTGACCGACTTGGACCGACACGGAGGACCTCGGGCCCGAGGTACTGTGCAACTCGGTCCGAGGTTGAAACTTCAAGTCGGGCCCGAGGTTGGTTGCAACTCGGTCCGAACCTCGTTCCACCTTCTTCTTGTTGGCTTTCTTCTTGTTCTTCTTCATGGCTTGCTTCCCTCTTTCCTCCTTTGCTCGGGCCTTGCTCCATGTCTCGACCCTCCTTCAGATAGATCCTTGATTCATGCCGGATTACCTACAAAACACATAAAAGGTGCGTAGTCTCCGAATCTCATAGAAATACGGGAACTAAGCTAAAAAGGAACAAAACGCACAAGAAAAGGGGAAAAAGAAACATATTTACAAAGGAAATCACATATGAAAACACCACCAAATAGAGAGACATCACTTGGTGGTTGTCTTAGAAGAGCTAGCATGACCTCCACGTGATAAAGAATGACAATGTCGAATGACACTCTCTACCTCTTCTTCAAGAATGCACCTCCTTTTCACACCATCAACACACATCTTAAAGAGAAAAGGCTCATTCCAATAATAATGTCATACATCAGCCATGAACTTCTTCTTTTGTTGCCAAGATAGCCCAGGAGGTAACACATTGCAAACTAAGTAATTGACAAAATCAGCATACCAAGGCATCTTTGAAGTTGCAAGTTGTACGAGCTCTTCTGTTATCCCAAAGAGATGATCATAAGGAAATGAATCATCTATAGGGACTGCATCAAGTGGCTTCTCTTCTTTGGGCATCAACAGTGTTTGAAAAGGTGAGGCGAAGGCGCGCCCAGCAATGCTTGTCGCCTGCATTAGGCAATGTGAGGCAACCTGGAAGAGGCAATGCCTAGGCGATCTGGGTGCCCGGGCACGCTGCATCTCGCCTTGGCTAGCCTAGGTTGCCTTATGCTGATTTTTTAAATATTTGAATTAATGATATTTCTTTTCACTTTTCTTATCTGTTAAATATACTTTCCTTAAGGTTAATATTTCTTTCTATCCTTTTTTTCAAGACAACTTTTAACAGAATTTATATTTGGAATTTATATCATCAAGATATCTTTTTTATCCTATATTTTCCTCTCTCTCTCTCTCTCTCTCTCTCTATATATATATATATATATCCTTAAGCTATGCAAATACCCAAATACACGATCAAACTTCATTCTCTCGTTCTCTGTCTCTCTTCCTCTGGCGAATTTCGAATGTCAAGTGTTCAACTTTTCAAGACTTTCGACTGTTCAACAGGTAATTCTCTCTTTTCTCTCTTCCTCTTTAATGTTATCTCTCTCTCTCTGTCTCTTTGTCTTTTATGTTAATATAGTATGCCTTATGTATCTCTTCCTCTCTTCTTATTGAATGTTGTAATGGCATTGTTCTCTGTCTCTCTTTTCTCTCTTCCTCTCTTCTCTGATGTTTGAAGGCTACTGTTGTTGTCAATAGTTTGAATGCTTTAAGCTTGATTGTTTGCTGTTGTTGTACAAAATCTGGCATTGTTTGAAGGCTACTGTTGCACAGATTTTTATTTTCAGTTTTCTGAGTTAGTGCACTCACTGATTTTGCTTTCTAATATTGTAAAATAATGATTGTTCGACTTCTTGCTTTTGTTAATAGTTTGAATGTTATTTTTTGCTCGATTAAACCCAATGTTTAAATTCCCAACATATCCTTTCTTATCGTACATGATATGAATTTTAATTTAAACAGGCTACTGGTTAGAGAAGAATAGTCATGTATTCGAACCTCTCTTACTCCCTTCCTATCTTCTCTATCTCTTCCTCTCTTCTTTGATGTTAATAGTTTGAAACTTTGAATGTTGCACATAATTTGTTTTCAGTTTTCTGATTATGTGCTCTTTTTGGCCATTGAATTACTTAATGCAATAGAATTAATTTTTTGTTTTTCATCAGTTGATTTAGTAAGTTAAATCATGTTAGTAAGATTACTGTTAATTTTCTTGTTACCGAATTTATATTTTTTTTAACTTGTTGGTTGTTGCCGCTATTGCATAGATTAGTTACTTTAACAGAATTATTACTTGCTGGTTAGTTTGTTTTATTTATGTTCGAATGATTTTATTATAATTTATTATATTAACTTATTACACATATATGTTCACTTACCAGGCTTGTAATGGCTTCTAAGAGTAACAAAGTTGACCTGGGTTGGAAATACGGGTTTCTTGCCGATGAGAAAATTAAGAACGATGTGACATGCAATTTCTGCCAAAGAGTGCTTAAAGGTGAAATTTGTAGGCCAAAACAACATCTTGGTGGAGGACATCGGAATGTCAAAGCTTGCACTCGGTGCCCTGAGCACGTAAGAACATAAATTCTAGACTACATGGATAAGAAAAAGAGCCAACAGGACAGGCGGATCTTTGTTGCGAATTGCGAAGAGCCAACTAGTGTAGATGATGAATTTGATGACGAACCTAAAGCCCCTATTTCTGATCGAAAGGGGAAAAGGGCAATGTCCACCACACAAGCGGCTGCCCCTACAAATAGAAATATTCAAAGGCAAGTTGATCCTCTTGATACTTTTTTCAAGTCGACTTCGACATCAACACCACGTGCTACAGGGAAAGGGAGGCGAAGTAATATCAATGAAGCTCACAAAAAAGAAGCGAGGGCAAAAATGTGTCAAAATATTGATCGCGTTATTTACGGTATAAAGTCCAAATGGCTTTAATAGTAACGAGGATTACAAAACAATCAGTTGATGGGCGGGAAGGAGGAATAATCTACGTACGAAAACCGTTTGGTTGTACAGAATCCTGAGAGTTAGTATTTATTATAACCCGTTTATAGCGCGGTTTATTTCGGGCTTCAACAGAACCTAACCTTAAGGTTTCTATGACAATTGTTATTCTACAAGAGAATTCAAAATACTTTCATAATAAAGAAAACTCAGGTTCAAATCCTATGGTTCCAACAGGAAAAAGTACCTTTCAATCTCAATTAGCTGTCTGACTACTTATCAAAGTTATTACCTTTGAATCTCAAACTTTGTCAAGTTCCTATTCACAAAAGTTACTAAGTCATAAAGCATCTAAGATTGAATCAAACAAAGCTTCAAACAATGGATTGTGCAATTTAATAGATTTGTCTATATACACATCATTGGGTTCACCCCAATCTTAGAATTTAGGGTTTAACTAGACATGGAGAGAGAAGAAACTAATTAAATAATGAAAATAAACACACCGGATTGAAGAAACAAACAAAATTAATCAAAATCTAGCAAATCCAAACTCAAATTCAGCAAAGTCTTCAAATCTCCAACTAGATCTATCCATACTTATCTCTAAAGTAATAGAAAATAGGATAAAAACTAGAACTCCCAATCTAAAAACAAAGGAAAGGGATACGCACGATCGTGCGTATACAAAAAACTCGACATAAAAGGGGTGGACCGTACAAAGGAACACACGGGCCTAGATTGCGCACGACCTTAGGTAGGGATACGCATGATGTCCATGTTTTTAGCATAGTTTTTGTATGTTTTTCTAGGTCTTTTAGTCTAGTTTAGTTGTGTTTTTGTGAGTGTTTTGTGTCTTTCTAGTATAGTTTACATATTTTGTGGAAAGTATGGAAACTACGCTATTTGTGTGCTTTTGTGTAGGTTTTGAGGCGGATTTGGATGCATTCAAGGACATTCGAAGAGAGGACTAAGCTTGGAAGAAGGAAGGAAGTAAGCTATGGAAGAAGCCCCTGCAAAATCCAAAGGAAGAAGGAAGAAACAAGAAAAAAGTGCAAAGACCAACCTCGATACCGACCCTCTAGGGGTCGGTACCAAGGCACTCAGCCCAGCCGGCCAAGATAAAAGGCTCATTAAATGCATTTATTCTGCAATCTTTTATCTTTAGTAGGTTTTGCTTTTATGGAAACTTTTTGTTGGATCGATACGCGTTAGTGAGAGCTTGGGAACTGGCGGTTAGGCTGTTCCCAAGGCAACGGAAGTATAATAATAAGCAAGTAAACAGAATGCAAATGACACAAGTCCTTTATAGAGGAACCCCACAACAACCAACTAGTTATGTGGGTAAACCTCTACCTCCTCTTGGAGGATTTTGAACGATCTTCTTATCTCATTGATTGTTCCCTAGTTACAAATGCAAGAATTACACTTCTCTGTTCCTAGCAGTTCTACCTAACTCTAGCAACACTAGTAACTCTTCTCAGTCTTGTTCCTTAGCGAACATCTCAACTAAGCATAAGACAAATCGAACTTTACACCTTGAGCTCAATGTCGCAGTTCCCTATCTCTTGGGAACTTGGATTCACCGTCGTCGAGATCGAACACTCGCCGCCGGGGACTTCTCTTCTCTTGTCTCTCTTTCTTTCTTTGTAAGTGAGTGTGAGTTCTGGGAGAAGCGCTTAATCTAAGCACTATTCATTTAGCTTTATACTCGTGCTTACATGGGCTGCAATCTTGACTTTTATTGTGTCCGAAATGCCCTTTGTCTAGCACGCCAAGTCTTTGTCCTTCACATGTGACTTGATTTGAATTGAGTCAACTTTGAGAATCAATCGAGTCGTTGGATCACTCGCTTCAGATTGTTCCTCGGACTGAGCTCTTGTTTTGTCTGAGACAGGATCCCGTGATTTGCGTTGAGTGGTTCTGTCTGCACATGTGAGTTCCCATGCGATGGGAACTGTTCTCTCCAGAGTTCCTTTGATAGGAACACTTCGTCATGTATTCCTGTGTTCCTTTAGCATTCTTGGAGATTCTTCATTAGACTTTGTCATATGGAGTTTGTCATTATCAAAACTGGAGACTGGTATCGTTGTTCCGATGTTTGGAACCAGAGTTCCCAACACCATCCCAACCATTTCCCCCTTTTTGATGATGACAAACCTATCACAAAAATAACCAAGTATTTCAATGTGTGAAAACATGACATGCAACAGTGTTCCTGTGTGAGATCCTAGAGAGCGACTTCTATGAAACAATAAGTTCTTACCTAGCATTTTATGCATTAGTTCCCCCTTAGCAAAAGCATATTCTGTGACAACTCATAACATGACTCATCTCACACATTTTTCCTCCCCCCTTTTGGCATCATCGAAAATAGAAAAAGCATAAGTAAGGAAGAAGGGAACATGCAATCATACTAAAGGCCATTTATATTACTTAAGTAAAAAAATGTACAAGAGGAACGCATTACATATTGATGTGATCAAGCCCACCTGAACCCACCTTCCCGGCCTGCCTCGAGTCGGCGTTCTGACCAGTGGGCCAGCCTCCAGCCTGCCTCCACGTCGGCGATCTGACTGGTGGCACTCGATCACAAGCCATGGGCTGCAGCCCATGCACCCCAACCTTCAGGAGGATTCACACCTTTTATCCCGCAGGATGTTGGAGGGGGGATTTGATCCCCTAACCTCCCTTTATCAAGGTGGGATTACCACACTTGATAACCAACTGCACTGCAGTAGAGTTGGTTATCAAGTCATAGGTAAGGTGGTAGGTAAGGTGGTAGGTGAATGTGAACACGAAGGGTTGTTTGTAACCCTATTTTGTGTGCCTATTTATAGGCATTTTGTTCTTCTTGTTTAAGGACGTTTTGAAACCTTATGAAAATGAAGCTTTGAGTTTTTCTTTGTAGTCTTTATCCACTCGTCCTTAAGGCTAGTGAATCCCCTTGGTTCGTGAGTCATATCGAGCCATCTTCAAGGATCCATTCAAGGTGAGTCATATCCTTGTTTGAATCCATAGTTTGTGGTTTTGGAGAGTGAGTCATATCTCTCTAATTTCATATCCATATCCATCACTTAATATCATAAACAAACCCATCCCATTTGAATCCCCTTCCATCGCCACTCCATCAATCTCCTTCAAACTTCCATCGAAATCTCTTCTCGGTGGATTCTGCAACACCTCAGTAAAATCGACATAACTTTCAATCTACTCATCACCTGGATCTCATATTTTGAGGATTTCAACTAGACTCGTAGATCTAAATCCTCGATTTAGAATCGCTCAAATTGGAGTCTGGACCAGGGAGAACCATCCAGTTGAAGACAGACTAGTTTTCTTGAGGTTTGTTGTCGAATTCCTTGGAAGTTTGAGGGCTTACCTTGCACTGGGGACTTCACGATCCTTGATTCTCATCACATATGGTGGAGAAAACAGGGTTTAGGAAAAAGGAGGGGAAGATCATGGGGCCCTGGGGAGCGAGTTATCACGCAGCTGAGTCATGACAGATAAAATGTTCTGAAGAGTTCCCATCATGTTCTCGAGAGTGGCTGCGATGTGCATAAACACTTGGATGTTCCCAACCCTTGGGCCGTCACCAGAGGGAAGTGTCCCTTGATCCTCAACTTGTTCTGAATGACACATCTTTTGGACAACGGAAAGGTTTAGTTCCCTTCCGATGGTCACTTCTTCTTTTGTAGCGTCATAGAGACCTTCCTTGATCATCAACTTCTTTATCAGACCAGCGTAGGGCAAGGAGTGGGAGGTCGAGGCCATGCACTTTTCCATGTTCCCAAAGATCATGTAGGGGAGATTGATGGGCATCTTATGGAGGAAGTGATAGAGAAGAATGGCATCTTGAATGTTGATTTGATGACACTTCTCCTGCTGTGGGATCACAACCGTGATGATGAACTGGTGAGCCAGTTTTCCGATGAGGGAAAGGTTGTGAGTTGGGGTTCCGATCTCGGGAACACGGCCTTCATAGATGTCATCGAAGATAAAATCTTTTTCGAAATCGCCCCAGTTTTTGATGGGAACAACAGTCAGGCCCTTGACAGGGACGTGTAGCTGGTAACGAATCGAGGAGGCGATGAAGACATAGTCGTCGCCCTGGAGGGAGAGAGTTCCCTTGGTGGCCTCGTCATGAATGACGAAATTGTTGTATAAGAGACGCACCTAGGCAGATTCGACGGTCACAACAGTATTGCACACGTGCTCCCAGTCTTGGGCCTTGATGAGGTCCTAGAGTTCCCAAGGCCTTTGCTCTTTGAGGTGTGATTCAGTGAGTATGAGGGGAGAAATGAGCTTGCGGTCCTCAGTGATGGGAACCTTCTTTGGTTCTGGTCCCTTCCCTTTCTTCTTCTTGTTCCCCCTAGAGGCAACATTCTTTCGTTTCTGCTGGGGAGAGACAACCGATTGCAGCAAGAGAGGAGGGTCCCTTTCCATGGGGACACCTTCCAACACCACCATTTGGCGTCCTTGTTCATCTTTAGCAAGGGCTTGAGCATGCTCCTTTTCCAGGCCCTCTTGATCAAGGACCTCGGTGGCAGCTCCATCATCCGAGTGCCCTTCTTTGTCGGAGGATGTCCCTATGTCCTCGTTGTCTTCTTCCTCTGGAAGACCTTGACTTGTCCCAACATCGTCAGTTGGTGTTGGGTTCCCTCTTTCTTGGGCCCTGTCACCATCAAGGCGAGTGCCCTCTTCTCTTGGGAGCTCGGAGGAGGGTTTGTTGATGAAGTCTTGGAGCTCGGCTTGTAGGGCATCTAGGCGAGCATTTTCCTTGGCTGTGACCATGATGATGGGAGCCGACATCTTTGCCTTTTTGCGGACGACTGCGGCAATTGGCAGTGAGTCGTCGTCCGAGTCAAGGTCAACCGGTTTCTTGGCCGAAGAGGGAGAGGAAGAGATTTGAAGAGTGGAGTGAGGAGGATATTTTTTTGGAGAGGGGGATTTGGCAATGGGAGAGGAAGGTCGTGTGGGAATTTTGGGTTGTGGAGAAGACGGAGGTGAATTGGAAGTTCCCGCAACGATGGGAAGAGAAGAGGAAGTGGGGATGGAATCTTTGGGACTAGAGTTCCCAGAGATGGGATTAGGGTTGGAGATAGGTGGTGGTGGAGGATTCTGGGATTGAGAGTTCCCAAAATCAAAGGGAGGTAGAAGGGATGAGGATTGAGAGGGGGGTGGTGGAGGAGATGGAATTTTGTAGGAATCGGGGCGTGAGAGATGTAGAACCTCTTTCATTTTGAGGAGAGATTTCTTCTTCTTTGGGTTGGGAAGATCCGAAGAAGAAGGGGGGTTTTTGTCTTTGCGTTTTTTGGATTTTGAGGATTTGGATTTTGATGAAGGGGGTTCTGAGCCAAAACTTTCGTAAATAACAGTTCTAGAGGAAGAGATGGACAGAGGTTGAGGAGGAGGAGGAGGGGGAGAAAGAAGAGATTGAGAAGATGTGGTGGTGGGAGGCAACGCTAGGGTTTACGTCGCCGGAAGGGAAGGAGCCGGCCCTAATATCTCGTACTCAAGAGACGAGACACCAGTGCGTTCTTGATGGACATAAGGGAGAACGTAATCATGGAGGGATTTATAGATGGTTTGGCGAAGATCATGATCCTTTTCATTATCTGCTTCTTGAAGCATGGTAATGAAAATGGTTTTAGAGTTGGTTTCGATCCATTCACGGATACAATGGTCTGGATGGACAGGTGCCATGGATGAGGATTTTTTGGAGGTTTGCTTGTTTTGGGGAGGAAAGAAGTTGCAGAGAAAAGGAGTTGTAGAGTGAGAAGGTTGAAGAAGGTCCCAAAAATTGCAATAGAGGGGTTTTTATGTGAGATGAGGGAAGGGGTAGAAGGGAAAAGACAAATTTCTCGATAACTAGCATCCAAAAGACTCGGAGAGCCGTTTCAACTCCCTTAGCACGCTCGTGACACGCATCGCTTTCCCCATGGGAAGTCACTTTAACCGTTTCAAATACTTGTCATTCCCTTTGAGGTACTTGAAAATTCTCTTCACCTCTTTCAGGTGTGATTCCTTAGGGTTAGCCTGAAAGGGTGCATATAGGCACACTGAAAACATGATATCAGGTCTACTAGCAGTTATGTAGAGAAGAGACCCAATCATACCTCGAAAGTTCCTTTGATCTACACTAATACCTGTCTCATCTGCGTTGAGCCTTGAGTTTGGTGAGATGGGGGTGTCTATGGGCCTGGAGTGCTCCATCCCATACTTTACCAGCATTTCTCTGATGTAGTTTTGCTGATGAATCCTTGTTCCCTCCTTGGTTTGAGATATTTGAAGTCCCAAGAAGAATGTGAGTTCCCCTATGAGACTCATCTCGGATTCGCTACTCATCAAATTCTTAAACTTTTCAACAAGAAGTTCATTAGTAGCACCAAATACAATGTCATCAACATATACTTGAACAATTAAAATGTCTTTTGCTTCTTTCTTAATAAAGAGAGTTTTGTCTATGGAACCACGAAGGTATCCATTGGACAAGAGAAATTGGGCAAACCTGTCGTACCATGCCCTGGGAGCTTGCTTGAGGCCATATAGGGCCCTCTCCAAGAAGTATACATGATCTGGGAAGTGCTCATCTTCAAAACCATGTGGTTGTGCCACTTAGACTTCTTCTTTGAGGTGCCCATTTAGGAACACCGTCTTGACATCCATTTGATACAACTTGAAGCCTTTTTGGGTGGCGTATGCTATGAGGAGACGAATTGCTTCAATTCTTGCAACTAGTGCGAAGGTATCATTGTAGTCAATTCCCTCCTCTTGTCTGTATCCTTCAGCAACCAGACAGGCCTTGTTCCTAGCCACAACCCCAGTGTCGTCAAGCTTGTTTCTGAAGACCCATCGAGTTCCTATGATGTTCTTGTTCTTAGTCCTAGGAACCGGTTTCCACACCTTGTTCCTCTCGAATTGGTGGAGTTCCTCTTGCATGGCTTAAATCCAGTCTGGGTCCTTTAGAGCTTCCTTGATGCTCTTGGGTTCCACTAGTGAGACAAAGGCATTGAAGGCACAAAAGTTGTTGAGAGATGAACGAGTCTATACGCCTTTGTCATAGGGAGTGATGATGTTGTCGATGGGGTGACCCCTCTTTTGGTGGTAGTTTCTGGTTCGAATGTGTGAGACGTCAATCTGTTCCCTTGTCTCTTCTTCATCTGCAACTTGGGTTTCCTCTTCTTCATGGGAACAATTGTTCTCAACTTCTTCATTAAGTGTCTCTTTAGGATTCTCCTCAATGTTACCTCGTTGTTTCCCCTGAACACTAGACTCTGGTATGGTTTCATTTTGGGGAACAAGAGAGTTGGATGCATCTTGAGGTTCTTCTGTTGAGGAAGGAACTTCGAAGGAGTCTTGATCCGTGAAATTTTGACCTCCTTCGTTGTTCCCTGGTTGTGGGACGTTGGTCCCACTTGGATAGTCCTCATCTTGCTTTCTCGGCTCGTCATTGTCGTCTTCCTCTTCTTGTCTAACCAGTTTGAACAGAGTTCCTTTTCCTTGGTACTCTGTTCCCATCTTTACAGATTGTTCGTCGAAGATGATGTGAATGCTTTCCTCTATTTTCTTGGTTCTCTTGTTATAGACTTTGTACGCCTTGCTTTGGGAGGAATACCCTAGGAAGATCCCTTCATCACTCCTTGGGTCAAACTTCCCAAGGTTGTCTTTGCCATTGTTGTGGACGAAGCATTTGCACCCAAATGTCCTGAGATGAGAGATGTTGTGCTTTCTTCCCTTGATCAACTCATATGATGTCTTCTTGATCATGGGACGAATCATGGCTCGATTTAGAATGTACTTAGCCATGGAGATTGCTTCGGCCCAGAAGCTTTCGGGAACCCCATTCTCAAGCATCATGGTCTGAGCCATGTCTTCTAGAGTTCTGTTTTTCCTTTCCACCACACTAGTTTGCGAAGGAGTGCGAGGGGCCGAGAAGTTGTGGCATACATAGTTGTTGTCACAGTACCTTAGGAACTCTGAGTGTTTAAACTCAGTTCCATGATCAGATCTGAGAGCCTTGAGCTTTAATCCCATGCTAACTTCCATCCTCTTGATTAGTGTCTCAAACTCCTTGAATGCATCTGATTTTCATCTCAAGAAAATGACCCATGTAAATCTTGAAAACTCATCAATTAAAACATACATGTACCTTTTTCCACCATAGCTAGTGGTTTCCATGGGACCATAGAGATCCATGTGGATTAGATCTAATGGCCTTGTTGTGCTCACCACCTTCTTTGGTTTGAAGGAGCTCCTTGTTTGCTTGCCACGAACACATGCATCACACATTTTGGCTCCCTCAATGTTGATTCGTGGGAGGCCAATGACCAGGTCCTATAAGTAGAGCTTCAGGATTTGATTGATGCCTGCGTGGCCTAGCCTTTTGTGCCAGAGTTCCGTATCATCATGGGAGCTTGAGAGGCACAGCTTCCTTGGGGGTTCAAACTCTGTGTCCACCACATAAACATTGTTGGACCTCCTTCCTCTTAGAATGATTTTGTTGGTTTTCTTGTTGATGACCAAGCATTCTTCCGAGTCGGAGGTGACAACGTTGTTCCCTTGATCACATATCTGAGATACACTCAAGAGATTGTATCCTAGATCCTTCACCAGATTGACATTGCTGATCTTGATTGATTTGTTGAGTAGTACTTCCCATGTTCCAATGATTTCTCCTTTATTCTTGTTGCCAAAGGACACATGGCCTCCTTCGGCTTTTGTGTGGAGTGAGGTGAGATTGTCTTTGTTCCCAGTCATATGATTTGAACAGCCACTATCAATGACCCATGTGTTGTTCCCCCTCACTGCCAACTCACTGGGTTATTCCCCAGTGGTTTCTCCTATGGTCATTGAACACATGTCTGGGTGTGCCCAAGACTCGGGATCTTCGTCCTCATCATCACTCCAGGTGGAGATGTAGGCCTTCTTCCCTTGCCTTCAGTCGTCAGTTCCTTGTTGGCATTCTTTTGCGAAGTGCCCTTTCTTGTAGCATTTGTAGCATGTGACGTCCAAGAGGTCCTTCTCAGCTGGCTTTCTTTGGGAACTTTGACCCTTCTATGAGTTCCCATATCCCTTTTTGAACTTTCCCTTGTTGTAAAAGGATCGAAGGGCCTTTGTGACAAGGACGAGTTCCTTGTCTTCTTCTTCCTCAAAATCTTCATTTTGTTCTTGAACCGACTTGAGCATCTTTTCCAGTTTTAGGGCAATTCCTTTGTGTGCCCTTTCTTGCTCCTTGTCATCTTGTTTCCTTTTCTCATGACCCACCAGCTTTCCAAAGACTTGGTGAAGCATGAGGGTCCTATTCTCAGGATTCTCATTGAACATGGTCCTTTCATTGCCCATTCACCAGTTAGGCCATTGAAGAGCTGCTGAACCTTCATCTTGTCAGTGATCTCTTCCTTTGTGATCCTAAGTCCAACGAGCTTGGTACATAGGCCTTCGAAGCGAGATTGGTAACTATTGACTGATTCTCCTACTTCCATTCGGAAGTTGAAGAACTCCCTTCTGGCGTTCATCTGAAGGTCCTCTCTGAGGTTAGAGTTCCCAATGTGCATTTGCTGGATGGCTTCCCACATCTCTTTTGCCGTTTCAATGTTTGCTACCCTGTCACAGTCTTGTACTAACATGGCATTCTTGAGATACTGTTTGGCTTTGAAGTTTGCTTCCATGCACTTCCATTCGTTTGGCCCCCATTTGGTGAAGTCGTTGCGAATGGTTGGGTCTACCTCGAAGTTCCCTACTTCGATGACGCAACAATCTTGAAAGTCGTGGCTTCACATCCAGTCCTTCATGTCGCGTTGCCAATTTTCAAACCTTTCAGTGATAAGCCTTGGAGGCTTGTTGTTCCCATGTCTAACCTGAGTATGTTCTTCAGACATCCTGTAACCTGCGATACTAAAACAGAAAATCTAGAGCGTTCCTGCTCTGATACCAATTGTTGGATCGATATGCGTTAGTGAGAGCTTGGGAACTGGCAGTTAGGCTGTTCCCAAGATAGCGGAAGTATACTAACAAGCAAGTAAACAGAATGCAAATGACACAGTTCCTTTATAGAGGAACCCCACAACAACCAACTAGTTGTGTGGGTAAACCTCTACCTCCGCTTGGAGGATTTTGAACGAACTTCTTATCTTATTGATTGTTCCCTAGTTACAAAGCCAAGACTTACACTTCTCTGTTCCTAGCAGTTCTACCTAACTCTAGCAACACTAGTAACTCTTCTCAGTCTTGTTCCTAACCGAACATCTCAATTAAGCATAAGACAAATCGAACCTTACACCTTGAGCTCAATGTCGCAGTTCCCTTTCTCCTGGGAACTTGGATTCACCGTCGTCGAGATCGAACACTCGCCGCCGGGGACTTCTCTTCTCTTGTCTCTCTTTCCTTCTTTGAATGTGAGTGTGAGTTCTGGGAGAAGCGCATAATCCAAGCACTATTCATTTGGCTTTATACTCGTGCTTGCTTGGGCTGCAATCTTGACTTTCATTGTGTCCAAAATGACCTTTGTCTAGCACGCCAAGTCTTTGTCCTTCACATGTGACTTGATTTTAATTGAGTCAACTTTGAGAATCAATCGGGCTGTTGGATCACTCGCTTCAGACTGTTCCTCAGACTGAGCTCTTGTTTTTTTTGGGATAGGATCCCGTGATTTGCGCTGAGTGGTTCTGTCTGTACATGTGAGTTCACATGCGATGGGAACTGTTCTCTCCAGAGTTCCTTTGATAGGAACTCTTCGTCATGTATTCCTGTGTTCCTTTAGCATTCTTGGAGATTCTTCATTAGACCTGGTGTTCCTTAGAAATACTTGAATGCAACACGTTATTTCCCATATGGAGTTTTTCATTATCAAAACTTGAGACTGGTATCGTTGTTCCGATGTTTGGAACCAGAGTTCCCAACACCATCCCAACACTTCTTAAGAGGGATGTTCTAGTATAAATACTCTTGTTTAGACACAATCTACTCTCTCTCTCTCTCTCTCGTTAGTTTATGTTGGGACGCCCCCTAGGGTTTATTTTACACGTTAGTTTGGTTTTTTAGAAGACAAGTTGTTGCTTGGGGCACAAGGAAGAGATTTTTTGGAGATTTTCTTGTGCTCTAAGTGTGTTCTAAGACAAGTTTGAAGATTTAATTCAAGTAAGCCTTTAGTTTTATTTCAATTATGTTTTCTCTTAATCTCTTTGCTTGTTTTTCTTCAATCATGAGTGAGTAGTCTTCTTTTCTAGGGTTGGGGTTAGAAACCCAACATGATTGTGCATGAATGATGATGTGATGAATGAATTGAATGCCTTTTATCTATTCCTCTACTTGTTTGTGCAACAGCTTTGACGAAAGTTAAAGTATTTCATGTTCTTAACTTGATTGAAAGAGAAAGTTATGAATTTGAATAGAAATAAAGTTTGAGACGAAAGTTGAGAACTTTAGATCAAAGCAAGTAGATTAAGTGAATTGATTTGTGAAAATTGATTGATTTGCTTGATTAATTCAACGAAAGTTGATAATTTTATGTTAAAGGCATGATATTTATGATTTATGTTATTTCAAATTGCATGATTATGTTGTGGCGAATCCCTATCCTAGAGTTTTTCCTTATTTTTGAGTCAATTTTAATTCTCGGTTGCCTCGATATCGACCCTTCCCAGGTCGGTACTGACCTGCAATTTCTCCTTTGTTCTTGTTGTTTACTTAGTTTTTCTGCTGAAATCATACCTCGGTAACGACCCTGACAAGGTCGATATCGACCCTCTTTAGTGCTTTGTTTTGCTTTGTTTTTGCTTTGTTCTTTGCTTTGTTTGTTTTTTGTTTCTTAGTTTATTAATTAAACACAACCTTACTTCCCGTGGACGATCCTGACCTCCCTATACATATTGGGGTCTTGACTACAAATTTATTTGTTGTTGAGTAAATCCCTATCAACAAATTGGCGCCGTTGCCGGGGAAGCAACTGTGATGTGTTTGATTACTTGTGGGTTTGGTAATAGCCCGGTCCCGTTTTTATTTCTAATTTGTTTCTTTTTGTTTGTTTTCTAAGCTTATGCACGCTGGACGACGCCAACTTGAATTGGATCAACCCGATTATTATTCTGAGCCTAAACGTGTTCTTTATCGCAGGAGACGAGTAAACCACACCATGACCATCACACCTGAAGAGATGGCCTAACAAATGACTTCCCTGCGCAGACAGATGGAAGCATTACAAGCTGATAGAGATCAATTACAGGAACAGTTGAACACTATTCGAAGAATGCCAAGCAATACATGCACCCAGAACTGAGGGTGCCAGAATCATCTATTGTGCTTCCCAATATAGGGAAGGCCTTTGAGATCAAATGTCAATTTATAGCCTTAATAAAAAAGGGCTTAGTTTGAAGGGAAACCAACTGAGTGCCCTATGGAGCATATTCAGACTTTTGTTGATTTATGTGACACCATTGTTGTTGATGGTGTATCCTTAGAATATGTCCAACTAAAAGATTTTAAATGGTCTCTTGCAGGAAAGGCCATGAGTTGGTTAGAGAGCCTACCTCCGAGGTCGGTGAGGACTTGGAAGACTTTGCATGACTTGTTCATGACTAAGTTCTTCCCTTCAGCCAAGACTACGGAATTAAGGAAGCGCATCACTTCTTATCACCAACTGCCTAACGAGACCTTTGTGGAGACATGGGAGCGATTCAAGGAGATGCTGAGACAATGCCCCACCCATGGACAACCACAATACGTTCTTCAAGAGATATTATTTCAAGGAAAAAATGCTGAGACAAAGAACTGCATCAACCTGCACACTGCTTGCGGTTTCATAGAGATTGAACCTGATGAGGCATGTGCATTGATGGATAAGTTGACCAATTACGATGCCATGTATGGGACCCAATAGCAATCCCAGCCCCAAAATCATCTCTACATTCCAAATAAAGATGAAGTTGATCCCGATGTTAAGCATCAATACTTACAGGATGAGATCAACCGTCTGAAGAAACAAGTTAGAGCCGTTGAAACATATGCTGAAATGAACTATATGAGAGGGCAATACAGAAACCCACCTAATAATTATGATAGGCCAAACAATTATCCTAGCTGGGGAGGTTACAATCCAAGTCAAAACCAAGCACCTCCACCACAAGAAAGGAAGGCTCCTCCTTACAGACCACCAAGATATCAAGAGGTACCTTCATGGGTACAAGGGCTACAAGAAGGCATCCACAACAAGATTGATGGAGTCCATAGCAAGATTGATGGAGTCCGAGCTGACCTAAATAATCAGATGAAGGGTGTACAAGCTCAATTGGGAGATTTCGATACAGGGAGAAACAACGTCAACTCCCAACTTGGCAACCTTGCTGCACAAGTTCCGAGACCTCAAGGGCAGACCACCAAGATATCAAGAGGTACCTTCATGGGTACAAGGGCTACAAGAAGGCATCCACAACAAGATTGATGGAGTCCGAGCTGACCTACATAATCAGATGAAGGGTGTACAAGCTCAATTGAGAGATTTCGATACATGGAGAAACAGCGTCAACTCCCAACTTGGCAACCTTGCTACACAAGTTCCGAGACCTCAAGGGAAACTCCCGGGCCGCCCCAAAGAGAACCCAAGAGGCCAAATTGCAGTCGTCCACCTCCGAAGTGGAAAAACACTACAAGACCGCGCTGAGGCCAAGGAGAAAGAGTCCGGTACCAAGGACGATGCCCCCAGCAAGATCGATAACGGACCAAATAGGCTCGATTCCGAACCTAAAACACTCGGTACCGAGGCTCCCTGGGTCGTTACCAACCCAAACCCAGGTAAGTCTTCACCTCCAGACCACTCTCTTAGTCCCAGGCTTGGTACCGACCCTCTATATGTACCGATCGATCCTCTTATCGACTCGGTAGAGCCTCGATCCGGGCTTCTTTCTTCTCCTAATTCGTCAAAGACTCTTCCTTTCTCGACCAAAAAAGCTAATGATGTTACGGAAGGAAAGTTTAGACGTTTTTTTTAAATTCTTCAAGGCTTAAATATTTCCATACCATTCGCTGAGGCCCTTAATGAAATGCCTGCGTACACTAAATTTTTAAAAGAGTTCTTAAGCAGGAAACGATCTATATCGGAGCTGACGAATGATGTCCGATCCATAGAGCTACTCGAAAAGTTAGGCAATCCAGGTAAGTTCGCTATCACAATAGGGATTAGATCTTACAAGTTTAAAGCTTTATGTGATCTAGGTGCCAGTGCGAGTCTCCTACCACTCTCTATTTGTGTCAAGGCCACTGGAGTCATTGAGGATAAACCTATTCATGTAGGAAAATTCTTTGTTCCAAATGACTTCATTGTCCTAGATATGCCTGAATATCCTGCAGTGCCAATCATTCTTGGGAGGCCATTCTTAGCCACCGCCAGGGCACGTGTTGATGTTAGGAAGGGACTCCTCATATTTGATATAGGAGAAGAGAAAGTCGAGTTTTGCTTCAATTCAGCGGTGAACGAGGTTGCTAAGTGTAGTACTGAGGGACCTACCGACTCACAATGGTTCGGTACCGACCCCTCTCTGAGTACAGACACGGGCAAATTCAATGGTGACATGCCTATCAAGGAGCCTACCGACCCCCCATGGGTCGGTAACGACCCTTCTTTGAGGGTGAAACATGGCGTTGAATCCAGTCCCAAGACCGTTACTGAGTCTGACCTACACGTTACCGAAGCTTTAACAGGTCCACCAGGGTTGATAACGACCCTATCTACCTCAGTAACGACCCCTTATTTGATCGATCCCGGTGAGTCTTCTTACTCTAATACAATTAATTCCGGTCATGATCCTTTCTTATATCCTTGTTCTATATCCCATCCTACTATTCATACTATGAAAGACTCGAAACCCCTTTGGTTTTCGGATTTTTCTAACCCTTATGTAGGACTTCCAAGTGGTCTTATCGATGATAGAGGACCACATCTCTTGGAGAGAAGCTTTGATTCTTTTCCGACTAAGTATGGGGTTTCTCAAGATCCCTACAAAGCCGGAGAGAAGCCACCTTACAGTCGAGGTAAGTTCGTCGGGCTAACGACGTTAAAAATAGAGCTTACGGGAGGCAACCCGCTTTTTGTTTCTGCTTTCATAGATCTTTTTGCTAGCTTTCTTTTGATTTATTTTTAGGACTAGATTAAAGATATTCGTAATAGAATTGTTTTGCTAAGTTATACAGGTGAGATTGGATAAAATCAAAGCAGCTCAGTGGCTCGTTAACGACCCCTACATGGTCGGTAATGACCCCTGCGGTAAATCCCACAATTGTTCTGCCGACTACGGTTCCTTTATCAATGATTCCCCCTCTCTTTCAAGTGTTCAAAGGATGTGTTCAAGACTGCCTCAAAATTGATCTTGTGAGTTCGTTTTCTTTTCCCTACTTCCTTATTTTCACCTTGATTTTGTTATTACAGTGGGGACATTGTTATATTTAAGTATGGGGTAGAGAGGGAAAAGAAAACTCTTGTGTATGCTTTTGTGTTTTGTGTGCGTTTGTGTGTTTTATGTCTTGCTTTGACTAGTTGCTTTAAGTTGGTTTTAGTTGCTTTGCTTTCCTTAAAAGAAAAATAAAAAAAAAGGAAAAATTTGAAAAAGCACAAAAAGATTTTCAGGATTGATAAGTACCCTTGTCTTATGGTTCTAGGATGGTAATTGCTTGCATAATCATGTAAATCCATTTAGTATGTCTTTGATGGTTTAGCCCGAGTCTACCATAAAATTATTTTGTGTGAAATTTTTGGCTTGTGATGAAACTGAGCATGTAAGAGTTTTAGCATAAGTTTAATTGAAATCCAACAAAATTGCTACCTTGTGAGTTAATTTTGGCCTTATAGGGAGAAAATCAAAAATCATTCTTCTCTTTTTTGTGTGATTTACTCTCTTATGTGTATGTTATCTCTTGCAATTGTGATGGTTATCTATTTCTCGAAGCCTCTATAAGATTTTAGTTCATTACTTGAAAAATCATATGATGGAGAGCTTATTTTTCATGAGCCTTATTAATCCTTATCCACCCTTGCAGTATCCCTCTTTTTGAAGCCAATTTCTTTGTGCCTTAAAGCTTATTTTTGTAAAGATCCACAAAATTATTTTCCTAGCCGATATAAGCTTGACCCTATTCGGGGATTAGGACTTAGTTGGTTGGTTTTGTTTTGTGAGTTTGTATGTTGGTTCCATAAAGAAGGATTGGGTTGGGTAGAATGGAAGTCTCATTGTTCAAAAGGAAGTTGTAAAAGAAAGGATTCTTGGTTTAAAGAAAGAATGCACAAGTAAGTAAGAAAAGAATGAAATTGCAGCCTCGTTACCGACCCCAATGGGGTCGGTACCGACCTCCTCCTTCAAAAAAAATTCAGAAATTCATTGAAAATTCAGGAAAAGGAGAGGAGAGAAAAAAAGAGTGAATAAGTGCAAGCAAAGAAAAGAAAAAGGCAAGGATTCTTTTGTGTATATATATATATATATGAGACTTTCTAGGATGAAAAAAAGGGTTATTGAAAGTGAGTTGAGCTTTAATGTTCAAGTGAGTTTGGTAAGATGTTCTTGAAAAGGCTTGGTGAGTTGTGTTGAGAGTTTAGGAGTCTATATTCCCGGACTTTTAGCAACACAAAGCCAAAATATTTCCACGCCTATTTGTCATTACCAAGCCCCGTTACAACCCGGCCGAATGGAAACTTCTATGAAGTTTTCCATTGAGCCTAAGTTCTCTTGATGATCTTACTTGTTTTGACAATCTTTGGTAGAGAGATTGGTGATATAAGTTACAATTTGTATGAGTTTTTGCATGTTTGATTGAGTTGAGAGTTGCATATATAAGCCTAAACACATGAGAGTTGAGCGAAACACATAACCCTTGTGAGGTTGGATTGTGATTGCTTGTGTTCATTAGTTGCGCATATATGTGTGATGACATTAAAGTCACTTGTCTAAAATTCACTTGTGCGGAAGTTGCTTTTTGATAAGGGCTATATCTTGATAGATGAGTTGATGGTTTTGGTTTATGTTTAGTGATTGCTTGAGGACAAGCAAGCTTAAGTATAGGGTATTTTGATGTCCATGTTTTTAGCATAGTTTTAGTATGTTTTTCTAGGTCTTTTAGTCTAGTTTAGTTGTGTTTTTGTGAGTGTTTTGTGTCTTTCTAGTATAGTTTACATATTTTGTGAAAACTATGGAAACTACGCTATTTGTGTGTTTTTGTGTAGGTTTTGAGGCGGATTTGGATGCATTCAACGACATTAGAAGAGAGGACTAAGCTTGGAAGAAGGAAGGAAGTAAGCTATGGAAGAATCCCCCGCAAAATCCAAAGGAAGAAGGAAGAAACAAGAGAACAAGTGCTAAGACCAACCTCAATAACGACCCTCTAGGGGTCGGTACCGAGGCACTCAACCCAGCCGACAAAGATAAAAGGCTCATTAAATGCATTTATTCTGCAATCTTTTATCTTTAGTAGGTTTTGCTTTTATGGAAACTTTTTAAGAGGGATGTTCTACTATAAATACTCTTGTTTAGACACAATCTACTCTCTCTCTCTCTCTCTCTCTCTCTCGTTAGTTTAAGTTGGGACGCCCCCTAGGGTTTATTTTACACGTTAGTTTGGTTTTTTAGAAGACTAGTTGTTGCTTGGGGCACAAGGAAGAGATTTGTTGGAGATTTTCTTGTGTTCTAAGACAAGTTTGAAGTTTTAATTCAAGTAAGTCTTTAGTTTTAATTCAATAATGTTTTCTCTTAATCTCTTTCCTTGTTTTTCTTCAATCATGAGTGACAAGTCTTCTTTTCTAGGGTTGGTGTTAGAAACCCAACATGATTGTGCATGAATGATGATGTGATGAATGAATTGAATGCCTTTTATCTATTCCTCTGCTTGTTTCTGCAAAAGCTTTGACGAAAGTTGAAGTATTTCATGTTCTTAACTTGATTGAAAGAGAAAGTTATGAATTTGAATAAAAATAAAGTTTGTGACGAAAGTTGAGAACTTTAGATCAAAGCAAGTAGATTAAGTGAATTGATTTGTGAAAACTGATTGATTTGCTTGATTAATTCAACGAAAGTTGATAACTTTATGTTAAAGGCATGATATTTATGATTTATGTTATTTGAAATTGCATGATTATGTTGTGGTGAATCCCTATCCTAGAGTTTTTCCTTATTTTTGAGTCAATTTTAAATCTCGGCTGCCTCGATATCGACCCTGCCCAGGTCGTTACCAACCTGCAATTTCTCCTTTGTTTTTGTTGTTTACTTAGTTTTTCTTCTGAAATCATACCTAGGTAATGACCCTGACAAGGTCGATATCGACCCTCTTCAGTGCTTGTTTTGCTTTGTATGTTCTTTTGTTTCTTAGTTTAGTAATTAAACACAACCTTGCTTCCCGTGGACGATCCTGACCTCCCTATACACAGCGGGGTCTTGACTACAAATTTATTATTTGTTGAGTAAATCCCTATCAACAACGCACGATCGTGCGTTTGTTGAGGCACGACTCTTGCCTTTTCCTGAAGCTGGACGCACGATCGTGCGTGTATGGCGCACGACCCTCAACGGCTTTGAGCTAATGGCGCACGATCCAACATTTTTCAACACCGTCTGCACGACCGTGCACCTTGGTGCACGACCCATGACTTTGATCGTGTGATTCCTTCTTTTTAGCTCTTCAATTGTTCTTTTCCGATCTCGTTGCCTCCAAGAGTTAAAGTCTTGATTCCGACAAGTATCCAAACTTGTTCTAATGAAACTCGAAAATCTCCCAAGTACCTGAAAATCATAAATATACGCGTGTAGACATCTATAACGGAAATTAAACTAAAAGTACTAGAAAACATGAGATAAATGGATGAAAACATACTAAACTAAGATGCTAAATGCATGTCCTAAGATGCTCTAAAATGGTAGATATCAAAAGACTGAAGTACTGATTTAATCATCACCTCCCTACCAGCTTGTGAAAAGAACGGTTTTTTCCAACACAAAACCTTTTTTCGTATCCGTTCTTTAACTCCCTGAAAGACTGTTTTTTAGAACGACCAATAATTGTTGGAAGGCCTAATATTTTGAATATTTATCAACCTCTCGAACTTGTATTAAAACGCAAATTTCACTCTGCTTATGTGCCGATACATTTCTACCGAAGCAAATCTCATACTTGGCCATATTCACTTTCTGTCCCGATACCCTTTCATATTGACTGAGAATATCATTAATTACATAACATTCTTTCATATTCGCTCTATCAAATAGTAAACTATCAACATAAAAAAAATCGGTGCATGTGAAATAGATGGTGTTCAACGGCAAACCTGAATTCCATGTAATGCCCGAGTTGCCGAAGCATTTTGGAGCAAAGAGGATAAGCCGTCAGCACACAAGATAAATAAATACGGAGAGAGAGGACAGTCTTGGCGTAAACCCTTAGAAGGAACGACTTGGCCAGAAATACCACCATTAAACTTAAAGTAAGAGAGACCGTTTCTAAACAACTCATAATCCGTCCAACAACAACAACAGAGATGCAAAATTTAGACAGTACAGCGTGGGGAAAAGGCCATTCAACCCAATCATACGCTTTCATTATATCTAATTTCAAACCAAATAAACCATTAGAGCCTGAACGTCGGTTTTTCATAAGTGGAACGCCTCAAAAGCAAGGAGAGCATTATCAGTTATCAAACGTCAAGGGACAAAAGCACTTTGCATTGGACTAATAAGATCAGTCAAGAGAGGCTTAAGACGATTTGCCAAAACCTTAGTAACCAACTTGTAGAGAGTCATACAAAGACTAATAGGTCGAAAGTCACTTACACGCTTAGGTTCTTTATTATTGGGAATGAGTGTAACAATGGTCTTATTAATAGCCCGTAACTCAGAATCACCAATCCATCATTTTTGAATAAAAGACTACACATCAGCCACCACAATGGACCAGAATTGTTGAAAAAACAAAGTGTGCATTCCGTCAATTCCAGGCGCTTTAGTCGGGTTTATTTGAAAGAGCGCAAATCGAACCTCCTCAGCCAAAGGAATCACATCTAAACTTGTATTTATTTCAGGCCAGATCTTTAGTGAGATACAACGTTGTAATTCATTAAAATTAGTCGGATGATCTGAGCAAAAGAGAGACTCATAAAAATTAACAATCTCATATTCAATCTCCCGTTCAGACCAGGGGCAGAGGCACATTGTGACGGGTGGGGGCTACAACCCCCACTCAATTTGAAAAAAAATTAATTTTTAATTTTTTTTTTTAAATTGGGTTGAACATATTTAGATTGGTTTAGTTTTATTGGTTTAAGATGGATATAAGATTATCGTTTTGGAAAATTTGAACCGAATCGAAATTAAAATTTAGAAAATTCAAACCAAAAACCAAATGATATCAATTTTGGTTCGGTTCAATCACTTCGTTTAAGATTTAGGTTTGAATTGACCCATGCTCAGCCCTTTAATAATTCATATTATTATTACTCTATAATTTTATATTATATAATTGACTAAGAAAAACAAACAAATAAAACATATTAAAATGATTTCCAGATTTTTTTTCTATAGTCAGGAATTTGACCCAGAAAAATTTAGCCCCCACTAGGTCAAATTCCTGGCAACGCCACTGGTTCATACGTTAACAAAATGCCATTAGAATCCAAGAGGCCCTGGATTTTATTCTAAGCTCGCTGCTGAGAAGCTTTGTGATGGAAAAATAAGGTGTACTCCTATGTCCTTCACGAAGTTCATTCGATCAAGCACATAGAAACTAGAAGGACTCCTCTTCAAACTGCAAACCAGCGAGTTCATCACTTACATTATTACATGGATCAAGCACTCGACCATCAGGCAACATATTCTGAAGAACTAGTAAATGCCTCTCTAAAGCAGAAATGCGCCGACGCCTACCTTTGAATTCATGTACAACCCAATCTGAAAGACTAGCAGTACAAACTTCTAATTTAGCAATAGGACCGTCAAGCGATTCATTACAAGCATTCCGCACAATCTCACCACAACGATCATGTGACAACCACAAAGATTCAAACCGGAAAAGACGTTGCCTTCCTCGATTGAATAATTCAGATCCATCCAAGTTCAGACAGAGAAGAGAATGATCTAAATGTATAATCCACGATGCAATCGTTGGCGCATCATTGTTTCCTCATGCCTACCACGCTGCCATGTAAATTTACATCCAGTTGCATCCATATCAAGTAAACAAAGATCAAATACAACCTTCCTAAAATGCAATGTACATGTCAGATTCTCTAGCTTCAATGCCCCCATATTTCTCACTGGGATCTAATATTTGATTAAAATGACCCAAAAACACCATTGGGAGAGAACTTAAACTCGATAAGTGTCGCATCAATTGCCAAGATCACCATTTATCAGCCCTATTAGGAAAGCCAAATATACCATTAAAAATCCAATCCCCATGAACCGAATCCTGAATTCGAGCCATAATGTGATTTTGGGAGAATGAAACAACATGAATATCAACATCATCCCACCAGAATGGCCTTGACTATCTAAACAAAGGCCATTAGAAAAATCACACTTGCATATAACAATTTCCTGATCCCTTTTAGAAATATATTTAAAGAAAAAGCCTTCCTGCCTCCTAAACTTCCATTGCTCCTACTGGAAACAAAGAGCAAAAAATATCCATATTAAACTCAATGAGAAAAATACCAAATGCTTCCACCGAATTGCCATCGGCAGAAGAAACAGAACCAACATCAAAGAGATACGCACAATTGAAGGTGCACAAGTAACTGGGGTAGAAAACATAAGAATAGAAATTCAACAAGACTTCCAAAACCGGTTTAGAGCATTGGAAATTAACCGTAGGAAACTGCAATCCATGACACAAACAATCCACCAAGAAGTTACTGAAGAAGACAACTTCGAACTCACCAAACTAGTGACGAACTTATAAATTAAGATGGCGTTGTTCGACATTGGGGATGACAAATCCCCTGGCCCGAATGGCATGCCGGCATGCTTCTATAAAAAATATTGGCATATCGTTGACACGGATGTCACCAAAGCTGTTAAGAGCTTCTTTCATTGTGGTAAAATATTAAAACAAGTAAACCACACCTTCATCACCCTGCTACCCAAATGCGAAAACCCCAACTCCAACAACCATTATAGGCCTATCACCCTATCCAATACAATATACCAAGTAATATAAAAAATTATTACAAACCACCTAAAAACGTATTAAACAAATTAATTCACCCAATGCAAGGGGCTTTCATCCGAAATCGATGTATCCAACATAACACTCTTATAGCACATGAAAATTTCCACTCATTCTGCAATAAACGTGGTCGTGAGGGATGGATCGTTGTAAAACTTGACATGGAAGAAGCCTACGATCGTATAAACTAGGTGTTCCTAATCACAATCCTACACAAATTTAGTTTCCACGAGAAATTCATTTATTGGATTCACAAATGTGTAGAAACAATCTCATTCTCTGTCTTGGTCAATAACGGACCAACAAAACAATTCTACCTCCAACGGGGACTTAGACAGAGGGATCCCCTTTCATCGTACTTGTTCATTCTCGCCGCCGAAATCCTGGCTAGACAACTTTACCACGAGTGCATTAATTCAAAAAATGGAATCGAGATCCAAATCTCGACAAACAGTACAAAAATCCCATTCCTGGATTTCGCTGATGACATCATCATTTTTGCTAAAGCCAATGGCCAAGCATGCAAAAATATCAAAGACATCATTGATGACTACTGTCAGATTTCTGGCCAAAATGTCAATTTCCAGAAATCTGCATTCCATGTAACCAAAAACACAATCAACAATACCAAAGAACAAATAAAACAGATCCTCCAAATAGTGAACAGAACAACACTAAACAAATACCTTGGATGCCCAATCATCAACAGGAGAGTTACAAAAAACACCTTCAAACCCCTCACTATGCGTACCAGATCACAATTATCAAAATGGAAAGTGAACGCTCTTTCCCAAGAAGGACGAAAAACGCTAATTAAAGCTAACCTCTCTGCACAACCGAATTGTCTCATGCAATCGTTCATGTTGCCCCAGGCAACGCTGAAAGAACTCGACCAAATCAAGAAGAATTTCTTCTGGAACAAAGAAAACAAGTATAAACCACTTATAAGCCGGAAATCCATTTGTCCCCCCCCCCCCCCCCCCCCCCCGCCCCCGCCCACGGCGGGGCTGGAATCATTAAAGCGGACGAAATGAACAAAGCACTCCAAATGAAACTGTTATGGAAAATTCTAGCAGAACCTCATAACCCATGGGTTAAAATAGTTTCAGAAACATAGCTCAAAACGGAAAACATGTTGAACTATAAGAAAAAACACAACACTTCTTGGCAATGGTCCAAACTCTTAAGCCTTCGAGACCTGTTCATAAAGGGGCTCATGTGGCAAGTGGGAGACGGAAAAATGATTCTCATCTGGAAAGACAACTGGACCGGGAATGGTCCTCTTCAACCAAAGACTGAAGTCGAAACCATCATCAGCTGGAACGAACCTGTAGAAGAAAATTTGTGGAACATAGAGAAACTGGAAAAAGTTGTCAAGAATGATGACCTAAGCAAGATATCCGAAATAATCAATCCTATTAACAAAATCCCAAACAGGCTATACTGGCAGCCCAGCAAAAATGGTTGGTACTCCACCCACTCAACAATACAATGGATCCACCAGTCCAAAGGAAAACCCAAAATCAACCTGGAATGGATTAACAAACTCAACATACCGCCTAAAATGAAAAACTTTTTATGGAAGGTGGCACGCAACGGCCTAACAACCAAATCACAACTGGCTGCCAACCACATACCGGTACCACAGGGCTGCACTGCTTGCCAAAATCAAGTTGAAGACACTAATCACATTCTACTTTCATGCCCTCTCACTAGGAAAACCCTTAACGCCGTTAGCCCTAAACTACGGCGGATTACCAACCAAATTACCCTCCAATGACAAAAAACTGCACCAGGTATTAGAGGAAATTAGGACCCGGGCGTCAAAAGAGGAAATGGAACTCATCACGATCACATGGTGGATCCTATGGTACTCCAGAAACAAGCGTGTGTTCGATGGCACCAATGAAACAAACTTGAGAAATGCCAACAACATCAGCGAATTTACCCGAAATCCAGTTAAAGAATGGAAACTGGCTAATGATCTGGCTCCCCATAGCCCCTGCACTCACTGCGCTAAGTGTAATGGAGCACGGAGTCCCAACAAATGGGTAAAACCCAAAAAGTACTTTATAAAATTGAATTTTGATGGTGCAGTTAATGCAGAGGGTGTGGCTTCGTTCGGATTCATCCTTAGGGACTCTATAGGTCACCCCATTTTCTTCGACGAAGGACAGATAGGTCGACAATTCGTTTTGACATCCGAGACCATCGCCTTGCACTAGTGACTTCTTGAGGCCATCTGTTGTGGCATTTCCCGGATCCAAATCGAAGGCGATAATTTATAGCTGGTCAAGGTCGTTCTTGGTGACTGGCGTTGCCCGTGGGAAATTGAGCTTCTGCATTCGGACATCCATTGCTTGTTGGCCCAGTTCTAGAATTGGAGTATCTCCCATATTGTTCGGGATTGCAATGATGTGGCGGACATCATCGCGTGATCGTTCTGACGCGTCTCTTCCTTCCTGCTCGCAGTTGACCCAGAGTTTCTCACCCTCATCCGTCAGAATGCTCTAGGGCGATCACTAGCCTGTTAGTGGTCACCCTAATTTCTTTCCTTATAAAAAAAATCAACCTTTTCTTAGCCAAAAACCCATCTCTGTAGGGGACATGAATGAATTTGGTCTTAAATTGGTTTAATTACCAACTGAACCCTCCAAACAAAGTATTTACAAAATTGACCCATTCAAAATATTTTCAAACAAATTATGATTAAGATATAATTGGGCTATTTAATGCACAAAGCTTGGTCCAAAAATATTATTAGTCATAATTAGAGTTGGGTCAACAAATCAAATCAAAACTCAAAGTGTTCTTTTATAGAACTACGTAAAGACTTGACGCCTATTAAAGGCTACATAGGTAACTCGATATCAAATTATAATCGAGTACGGTCGCCAAATCCAAATTAAATCACTTAAGTGATCAAGACTATTCAAATAGTCACACTCAAAGCATAATTAATTAATTATGCATGTATAATCGATATTCTCAAAATTAGTTTGTGGCTAATACAAAATTATGATCATTTAAAGCACAAAGCTTGATCTAAAAATCTCATTAGTCATAATTAATTTGGGTTATGAAATTAAAATACCCTTTGAAAGAACAACGTACGATTTGATCCCTTTTAAAAAGGGTACGTAGGAAACTTGATAAAAAGCAAATCAAATGCTCATCGAGTTCAATCACAACTCCAAAGCAAACTAAAATGTCCAAATAAAAAATGGACTAAAATGTCCAAACTAAAAATTCACTAGACCACCCTTTCTAGAAGATGGGTTTAGTATCATTCGCGTCATGCAAATGATAGATGGAATGGTCTAGGCAACCCATCCTCGAAGGTGGGTTTAGATTTATTCCTCTGATGCATGAAAAATCTCACACACAAACACAAAAATTGTTAGTGCATAAAAATTTTGCCTTTAAGGTAAAGACAATAAAGCTAGAAAACTCAGAGAGTATGAGTCTTTCACAGCAAATAAGCTAAGAGAATATTAGCATATTCAATCTTTGAGCGCGTATTTTCATATGCTCTCCATACACGACGAAGACGTGTATTTATAATGGAAGAGAGGGAAAGGGAGGCCGAAAATTCTATCCCTTAGGGCTGACCCAATGCCTTAAAGCCCAAGCAAGCGATATCTTGCTCCCTACTCCAAGCGAAAGCTCTATCTTTTCATTAAGACAAAATCTTCCATTATGTCATATAACCACCATATTTAATTTTATTAGAAAATGCTAAAAGATATGAATAACGTGATAAATCAAATACCTTTATGTTGGTTGATAAGAAAAATATTAATGATGACTAAATTTTACTCACTCACAAAAATCAAAAACACTCTGAACTACGTAAGGCTTGTTCTTTTTAAAGAGATACGTAGACAACTTGTCAAAACATGGGTGCATCCCAAATCATAAAACAAACCAAATTCTTTGTATTTGTATGACTTTTAATCAAAAGGGTAAAAAGAAATTGTCAAACTCAATTTTTTACAAAAATCAAATAAAAAATGTTTTGAAGATATTTTCACATTTTTGTTCAACAAACATGGCATTAATTTTGAACTATGGATTGCGACTTTTTCGACTATGACCCTATGGTAGGCGTCAATTTATTTTGGACGAAAAGTAGTTGATCTACTCAAACGTCATTTTAGAAAGGGTCACAATTGAAGATCACAATCTAAGAGCTTTTTGTCTCGTTCAATCTAATGAAGGTTCAAGCACTAGAGAAAATGTGATGAACAAAAGGATTAATTTCTTATTTTTCAAGGTTTGATTACAAGTAGTTGTACGTCATATCCAAGATAAGAATTAGGTCCACCAAAAGGTCCCTTCCGAATAATCCTTTTATAGGGTAGCTCTAATGACAGCTACCGATATCTTATTAGAACCTTGGAATATCAGAGATTTTTTGGCCATGATCTTCTACTTTCCATCTTCGTTCCACTTCTATAGGAAGCTTCTAACAAATCACTAGGATCGATCGATTGGGCCTCTTCCGCGAGCTTCTCTTTTGGTGGGCCAAACGTCCGTCGCATGGACTTAATTATAGGTTGAGAAGATTATAAGCTCAACACATTAATCATTTAAACATTTTTGTTATCATCGAAAGTAAGTGAAAATATGGAACATTGTTCCAATAGTACTATTTTTCATTTTTTGATCTAGCAAACTACGTTACAAGATCATTCAAATGAGAGAATACTTTCAGGAGCTTTAGGAATCAAATGTTGATCGAATTTGACCAATAAGATCAATTGAATTCAAATAGTTCAACCATATATCGCAGTAGGTTTATGGATATATCGAATGTTGAATTTTGATTTTTGACCAACAAATTCAACTAAATCTATATACTTCGTAGCATGGTTTATACGTACATATTCATGCATGGCTGCGCCCAACTTAAATGATCAAGTATTTAAGCTAATTTATATAGTTAATTAATTAGAAAACCCTTCTAGAAATATAACTAGATCTGATTAATTAAGATACCGTGCACCGTCTAGCTAGCTAGCAAAAGGGCACCGACGAATTAGTTTTGGAATATTCGTTCATTTTATAGAATAATATGATAGGCTAGCAATTAAGATGACTAGATACATGTAATTGCATGTAAAGGGTAGGCTTCTATATCATTATGTGTAGCTTTTGTCAAAAGTTTGTTTCTTTCTTCTAAGTTAACAAAATAAAAAGGTAGACATGACAAATTGACAATGGATATATATGTTGCAATTTTCAAACAAGCAGGCCATTTCCTTGAAGCTTACGCGTGTCTGAGCATAATGTTAGTTTATAACTTTTAGAAAAGAATGCACAAAGCAATGGATGGACAACTAGCTAGCCGTGTACCAGCACGATAGATTTCTATATATAGCTTCCTGCTCATAAGCCAACTCAGTATTAAGTATTAACGTATACGTACGTAGCTACAACCCAAATTAAAAAAATGCCATCATCTTCTTACACAAAGTCATCCAAGGCTGGCAAGGAAGTGCTAACCCGTGATCCAAGCATCTTAGACGAGCACAAGATTTATTTCTCAACGTGGTTGTCTCCACACCCGAAACAATAAAAGCAACGATCGCTCTAGTGAAATGCATTATCAGAGGGGGCAGGTCGATCACTACTCGCACGGCTATAACTACAAGGTGAAAGGTGAAGAGAATGTGGACGCTGAAGCTGACGAGTTCATAGCCATGAAGCACAAGAACTTCCAACTCACCAAATGAAATCGTACATACACATACATGTTGGTACATATATATGTATGTACGATTTCATTTTGATATTTATATCAGTAGCATACTAGCATGGTCTTTGGAACTTTTTGCTCATTTTTATATTCAGATTCTCTTTCCATGTATACAAATTCTTAACCTACAGAGAAAAGATAATAGGTGTTTCTTGGACAACATAAAACTAATACTCAAAGTAACTAGAGAACAATTCACTTAAAGAGGAAACCTAAGACGACCAACATAATAATCAATGGTGATAAAACCTCTCCCTTTGAGCTTCTCGCACTACTACATAAAACGGATTTTACTATTTTAGCCCGGGCATATATTTTTTGACAATTTAATCAGATATAGCACAAAATTGATCTGGGGTTCACAGTGGTGTACGTAATAATAGCTCAAATAGCCCCGAGGTATAAAACATGCTCGAGCTAAAAAGCATGGTTATTTAACCCGCATATATAGATACTCGGGTTAAAGTCTATACGTTTTATAGAAAAAAGTTGACGTTTTAGCCCGGATATATATCTGACTATCCGAGCTAAAAACATCCCTATTTATTAAAAAACCTACAAAAATACATTACAGAACTAGTAGATATCCGGCCTGTAGATTAATGGCATGTTTGGCTCATAAGCACAAGTAAATACAAATCACGTGCAAATATGAATGATCCACCCTATAATGAGAAGTAATATGTCTACCCTTTTCTTGGATTGGAATATAGTTTGCGTGAGCGAGTAAAACAAATATAATTATCATAATTAATTTGGTAAATTCACTTTAAAGGTATTTCTTAAATTACCACATATTTATTATTTTTTCTTTATTTTCCTATTATTAAAAATATGAAAGTTGTGCAACTTAATGGAAGATTCTATCCATCAAATATAATGGAATTAAACTTGGAGAAGGGGGGAATATTCTCAGCTTGAGCTCTAAGCAATCTGACTAGCCCTAGGAGATATAGAAAGTCGAGCCCCTGATCTCCTTCTTCCATTATAAATACACGCCCTAGGCGTGTAGGGAGAGCCACATGTGCATATCGGCATATTCTGAAAACTTGAACAGACTAATATTCGCTTAGCTCGAATTTTCAGGTATTTGTCGTTCTCTCGTTGTACCTAGACGCTCGAAACGACAATTCGCTCTTTTGACTTAGGCATCGAAGGTGGATTAGGGGGTCCCCGCCCACTGTGTCCATTGTTTTGCACGTTTTTAGGTCAGAAGATACAATGTGGAGATAAAGAGGAAGGAGCATTCAATTAGTGCATTGAAGACTGATTTTTTATGCACTAACAATTGGCGCAGTCTGTGGGAAACGAGTACTCAATCCACGCAATTATGGTGTTGGAATCGATCCCTGAGAATCAAGAGAAGTCGTCTTTGGACACCTTGGGGCATCGTCGCGAAGCGAAATCGCGCGAGGTATTCCCAGCGAACAAAACCGCGATCGCTGTATTGAAGGCCGCAACTATGGCACTGTAGACCGCGACCGCGACAGCGGATCGGCGAGCGAAGTCGAAATTTCCGATAATCGCTCGAAAAACCAAAACCTAATGGAAGTCAATCATACTAATTCCGATAATCGCTCGGAAGGTCAGACCTTTGTGCCCGGAAACGACTTGAACCGTGACACGACCCCTCTCGCTAGTACGGCTGTTCATCACACGGATCGTTCAGGGCCCGAATCAAGCGATGGAATCGTCAGTCGTGGTACTTCAAAGCTTGAATCAACTGAATTTGATCAAGGATAGGAGTCGGCAATGCATCTTGCTGAAAACAAGAACAATCGAAGGGTTCGAGAGCAAGGCGAATCGGCCCAAGCGATCGCGATCGCCGAACAGGACCGCGACCGCGGCCAGTCGAACCACGCCCGCGATTCAGAATACCGCGACCGCGGGTTGCGTACGTATTTCTGAGCCTTCTCTCTCTATTCGCGAGCCAAACCCTAATTTGGTTAGCCGTCGTCTAGAGAAAGGCCAATCTAGTCGTGTCGGGTCTAATCCCGTTAGAGGTGACAATCGCATCACATTGTCATCCGCTCCAAACGGCGGGAATGGGGCGTCTACAACTGCCGGAGATGAAGAAGAAGACTAGAGATCACCCATGCTTTGCCTATACTCTGAGAGTGAATGAAAATTACCAAACTAGGTGTGCGGAGCCTGAATCCCGTTTGGAGCATGCCTTAAATGAAATCGCCAGGCTAAAACGCTCATTGGATAAATTCAAGGAAAGCGTCCTATTGATGAGTCGGAAATTGAGAGGACTAGTCGACGGCTTGCTAGCGCTATTGAATTCGTCGATAACCGCAGTGGTCCTCAATCGATCAGTTCCGACGAATTAGATGATATACAGGTTGATTATGATAGCGACCGGAGAGCGCCGAGAAGCCGACAAAGGGACCACCACCACGAGTCGCCCCCGCATAAGAGGTCTCGAGCCGCGGACCCCCTCAGTCCAGCGATCCATCCTCGGACGACTATGGCGAAGCCAATAACCACGATAATCTCCGCGGGGGAAGCCGCGACCGCGAAAGAAGGAACCGCGATCGCGGAGACAAAATCCGCGACCGCGGGCCTGACGATCGGGGCGATTTTTCACGCGAACGAGACGATCGTTATGATCCTTCCCAGGTACCCGAGCATAAGCATGATCAAGGCAGAAAAAGGAAAAAGAGGCGACATAGCCAGCATAGGAGTGTTAGCCTTGAAAGGATTGAAGGTAGGGCCTGAGCTCTTGAGCGTACTCAAAGAAGGCTGCTTGATCTTTTCAGAGCGCAAGGTGGTACCTTGCAATCGGTTCGGGAACAAGAAGAACATAAGTTGGCTTCGTTGACATCAACGCCATTCCACTTAGACATCCAACAAGCCCAGTCCCCATCAAAGTTTTCTCCCCCATCTTTCACTCTGTATGATGGGAATTCGGATCTTGTAAGTCACATAGCCTCTTACTCCCATAATATGGCATTGTGGGTGTCTGAGGAGGCTATTATGTGCAAGATGTTTCCAAGCAGCCTCGATAAAAGTCCTTTGAAATGGTTTCAGAGCCTTAGGCCAGGGTCAATTCGGTCTTGGTATCAGTTGGCCTCTAAGTTTGTGAGGCGATATATAGCTAATAGTCGAGATGTTGCATCACTTGACACACTCTTCGGCCTCAAACAAGAGAAAGGAGAAAGCTTGCATCGCTTCTCATATCGATTCATGGAGTGCTATGCAGAAGTTGAGGGATATGATGACAAAACCGCTATTACCGCCTTTAAAAGGGCAATCCCCGTTGATAGCAAGCTAAGAGAGGAGTTGACACTACATCTTCCTTCTACAATAGCCGAGCTTCAAGAGCGTGTTCATCAGTATGTGCCGTTAGAGGAGGCTAATTCCAAAGTAAGAGGAAGTTCGTTCTCTCCTCCTCATAAAACTCACCGCCATTTTGAAAGCTTTAAGAGAAAGGGTCAGAGTAGAACGGTTTACACCACATTTTGTGTGCCAATCTATTGGATCCTACCTCGCATTAAGCATGAGAACTTTTTTCAATATCCTCCCAAAGAGGAATGCCATGAAGATTATCCTCGTAGTAGGAAGTATTGAATGTACCAAAGAATTCGGGGGCATATGGCTGAAGAGTGTGAGTCATATAAGAAGTACCTAGAGAGCTTGGTTGAAAAGGGGTACTTGCATGAGTTCATTAAGAAGGACAAGCCTAGAAAAAGTGACAAGCCGGGGCAGAAACAAATTGAAGTCATCCAAACGATCTTGGCATCTTACAGGCTTGAAGATGATGAAGCAAGAAGCAACTTCAAGAGATCCTGCCATGAACTTGAAGTAATGACAGTTCAGCAAGCCGAGCCACGACGACCTCCTTCCCCCGTGCGTGCGGTGGATGGGCTAGTCTTTAGGGATAAGGACCTTGCGACAGTCCAGGTTCCTCATAATGACCCCTTAGTCCTAGCAGTCGAGCTAGAAGGTTTTAAGGTGCGTCGTGCTCTTGTTGATCCGGGGAGTTCAGTTGATATTATGTACTGTGAAGTCTTCAAACTCCTTGGGAAAAGCAATGAAGATTTGATCCCGGTCAAGATGCAATTGACTAGACTTGGTGGCTATCCAACGTATCCGCTTGGAATGTTTAAAACCCAAGTTAGTCTAGCCAAAAAAGTGGTGACCGTTGATTTCTTGATTGTTGATGTGCCTTCGCCCTACAATTTGATTTTGGGGAGGCCATGGATTCATGGGATTGGGGCGGTACCATCGACCCTCCATCAAATGGTCCAATTTAGAGATGGAGACGCCATAGTCCGAGTTTGGGATAATCAATTAGATGTTCATCTATGCTCTAAGGGAAATCTAGACCTGGGTCCGATTCCGGATGAACCGGCGGGAAACCGGCGAAAACCGAAACCGGTGGTTCCGGTTCCGGTTCGTCCACCCCTGGAACCGGTGAACCGGTGGTTCCGGAAACAAAAGGTCCAATAATTTGCCACAACTATGCGGAACCCGGGCATATCAACAAAAAGTGTACTAAGGATCCTAGGAAGTGCTATAAATATGGGAGAGACGGACATCTCCGCCAATTCTGTAGGCAACCAGCAAACAAATCGGGACCAGCTCGCTCCAACACAATCTCCTAGTACCCTCAATCTTCCAACATGACCGCAGAAACTGCTTCAGTACAGTCCACATCTCACAACAAGGGGAAAGGACCGATGACATCCCAAAGCCAAGGTCAACGACTCTATGAGATGCACCAAAGTGACAACCCTTGTGCCTCGGATGTTCCGGAGGAATAGATGGATCCTCCTTCCTATCCAAGTTTAATCTTCGTAATCATATTAGTTTTGCCCTTAAGGCACTTTTGTAATAGTTGAAATATCGAACCTTGTCGGTGACACTCTTCCTCGTAAGGGTGTCTCCTTTTGAAATCTATATTATGATTATGGTTATCATATTATATCCTTGCGTATCGAACAAAAGCATGTGTTCCATTGGTAACTTATATAAGAGAACGTTCGAGCTAAACCCTAATTTAACTTTATGATATATACATTTTACTACTAAGTTCACCTCAAAATGTTACTTTTATACCATAATGAAATTGTAAGTTATAAAATCAAAGGTTTCGGTATAGATTCATGGTGGTGAATAAGAATGGACTTGTACCTCCCATCTTGGCCAGTTGGTTGAGGTAGAACTTCAGATCTTATTCCTATGAAGATATACACTCTAGGCGATTATGTTGGAAATCGCTCCCCGATACTGATCACATCGGTGGAATGAAACCACTTAGTCCCTCGAGTTTAATCTTGCTTATGAAAAACTACATTTTTATAAATGTTACAAAATATAATATAAAGGGACGCTCGAACCACTTCTCGGTACTATAATATATTCCAATACGACATCGTAAAGATGCTTTCTCCCTCTTGGTATATAACCATCACCTATCCCAATAATAATCTCTTTAGAAACCATAATTTGAGGTCCTTCTTCCAAGGCATGGGTTCCCCTATTCAAAACATCTATTCCTTATCGACAGTTATCGAATATCCATCTTAACAAAAAAAAAATTCTTCCGCAATGACTCTATTCTAGAAGTATAGAACGGATCAGTCATTTTCCTACTCGCTTTCTAGAAGCACTTTAGTGCTCAATCCAATTAGGATGCTTATTTTATAAGCAGTCCAACTTTTTGTTTAGGAAAGTCAACCCAGAACTTCCGTAGGTATGACTCAAGCTATTGGATAAGACCGCTTGACCCCCTCCTATTTCGCTAACAATAATCGGATTTCCATTCCTTGATTTTCGTTAAACCACATAAGTTCAAATGTGGGAATCTTTCTAAGGAATACTAACGTAACAGTTCCTTAAGAAAAAGGTACCATAGTAATTTTTCTACTTGTACAGTCACCTTAACTAAAGAACGAAATGTTCTTTAAGGGGGTACTAGACCCTTTATCATTACCTCACAGTTGTTAAGTAGCTACTTTCCGTATTAACCTTGTACCACCCTAAGCCTTTCCTAGTTTTGGGGACGAAACTAATTTTTAAGGGGGCACTATTGTAATATCCGCTAAATTCTAAATAAAATAAAAATGGGTATTTATCCCAATAAATTTTTTTTCTCTAAAATAGAGAATTTAACAAACTTTATAATTTCATATTATATTATGAGAGGTTACAAAAGTTTACTACAATGACAATTAAGAATTTAATTTAAAAACATTAAGCAAGTCGGGTATTCTTTTAAATAATCCTCCTTCTCTTTAAAAAGAGAGCTTAAATTGTTTTAAATAAAATTAAGAACATATTATGGAGGATCATTAAAGTGGTAAAAATCTTAAATAAAAATAATGCTTATTAATTTTCGGATTTTATTAAATATAAAGGAGTACAATGTAACACCCCGGCTTCCGACGGGACGCCACTTAGTAATAGACCTTACTAGGTAATATTAAGTAGGTTGACAACTACACTTTAGGATCTTGCAACGCGGGCACGACGAGAAAACATAATAAAAACATCCAACCTTTCTTTTTATATAAATATAGAAAAACGTAGTTATGCATGAATTCCCGAAAACCTCCATATAATATCCCCAAATCCGACGAATTACCACCAATAATAAAATCATTCAATGAAATAAGAAATCAGGCACTAATACCAACTCTAACGTAATAGCAAAACAACATCCTAGAAAGCATAAATAAACTAATGTCAAAACCCATCCCACTATGACACGCGCTCTTTACCGCTCCGGCCGCCATCTATCCTCGGTTCCTGCACGGCTCCCTGGTTCATACCTGGAACTGAAAAATATTCCCCGAAGGGTCAGCTTCTAATCTACCAAGCTAGAGAGAATACGGAAATTGCAGAACGTTTAAAAACATTTCTAAAGTCAGCATACAAATCCACAATCGCAATCATAACTGTAAAGGCCAATACCTAAATTAGTTATAATCAATCACACATAGCCACATACACATTTACAGTCACTACCTCATAACAATGCAGTTCCTCCATCTCATAATCCGACTTCCAAGGCGCTCGTCACTGCGCCGAGTGTAGAGGCAGGCCCTCACACTCCACTTCACAATCTCCCTTCTAACCCCAGCTAAGCCTCCACTGGAGCACTTGCCAAAAACATACATATACTAATTTTCGTTTCGAAGGGGCACGGTTTCCTAGTCACACGGGTCAACGTAGCCAACTCTTCCTCAACGCCAGCTACGATGGGCCGTGTCGGAAATGGTACCAACACAGAGAAAACGTTCTAAAAATATCCTTCCGATAAAACACGTTCAAACCATTTTACACACACAACAATACGAGAAGTTCAAAACAGTTTATAAAGGCATTCGGGACTAGTTCCCAAAACCCGCCCTACAATATCGATAAGCAATCTAACAAGGTAGAGAAGAACCGAGCAAGTCGAAAAACGACTTACCTCGAAAATAGGGATCCTCTGAAGAAGGCAAAATTTTAAGAACACAAGCGGAAACGATTCCCTAGAAAATTTCAAAGTGATAATTTAGATTAAGTACAAGTCGAACCGATTTAACCCAATTAAGGAGCCACTTTTATTGCCATTAAATAACCGAACCTATGTAAGGGCAGTTCCTAATTAGTAGATATTAGTATCTCTAGTCTATGCCACTTATTAATATCCCACTAGTCCAACAAATACTAGCCCATCAAAACCAACCCCGTAATACTTGTCTTCCCCTTTGCCCAAGAAGATCGACCCGCCCATACTAGTTAAAAGAATGGCCCAACCCAACATTTTAGGCCCACAATTAATTTGATCAAGTTCATTCGTTACCCCTAGAATTCATTCAGAGCAAAGCAAAGACCCACCCCCTTTCTCTCTTGACCAAAAATTTTTATTTTTATTATATTTTTTTTCTTTTGGTCAAAGTCTTCGTCTACCTCTCGCCACCAAACACCCATGGTTCTCGGCCCGTCTTCACCTCGCCGGATTTCCGTCCCTCCTTCCTCGACTGGCAGCGCACCAGCCCGACTCCGCTTCGCCCCCTCCTTCATCGACTAGCAACGCCAGCCCGACTCCGCTTCGCCCCCTCCTTCATCGACTAACAACGCCAGCCCGACTCCGCTTCGCCGACGGTCCTGCGACGAACCCCCTGCCCCTGCTAACCTCGACGCCCCCTCTTCCGACTTTACCCCGAAGATGCTCTAACCTAAACCGAGGAAGAAAAAAAAACAGGAAGGTAACCGAATACAAGGGTTGTGAACTCACCGGAGACGGTTGTACCGGCTGTCGATGTGATCGGAATATCATTGGTGGATTGGTGATGACGCGCTAGTTGAGCGGCTGCACGCAAAACACCCGGTGGTCTCTGGCCTTCAACGCAGCGCCGAAGGAGGCTGGGTATTTCGATCAGATTGGCTTCTAATTTTACTTGAAGATTTATTTTTAAAGCAGGAGAGGGATTTCGTTATGCACGGATTTGGTTCAGTTTGTTAATCCGTGTAACCAGTTTCGTTATACCGTACATATCTAATAGATATAATTTACTCGTACATAATTTGCTCGTATATAATAGATTTGGCTAATATATAATTATTTACATAATTTGCCCGTAGATATACACTAGATATAATTTACTTAAGGGAAGAAAAGAAAAGGGTGGAATCCGATGATTATCAAAATGGATTACTAGTTAATTTGTTTTACGAGTTTACTTGCAGATCAAGAAACTCAAATGCTTGTAAGCGAAGAAACCCGTTTTCCGACTTACAAGACCTAAAGCAAATACGGATATCACATACTACCCCCCTTAAGAAAGTTTCGTCCCGAAACTATTATGTCGAAAGAAAAGGGTATTCCGAGGTTTTCACAACCTCTCTCCCTCAAAGAGGGTTCGTCCTCGAACCAGAATTCAATAATCAAGTAAGTCACCAAATATTTAAAGTACACCACAGAGAGGCTAAACAGTCAACAATTAATCAACAAGCAAATCAATCACATAAGCAATCATGAAATTCAAAATAATTTACTAATTGCTAACCTTCCCCTCAAACGCCTCTACTAAACTCGGGTAAATTTCTGGGTAACTTTCACTCATCCTGGACTCAGTCTCCCAAGTGGCCTCCTCGACTCCCCGTCGAGACCATTGAATCAGCACCAGAGGAATTTCCTTGTTTCGCAGCTTCTTCATTCGTCGATCTAAAATCTTCAGTGGTTGTTCCCGGAAAGTGTGATCTGGTTCCACCACTAACTCCTCATAATTTAGTCGGTGACTAGGGTCCGGGACGTACTGTCTCAGCTGTGAAACATGGAATACAGGATGCACTCCTTCCAAAGCAGGCGGCAATGCTAGCTTGTAAGCTACCTCGCCTACTCTCTCCAAAATCTCGAACGAACCGATATATCGGGGACTCAGTTTCCCCTTTACTCCGAATCTCCTGACCCCGCGGGTAGGCGATACTCTCAACCAGACGTGGGCTCCCACCTCAAACTCGAACGGTCTACGCCTTTTATTTGCATAGGACTTCTGACGACTCTGTGCAGCTAACATCCTTTCCCTAATTAAGGCCACCTTCCCAACTGTCTCCTCAATCATCTGTGGCCTCTCTCCTACTGCATCCGAGGGATCATCCCAACACAGCGGTGTCCTACACTTCCGACCATATAAGGCCTCATAAGGAGCCATCTGAATCGACAAATGCCAGCTGTTATTATATGCAAACTCCACCAAAGCCAAGTGATCGACTACTGACCCCCCCAGTCTAACATGCAGGACCTCAACATGTCCTCTAGAGTCTGGATCGTCCTCTCTGTCTGACCGTCTGACTGCGGATGGTAATCAGTCGTGAAGTGTAATCTCGTCCCTAATGCCTCATGCAACTGCTGCCAATATCTGGAAGTAAAACGCCCATCTCGGTCCGACACAATCGTCTTAGGCACTCCGTGCAGTCTAGCTATCTGATTAATAAACACCTCCACTAGCTTGCTTACTTGCCACGTCTCCCTGATAGGCAAAAAGCGAGCAGTCTTCGTCAGTCTATCCACCACTACCCAAATGGCATCATGGCCTCTGCTGAGTCTCAAACCTGTGACGAAATCCATGGAGATGTCCTCCCATTTCCACTCTGGAATAGGGAGTGACTGAAGCATTCCTCCCAGTCTCTAGTGCTCGATCTTCACCTGCTGGTAGACTTGACACTTAGCGACAAATCTCGCCACATCCGGCTTCATGCCATCCCACCAATAAAATTGTCGCAAATCATTGTACATCTTACTCGCCCCGGGGTGGATTGAGTAAGGTGTAGCATGGGCCTCTTGCAAAATCTTCTGCCTCAACTCTGCATCTCGAGGCACACAAATCCGACCACGTAAGCACAAGATACCATCTGCTCTCTCCGCAAAGTCGGGTGCCTCTTCACGGCTCAATCTCTGCCTCAGATCCTGAATCATCGGGCAACTCTCCTGCTTCCGCCTCACCTCCTGAAGCAAGGACGGCTGACACTCCAAGGCTCTCAGATTGCCCTGATAACGCTGAACCTGCACCTCAACACCGTACCTCATCAGCTCTCGTTGTAACTCGGGCTGAACTGTCAAATGAGCCAACATACGTTCTTAAGGCGTCTTCCTGCTAAGGGAATCGACGACCACATTCGCTTTCCCAGGGTGGTAAAGGATCTCAAGGTCATAGTCCTTCAGTAACTCAAGCCATCTCCTCTGTCGCATATTCAACTCCCTCTGGGTGAAGATGTACTTGAGGCTCTTATGATCTGTCATCACTTTGCAGGTACTCCCACACAAGTAATGACGCCAAATCTTTAGAGCATGTACCACAGCTGCTAACTCCAAATCATGAGTAGGGTAATTCTGCTCGTTCGGTTTCAACTGTCTTGAGGCATAAGCAATCACCCTGTCCCTCTGCATCAGCACACAACCCAAACCTACCTTGGAGGCGTCACTGTAAATCACAAAGTCCTCATTCCCCTGAGGAAGAGCAAGTATAGGAGCCGAAGTTAACCTCCCCTTCAGCTCGTCAAAACTCCGCTGGCAAGCTTGATTCCACTTAAAGCGAGTGGTCTTCTTAAGCAGATTGGTAAGTGGTTGGGCTATCCGAGAAAACCCTTCCACAAACCTTCTGTAATACCCTTCCAATCCTAGAAAGCTCCGCACCTCCTTCACATTCTTCGGAGGTTCCCATGCTTTGACAGCTTCAATTTTTGCAGGATCCACCATCACTCCTTGAGCAGATACCACGTGACCTAAAAAGGTAACTTCTGGCAGCCAGAAATCACACTTGGACAGCTTAGCAAACAACTGATGATGTCTCAGTACTCCCAACACCAGCCTGAGATGCTCGGCGTGCTCCTCCTTACTCCTGGAGTAGATCAGAATGTCATCAATGAACACTACTACAAATCTGTCCAAGTAGTCTATAAACACCCGGTTCATCAGCTCCATAAATACAGCGGGTGCATTCGTCAGTCCGAACGGCATCACTACAAACTCATAATGTCCATATCTCGTTCGGAAAGCCGTCTTAGGAATATCATCTTCCCGAATCCTCAGCTGGTGATATCCTGACCTCAAATCCACTTTGGAGAACACAGTAGCCCCTTGCAACTGATCCAACAAGTCATCAATACGTGGCAGCGGATACTTGTTCTTGATGGTAACTCGATTCAACTCCCGGTAGTCGATACACAGCCGGAGAGAACCATATTTCTTCTTCACAAACAGGATTGGAGCTCCCCATGGCGACGCACTCGGTCGTACGTAGCCCTTCTCCAACAGCTCCTCCAATTGTGCCTTCAGCTCCTGCATCTCCATCGGGGCCATGCGATATGGGGCTCTCGAAATCGGCCTCGTTCCTAGCTCCAACTCAATCCCAAAATCTACCTCTCTCTGAGGAGGTAATCCTGGAAGTTCCTCGGGAAAAACGTCCTCAAACTCGCACACTACTGGTATGTCCTGAATGTGCGGTCCCTCCTTGTCCCCTTGTAGGACATAACACCAATACCCTACACATCCATCATTGAGCAACTTGGCGGCCTTTACCATACTAATCACCGATCCGGGCCCCTCCTGCTCTAACTCCTGACACACATGTTTGGTCCCATCATCTACGGTCACTGTAACTGTACCCTTATGTGCATCCAAAACTGCTCGGTAACGTATCATCCAGTCCATCCCCAGAATCACGTCATCATCTGGCGACAACTGCATTACTATAAAATCCGCATACCAATCCCTATTTCCTATTCTAATAGGGCATTGTAAAATCTCCTTATTCCCTCTCACCTTACTACCGTCAGGCAGCCCCACAACAAAAGACACCCCCTCAGTGCAAGTCAGTCCTAGTCTAGCCACGCAAGCAGAAGACATAAAAGAATGGGTAGCACCCGTATCAAATACTATGTGAACAGGTCTAGACTGAATCCAAATCGTACCTGTAGCAGTCGGCGCGTGTAGGGCATCGGCCCTCCTCATCTCAAACACCCGGGGCTGATTGCCCCCGGTGTTGCTAACTCCTGCGCCGCGTCCTCTGCCTTGGCTCGGTGTCTGCTGAAACTGCTGAGGCTGAGACGAGGCATATGGTTCACCGTTCCCGGTGAGGATCCCTTTGAAGGTGCTCCAACAGTACAGTACTGTTGTAAATGGCCAGGCTTCCCACAACTGAAGCAACTCTTGACTGGCTTCGGACACTGACTCCTCAAATGAGCAGTGCTTCCACAGTTGAAGCACTCTCTCAGCCCTCCAGTGGGCTGACTCTGACGACGCTGATCCTGACGACCCTGAGACTGAAATCCTGATCGTTGCGGCTGAGAAGAGCCGGGACGACAATCTCTCCTAGGTTCTGCCGGGGCAGACAACTTCTGCCTCTTGCTCCCAGTGGTATGCACCTCTAGCTGACTCTGTCGGGTCGTGGCCATAGCATAAGCCAAAGCAGACTGCTGAACGTCTGCCAATGTCGCGAGTCGGAGACCAGACACATAAGCACGTAAATGCGGCTGCAACCTTTTTAGAAAGGTCGCAATCTTCAACTCCTCAGTAGGGGCAGCATTTGGCACCGCTGCAAACTCTTGCTGAAACTTCAGAATAGTCTCAGATACTGTGATATTTTCGGGTCCAGCATCCCGAAAAGCAGCCTCCCGAGCCGCCCTCACCACCGGAGGACAATACTGATCTCGAATCTGCCTCTCAAACTCCTCGAAAGTCACCTCAGTCCGGTGATCCCTACATAACTCCCACCAGTCAAAAGCACTCTCTTGTAGCAGACTCTGTACTAAGGACATCTTCCACTCCTCCGGTGCCTTAATGGAATCCAACGTAGATTTCACCCTCCTCAACCACTGCTCTACGTCAGAACCCTGAGCTCCAGCAAAGTTCGGTACTCCAGTCTTCCTAAACTCCGCGAGCCACTTGTCAGGTTGAGGCTCGCGATACTGTCTCCTCGGTTCGACCACATGATCAGCGATCACTGGTCCTCGCGAATCTGGCATTGCTGCTAGCTGAGCAGCCAAAATAGAGTCTGGTCCTGGTGCCCTCCTCTCAGCTCCTTGTTGCCCCGTAGCTGCATTTAGATTAGGTGCAGCCCCTGCACCCGTCAAAGTCTGCAATAACAGCTGGATTGCAGCGTTCACCTCTGGGGCCAGTCCTGCTGGTGGCACTCCTCCTCCCACCTGAGCCCCGTTTGCTGGAAGACCTCCTCCAGCGACAGATGCATTGTCCTCTTGATGGACAGCAACAGCCACATCCTGACTCTCAGCAACCTCTTCCTGATTGATATCATGTTGCACCTCTGGCTCAGCATCTACAGGGGCCTCTCCCCTACCCCTGCCACGGCCTCCACCTCGGCCTCTACCGCGGCCTCTTCCGCGGCCTCTTCCATTGGCTTCAGCAGCTCTTGCTCTGGTTGGTGGGGCCATCTATAATAGAAAGTCCCACAGTCAAAACTTAAACATTCTATTTATTAACGTAATTCTTACTATTCTACGTGAGGTCCTTCGGCTGATGGGGCGGAGTCACGACGTGTCACCTACCCCCCTATATGCAACATGTCTACCCCAGTGAAAACATTTGAAAACACCGGCCGGTTTTAGTTTTAAGTTGGACCTCGGGTACTCTTTGTTGGTCAGTTCCATGTGCCCTGTTGTCAACCTCGCTCTGATACCAATTTGTAACACCCCGGCTTCCGACGGGACGCCACTTAGTAATAGACCTTACTAGGTACTATTAAGTAGGTTGACAACTACACTTTAGGATCTTGCAACACGGGCACGACGAGAAAACATAATAAAAACATCCAACCTTTCTTTTTATATAAATATAGAAAAACGTAGTTATGCATGAATTCCCGAAAACCTCCATATAATATCCCCAAATCCGACGAATTACCACCAATAATAAAATCATTCAATGAAACAAGAAATCAGGCACTAATACCAACTCTAACGTAATAGCAAAACAACATCCTAGAAAGCATAAATAAACTAATGTCAAAACCCATCCCACTATGACACGCGCTCTTTACCGCTCCGGCCCGCCATCTGGCCGCGGTTCCTGCACGGCTCCCTGGTTCATACCTGGAACTGAAAAATATTCCCTGAAGGGTCAGCTTCTAATCTACCAAGCTAGAGAGAATACGGAAATTGCAGAACGTTTAAAAACATTTCTAAAGTCAGCATACAAATCCACAATCGCAATCATAACTCTAAAGGCCAATACCTAAATTAGTTATAATCAATCACACATAGCCACATACACATTTACAGTCACAACCTCATAACAATGCAGTTCCTCCATCTCATAATCCGACTTCCAAGGCGCTCGTCACTGCGCCGAGTGCAGAGGCAGGCCATCACACTCCACTTCACAATCTCCCTTCTAACCCCGGCTAAGCCTCCACTGGAGCACTTGCCAAAAACACACAGATACTAATTTTCGTTTCTAAGGGGCACGGTTTCCTAGTCACACGGGTCAACGTAGCCAACTCTTCCTCAACGCCAGCTATGATGGGCCGTGTCGGAAACGGTACCAACACAGAGAAAACATTCTAAAAATATCCTTCCGATAAAACACGTTCAAACCATTTTACACACACAACAATACGAGAAGTTCAAAACAGTTTATAAAGGCATTCGGGACTAGTTCCCAAAACCCGCCCTACAATATCGATACGCAATCTAACAAGGTAGAGAAGAACCGAGCAAGTCGAAAAACGACTTACCTCGAAAATAGGGATCCTCTGAAGAAGGCAAAATTTTAAGAACACGAGCGGAAACGATTCCCTAGAAAATATCAAAGTGATAATTTAAATTAAGTACAAGTCGAACCGATTTAACCCAATTAAGGAGCCACTTTTATTACCATTAAATAACCGAACCTATGTAAGGGGAGTTCCTAATTAGTAGATATTAGTATCTCTAGTCTATTCCACTTATTAATATCCCACTAGTCCAACAAATACTAGCCCATCAAAACCAACCCCGTAATACTTGTCTTCCCCTTTGCCCAAGAAGATCGACCCGCCCACACTAGTTAAAAGAATGGCCCAACCCAACATTTTAGGCCCACAATTAATTTCATCAAGTTCATTCGTTACCCCTAGAATTCATTCAGAGCAAAGCAAAGACCCACCCCCTTTCTCTCTTGACCAAATATTTTTATTTTTATTATATTTTTTTTCTTTTGGTCAAAGTCTTCGTCTACCTCTCGCCACCAAACACCCATGGTTCTCGGCCCGTCTTCACCTCGCCGGATTTCCGTCCCTCCTTCCTCGACTGGCAGCGCACCAGCCCGACTCCGCTTCGCCCCCTCCTTCATCGACTAGCAACGCCAGCCCGACTTCGCTTCGCCCCCTCCTTCATCGACTAACAACGCCAGCCCGACTCCGCTTCGCCGGCGGTCCTGCGACGAACCCCCTGCCCCTGCTAACCCCGACGCCCCCTCTTCCGACTCTACCCCGAAGATGCTCTAACCCAAACCGAGGAAGAAAAAAAAACAGGAAGGTAACCGAATACAAGGGTTGTGAACTCACCGGAGACGGTTGTACCGGCTGTCGATGTGATCGGAATATCACTGGTGGATTGGTGATGACGCGCTAGTTGAGCGGTTGCACGCAAAACACCCGGTGGTCTCTGGCCTTCAACGCAGCGCCGAAGGAGGCTGGGTATTTCGATCAGATTGGCTTCTAATTTTACTTGAAGATTTATTTTTAAAGCAGGAGAGGGATTTCGTTACGCACGGATTTGGTTCAGTTTGTTAATCCGTGTAACCAGATTTGGATATATTCATTGGCTTAAGATAGATTCGGATATACTGATTGACCATAAATTACGTACATATCTAATAGATATAATTTACTCGTACATAATTTGCTCGTATATAATAGATTTGGCTAATATATAATTATTTACATAATTTTCCCGTACATATACACTAGATATAATTTACTTAAGGGAAGAAAAGAAAAGGGTGGAACCGATGATTATCAAAATGCATTACTAGTTAATTTGTTTTACGAGTTTACTTGCAGATCAAGAAACTCAAATGCTTGTAAGCGAAGGAAACCCGTTTTCCGACTTACAAGACCTATAGCAAATACGGATATCACATACAACAAGTCATTAAAAATACAATGAAAATTTAGTAAAAAGGATGCAAGAGCCGAGACTTGAACCCGAGACCTCTTGCAATCCCGTCTCACACGCCCCTCCCTCAAATCCGCTAGACCAATGTGACTTTCTACTCATCTATGCCACCCTTTTAATTTTATATCAATTTTTGAGTCTTCTTCTCCAAACAAGTCAACTTGATTTGACACTTCATCATTGCATGCTTCTCTTCCTTCTCCTTTGCTTGCAAGACCAAGCTTCTTGCATCATCCTTAATCACCCCTCAACTAGCACACTTGTAACCAATGGAGGATCCTCCTCCTCCTCTCCATTGGTGCATCTTCAATGGCATGGATCCATAGCCTCCTCCCTTTGCCTATATAAAGAGGCTCAACTCTCCTTCAAACTCACACCAACATCCATTCTCTTCTCTTCTAAGCAATTGCTCTCAATCTAGTTCCAAAAATCAGCCTAGAGAATCTATAGAAATTCTAGTTTTTCCCCTTCAAAACACCATTAAAACACCTTGGAGCCACCACAAATTCACCACCACTCCACCGCCGGACCACCGGGCCGCCTTCCCGCCACCCGCGCGCGCCGCCGGAGCCCCGCCTGGCCAGCCACCGTCCATCGCCGGTCCACCTTGGTGATCGACGCCCCTTCCCCGCCTCCTTCTCCAGTGTTCTGTTGAACGTAAATCAAACAATAGGGTAAAGAAAATCTTATCCTTTCATTTTTTTTAAATTTAAGTAAAACATATTAATGTGAATTTAAGAAAATTGCATAATATAAAAATGACTTTAACATAGACAAGATATTGTTAAAAAGATCTTGTTAGTCAAATTAGATAAAAACAAATAAGTAAAGATTTATACTAAGATAAAGTAATTATCTTTACATATTAGTAAATTATACCCTATGTCATGAAATTGAGATAAATAAAATAAGTCTTTATTGTCAATACTATATATACATATATTAATGAGTTTATGATAAGAACACTAGTTAAAGATATTAAGATATAAAAGACACTTGTTATTGGAAAAATACACATATTAAGAAGATATTCTATAATAATAAGAAAATATTATTAAAATAATACTAGATGGGAAATAATATTACCAAAGTTATTTTAGTACATGTTTCTATTTTAGAAACTTGGAAATAAAATGGATAACCTATTCCTATCAAAATATAATTTTATATGATTAAGTTGAAGGCTAAACAGATAAATTAAATAAGTTGTATGTACTTCTTTATAGAGAAATACATTATAATAAAATCATGGGATTAAAACTATGAGATTCCTATAAATGAGAAGTATAATATAAATAATATGATTACCCTATTTGGAAGTTATTATATAATTATAAAGGTCTAAGTTGTTAGAAAGGATATGTTAAAGATATTATGAATAATTATAGGTATAATAAATAGTTGCATGCTCTTATTTTATAAAATAATGTTCTAGACATGAGATTTATTAAATAAAAATAATAGATATGATAAGAGTATTTTATATGTATATATATATATATATATATATAATTAATTTCATAAGATTTTGAGCATGCTAGCTTTCTTAAAATAAATATTATAATAAGGTCAAAAACTTATAAAATAGAAACATTATAATAAGAAATATTATAATTAATGTCATAAGAAATATTATAATTAATGTCATATGATAAGGGGGTATCTACTAATATTTTTATCTCTATTTAAAATTAGTTTTATTTTAAATAAATATTTAATGAGAAATATTATAATAAGGTCATGTTATAGATATTGTTGATAAAGAATAATATTATAATAATATTATATGAGATATTAAATAATAAGGGCGTTTTAGACTTTTTTTACAAATCCTAAGAGGACTTTATTAATAGCTATAAATCTTTTAAGGTTGAAAACTATACCATATGAGTTCATAAAGATTTCATCACTTATTTATGTTAAGAAAAATAGCAAGTTAAGTTATAAAAGATTATTATAATAAATTAAATAAAGATATTATTTGGGTTCCAAGAACGAATATAAATATGATTAAGAATAAGGTTTTTATAAGGATAAAAAGGATATTACAATTTTTTAAAATAATAATAAGAAATATTATTATTCTCATCCAACTAAATTATTAATATAATAATTTAGAAAATTAATCTCTTAAGAAGAATAAAAGAGGTTGGTCTTAACTTTAGAAGAATTCGAAAATTCTTAATAAAGTTATCGGATTATCTCGTGTCTTTAGGTCGAGTTTCCGTTCCAAGTCGTCAACAACGTTTTCCGCTATCTCGCTAATCCGCTATCGTAAAGGCAAAGGCAAGTGGAATTTCTCTTCGTAGCCTTAATAAACTCGTTTCGTGAAATTCCTCGATGTTGGGAACAACTTGTTTGCTAATAATAAAACGAACCTAGGAATATCGATTGCTAGAATTAATGACTCCATTGTTATCGTTATTCCGTTATTTAAATATTCGATAGGACTATTATGCTAGTCTTATTTGTGACCTTGATTGTTTATGATCTCTTTTCGAGATCGGTTTGGATGAAATAGTAAGGGGGTGCGGGCCTAACCCGATACCTCTATATAAGCCACTAAATTCGTATTGCCACCATGCATAAATTACGACTTGTCGATCATGATCCATGTCCGCTTCTACGCCACGGAGGGACGTAGGCACTCTAGCTAAGTGCCGGATCTTTTGTTCCTGTCAGTGGTTCGGGCCGGTACATAAGCCCCCCACGCTCTTAAAATATGTCAACCTAAGTGAGAGTTTTCATCACTATACAAGATAAGTGCCCAATGCACAATTAAAAGACACCAAAATCGGACCGATCTCAAATGATCAATCCGGCTCTCGGTTCGCAAGGGCACGAGAGGTTTTCAAAACTTGTATGAATTAATAATGTTCCCAACATACTTCCTACTCTAAAAAGAAGTCTAAAATCTCGTAGTTCTTCTCTCGATTAACGAGTTATCTCCTCTCGAGATACACTCTTCTCCGTCCCGATAAGCCCCACATAAAGACCTATACCTTAAAACACATTCTGTTAATATTTCTCGAATATTATAAAATTACCGAAATACCCTTGAGAAGTTCCGTTCTCACTTGTTTAGTCTCCTTAGACTAATTCCCCTACTTCCGCATCACAGGCTAATCACAGGCTAATGAAGTTAGGATTACCAATGACAAAAACTAAGTAGGCACAACACGAACTCTTTCCAAAACATGAAAACAAACGTCGACATTAATGATGTCTTTGTTTTCTATGTTGTTGTTTTCAGACCCAGGCAAGAAAATTTTATGCGCATTACTGTTTTGCACTCTTGAAAAGGTCGCATATAGTTGATCGTGAGAAAAAAAGGTTGGTGTAAATACAAACACACACACTCTTTCTAACCCCCACACAAGAATCTAATTGTAACACGCATTTGTCACACAACATACAAACACATGAATATTATGCACTAGAATACCCAAAAAAGCATGAAAAAGAACGTCATTAAGTCTAACTATAAAAAAGAACACCATAAACATACAATAAAGCGAGATGGACCGCAGAACAATATTAAACAAACAAAAACATTCAAATATGGAAGCCATTTTCCTTAAACTCATTACCAGACAAAATATTTTGAATATTCAGTATAAAGAGTTGTTTATGCACATGGGACCACATCTAGAGTGTCAAACACCATTTTCATATCATTAAAGCTCTAACTTTTACCTTTTACAAAGAAAATGAGTTGAGTCGAAATTTCCCTCACTTGCACAACTCGTATTCAATCATTAATCCGATATCACCGTCGCTAGAGACAACGAACTCAACACATCGGTGGTTGCTAACCTAGCTCGCAATCACCCCAAGTCACCCCAATCTCTAGCAGTGATGTAGGAACCCTAATTCCCTAATTCGATCATGAAATTCTTACCCTATTGTAATAAAAGTGAAATACAAATGCTGGACCATATTTTCCCATTAACTGGTCCACAACAATTCGACTTTTACGAGTTCATGCATTTACCGTGTTGGATCGTAACCTGTTAGCTTAGAGCTTGGGAACTGGCTGTTAAGCTGTTCCCAAGGCAGCGGAAGAAACTATCGCAAGTATTAGAAAGACAGAATGAACACAGTTCCCTTATAGAGAAACCCCACTACAACCAACTAATTGTATGGGTAAACCTCTACCTCCGCTTGGAGGATTTTGAATGACTTACTTATATTATTGATTTGTTCCTTAGTTACAAACAGCCAGATTCAAACTTCTCTGTTCCTATGAGTTCTACCTAACTCTAGCAACACTAATGAATCTTTTCAACTGAGTTCCTAAGCGAACAACAATCACTAAATAAGTAACTCAAACCTTACACCGAATCGCAGTTCCCTTGCTCCTGGGAACTTGACTTCACCGTCGTCAAGATCAGACACTCGCCGCCGGGGACTTCTCTTCTTCTTTCTCTTTCTCTGTTGTGGGTATTTGTGTATTCTGGGAGAAGTACTCAATCCGAGTACTATTCATTTGGCTTTATACTCGAGTGCACTTGGGCTTCAGTCGCATCTTTCATTTGTGTCCGAAATGCCCTTTGCTTGATGCCCAAGTTGTACTTTCTTCACATGTGACTTCAATTTGAACTAGGTCAACTTCTTGAAATGATCGGACCGTTGGATCAATCGTGACAGTCTGCTCCTCAGATTGTGCCTTCATCTTGTCCAAGACAGGATCCCGTGATATGCGCTGATCGGTCCTTGTCCTCACATGTGAGTTCCCATGTCGTGGGAACTGTCCTCTTCAGAGTTCCTTTGGGAGAAACTCTTCATCGTGTAAACCTGTGTTCTCTGGTCATTCCTGGGAGTTCCCATTACATGGGAACTTTCATCTTCAGAGTTCCCTTGATGGGAACTCTTCATTGTGTGCTTCTGTGATCTTTGATCATTCATGGAAGTTCTTTGCTCAACTTGTGTTCCTTAGAAATACTTGATCAAAGCACATTAGTTCCCTTATAGCGTTTGTCATTATCAAAACTCGGAGAACTGTATCGTTGTTCCGATGTTTAGAACCAGAGGTCCCAACATCGTTCCAACAATTTCCCCCTTTTTGATGATGACAAACCTATCACAAAAATCAGCAAGTATTTCAAAGCATGATATGCATATGAGTTCCTACACGTATTCCTAGGGAGCCACTTCTTGTGAATCTCTGAGTTCGTACTTAGCTTTTTATGCAATTGTTCCCCCTTTGCTATAGCGTATTCTGTGATATCTTTTCAACTTAACTCATCTCGCATTTTTTTGTCTTTCCCCCTTTTGACATCATCGAAAACAAGTAAACACATAGATAAGGAAGGAAAAGAACACGCAATCATACTAAAAACCATGCATTACTTAAGCGAAATATGTACATAGGAACACAAGAGACAATGTTTGTGGGAACATTGAGGCTAGGGAAAAAAAAGGAAAAGATCATGGGCTTGGTGGGAACAGGGCATCACAAAGCCGAGTCAAGACTTGGACCAGCTTTTCTTGGCCTTTAGCTATTTTTTCTTGGTCCCTCGCCATCTTTTCTTGGTCCCTGGCCATCTTGTCAAGAGTGTTGGCAATGTGCACCAACACTGGAGTGTTCCCATCCTGGGTGCCTTCACCAGATGGCAACCTTTCTTGCTCCTCCACTGGCTTAGAGTGGCGCATTTTCTGGACTACAGAGATGTCCAGTTCCCTACCTATGGTGACCTCTTCCTTGGATGTGTCGTAGAGGCCCTCTCTGAGCAAGAGTTTCTTGATGAGGCCAGCATAAGGGAGGGAGTGGGATTTGGAAGCCATACACTTCTCCATGTGCCCGAGAATTATGCGAGGAAGATTTATGGGCTTTTTGAGGAGGAAGTGGTAGAGGATAATGGCATCAGGGATATTGATAACAAGGCGCTTCTCCTGGCGAGGGATCACCATGTTGATGATGAATTCATGGGCCAGCTTGGCAATGAGGGACAGGTGATGAGTAGAGGTGCCAGTGGTGGGAACACGGCCCTCGTAGATCGTGTTATAAATCACCTCGCTGTTGAAGTCGCCCCAGCTCTTGGTGGGCAGTTCCTGGAGGCCCTGGACGGGGACCTGTAATTGAAGGCGGATTGTGGATGTGGTGAAGATGAAGTCATCGCCTTCGAGGGAGAGAGTTCCCTTGGTGCCATTGTCGTGGACCATAAAATGGTTGTAGAATCGGCGCACCTGAGAGGGATCGATACTCACGGCCTCACTACACATGTGTTCCCATCCTTGGGCCTTGATCAGGTCCCATAGTTGCCCTAGCCCTTCATCGGTGAGTTGTTTTTCTGAGAGGATGAGGGGGGGGAAAGAGCTTGCGATTCTCATAGATATGAATTTTCTTGGGCACAGTTCCTTTCCCTTTCTTCTTGGAGTTCCCCCTAGAGACCGTAGTCTTTCCTTTTTGCTGAGGGGGGTCAGCCGCTTCGATCATGAGTGGGCGGGTCCTTTCCTCCGGGACCTCTACCGACACCACCATTTGGTGGCCGGGAGTTGGGATGTCGGCAGGCTCTCTGGCGGTGGTGGCCTCCTCGTATTCTTCAGTGTCGTCACTGGAGGTCCCTTCATCGTCGGAGGAGGTCAGCCCTATTCCCTCCTCGTCATCTTCTTGATGATGACTGCCTTGCCCAGCACCATCGGTTGGTGCTGGGTTCCCTTCTTCTTGGGCTTTGCCCCCTTGGCCTTCGGAAGGCCCTGTGAGTGCGCCTCGGAATTCTTCCTCGAGGTCTTTGAGTCGGGCTTCCTCTTCCTCAGTTCCCATCACGATGGGTGCTTTGGCCTTCTGGAGAGCAAGGACTCCGATGGGGAGATTATCCTCGTCGGAGTCGAGGTCTATTGTTGTTTTTTGGGCAAAAGGAGGTGGGGAGGGGAGTTGTATTGTTGTGGGAGAAGAGGGAGGGAGAGGAGAATTTTGTGGAGTTGGGACCTTGGGAGTGGAAGGCGGAGGAGTAGGAGTTCGAGCCTTGGGACTGGAGGTCCTAGAGGCAGATTTTGAAGTGGTGGGGGATTTGGGAATGGGTGAAGTGGGTGGGGGAACTCTGGGGGAGGAGGATGGAGCAATCTTCTTTGGAGAAGATGGAGGAGGGTTAGCAATTCCCTCAACTATGGGAATAGGGGAGGAAGAGATTATTGTGGAGTCCCTGGGACTAGAGGTCTCAGAGATTGGTTTGGGACGAGGGCGAAAGAGCTTCGCGACCTCGGATGGGTCAACGGCGGCATAGGCGTCGAGTTTGGATAGATTAAGGACTTCCTCCATGTTGAGGGGGGATTTCTTCTTTGGCATGGGAAGAGAGGGGGATGAAGAAGTGGAGATTTGTGAGTGTTTGCGTTTGGAGGATTTGTGTTTGGATTTGGAGGGATCTTTGGAAGAGTGTTTGTGTTTGGATTATTTGGGTTTTTCGTATTTGGATGGGGGTTCGGATCCGAAGGAGTCTAGGATCTTGGTCCCTGAGGAGGAGATGGAGATGGGTTGAGAAGACGGTGGAGGAGGAAGGGATTGAGAAGATGTAGCGGTGGAGGCAGGCATCGCTAGAGTTTGTTCTGCAGGAGGAGGAAGAGAAGGAGGAGGCATGAGAGGGCTCACGTAATTGTAGAGCCCTGCAGTTAGGACATCGCGAAGAACATGATCTTGTTCTTTCTCGATGTCGGCTAAAATGGAGAGGAAGAAGGTGCGAGGGTTTTTGTTGATCCACTCTTTGATTTCTTCGAATGAGTGGGTTGAAGCCATGGAAAGATTTGGATGGAGAGAGGTTTTGGAAGTTTGCTTGAATTGGGAGGAGGCAAAGTTGCAGAGCGAAGAGGGTGACAGGGAAGGATGAGGAGGAAGGAACCCAAAAATGGCAAAGTTGGGTTTTTTTATGTGAGAGAGAGACGAGGGTAGAAAGGGAAGTGTAGAAAGACCTCGATAACCGTTGGCCAATGAGTTCGGAGGACCGTTTCAACTTCCATAGCACGCCTCTGACACGCGTCGTTTTCTTTCCTGGGAAGTCTTTTTTATTTTTGAATACTTGGCCCAAAACGCTTCAGAGTCTGACACAATTTCCCGTTTCCCTAGTGAAGTTTCATCTTTTCAGATCCAGTGTTCCCTGATTTTGCCTGTCAGTTCCCATGATCTTTGGAAAGGTCATATCGAGTGGAGAGGTTAAGGTAACTCACACTCAATTTTCTTTGTGAGGCTGGGGAACTCAAAAGAGAACCGGACAATTGCAACGCGATAAAGGTACAAAGAGTTTGGCTCATGAGAAGCGTTTGTCTGGCCCTTAGCTTAGGGTAGGTTTTATGATCAACCGTCATAGTGGTTTGTATAGAGGGTTAAAGGGAACTCTGGTTGATCATTTTGGGCCAAAAGAAATAATGTTCCTCTATACATATCAGGCTCTAGACTAGTAATATGGCAAAATGAAAGCAATGAGTCCTACAGTTCCCTATCATGCATTTCGAGTTAAACTAATCAAGCATTGAGGGAGAGACAAACAGGGACTTGTTTAGTTTAGAGTTATCATCCCTAGAAGCATTCGAAAACGCTGGTAGGGACGTCTGTCTAAAGCTTTGGTGAGAATGTCCGCAATTTGCTCTTCCGTTCTATAGTGTTGCATAGAGATGTTCCCATTTTCAACATTGTCACGTAGAAAATGATGCCAATGTCTATGTGCTTAGTCCTAGAATGATGCAAAGGATTTTTGGAGATGTTAATGGCACTAGTGTTATCACAGAGTATAGGAACTGGGCCAAATGACATACCGTAATCCTGAAGTTGAGACTTGAGCCATAGCACTTGGGAACAGCATGATGCGACAGCCACGTATTATGCTTCAGCTGTGGAGAGTGCCACTGAATTTTGCTTCTTGGATCCCTATGAGACTAAGCATGACCCAAGGAACTGGGCCATTCCTGATGTGCTCTTTCTATCAACAAGGTGCCCGGCAAAATCTGCATCTGTATAAGCAATGAGCTCAAGGGAACTGTTCCTTGGATACCAGAGGCACAAGTTGTCGTTCCCTTTGAGGTACCTGAAAATCCTCTTCACCTCTTTCAGGTGTGATTCTTTGGGATTAGCTTGAAAACGTGCACATAAGCACACTAAGAACATAATGTCATGCCTACTAGCAGTTAAGTATAGGAGAGAGCCAATCATACCTCTGAAGTTCCTTTGATCGACACTTACCCCTGTTTCATCTGCATTTAGCCTGGAGTTTGGTGAGATGGGAGTGTCGATGGGCCTTGAGTGGTCCATCCCATACTTGAGTAGCATTTCTCTGATGTATTTCTGTTGATGAATCCTTGTTCCCTCCTTTGTTTGAGATATCTGGAGTCCTAGGAAGAACGTGAGTTCCCCTATGATACTCATCTCAAACTCACTGCTCATAAGGTCCTTAAATTTCTCTACAAGAGTTTCGTTAGTTGCTCCAAAAACAATGTCATCAACATAAACTTGAACAATCAAGATATCCTTAGACTCTTTCTTAAGGAAAAGAGTTTTGTCTATGGAACCTCGAAGGTATCCATGAGACAGAAGGAACTGAGCAAACCTGTCATACCATGCTCGAGGAGCTTGTTTGAGTCCGTAGAGGGCCCTCTCCAGGAAGTAGACGTGGTTGGGTAGCTTCTCATCTTCGAATCGTATACTTCTTCTTTGAGGTGCCCATTTAGAAATGCCGTCTTCACATCCATCTGGTATAGCTTGAATCCTTTGTGGGCTGCATAGGCTATGAGAAGACGGATGGCCTCGATCCTTGCAACTGGTGCGAAGGTCTCGTCAAAGTCGATCCCCTCTTCTTGTCTGTAACCTTGAGCAACCAAACGAGCCTTGTTCCTAGCTACGACCCCAGTATCATCGAGTTTGTTCCGAAAAACCCATCGAGTTCTTATGATATTCTTGTTCTTGGGCCTAGGAACTAGCTTCCACACCTTGTTCCTCTCAATTGATGTAGTTCTTCTTGCATGGCTTGGATCCAGTCTGGGTCTTTGAGAGCTTCTTTGATGCTTTTTGGTTCCACCATCGAAACAAAGGCATTAAAAGCACAAAAATTATTGAGAGAAGAGCGAGTTAGAACACCTTTGTCATATGGAGTGATGATGTTGTCTATGGGGTGATCTCTCTTTTGGTGGTAGTTTCTCGTTTGGATGTGTGAGACATCAACCTGTTCTCTTGAGTCTTCTTCATTTGTGTCTGGAGCCTCCTCTTCTTCAGGGGAACAGTTATGCTCAGCTTCTTCGCTGGTACTTTCGTCAGGATTCTCTTCGGAGTTCTCTCGTTGTTCCCCTTGAACACTGGATTCTGGCACACTTTCATTTTGAGGAACAAGAGAGTTTGATGCATCTTGTGGTTCTTCTGTTGAGGAGGGAACTTCAAAGGAGCTTTGATCTGTGGAGTTTTGATCTCCTTCATTGTTCCCTGATTCTGGGGCATTGTTCCCACTTAGATAGTCTTCATCTCTCTTTCTTGGTTCATCCTCGTCATCGTCTTCTTCTTGTCTGACCAGCTTGAACAGAGTTCCCTTTCCTTGGGCCTCTGTTCCCATCTTTACAGATTTTTCATCGAAGATGACGTGGATGCTTTCTTCTATCTTCTTTGTCGAGGTTGTCCTTCCCATTGTTGTGAACGAAACATTTGCATCCAAAGGTCCTTAGATGAGAGATGTTGGGCTTCCTTCCTTTGATCAGCTCGTAGGATGTCTTTTTGATCATGGGCCTCGTCATGGCTCGATTTAGGATGAAAGTAGCTGTGGAGATGGCTTCAGCCCAGAAGCTTGGAGGAACTCCACTTTCTAGCATCATGGTCCTTGCCATGTCTTCCAGAGTTCTGTTTTTCCTTTCTACCACACCATTTTGTTGAGGAGTCCGAGAAGCTAAGAAATTGTGGGATACGCCATTGTTGTCACAGTACCTTAGGAACTCTGAGTTCTTGAACTCAGTTCCGTGGTCAGATCTGAGTGACTTGAGCTTGATTCCCATGCTTACTTCCATCTTCTTGATTAGTCTCTCGAATTCTTTGAAGGTATCTGATTTTGATCTCAAGAAAAGTACCCATGTAAATCCCGAAAAGTCATCAATTAAGACATACATGTACCTTTTTCCTCCGTAGCTTTCAGTGTCCATGGGACCACAGAGATCCATGTGTATTAGTTCCAATGGTCTTGTAGTGCTGACCACCTTCTTGGGTTTGAAAGTGCTCCTGGTCTGCTTCCCACGAACACATGCTTCGCACATCTTGACTCCTTCAAGGTTGATTCGTGGGAGTCCAATGACTAGATCCTGTAGATAAAGCTTCAAGATTTGATTGACACCTGCATGGCCCAGTCTCTTGTGCCAGAGTTCCGTTTCGTCAAGGGAACTTGCCAAGCACAGTTTCCTTGGTGGCTCAAAGTCTGTATCCACCACATAGATGTTGTTGGACCTTCTTCCTTTCAAGATGATTTTGTTAGTCTTCTTGTTGATCACTAGACACTCCCTTGAGTCAAAGGTGACGATGTTGTTCCCTTGATCACATATCTGAGAGACGCTCAAGAGATTGAATCCCAGGTCCTTTACCAAGTTAACGTTGCTGATTTTGATAGATTTGTTGAGCAATACTTCCCCTGTTCCTATGATTTCTCCTTTATTCTTGTTGCCAAAGGACACGTGACCTCCTTCGGCCTTTGGGTGGAGTGAGGTGAGGTTGTCTTTGTTTCCAGTCATGTGGTTAGAACATCCACTGTCAATGACCCATGTGTTGTTCCCCCTCACTGCCACCTACAAGAAAAGTTAGTTTTTAAGGACCCAGGCAAGATGACTCTTGCCTGGTCCCTTACAAGGGAAGACAGTCTCAAATAGCACATAATCAGCAATGTTAATGTCTCGAGAGTACTTGTTATAGGCAAAGTTCCTATGGTTGTTTCTTTTAATGGGAACTCTAGCAGGCTTGTTGGTTTGTTGATTCTGCCTGTTCCAGTACTCGTGGTTTCTCTGGGCTTGGGCCTTAGTTTTGGGACAGCTTTCCTTGTAGTGCCCATGAGCACCACAGTTCCAGCAGGTCTTATAGTATTCTCCTAGGTAGTAGTTAGGATGGGGTCTCTGTATCTTGTTCCTATCCATAGTTTCCTTGTTGTACACTCTAGACCTGTTTCCCTTAGCTATTTGAACATACAACTTGTGTCCAGTGTTCCCAGTGTAATAATCTACTTCTCCATTCACCCCACTCTCCAGAACACGGATTTTCTCTTCCAAGTGTGCATTTTTCTGTTTCTCACACTGAAGCTCTAGGGCCCTACACTCGTTTATCTCTTTTTCACTCAAAGGGGACTTCCCTTTTCTAGGGCTCTCTGACTCATACCCTATTCCGTGTCTGGCAGGGACAAACTTGGTTTGGGAACTAGAGGCTTCAGAGTTCCCTTTTGCTTTACTCAGATTTTGTAGAAGGGTGTTTTCATCACTTTCTAGGGTTTTAAGCTCATCCTCAAGTTCTACAATGTGAGACAAATAGGACTGAAGTTTTTCTAGAAGGGACACACAGTTGGGACATGGCTCAAGACCAACTAGTTCAGCATTGGTGTGTTCCGATTTTTCCAACTTCTTTTGCAATTTAATGTTGTCTTTAACAAGGCTTGAAAGAATTTTAAGCAACTCAGGTTTTTCATAATTATTCAAGGAGGCAAGAACGGATTCAGTAGTTACCTCACTGGGTTGTTCCCCAGTGGTGTCTCCTATGGCCATTGCGCACATGTCGGGTGATGCCCAAGATTCGGGATCTTCGTCATCGTCCCAGGTGGCGATGTAGGCCTTCTTCCCTTGCTTACAGTCGTCAGTTCCCAGTGGGCACTCCTTTGCGAAGTGTCCTTTTTTGTAGCACTTGTAGCATGTGACGTCCGAAAGATCCTTCTCAGCAGGTTTTCTTTGGGAACTCTGTCCTTTCTGTGAGTTCCCATTTCCCTTTTTGAACTTTCCCTTGTAGAAGGATCGAAGGGCCCTTGTTACGAGGACTAGTTCCTCATCCTCTTCTTCTTCAGATTCTTCATGTTGCTCTTGAACAAACTTGAGCACCTTTTCAAGTTTGAGGGCGATCCCTTGGTGTGCCCTCTTTTGCTCCCTGTCATCTATCTTTCTTTTCTCATGTCCCACCAGTTTTCCAAAGACCTGGTGAAGCATAAGAGTTCTGTTTTCAGGGTTCTCCTTGAACATCGTTCTTTCATTTGCCCACTCTCCAGTCAGCCCGTTGAAGAGTTGTTGAACCTTCATTTTATCAGTGATTTCCTCCTTAGTGATCCCAAGACCACCCATCTTAGTGCAAAGTCCCTCGAAACGGGATTGGTAACTATCGACGGATTCTCCCATCTTTATTTGGAAATTGAAGAACTCCCTCCTCGCATTCATCTGAAGATCTTCTCGGAGGTCTGAGTTCCCAATGTGCATTTGTTGGATGGCTTCCCACACTTCCTTCGTTGTGTCTAGATTTGCCACCCTATCACAGTCTTGCACCGTCATAGCATTCTTGAGGTACTGTATGGCCTTGAAGTTGGCCTCCATACACTTATACTCGTTTGGCCCCCATTTGGAGAGGTCATTCTCGATAGCTGGATCAATTTTGAAGTTCCCTTTCTCTATAACGCACCACGCCTGGTAGTCCTGGTTGCGCATCCAATTTTTCATATCGTGTTGCCAGACTTCGAATCTACCAGTGATGAGCCTTGGTGGCTTGCTGTTGTTGTGACCGACTTGGGTGAGTTCGTGAGCCATTTTGAAACCTGCGATGCTAACACAAATCTAGAGCAGCCTTGCTCTGATACCAATTGTTTGATCGTAACCGGTTAGCTTAGAGCTTGGGAACTAGCTGTTAAGCTGTTCCCAAGGCAGCGGAAGAAACTATCGCAAGTATTAGAAAGACAGAATGAACACAGTTCCCTTATAGAGGAACCCCACTACAACCAACTAGTTGTATGGGTAAACCTCTACCTCCGCTTGGAGGATTTTGAATGACTTACTTATATTATTGATTTGTTCCTTAGTTACAAACAGCCAGATTCAAACTTCTCTGTTCCTATGAGTTCTACCTAACTCTAGCAACACTAATGAATCTTCTCAACTGAGTTCCTAAGCGAACAACAATCACTAAATAAGTAACTCAAACCTTACACCGAATCGCAGTTCCCTTGCTCCTGGGAACTTGACTTCACCGTCGTCGAGATCAGACACTCGCCGCCGGGGACTTCTCTTCTTCTTTCTCTTTCTCTATTGTGGGTATTTGTGTATTCTGGGAGAAGTACTCAATCCGAGTACTATTCATTTGGCTTTATACTCGAGTGCACTTGGGCTTCAGTCGCATCTTTCATTTGTGTCCGAAATGCCCTTTGCTTGATGCCCAAGTTGTACTTTCTTCACATGTGACTTCAATTTGAACTAGGTCAACTTCTTGAAATGATCGGACCGTTGGATCAATCGTGACAGTCTGCTCCTCAGACTATGCCTTCATCCTGTCCAAGACAGGATCCCGTGATATGCGCTGATCGGTCCTTGTCCTCACATGTGAGTTCCCATGTCGTGGGAACTGTCCTCTTCAGAGTTCCTTTGGGAGAAACTCTTCATTGTGTAAACCTGTGTTCTCTGGTCATTCTTGGGAGTTCACATTACATGGGAACTTTCATCTTCAGAGTTCCCTTGATGGGAACTCTTCATTGTGTGCTTCTGTGATCTTTGATCATTCATGGAAGTTCTTTGCTCAACCTGTGTTCCTTAGAAATACTTGATCAAAGCACATTAGTTCTCTTATAGCGTTTTTCATTATCAAAACTCGGAGAACTGTATCGTTGTTCCGATGTTTAGAACCAGAGGTCCCAACATCGTTCCAACAATTTCCCCCTTTTTGATGATGACAAACCTATCACAAAAATCAGCAAGTATTTCAAAGCAAGTAATATGCAAATTTCTCTTAATATGATTTTGAAATATGGTCTTTATATTTTATTTGTTTCTTATTCAAATTATTAGCTCCAGATTTGAATAGTAGTTATGGCAACTTCGATGACAAGAAAAAGGGTCGACTATGTTGAAAAATGTAGCCTTACTTGTTCTCCAAGCTTTAGTCTTGATCTATTTAAACACTTGTTTTTCATCAATAAAAATAAGATTTGAATGGAGAGTTTAACTTCTTTCTAAACAATTTGGTCCTTTTGTTTGTTTTGATTCTAGCAATAGTGTTATTCGTTTGTTTGGTCGTAAACAATTTATAATTCTAAGGATTAGCCGATATAACACGTGATTTGTAATGGACTTGTTGGAACTACCACATATTGAATTCACACGTAAACATTTCCTTGGATTCGATTAATAAAAGAACATATTTTAACATCTACTCTATTTATACTATAAAATAGAAAATTTTGAACAATTAATGCCCCATTTAAATGACCAAAATATTTATTTTTAATTTAAATTTAATTCATCTATATCTATAAACCTATAAGACTAAATAACTATGACAATTAATGCGCATGAATTTAATATAACATTTTATAAAAACCATATGATCTTTTCCCTATCTATAAACATATAAGAGGCGCTTTTTGACGATAAATGCTCATATATTTAGAGTTTGGTTCAAATGAAACACCTTCTTATCCTATAAAATAAGGAGATTTCAGTATTGTTAGATCTGCTTGATCCAAGGTCTAATGTTCTATTCTTTTTTTTTATTAAAATGAGGGTACTTTTGTCATTTCAGTTCTTTTAATAAACTATTCATATTAGTCTATTACTGATCGACATTCTTACTTCAACCCTACTCGTGCGATTTGGTGATTCCCGACTGCATCTTCTTCGTCTTTCTGCCCATCTACAAATTCAATTGATTTTTTTCCATAATCTCTCTCAACCATGAAAGAAATGGGTACTTTGTTCTTCTTATTTTGGTTTTCATTACTTTATATAATATATAGGGTTTCTAAATCATCTAAAAGGGGGTTTTGATGTAGGAAATCCCCCATTGTTGACTTTTAAGCTCGAAATCGATGTTTGTATGTGTTAATAATTTCCATGTGTTAATGTGTTAATTTCGAGCCATTATGCTCAGTGTAAGTTTTCATTGGCCCCCATTCATGTGTTTTTGTACTCCGAGTATTGATTTTAAGTTCCTTCGACAAACAAACATCCATCAACCTAGCAAGGAGTATCAGGCGTCATATGTGTTAATTTGTCGAGATTAGATAGCTTGAGTATTATGTTGGTCAGATTAAGGGAGAATTCGGAATTGGTTGAATTTTTACCAATTTTTAACTTTACCTATTTTGTATTGCAGTTTTACTATATTCGAAGTGCACTATATCTACTTTGTAATGCACTTTTAATAATAATAGAGACCTGCACTGTTACTAGTCATATAGACATGCACTTTTTTCCTACTTTGTAAGGCACCCTGCCTACTTCACAATGCACTTTTACTATTTTGGCATGCATTCTACCTACTTTACAATACACTTGGTAATCATATAGACATGCATTTTGACTAATGAAATGCAATTCACTTTTCCTACTTTATACTACGCTTTTATATCTTTGTAATGCACTTTTACTGATTTGAATTAACATTTTTTGTTATGCACTTTTCCTACTTTGTAATGCACTTTTATTAATTTGAATTAACATCTTTTATTTTACTCTATGTTGTAGTGGGGATAGAAAGTTCTTCTTCCACTATTGATTCTGCTCGAGGCCAATTCTTCTCAATAGGATTTTTAGGAGAAGTTGGAAAAATAAACCTATATCTTTTCTTTTCATTATTCTTTCTTTTAAGTTCTTTTTTTTTTTTCATTTTGTGCCATCACCTACTTCCCAAACTCAAGCCTCCTTCGCCTTTTTCTTTGGTAGGGGTGTCCATAAAAAACAGAAACCGAAAAATCGGTTATTTTTTATGTTAACAAAACCGACTTTTTTGGAAATTTAGGTTTGGTTAACCGAAACAAAAATATTTTCGGTTTATCGGTTCGGTTTCGGTTCACGACATTACATATAACGGTTGACTGAAAAACCGAAAATATATTAATATTTTTTTCAAATATTAGTTATCATTGATTTATTTAGTGGTAAACTCTATGATCTTTAAGGTGCTAATCTAGTTTGAGTCTTTACTTCTCCAATTTTAACAATTTATACGCTATTTTTGCACTTCTCATTGATATAATAGTCGTTTATTATAATTTGATGGGATAAAAATTGATACACACAATGTTTGATTCCACACAATATAGTATATACTCTCGATATTTGTTTACAACAACCAAAACGATATGATATAAGTACATATTTAAAATAACAGTCTTGCTTGATCACTTTTTTCATTCAAATTTAATTATTTTAGTTTTAATTATTTAAGGCAAAATTACATAAATGGTTATCGGTTAACCGAGAAAACCGAATCGAAAAATTGGTTAACCGAACTACAGTTAACCGGAATTCACGGCTCGGTTTCAGTTCATGATTTTAACTAACCGAAACATGGTTAAACGAACTTCGGTTAACCGAAATCTCGGTTAACCGGGTTTGGACACTAATTCTTCTCAGTAGGTTTTTTAGGAGAAGTTGGAAAAATGAACCTATATGTTTTCTTTTCATTATTCTTTCTTTTAAGTTCTTTTTATTTTTTTTCTCTTTTTCATTTTGCGCCATCACCTACTTCCCGAACTCAATCCTCCTTCGCTTTTTTCTTTGTGTCGTGGTACTGTCGCCGTTCCTAAACTCCACCGCCAACAACCGTCCACCTCTTCGTCTCGGCTTGTTCCCGACGCTAGTTTTAGTGATAGGCTTAATGTCGTCGTGCCTAATCAAAAATAAATCCCTACTATAGTCAGTAAGTCGGGGTCGTATCCAAGAGAATCTTGTATTACCAATTTGTTATCTTTATCAACAAGAACGGTAAAGAGGGGGGATTGTAAATTCGGAATTGGTTGAATTTTTACCAAATTTCTACTTTACCTATTTTGTATTGCACTTTTACTATATTCGGAATGTATTATATCTACTTTGTAATGCACTTTTAATAATAATATAGACCTGCACTTTTAATAATAATATAGTCATATAGACATGCACTTTTTTCCTACTTTGTAAGGCACCCTGCCTACTTCACAATGCACTTTTACTATTTTGGCATGCATTCTACCTACTTTACAATACACTTGGTAATCATATAGCCATATATTTTGACTAATGACATGCAATTCACTTTTCCTACTTTATACTACGCTTTTATATCTTTGTAATGCACTTTTACTGATTTGAATTAATATTTTTTGTAATGCACTTTTACTAATTTGAATTAACATCTTTTATTTTCCTTTATGTTGTAGTGTGGATAGAAAGCTCTTCTTCCACTATTGATTCTACTTTGCCTACTTATTCTGCTTTTAACTTGAATATGGAAGCTATGAGATAGTTACCTTACACTTTTTCGAATAATTTACCTTTACAAATATAGTACAAGTAGCCTATTAACTTAAACGGGAGAGTGGTGTGCTTGTGTACAAAGATGTAGGTTCGATTCCCACATAGGCGAATATTATATCTTACACAAATTAATTTCTTATTGCATTTATTCTCAACCTAACTAGCTAGGTACTAAAAGAAATTATATTTTACCATTGTGCGACAAATAACTAATCAACTACTATTTTTCAAAGAAGTTCATGTTCAAATTAACTTATATGGGATTCGAACTCATATCTATGTGCGTAAGCACATTTATACTACCCGAATCTTCTTTAAAAAAGAAATCAGACATAAAATATATGTTCCAAGATTCCGACCTTCCCCTTGATTTTTCTCTTTTCCACGTAAACATCCTTTTTCAAGCCTTTTAATAGTCCCGTTAGATGACCCAATCTTTATTCATGTCATCCTAATTGGAAAAATAAACCTATATCTTTTATTTTCATTATTCTTTCTTTTAAGTTCTTTTTATTATTTTTCTCTTTTTCATTTTGCGCCATCACCTTCTTCCCGAACTCAAGCGTCCTTCGCCTTTTTCTTTGTGTCATGGTACTGTCGTCGTTCCTAAAATTCACCGCTGACAACCGTCCACCTCCTCATCTCAGCTTGTTCCCAACGCTACTTTTAGTGACAAGCTTAATGTCGGCGTGCCTAATAAAAAATAGATCCCTATTACTAAACTTAGTATAGTCACTAAGTCGGGGTCGTATCCAAGAGAATCTTGAATTCCCAAGTTGTTATCTTTATCAATAAAAACGGTAAAGAGGGGGGATTGTATATTGGTTTCTTACTCTTGGGAAAAAAAAAAGCAAGTAAACAAAGAAGATAAAGATTGAATTTAGGGAAAAACAATTCCATTCAAGTACCTATCTTTATCATCAAGGTTGTTGATCATTGATTTAAAACAACCAATTCACTTTCTAAGTTATTCATATCCTGATCAGACATAATAAACAAGTCAATGAGTTATGCAAATACTTAATATCAAAAAAAAAATATGAAATAATAATGATATAATGATATCTATATCTATACTACTATATAAATGAATCTTCTGCAAATGAACAGTTCTCTAATAGGGAGAAAAAAAGAAAATAAAAATCTAATTCACTTGTGTAATACAGACAGTTCCCTTATAGAGGAACCCCACAGCGATCAACTAATCGCGTGAGTAAACCTCTACCTTCGCTTGGAGGATTTTCGAATGAGTTCCATTTTCTTTTGTGCTTAGTTCCCTTCAGATTACAAGGCAGAATACAAACTTCCCTATTCCTACAAGTCTCTCTCCCTAGGCCACACTAATGTATTCTCCTGACCCTAACCCAGTGAACTTTCACAATCAAAGACAAAGTGAAACTCAAACCTCTCTCTCTTCTTTTGTCTCTTCACCTGAGTTCCCCTAGACCTAGGAACTCGTTCTTTCACCAACTTTATGGTTTTCACTTGAACGTCCTTTTTCTCTTCTCTCTCTGTGTTTGGAGTTTATGATTTGTGAAAAGTGAGCAGCAAGGCCACTATTGAAGGGCTTAAATAGGCGTGATGAGAAACCCTTATCCGTTTGGGGTATTTGTCCTAAATACCCTTTTTGTCTTGCTCTCCAAGTATGATCCTTAAGGTTGACAAGTGAATTGTCAACTCTCGGATCTCATCGGACCGTTGGAAGGCCATCTTCATTTTGTTGCAGCTCTGAATGTCAAAGACGCCCTTTTGTCTGATCCAGACAAGATCCCTAAAAATGTGCTGAGATGTCGCTTTCATGCATGCGCCAGTTCCCATCCGAAGGGAGCTTTCATCTTCTCGGTTCCCTTTTCTTGGGAACTCTTCTTGACTTTGAGGGATTCATGTTCTTCTCATCCAGTTTCCATCGTGTGGGAACTTTGGTTCACTAAGTTCCCATCTCATGGGAACTCTTGTTCACTTTTGAGGTTGGTCGCTTCCTTTTCGTCGTTGAATTAGTTCCCATGTGTTGGGAACTTGTTGTTCTGTGTTATGCTTTGCGACGCGCAACTTGTTATACTGAAATACTAAGCATTTGGCGTTAGTTCCCATGGTGTTTGTCATTATCAAAACTGAGGGCGTTGTTCTAGTGTTAATGAACGTGAGTTCCTCACACCGACTCAACAGGGTATTTAGGACAAATACCTCAAAGGGATAAGGGTTTCTCATCACGCCTACTTAAGCCCTTCAACAGTGACCTTGTTGCTCACTTTTCACAATTATCAAATCCAAACACAAAGGAGAAAAGAGTTGAAGAGCCACTCAAGTAAAGACCATCAAGTTGGTGAAAAGTCTCCGGCGGTGAGCTAATCTTGACGATGGTGAAAGAAGAAAGGAGTTACTAGATCTAGGGGAACTCTAGTGCAGAGACAGAAGAGCGGAGAGGTTTGAGTTTTACTTTGTCTTGATTGTGAACGTTCACCAGGTTAGGGTTGAGAGAATAAATTAGTGTTGCCTAGGGAGAGAGTCCTTGTGGGAACAGAAAATTTTGTATTCGGCCTTGTAACCTGAAGGGAACTAAGGTAAAAAGAAAAGGAAATTCATTCGAAAATCCTCCAAGAGGAGGTAGAGGTTTACTCACACGATTAGTTGATCGATGTGGGGTTCCTCCATAAGGGAATTGTCTCTACTTTTTTACTTACCTGCATATTTGCTTATTCCTCTGCGTGTGGGAACTGTTTGACATAGTTCCCATAACTAATTGTGACTAACCTACGATCCAACAATTGCTATCAGAGCAAGCGCTCTAGATCTTGGTTAGTCTTTGCATGTTCAAGGAAAAATGTCTCAAGAACACACGAAGATTAGACATGGGAACAACAAGCCTCCCAGACTCATCGCAGGACGCTTCGAAAACTAGCAGATCAAGATGAGAGACTGGATGAGAAGTCATGACTACCAAGCCTGGTGTGTCATAGAGCATGGGAACTTCGAAGTCAATGCAACTATTCAGAACGACCTGTCTAAATGGGGTCGCAATGAATGGCAATCCATGAAGGCCGCTAAAATGTTTCTCAACAATGCCATGTGCGAGGAAGACAGTGATCGAGTGGCCAACTTGGAAACAGCTAAGGAAATATGGGAAGTCATTCAACAAATGCACGTTGGGAGTTCCAATTTGAGGAAAGATCACCAAATGAACGCCAGAAGGGAGTTCTTCAACTTCAAGATGATCATGGGTGAATCGATTGACAAAGCACGGCTATGCAAAAGAAATCCTATCATTTCTCGGATCCCATATATAAAAGCCTCTCATTACTCATATAGTCAGCCAATCCCCTTGTCTCAAGATTCATACCATGAATAACTCAAATGTTGACTTGTCTATCACTGTATCGAAATCCCCATGTACCAATTTTGAACACATGGTCTTGAAATCTAGAAGAATAATCATGGAAGTGTTCATCCTGCAGCTGTCTACACTCGAACAAAGTCAAAGATTAATAGCACCAGTGTTATGAACCGTAAGATAGGTTCACAACACCAATTGGCACAAAAATCACACAAAAGACAATTATTGCCTCCCTGGCAATGGCCTCAATTTGATAACGGGGAATTTGGTCGCGTAAATCACGGTTATGCAAAGGAATCCAAACTAACTTAAAACCGTAGTCTTTAGGAAGTCCGGGTCGAATCCACTGGGAGACAGATTTATCGTTTTGTATGAGTTTCATGTCAAACCAAGTAACAAGGGTTTTGTTTTTATTTGTAACTAAATCTAATAATGCAAAACTAACAAAGCAATAAAAGATTACGAATCACAATAATTAGGAAGATAGCTTAGGCAAAGAAATATCTACAATCGAATGACAAGTTGATCATTGATTTCACCTCAATATCACATGAAATGGATTTTCCAATTCCTTTTCAATTATAACTAACAACACAACCAGATACTATTAGATCTAACTAATTAAACCACCATGAAACCATCAATGATTCAGTTTAATAACAGTAGTAAGGATAGGTATATAATAGGATAAAATCATAGCATAAAACAACCAGCTTTTACCCTAGATTGCAATTCAAATCTCTTCTGCATAAGACTAGCACAACCAGATAATAGTACGATGCAGTTGCTACTATGAACTAGAGATGCTCAACCAGTAACACTCTAGATCTAGCAATAGATTCAATAACAACAAATCCTATTTGATTAGGCTAGAAACTGTTGAAATAAATTATAAAAATTCAAGCAATTAAGAGATAAGATTAAATCCAAACAATAGATAAGGAATTAGAAATCTCACAACTTTAATCAAAAGGTTGCTTCAATTGTTTGACTAAGAAAAGATGCTTAGTTCTACATAGAAAATATGTAAAACTTAGGATGAAAAGTATGAGAATGATAATTAGATAGATTAGAGCAACTCTCTAAAACCTAATATAACAAACTAGGTCTCCAAAAGTATATCCAAAAATACAATATCTCGGAATAAAGCTGAAAAAGATAGGACCAATAGAAACAAAACACGTGGTGCAGTAAGGGAACTCGCGACTGTCAGGGGCGGTGGGCGCAGCCAACAACTCAGTTTAGAATTCAGCTGACACTTCGGGGGCTGTATTGACCTCCTTCGAGTTGGAATTTGGACGCAGAGTAAAGACACGAATTGTAGCCCTTTGAATTAGCTTTCCAATGATGCCAAACTCAACTTTATCAGATTACTATAGCTCCCAAACGAACCCTTACAAGACATAGGTGTCGAACCAGCAACTCCAATACATGGCCCGAATTCAAGCGTTCTCCCCCAGATTTTCATTCCTTTCACACTTGTTCACTTTAAGACATGTAAAACAACATAGAACTAGTGCAAAAACCCAATTCTCCTAGACATTCTAATAACTTAATGAAACTAACTAAAACTACCTAAAAACAAAGCAAACGAAATGGAAACATGCATCCTAAACACTACCTATATGCCAGCTATCACTAGCAACCCTTGGCACTACTAGAAAACGCGCATATAGCCAAGAAATTCCGGTGTGGTGAAGTTTGTGGGTCGCTGCCACAACATCCCCCACAAATCTCAAATTTTTTGGTTGTTTACCCATGAAATTCATGGTTGGGGCTACATTTGGGGGAATATTATCGCGAAATATACACACGTAGAGCTAAGTTCAATTCTAAGTTTGGGGCCACATAGCCATGAAAATACGGGTTGTGGCTATAGTTACGACGATATTGACGCAAATATATTATGAAGCTAAATTTTGTTCTAAATTTGTGGGAAAATTGTCGCAAAATAATTACGCAGCTAAATTTAATTCTAAGTTTGTGGTCATCTAGCCATGAAAAAATGGGTTGCGGCTATAGTTGCGGCCATATTGTCGTGGTTGACTTATATAGCTAGATTTGGTTCTAAGTTTGTGGCCAGTATGATGCAAATGACTTTATTTTTATTATGGATATAGAGAAGTTCTTCATTTTCGTGTCTAACTTCATTTGTTTGGAAAAATCTACAAAAATAGTCACGAAATTAGCCACGAGTTCTTCATTTCGTGAGAAATCTACATAAACAACCACAAGACTAGCCACGAGTTCTTGAGATTAGCAACGAGTTCTTCATTTCATCTACAGAAAGAACCACAAGACTAGCCACGAATTCTTGAGATTAGCCACAAGTTCTTCATTTCAAATGAATATCTATTCTATATATATATATAGACACACACACACACACACAAGTGAAAAGGGAAGGTTGAAAAAAATGGGAGATTGATATCTCCAAGATTAGAACCCACAACCTCTCACACAAGGTTATTAGGATCGGGATTCTAGGTTGGATCGTTGGGGGTCTTTTGGATCAGATCGTAAGATCGGAACACAGAATCGTAAGATCATACATTATAACTAAAAGTATGCAAGAATGTTGTATATTTTATTATATATGAAGTAAGAAAATAATAAAGCTTATTAATTTGATTATTAAAAATGTTGTAGGATGAACTAGTCAATTAATTTAATGGAAATGATACGTTAATCGTAAAATCATTAATAATATATAGTTAAAATTGTCATTTTATAGGATCGTTAGAATCGTTTGTTGGATCGTTAGAATCATTTATAGGATCGTTAAAATCGTATGTAAAATAAGGATCGGATCAAGATTGTATTCTAAATCATTTAAGATCCTACTCCAATAAGATTCTACTTGGGATCGTGGATCGTTTCGCGTGTTATGGATCGTAGGATCGCTAGAATCGTAGAATCGGATCGGGATTCTGATAACATTGCTCTCACAACTTAAACCCCCAAAGACACCTGAACCAATTATGCTAGCCACTCTTTCAAACTTATAAGGGAAAGAGAAGTGTTTAATTTCTCCCGCGTGACAAAGTCATCTTCAACCCAGTTCGTTTCTGTTCGATTTTAATTAAAATTGTCCGGTTCACCTTGTTTTAGGGTTCATAAATGTGTAAATAAACCGGTGTCGTAAATCTGATAGTGATTTTTATGATTTTATGAAGCTATGATATATGACTTTTCTATAATATATTATTTTATAAATAATAATTTTATGTCGACTTAGATTATTTCGAACCGGGTTGAAAATGGATTGGAATGTAATATCTCTTATTTTATAGAGGGTAAAAATGTAATTTTACATTTTTCTTTTAAGATAATAAAATATTTTCGTATTTTATTTTCGTGAGATTATTACTTTATAACATTTTAAATGTTATAATTTGTTTATAAGTTTAAAACCATATTTAAAGGTTATAAAAATTATTCTTCATATTATAAATAATTATGAAACATAAGAATTATGCTTGTAACCATTAATAATATGTGTCTTATTTATTAATTAAAATTATAAAAGTGTTAGTCAAAAATTCCGTCTTCCATGCACTAATTGAATGCTCCTTCCTCTTCTGCTCCACACCCAATCTTCTGACCTAAAACCTGCAAAATAATGGACACAGGGGGAGGGGACCCCCTAATCCACCTCCGATGCCTAAGTCAAAAGAGCAAATTGTAATTTCGAGCGTCGAGGTATAACGAGAGAACAACGAATCCCTAAACTGTCGAGTTAAGCGAGTATTAGCCTGTCCAAGTTTTCAAAATATGTCGAAGTGCACATGTGGCTCTCCCTACACGCCTAGGGCGTTTATTTATAATGGAAGAAGGAGATCAGGAGGTCGACTTTCTATATCTCCTAGGGTTGCTTAGAGCCCAAGCTAGTAATATTCCCACCTTTTCTACGTTTAATTCCATTATTTTAGAAGGATAGAATCTTCCATTAAGTTGCACAACTACTATTTATTTAATAATATGGAAAATAATAAAAATAATAATAAATGCGCAGTAATTTAAGAAATACCTTTTTGTAGCGAAAATAACTATGGTAACTATGTTTGTTTTACCCGCTCACAAATGCCCTACCTACACCGCCTTATATATTTTACCATATTCGGCGACGTAGGTACAGAAGGTTTCTAATCGAAGTGGCCATATGGATTTAGCGATTGAGGTCCCCTAACGCATTCGTACATTCGTACATTCGTACATTCGTACATTCGTACATTCGTACATTCGTACATTCGTACATTCGTATATTCGTATATTCATATATTCGTATATTCACATATTCATATATTCGTATACTCGTACATCCATGAGCGAATAGCATGAGGCACATGCTATCTTTTCGAGTCGTGTCCTTTGCCAAGGACTAAGGTAGAATCATTAGAACAAACAAAAACAGACTAGGAAGAACAGAACGTTTCTAATGAAAAAGTGCTTGGCCAAGCCTTTTATTTTTAAGAAAACAAAATAATACAAAAAAAAAGATGCCCATTCTAGTGATTCTGGCCTTAGCTTAACATCCACGCAAGAAGCCTTCGACATGAAACTGATTGCTGGCGAATCCGCGATCGCGGCTCAAGAGGCCGCAGTCGCAGTCGATTGCTCTGCGGTCGCGGTCGACAATCCCGCGGCTGCGGTTTTCCTTTTTCAAGGAAAGAATTTCTTTAGGTGCACGACGTTCCAAGTCCGAGGTACATCCTTTCCATCGAGACTTTTCAACTTATACGCTCCCCATCCATACGCTGCAGTGACTCGATATGGGCTTTCCCAATTTGGGCCAAGCTTGCCTTCTACGGGATCCCGTGCGCTTCCTATGACCCGTCGAAGTACTAGGTCACCGACTCGAAAAGTACGGTATCTCACACGTCGAGCGATAACCCGTTCGGCTTCCCCTTGATAAGCTGTAAGACGTACAGCTGCAATAAATCTGCGTTCCTCGACAAAGTCGAGGTGGGCGGAGAGAGCTTGATTGTTTTTCTCAAGATCAAACAACTTCGTTCTTAACGTTGGTAATCCGATTTCTAACGATATTACCGCTTTCGTGCCATAAGCTAAGGCAAAAGGCGATTCCTCAGTTGATATACGCGGGGCGGTTCGATAAGCCCATAAGACAGCTGGCAACTCTTCAGCCCATCTTCCTTTGGCTCTCTCAAGGCGTTTTTTCAGCCCTTCAATAATAACTTTATATGTAGCCTCTGCTTGCCCATTCGCATGTGGGTAGCCGACTGAGGAATAAATATTCTTAATACCCATCCCTTTACAATACTCTTTGAACTTCTCGCCATTGAATTGAGTTCCATTGTTAGAAATAAGAGCAAAAGGGATGCCGAAACGCGTGATAATGTATTCCCAGACGAATTTCTGGGTGTCGGAATCACGGATATTTTCTAATGGTTTTTCTTCCACCCATTTAGTGAAGTAGTCCGTCGCGGTAATGAGATAACGCACGTTCCCAGGCGCTCTGGGAAAAGGGCCGACGATATCAAGACCCCATTGTGCAAATGACCATGGACTAGTCAAAGAGTGGAGGTCTTCTGCCGGCATGTGCGAGATTTTGGCAAACCTTTGACACTTGTCACACTTCTTTACATATAGCCCGACGTCTCTCTACATGTTAGGCCACCAATATCCTTGAGAACGAGCTCGAAATGCCAAACTGCGTCCTCCGGTGTGCATTCCGCATATGCCCTCATGAATCTCATATAATAAAGGCTCAACCTTGCTTGGGGGTATGCATCTCAAGTTTGGCCCAGAAAAAGATCGACGATATAAAATCTTTTCTGGTGATAGCCAAAATCTATGAGCTCTTAAGCGAACCTTTCTTGCCTCAGCGGCGTCTGAGGGCAAGATGTTCTCATCCAAGTAACGAATCAAGGGCGTTTGCTGATAGCAGCCAAAATTAACCCACAAGCGAACGGGGTCAATCTTAGTACCTCAAGTGTCGATCCCACAAGAACCAATGTAATACCAATTGTAACTCCACTAGTAAATTAGGCCAAAAATATAAGAAAGAAGGGAAATCTATATCTAAGAAAACAACCAATGCACACAAAGAGGATAAAAACTATGGGATAGATGTGTCTAAGGTTAAGGATCACCACAACAATGTTTCAATAAATAAAATTATACTCTGCCTGAATCTATTTCTAGTTATTTGAAGGTAGTTATCTAAGGTAATCACTAAGTCCTTTTGAACGATAGCAACGTGCCTAAACCCAACCAACATCCGCTTTCGCGACTTGCCAATTGAAATCTAGACCAGTAAGCACTTAGAATTTAAGATTAAATTGAATCAACATCCGCTTTCGCGACTTGCTAACTCAACCCAAACTTAAGGTTTATATGACAACTATTAATCCACAAGATAAATCAAAACACTTTCGCCATAAAGAAATCTCAGGTTCAAATCCTAGGGTTCCGATAGGAAAAAGTACCTTTGAGTCTCAATTCCATGTCTAACTACTTATTAAAGTTTTCACCTTTCAGTCTCAAACTTTAACAAGTTCTGTTGATAGGGATTTTACTTAACAACAAATAAATTTGTAGTCAAGACCCCGCTTTATATAGGGAGGTTAGGATCGTCCACAGGATGTGAGGTTGTGTCTAATTACTAAGCTAAAAAAACAAAAACAAAAAAACAAAACAAAGCAAAGAACAAAGCAAAACAACTAAATAAATGCACTGGAAGGGGTCGATATCGACCTTGTCAGGGTCGTTACCTAGGTATGAATTCAGCAGAAAAACTAAGTAAACAACAAGAAGAAAGGGGAAAATTTCAGGTCGGTATCGACCTGGGCAGGGTCGATATCGAGGCAACCGGGATTTAAAATTGACTTCAAAATAGGGAAAAACTTCTAGGATAAGGGTTACCACAACATAATCATGCAATTTCAAACAATATGAATCATAAATATCATGCCTTTAACATAAAGTTATCAACTTTCATTGATTTAATCAAGCAAATCAATCAATTTTCACAAATCAGTTCACTTAATCTACTTGCTTTGATCTAAAGTTCTACACTTCCTTCTCAAACTTTATCTCGTATTCAAATTCACAACTTTCTCTTTCAATCAAGTTAGACATCACATCATCATTCATGCATAATAATGTTGGGTTTCTAACCCCAACCCTAGAAAAGGAGACTACTCACTCATGATTGAAGAAAAACAAGCAAAGCAATTGAAAGAGAACATAATTGAATTAAAACTAAAAGCTTACTTGAATTAAAACTTCAAACTTGTGTTAAAACACACCTAGAACACAAGAAATTCTCCCACAATCTTCTTCCTTGTGCTCCAAAGAACACTTGTCTTCCAAAAACCCAAAATAACATGTAAACAAACCCTAAGAGGCGTCCCAAATAAAACTAACGTGAGAAAGCCCCGCTCTATTGTGTCTGAACAAGAGTATTTATACTAGAACATCCCTCTTACAAAGTTTCCATAAAAAAAATCCTACTAAAGATAAAAGATTATGGAATAAAAGCAATTAATGGGCCTTTTATCTTGGGAGGCTGGGTTGAGTGCCTCGATACCAACCCCTAGAGGGTCGATATCGAGGTGGGTCTTGACTTGATTTCTCATGTTTCTTCCTTCTTCCTTTGGATTTTGCGGGGGTTTCTTCCATAACTTTCTTCCTTCCTTCTTCCTAGCTTGATCCTCTCTTCTAATGCCCTTTGAATGCATCCAAATCCGCCTCAAAACCTACATAAAAACACACAAATAACATAGTTTCCATACTTTTCACAAAATATGCAAACTATACTAGAAAGACACAAAATACTCAAAAAACATATCTAAACTCTAAAAGACTTAGAAAAATATACTAAAACTATGGTAAAAACATGGACATCAAAATACCCATACTTAAGCTTGCTTGTCCTCAAGCAATCACCAAACATAAACCAAAACCATCAACACACCCATCAAGTAATAGCCTTCATCAAAAAGCAACTTCCGCACAAGTGAATTTTAGACAACTGACTTTAACGTCATCACACATATATGAGCAACTAATGAACACAAGCAATCACAATCCAACCTCACAAGGGATATGTGTTTCACTCAATTTTCATGTGTTTAGGCTTATAAGTACAACTCTCAACTCAATCAAAGATGCAAAAACTCATAGAAATTGTAACTTATATCAACAATATCTCTACCAAAGATTGTCAAAATAAGTAAAATCATCAAGAGAACTTAGGATCAATGGAAAACTTCATAGAAGTTTCCATTCGGCCGGGTTGTAATGCGGCTTGGTAATAACAATATGGCATGGAAATATTTTGGTTTGTGGTGCTAAAATCCGGGAATATAAACTCCTAAACTCTCAACACAACTCACCCAACTTTTTCAAGAATATCTTACCAAACTCACTTGAACATTAAAGCTCAACTCACTTCAGCAACCCAAATTTATCCTAGAAAGTCTGATATACATATACAAAAGAATCCTTGGTTTTTTCTTTTCTTTGCTTGCACTTATTCACAACTTTTTCTTCTCCTCCTTTTTTGAATTTTCAATGAATTTCTGATTTTTTTTTGAAGGAGGGGGTCGATACCGACCCCACTGGGGTCGGTAACGAGGCTGCAGTTTCATTCTTTTCTTACTTGTGCATTCTTCCTTTAAACCAAGAATTCTCCTTTTGCAACTTTGCTTTGAACAATGAGACTTCCATTCTACCCATCCCTAACCCTTTTATTTGATCCAAAACTCAAACTCACAAAACAAATCCAACCAACTAAGTTCTAATCCCCGGATAGGGTCAAGCTTATATCGGCTAGGAAAATAATTTTGTGGAGCTTATAGAAATAAGCTTTAAGGCACAAAGAAATTGGTTTCAAAAAGGGGGATAATGTACGGGTGGATAAGGATTAATCAAGCTTCATGAAAAATAAGCTCTCCATCATATGATTTCACAAGTAATGAACTAAAATCTTATAGAGGCTTCAAGAAATAGATAACCATCACAATTGCAAAAGATAATATACACATAAGAGAGTAAATCACACAAAAAAGAGAAGAGGGATTTTTTATGTTCTCCCTATATTGCCAAAAATAACTCACAAGGTAGATGATTTTATTAGATTGCAATTAAACTCATGCTAAAAGTCATACATGCTCAGTTTCATCACAAGCTAAATTTTCACACAAAAACAATTTCATGATAGACTCGGGCTAAACCATCAAGATATGCTAAATGGATTTACATGATAATGCAAGCAATTACCATCCTAGAACCATAATACAAGGGTACTTATCAATCCTGAAAATCTTTTTGTAGTTTTCCAAATTTTTCAAATTTTTTTTTTTCATTTTTCTTTTAAGGAAAGCAAAGAAAGAAACTAAACAACTTAGACATCAAAGCAAGACAAAACAAACAAACACATGCAGAACACAAAGACACACACAAGAGTTTTCTTTTCCCTCCCTACCCCATACTTAAACCTAATAGTGTCCCCACTGTTAGAACAAAGAAAGGTAAAAATAAAAAAGTAGGGAAAAGAAAACGAACTCACAAGATCAATTTTGAAGCGGCCTTGAAAACATCCTTGAACACTTGAAAGAAAGAATCAATAAGGTAGAAACTGTAGTCGGCTGAACTTTTTTCCGGATTTACTACAAGGGTCGGTCGTTACCGACCCTGTGAGGTCGTTAACGAGCCATTGAGCCGCTTTGATTTTATCCAATCTCACCTGTATAACTTAGCAAAACAATTCTATTCCGAAAATCTTTAATCTAGTCCTAAAAACAAATCAAAAGAAAGCTACCAAAAAGATTTAAGAAAGCAAAAATAAAAAGCGGGTTGCCTCCTGTAAGCGCTATTTTTAACGTCGTTAGCCCGACGAACATACCTTGGCTCTAAGGTGGCTTCTCTCCGGCTTTGTAGGGATCTTGAGAAATCCCATACTTAGTCGGAAAAGCATCAAAGCTTCTCTCCAAGATATATGGTCCTCTATCATCGATAAGAACACTTGGAAGTCCTACATAAGGGTTAGAAAAATCTGAAAACCAAGGAGGTTTTGACTCCTTCACAGTATGAATAGTAGAATGGGATATAGAACAAGGATATAAGATAGGATCATGACCGGAATTAATTTGATTAGAGTAAGAAGACTCACCGGGATTGATCAAATAGGGGGTCGTTACCGAGGTAGATGGGGTCGTTAACGACCCTGCTGGTTGTGTCAAAGCTTCGGTAATGGACTGGATTTTGACCCCAGCATTGTAATATCCCTCATTTTTATAAGGGTAAAAATGTAATTTAATTTTATATTTTCCTTTAAAATAATAAAAGATATGTATATTTTATTTTATAAGGTTACTATTTTATAACATTTTAAAATGTTATAAAATTTGTTATAAGCTTAAGATCATATTAAAAAGGTTATTAATATGAATCTTATGTATTAGTAAAATTAATTATAAATAATAAAGTTATGTAGAAATATCATAGGATATTTCTAAAATGTATAATAAATACTTGGTAAGATTAATCAAATAAATTATTTTTGTGAAGTTATAAATTTCTGAAAAAAAAATATATATTATATTCTTATAGCTTATTTTAACTACTACTGGGTAGTATTTTCTTTTATTAAAAGGATAAAATAAGATAAAGGAGAAAAAAAAAAGGCATTTGTTTTTCCCATCAGGATTCGACACGAACGGTGACGCTTCAGTTATTCGATTCAATTCAATCTTATCCTTAATTAATCACAAGGAAGGACAATCGATTGGTTTCTCATGGGTTAATTCGGGGTTAATGGGAATGGAGGAGAAATCAATTGGATGTTTTTGTAACCGGTGCCCTAGCTTGGCTATAAAAAGGGGCGTGTTCTAAGATTAATTCGACATCGAGTTCGGTTCTCATTCTCAAAATTCAGACAGAAAAGAGAAGATTAGGAGTGTGTTTGAGTCGGGCTGGTTTGGATTGCTCGGTTTTGTCGGAAGGCCGTTCGTATTCGTCGCCATCTCTGGTTTCGGTCGCCGTCGAGTCTGCTCGGTCCCTTCCTTCCTCTCCTGGTGTCGCCGTTGTTGGGCGCTGCGGTGCTGGTGTGTGCCGTTGTGCTGTTGCTGTTGTTTTGTTCTTAATGTAGAGTATACCTGCATCTTCAAAATTAGGATTAGGTTATTTAAAAAAAAATGTTGCAGGTTCGTTTGTATTAAAAAAAAAAGCCGGTTTTTTTTTTTTTTAAATATCAGATCCGTTCTTAATTTAAGAAAAATAAAACGAATTTTGTTTTTATAAAAAAAACGATTTCTGGTTTATAAAATAATAATGATAATAATCCGCGGGTATTTGTCATAAAAATAGATATGGGTTATATTTAGAGGATTTTAGTTAATAATGGGTCGTTTGAATATTTAACTAAATTTGTAAGTTAAAATGGGTATTTTGTGGAGAATTGTTGATATGGTTTTTAAACGGTTTTTTTTTTGAATAATGATTTAAGTCCTAACTTTGATATAAGGTTGAAATATATATTTTATAAGGAAAACCAGCAGTAAGGAAAAAAATGTATATACTTTTTAAATACAATAAAATAAAGATCCTTATGCTATATATACACTAAGTTTTTAATGTATCATCATGAAAATAATTAATAACCTTTTTATAAATTAGTAGTTATATTAATAGAAGAGATAGTATTAATATAATATGCAAGTTTATACTTCCTTATAAACTTGAATGTGTATAATTCTTTAAGAGTCAACCTTTTCGGATTAACAAAATAAATTGACGACAATTTAATTTGTGGTTGATTGAAACAGGAACACGTTCAAATTGTATTTTCGGTAGTTTCTGTTCGTAGTCATCCACCGTCGAAAAATTTAGGCAAGTGAACTCGGTTCCTTTCTCCGCATTCGTTTTAAAAGCATGATTTCTATCATGACGTTTTTAATATATGTTGGGAACTCTTATATGAAATAAAATGAATCTAGGATTTATATTGTTCTAGATTTAATGACAGGTTATTTCTAGTCGTACTTAGGTTACGCTAGATGAACTTTAGGGCCGTTGCCTTGCGATATGTGTGCCTAGATGAATAGGCTTGTATGTGCGTACTTTATTTTATACGCGTCGATTCATTCGACATCAATCTAGTTGCTCTACCTTTAAGACCATGGTCAATACCCGCTCGCTCGATGAGGGGTGATGGCACGTAGCTCGTGCTAGTCTGGGCTTGCAACCCAACCTTTGAGTATTTCCGTGGGGCCGTAACCCACATTCTATCTTTTGCGTATTTCGTGGGGCCGTAATCCCACATTCTGTCTTACTTAAAAAATATGCTTAATCTCAAGTGGAACGATATTGTGACCCTTAAAATTAGTAGAGATAAAATAGGCGCCCGTTGGCGACAATTAATATGGATAGGATGGTCGGTACAAAATGGGAAACCGTCCTCGCTCTCGGATTCCGTTGTCATCTGGTTCTGATCTAAATTCGCACAACACGTATGCGGTGAGGTTGCTTGAGGTGAGCGGGGTCAACGAGGGTTTAATGAACCGACTATAACGATATATGTGTAACAACGTTCCCAACATATCTGCATTAAAGTCCGAGGCGTCACCTTTGTGATGGTCTCTTATTTCTTCTTTCGAAAATTCATAATGTTTTCTTGGAAGGATGTAGCTATTGGGTTTCGACCGGCTTTAATTCAGATTCCGATACCAATAACTACACTCTCTTTCTAAATAGGAACCACTTTAGAAAACCCACTTGCTTAGTCTGTCACAAGACTAACCCGACCGTTTTTTTTCCTTGCATGGTCGGCTGGTGTTAACCGTATTCCTCGTCGCGGCACATCAGGCAATCTTTCCATTCAGGTTGTGAGAAGTATGCTGAAGATGGGACGAGCTGCAGTTGGATTTCTGTCAAAAGTTACAAGGTCAACTATATTTTTGAGTTTAAGTTAAATGTGTCTAGGGTTTTCTTTCCTAGATAATATATAGGCGCAAGAGTTTAAGTTAAATTCTATCACATTTTTATCCAATATTATGTTTTGTTTTCTTTTATTTATTATGATTAATTGTATTAATTGTTCGTTTTCAAGCCTTGGGTGGCTTCGGACTTCAAATCCGAGGTCACTGGCGTGTGACATTCCAGGTGTGAAATTGGGGTGTTACAAGCATTGTGATCCTTCAGACAAAGGTCGGTACTGACCCACCATGGGGGGTCGGTAGGCTTCTTAGTGGGTGTGACCTCCTTGAACTGTCTTGTTTCTGTACTCAGATTAGGGTCGGTACCGACCCATGGTGGGTCGGTAGGCTCCTCGTTAATGCTTTTAGCGACCTCATCCGCAACAGTATTGAAGCGAAACTCAACCTTCTCTTCCCCAATGTCAAATGTAAGGAGTCCCTTTCTAACATCAACTCTTGCCCGTGCGGTGGCTAGGAATGGCCTTCCAAGAATGATTGGCACCGCAGGGTCTTCTGGCATCTCCATCACTATGAAGTCGTTTAGGACAAAGTATTTGCCAACTTGAACAGGGACATCCTCAACGACTCCGGTTGCTTTGACACATGATCCATTTGCCATATAAAGATTCATATTGACAGACTCTAGTGGTCCCATGTTAGCCTTGGTCCAGATAGATAATGGTAATATACTGACACTGATACCTAGATCACATAGAGCTTTAAACCAGTAAGCTCCAATACCAATAGTAATAGCAAACTTACCCGGGTCGCCTAATTTTTCTGGGAGCTCCAAAGATCGAACCTCGTTAGTCAGCTCGGACATAGACCTCTTCCTGCTAAGAATATCTTTCAAGAATTTTGTGTAAGCTGGCATTTCGCTTAGGGCCTCAGCGAATGGGATGGACATATTTAAGCCCTGAAGGATTTTAATAAAATGCCTAAACTTCCCTTCCGTTGAATCCTTAGATTTTGTAGAAGGAAAGGGAAGAGTCTTCACCGGTCTCGGAACCAACACGGGCTCAAGAGATGTTTCAGAAGGGTCGGTATTGACCCTTGTGGGGTCGGTACCGAGCCTAGGACTAAGAGAGTGGCTTGGAGGTGAAGACTTACCTGAGTTAGGATCGTTAACGACCCAGGGAGCCTCGGTACCGAGTGTTTTAGGCTCGGTATCGATCTTGCTGGGGGCATCGTCCTCGGTACCGGACTCTTTCTCCTTGGCCTCAACACGGTCTGATAGTGTTTTTCCGCTTCGGAGGTGGACTGCTGCAATTTGGCCTCTCGGGTTCTCTTCGGGGCGGCCCGGTAATTTCCCTTGAAGACTTGAAATTTGTGCAGCAAGGTTACCTAATTGTGAATTTACACTTTTTCTCCATGATTCGAACTCTCCCATCCGATTGATGAAGTTGGTTTGGACTCCATCAATCTTTCTATGGACTCCATCAATCTTGCTATAGATTCTCTCTTGTAGCCCTTGTACCCATGAAGGTACCTCTTGATAGCTTGGAGGTCTATAAGGTACAAGCTTTCTCTCTTGTGGTGGAGGCGGATTGTCGTGACCTTGATTGTAACTTCCCAAAGTAGGATAGTTGGTGTTCCTATCATAGTTGTTAGGCGGGTTTTTGTATTGACCTCTCATATAATTCATTTCAGCATATGTCTCAACAGCTCTAACCTGCTCAATGTTAGTGCAGGTAGAAGTACTATGGGCTTGAGAGCCACATTCTTGACAAGGTTGAGAGGTTTTCAGAAACATGGTTGTTTCTTCAGACGGTTGATCTCATCTCGCAAGAATTGATTTTGAACATCTGGATCAACTTCGGTGTTTGAGTTGTAGAGCCTCCTTTGAGGTTGGGGGTGTGCGGAGTCCCATACATGGCATCATAATTGGTGAGTTTGTCTAGCAACGCCCATGCTTCATCGTGATCCATCTCAATTAAACCGCAATCGGTGTGCAAGTTGATGCGGTCTTTAGTTCCAGCATTAATCCCTTGGAAGAAAATCTCTTGGAGCACATAAGGCGGTTGCCCATGAGTAGGGCATTGTCTAAGCATCTCCTTGAATCTCTCCCATGTCTCCACAAGGGTCTCATTAGGCAGCTGGTGGTAAGAGGTGATACGTTTCCTTAACTCTGTAGTTTTGGCACGAGGAAAGAACTTTGTCATGAACAAGTCATGCAAAGCCTTCCATGTCCTGATCGATCTAGGAGGTAGGCTCTCTAACCAGCTCAGGGCCTTTCTTCTAAGAGACCACTTAAAAGCCTTCAACAGAACATATTCCAAGGAGACACCCTCAACAGAAATACTGTCACATAAATCAATACAAATTTTAATATGCTCTATTGGGCACTCAGTGAGTTTCCCTTCAAACTGAGCTCTTTTTATCAAGGATATAATATGAGATTTGATCTCAAAGGACTTCTCTATCTGTGGGAGAACGATTGCTGACTTTGGCACCCTTAGTTCTGGGTGCATGTACTGCTTAGCGTTCTTAGGGAAGGCGTTCAACTACTCTCGTAAAAGTGCAGAATTCTCTTGTTCACGTGCGGCCAGAGCATTTGCAGTATCCCTTTATTTCTGCATTGCCTCCATTTGTAGGCGGAGGTTAGCCATTTGTTGAGCAATATCTTCAGGGGCAGCAATTGAATAAAACCTGAAAAAACAAACAAAAGAAAACAAATCAGAAACAAAAACAGGGTCGGGCTATTCCCAAACACAAAAAGCAACTAAACATAGTGCTATCGCTTCCCCGGCAAGGCCCATGCTTCATCGGGATCCATCTCAATGAAACCGCAATCGGTGTGCAAGTTGATGCGGTCTTTAGTTGCAACTTTAATCCCTTGGAAGAAAATCTCTTGGAGCACATAAGGCGGTTGCCCATGAGTAGGGCATTGTCTAAGCATCTCCTTGAATCTCTCCCATGTCTCCATAAGGGTCTCATTAGGCAGATAGTGGTAAGAGGTGATATGTTTCCTTAACTCTGTAGTTTTGGCACGAGGAAAGAACTTTGTCATGAACAAGTCATGTAAAGCCTTCCATGTCCTGATCTATCTAGGAGGTAGGCTCTCTAACCACCTCAGGGCCTTTCTTGTAAGAGACCACATAAAAGCCTTCAACAGAACATATTCCAAGGAGACACCGACAGCAGAAATAGTGTCACATAAATCAATAAAAAATTTAATATGCTCTATTGGGCACTCAGTGAGTTTTCCTTCAAACTGAGCCCTTTTTATCAAGGATATAATATGATATTTGATCTCAAAGGACTTCTCTATCTGTGGGAGAACGATTGCTGACTCTGGCACCCTCAGTTCTGGGTGCATGTACTGCTTAGCGTTCTTAGGGAAGGCGTTCAACTGCTCTCGTAAAAGTGCAGAATTCTCTTGTTCACGTGCGGCCAGAGCATTTGCAGTATCCCTTTGTTTCTGCATTGCCTCCATTTGTAGGGGGAGGTTAGCCATTTGTTGAGCAATATCTTCAGGGGAAGACATTGAATAAAACTTGAAAAGACAAACAAAAGAAAGCAAATCAAAAACAAAAACAGGGTCGGGCTATTCCCAAACCCAAAAAGCAACTAATCACAGCGTTATCGCTTCCCCGGCAACGGCGCCAATTTGTTGATAGCGATTTACTTAAGAACAAATAAATTTTAGTCAAGACCCCGCTGTGTATAGGGAGGTCAGGATCGTCAACGGGAAGCGAGGTTGTGTCTAATTACTAAGCTATAAAAACACAAAAAAAAAGAAAACAAAACAAAGCAAAATACAAAGCAAAACAACTAAATAAATGCACTGGAAAGGGTCGTTATCGACCTTGTCAGGGTCGTTACCGAGGTATGAATTCAGTTGAAAAACTAAGTAAACAGCAAGAAGAAAGGGGAAAATTACAGGTCGGTATCGACCTGGGCAGGGTCGATATCGAGGCAACCGGGATTTAAAATTGACTCCAAATAGGGAAAAACTTCTAGGATAAGGGTTACCACAACATAATCATGCAATTTCAAACAATATGAATCATAAATATCATGCCTTTAACATAAAGTTATCAACTTTCGTTGATTTAATCAAGCAAATCAATCAATTTTCACAAATCAATTCACTTAATCTACTTGCTTTGATCTAAAGTTCTCAACTTTCTTCTCAAACTTTATCTCGTATTCAAATGCACAACTTTCTCTTTCAATCAAGTTAGGAACATGAAATACTTCAACTTTCGTCAAAGCTTTTGCACAAAAAAGTAGAAGAATAGATAAAAGGCATTCAATTCATTCATCACATCATCATTCATGCATAATCATGTTGGGTTTCTAACCCTAACCTTGAAAAGGAGACTACTCACTCATGATTGAAGAAAAATAAGGAAAGCAATTGAAAGAGAACATAATTGAATTAAAACTAAAAGCTTACTTGAATTAAAACTTCAAACTTGTCTTAGAACACACCTAGAACACAAGAAATTCTCCCACAATCTTCTTCCTTGTGCTCCAAGCAACACTTGTCTTCCAAAAACCCAAAATAACGTGTAAACAAACCCTAAGAGGCGTCCCAACTAAAACTAACGTGAGAGAGCCCCGCTCTATTGTGTCTAAACAAAACCTACTAAAGATAAAAGATTGTGGAATAAAAGGAATTAATGGGCCTTTTATCTTGTGCGGATGGGCTGAGTGCCTCGATACCGACCCCTAGAGGGTCGATATCGAGGTGGGTCTTGACTTGAGTTCTCATGTTTCTTCCTTCTTCCTTTGGATTTTGCCGCGGTTTCTTCCATAACTTTCTTCCTTCCTTCTTCCTAGCTTGTGATGGCCGAATCGATGGAGGGGATGATGGTGCAAAGAGATCGCCACGAGAATCCAAGGAATTCCGACGACAAACACCACGCAACTGACCCGTCTTCAACTGGATGGATCTTCCTTTTCCGAACTCGGAATTGAGGGATTCCAATTCGAGAAGTTAGATCTCTAAGTCTAGTTTAATCCTTCAAAATTTCAGACCTAGATGATGAGTGGATTGAAAGATATGTCGATTTTACTGAGGAGGTGCAGAAACCACCGAGATGGATGATGGATTGAAATGGGGAGAACAAGGGGATATGGATGCTTGACAAATTGGATATGACTCACCAAGCTCTCAAACAAACTAAGATGCTCAAATTGTCGGATATTACTCACCAACAACTTGAACAACGAGAATTGAACGAACGAAATACAAGAACAAGAACTTGAATTGAAATTGCAAGGGAAAGTAAGCAACAAGAGAGTATTTTCGTCCAATCTCTCGAAATGAGGAGGAGGAGGCCGACCTTAAACCTAACACAAAGCCTTACAAAATCAACCCCCTCACTTAAGGAAATTACATAAATTAACCCGAAATCCCCAAAACTTATAAAGTGTCCTTAACCGTAGAAATGTCACTTAGAACCGTGAAGCACAATAAAACTCCAACCTTCACAGTCATTAGCCATCGGAAACTTATGAGCCATGAGCTCCTCCTTGATTTTGTCTAGTATAGACTTAGCTAGGGCTCGTGTGATACGCCCAAGATAGGGTATGGCTCCTTGACTCGGCTTCTTAGCGCCTCGAACATCGTCTTTGGTTGCTTGTCCAAGTATTGGCTCCCCTTTATCGTGCACATTGGGCTTGTCTTTAGGGATGGAATCTTCACTCAACTCATGGGGCCATGACTCGGTAGATGGAATCACATCAGCTTGATCCTCTCTTCTAATGCCCTTTGAATGCATCCAAATCTGCCTAAAAACCTACATAAAAACACACAAATAGCGTAGTTTCCATACTTTTCACAAAATATGCAAACTATACTAGAAAGACACAAAACACTCACAAAAACATATCTAAATCTAAACTAGACTAAAAGACTTAGAAAAACATACTAAAATTATGCTAAAAACATGGACATCAATTTCCCATTCACAAAAGTTACTAAGGCATAAAGCATCTATGATTGAATCAAATGTATTTCAATTCAGGCAAAGAACTTAAATTTAATTAAATACGCATTGAATGGATCACCAAAACCCTAGACCTAGGAATTTAGTCAAACATGATTGAAAACATTAATCATAATATATAATCTAGCCAAGAATTATTCAATACAATCAAAGAGTAAGAAAACTTAGTCTCAAATGTGTAGATAATCCAAAGCAAGAGCTAGATCTTGAAACACCAAATCTCCAAACAAGTGGCCGAACTCCACGTGAAAACCGAAGTCTGTAGCGGCTCAAAAACAAACGAAAGCTAAAACAAAGAAAACCTAAGCTATCTAATCTAATATAATAATCTAACTCCCCTCTCCTTCTGTACGTAACCTTGTATATAGAGCAATACAAATTACTCCCTAATCCATATTGGGTTGGCCCACATACAATAAAAATAAACCCATCCACAAATTCAAACCCAACAACCCATATAATAATAATCAGAAGTTTTCTCATCAAATTGATCCACATGAAAATCGTCCAGATTTGCACACGAGAAATAACACGACCCTGATCCACCTAGGTTTAATTAATGATGAGCTCCTCTTTTAAAATATCTCCAAATTTGCTCTAAATTACCTGAAAAATATTAAAGCACGAGTGTAGATTCCGAATGTAAAATAAAATAAAATAAAACAAAATGTAAAATATGCATGAATATGACCTAAATTAATATGCAACTAGACTCCTAAAATATGACTAAATTAAGCGTTATCAAATTCCCCCAAGCTTAAACGTTGTTTGTCCTCAAGCAAGAACTAGGATCAAATTCCTCAATAAAAACAAAGGTGTCTCAACCCGTCATAAAATCAAGCAATCAAAGAAGGTTTAGATATTATCAATGCATCATCATAGCAAACAAATAACCATCAAAGAAACTAACAAGTTATCCACTCTAGACCTCACCGGGTAAATATAAGAATCACTCTCGCTCATGTATTTAGGGTAAGTGTTTCGCTCAGTCTCAAATTTAAAAGTTAAACTATCATAGGCTTGCATCAATGTTCTAAATCTCCACCACGAGAAACCAAGTACATGACATAAATCAGGAGGTCTTTTATTGGGTTGTGATGGGGTCAAGGTAAAGAGAAATAGGTGGAGAAATATTTTGGCCATGTGGTGCTAATCCGGGAATATAGAATTAACTAGATCAACTTAACTCAACACCAAGCTTAAGAATTTCTTTCCAAACCACATTTCTTCTTTTGTTTTTCTTCACCTCAACACCCACTTTTTCTTCCTTCAATTATTCATTCAAACACTATATTTTTTTCAACCATTTTTTCTTTCTTTCTTGCTAACACTTGCTCAACTTCTTTGTCTTTGTCTTTTCTTCTCATTTTTTTTCAAAAGCTATAACAATGCCAACAAACTAAACATGTAGCTCCCCCAAGCTTGGCTCACAACCACAAAATTAATCAAATAATAATCCTAATTCCCGGATGAGTAAAAAGGCTAGATATTAGGCTCGGATTTTCTTTTGTGGAGCTTCCAATGAAAAAGGCTATAAAAGGCTCACAGGGGCTACAAACAAAGGAATAGTATGCAGGGTAGTCAGGGAATAACAAGCTAATGAAAACAATGCCTCAATCATTTTTATGTCATGCACAAGAGTTATAAATGTGGCCTCGAAAAAGAGTCTAAATGCAAGTTCTAGAGATAGCAAATAAATTGAGAATCACACACAAAAGAAAGAGGACTAATAAAGAATTATAGTCCAAGAAAGGCTAAGAAAACCTCACATGGCTTTTTTTTTGTCTAAAGCTTCAAAACTAATTAGCTCAATGAATAATTAAATGCCACTTCAACTCAAACATTTTCAAGATATCAATTTTTTCATCTTCAAGCAAGATCAATTTGGGCATCAACAACCAATGAAATTTCATTGAATCTTTTTTTTTGAAAAATATTACAAACAAAGCCAAGTTATGGGGTTCATATCAAAACACCTAATATGCAAAAATGCAATGCATGAATGTCATGAAAAGAAAATAATAAAAAAATGCAAACAGAACCCCACACGAGATTTATTCCTCCCCCATGCTTAAATTCTACATTGTCCCCAATGTAGAAAAAGAGAAAGAGAAAAAGAAACTCACCAAATAATAATCAGGCATTTAGACATTTTCAATGAATCCGAGAGGCAGAGATTGGAAGTCATTTATAGGCTCGAAAATCTCAGCATAGCATCCTTATATGTATATAAGTGATACGCTCTATATTATTATGGTTATCTCTTGTATTTTAGGCATGATTTGAGTGTGTTTAGGTTAGTTTTGAGCATAATTGTCATATGAAGACCGAAGACACGATTTGGAGAATTGCAAGAGTTTTGAAGACAAGTGTTGAATTGGAGTTGTTGTTTCGACATCACTTTCTTGTAACGTTTATTTCGGGAGTTACGGTGGTCGGATGAAGATGAATTTGGTATCATTGGAAAGCTGACTCGAAGAGCTACAATTCATATTTTTACTCCGGGTCAAAATTCCCACTCTAAGGTGGTCAAAAAATCTTCCAAAAACAACGCTGGAATTCTGTCACGATCAGGTCCGCGATCGCGGAGAGTGTTCACCGCGCCCGCGGAAGTCCACGTCAGCAAAAATCCGAGTGCCAACTTTCCTTTCGTTTATTCTATCTTATATCTATTATTATATCTTTTAGGTTTCGATTGTTATTTCAACTATTTAAGCTTAGTTTCGTTTTCAGTTTGATAGTTCCAAACACATTCTAGCATACTTTCAGAGATTATTTTAGTTTTTAGTTTTATTATGGAGAACTAATTTCCCTTTGGAGTTTGTTTGATCAAGGAAGCCTTTTTATGTAATTCGTGAGATTCTGGTAACTTTTATATCCCTTGGTTAATATCAAAACTCTTGTGCTTAATTTTATGATTATCAATTGATTTCTCTTGGTGCGCAACTTGTTGAATTTGATTGATAATTTGATATTCTACTGTTTGGATTAGTTTGATTGTTGTATGTGCAATCTTATTTATCCTTGAAACAACTTTTTTCTAGGACCGTGGAATAGAATTGAGAAAGAGTATTTGATTGTTATTTTATGCATGAGACTCATAGCTTGATTGCATGATTTAATATCCTTCTATCCTTAATATTTTGCATGATTTGAATTAAGCGTTCTTGTTCATATCATCCTTTCGCTTGGACCGTGGACAAGCGGAAATCTTTTATAAGGATTGGAATTAACTAGGGAATTAATAGAAAAGTGGATGAATTGATGATCGAATGATTAAAAAGGTGGAATTGGTTGAATAAACTCTGCTTTCCTTCAATTGATTTAATCACAACAATATTTGCTTGTTTGTTTGTTTGCCTGAACTTCCAAAAGCCCCTGTCTTTGCTCTTTGCTGATTGATCAGAATCCCGATTCTCTTGGGTTCGACCCCTTGCTTGCTTACTATACTAGTTAGTAGTTTAGGGTTATTTATTTTTGATCTTGGCAACAACAACTTTTGCCGAGTCAAATTTTGACGCCGTTGCCGGGGAATCGATTTTTAATTTTCTGATAAATCGGCGTTTCTGACGATCCGCGCTCTCAGTTGAAAACCGCGCCCGCGACTGAACCGCGCCCTCGGATTATTTCCGCGCCCGCGGTTTCTGTTCGTCCAGAAATCCCGAATCTCTTGTGTAGACCTATCTTACGGTCTACACTTGTATATACTAATGTCTGCGTTTAGGTTTCTTCAGTTACAGGATGAACCCTTTCATGAGTACTTCACCAGGTGCCAGGAAATCTTGCATGATCTCTCTGTTTGGGGGTTAACCATAGGGCTTGATGATGCTTGCAATCACATCTTTAGTGGGATGACTCTTGAGTACCAACTAAGGATGTACCGCGAGAGCGATGCAAAATACGTCGTTTGGAAACCCATTGACCGATGGGATTTCTTTTGTTATATCCGAGCCAAAGAGATCGAGAGGTAGAAATTGGAGAACCAAATTGCTGAACAAAGAAAACTAGAGGAGGTGTTGGCCATAAAGACGGAAATTCTCGAAGATCAACCAACAGATCCCCCTGAAGAGCCAGTTCCATCCTTTCCAGAGGCACTCGTAGACCTTTCATTGGATGAAGAGATGGATGATCATAGTCATGTAATGACGGAGGAGGAGTATTTCCTTAAGTTAGACAACTCCTGGAGTGATTACGACGAGCCTGATGACTCGAAGAAGGAGCTAGATGATGATATGGAGACCTCCATTCCACCTGAGGAGATGTCTATGTCTCCTGCCATGGAGTCCTTTGTTATGATCGATCATGATCCCTGTATCCTTCCCTCTTCTTCCTTACTCTCTATTGATATCTGTTTGCCTCATATGTCTGCAAAAGGTCCTGAGCATGATAGTTTACCTAGTGATTTCTCAAATTTTAAGGGTGGTAGTGCTAACATGAAAATCATTACTCTTGATTTATTTTTTGAAAAACTACCTTATTCTTTCAACTGGTTATATCCTAAACCATCTAACAATGGTTTTTCTAGTGGGTTTGATAAACTGAAACGGTGTCTGAATGCTATATTATTTAGTTTCAAGTTATCATTGTGCTATATTTGCCTACATGAGAGTTGTTCGCAGGGTTTTGACAGATTGCTTAGGGCATTGTCGATGTTCGACGTTAAACAAAGGCGCTGCTCGGGAGGCAACTCGAGGTAAGTTTTTCTTTTCTTTTATTTTTATCTTTTTAGTTTAGTTTTAGTTTTTAGTTCGTTTTGGTTTTGTCGGGCTAACTTGCATGTATAATATTTCCATCTTGAAGAAAGCACCAGTCGAGGCGAGGATTTGAGCCCGCGGCTCAAACCGCGCCCGCGGCCCCGATCCGCGCTCGCGGTTCGGCCTTGACGAAATTAATTTCCGCTTTTTCAAAAAAAAAAAATTTTAAAAAAAAAATAAATATAAGGTTTTCGGGTGAAACCCCTGAAATAAAAGGCTTTCGGGTGAAACCCCCAAAATTCTACCTTCTATTTTCCATCTTTCTATCTTTTCCATGTTCTTCTATCTCCATTCTTTTTGGAGACTTTTATGGCTACCCATGGTCATCCTCAAGTATGGGGGAATTTCGTTTTCAAGGCTCATACTACATTAATGCTTAAGGCGAGATTCAGAGTTCGTTTGTGAGTTCGTGTTCAGTTTTGTTGATCGTGTTCTCTAACCATTTTTTCACGATCGGAGCACCACCCTTGCCCGCGGTTTTTCCTGAGGACGGATTATCTGGAGATTTCCGAGCTATTCATCCAAGCCTTTGAAGAGTTCTTCCATATCTTCTTTCGTATGTGAGTCTTCTGATTTTCCTCTTCTATGTTTAATTCCTTTTTCTTTACTTCATTGAGGACAATGAAGGATTTAAGTATGGGGGAGGAAGTACTCACTACGCCTATCATAGTTAGTTGCTTTTCAGTTTATTTTTCGTTATTTTTATGGGATTTTTGTTCCATGTTTTGTATAGAGAAATTTTTAAAAAAATAAAACAAAGAAAAAGCCATAAAAAAAGAAAAAAAAGCATAAAAATCCTTGGATGAGCTAAAAACCCGAAAGGGCGGCTCAGGTAATAAGCAGGTAACCCGGACCAGCATTAGGCTGGGGTAATATGAGGTTTATGAGAGATGTGAGTATTTGTGAGCACACCTAAAGAAAAATGAAAAGAGTGATTAGGTGAAAACCCGAAAGGGCGCCTAAGTAGAATAAGTGGTAAAATCAGAGTGTTTAGGATTCATATTCTACTTTGGGGTCTGGGGATTACATTTTAGATGTTGGGAAGATCCTAGGTTGCTCTACACTTTTTAGAGCTTGAGTGTTATATTTTGTATTGGTGAGGTGCGTGCTTGAGCTTTCATGTTGTTGCTCATTATTTCTCTATTTTGGGTTCGTGTTGGTGAGGTGAGTGATTTTCGTCTTCCCTTGTACTATGCTGTAAACCTTGATAAGATTTCTTGTTAGATTTATTTTGAGCTTACTCGAGGACGAGCAAGGTTTAAGTATGGGAATTTGATACGCTCTATATTATTATGGTTATCTCTTGTATTTTAGGCATGATTTGAGTGTGTTTAGGTTAGTTTTGAGCATAATTGTCATATGAAGACCGAAGACACGATTTGGAGAATTGCAAGAGTTTTGAAGACAAGTGTTGAATTGGAGTTGTTGTTTCGACACCACTTTCTTGTAACGTTTATTTCGGGAGCTACGGTAGTCGGATGAAGATGAATTTGGTATCATTGGAAAGCTGACTCGAAGAGCTACAATTCATATTTACTCCGCGTCGAAATTTCCACTCTAAGGTGGTCAAAAAATCTTCCGAAAACAACGCTGGAATTCTGTCATGATCAGGTCCGCGATCGTGGAGAGTGTTCACCGCGCCCGCGGAAGTCCACGTCAGCAAAAATCCGAGTGCCGACTTTCCTTTCGTTTATTCTATCTTATATCTATTATTATATCTTTTAGGTTTCGATTGTTATTTCGACTATTTAAGCTTAGTTTCGTTTTCAGTTTGATAGTTCCAAACACATTCTAGCATACTTTCAGAGATTATTTTAGTTTTTAGTTTTATTATGGAGAACTAATTTCCCTTTGGAGTTTGTTTGATCAAGGAAGCCTTTTTATGTAATTCGTGAGATTCTGGTAACTTTTATATCCCTTGGTTAATATCAAAACTCTTGTGCTTAATTTTATGATTATCAATTGATTTCTCTTGGTGCGCAACATGTTGAATTTGATTGATAATTTGATATTCTACTGTTTGGATTAGTTTGATTGTTGTATGTGCAATCTTATTTATCCTTGAAACAACTCTTTTCTAGGACCGTGGACTAGAATTGAGAAAGAGTATTTGATTGTTATTTTATGCATGAGACTCGTAGCTTGATTGCATGATTTAATATCCTTCTATCCTTAATATTTTGCATGATTTGAATTAAGCATTCTTGTTCATATCATCCTTTCGCTTGGACCGTGGACAAGCGCAAATCTTTTATAAGGATTGGAATTAACTAGGGAATTAATAGAAAAGTGGATGAATTGATGATCGAATGATTAAAAAGGTGGAATTGGTTGAATAAACTCTGCTTTTCTTCAATTGATTTAATCACAACAATATTTGCGTGTTTGTTTGTTTGCCTGAACTTCCAAAAGCCCCTGTCTTTTCTCTTTGCTGATTGATCAGAATCCCGATTCTCTTGGGTTCGACCCCTTGCTTGCTTACTATACTAGTTAGTAGTTTAGGGTTATTTATTTTTGATCTTGGCAACAACGACTTTAGCCGAGTCAATAAGCATGTCCAACAAAGACAACTTGCAAAAACAAAAGAACAAATAGCTCTAAAAGAGCTAATTAGCATAGCAAGTTATCAAAACAAGTCCAATGATAAGCACAAATCTCAAAACAAGATAGATCAATCTCAATCCTAATTGGCTTAGAATCAACAAAACACGATCAACAACCACATCTCTGTCACGTTAGAATTAATGTCTACCAAGTAAAACACATGTGATAATTGAAAGTTCAAATACTTATCAGGACAAATCAAGCTCTTGAGACATCACCCAACCAAATCAGCACATAATCTTTTAAATCTAGCATCAATTCCAACCATTCAAATAAGATCCAATCAAGCACAAATTCAGCAAACAACTAATTTCAGTCATAAAAGAGAAAGTTGAGCACATAAATGGAGCACTTAAAATCAATCAAAACTCATGAGCCCCAGCCATAGTACAAAAAATCTCAATCAACTGCTCAACTAATCAAGTAAAACTAAACTACCACTCAACCCCATGAAATCGTCAATTCAAGCATAAAATTTTCAGCATAGGACCAGTATTGTTAAACATCAAACCAGATTAGAAACATAAACTCAGATTAACTTTTCAATTTCATCCCAAAGTGAGTACTAAATTCAATTTTAGCATAAGTGAATAAATTCACTTCATTCTGTCAAGACAGGAATTCACAAAACGAACATTCATTCTCCAATTCACTAATTCAGCACAGGAGCGACAACTTTTGGAAAAGATTGAGCAAGAAAGGAGCGTACCTCACTTACCGATCAACGATTCGGAGCAGGTTGTCGCTGGTGGAGCGGTGCTCGACTGGTGTGCAGGCAGAACTCGCTGGTGTGGGTTCCTGTCAAAGCTCGCGGAGTGGTTGCCGAACGAGTACAGCAACGGTGGTGGTCGATGAAGCGGTGGTGTTGGCGTGGTTGAGCGACGGTGATGACCGGAGTTTAGGGCTGGTGTGGTGGCGAGGCAGTGGTGAGATAGAGGGAGTCGGTAAGATCAGAGAAAGTATCGAGGGTAGAGGAGAAGATAGAAAGAACGATTTGTTTTTTATTTTTTTCTAATTTCAGCGCTTCGCCGAGTTCTCGGGTGAGAACTCGAGCGTGTTTTGTCCCGAGTTCTTGTCGACTGAAATTTATTTTTTTTTCCTTTTTTTTTCTTTTTTTCATTTTTTTTTGAAAAGAGAACAACATACATGATGGGTTGCCTCCCATCCATCGCTAATTTAAGGTCGTTAGCTTGACCTTCCACCTCTGTCAAATTTTCGAATCGGGAGGGTCGGTGGTACCCATCTCAATCGGATCAGGCTTCTTGTAAGGCTTTAGTCGAATTTTTCTGACTTTGAAATATCCCGAGTTCTTATGCCAAAGCTCAACAGAATCACCCCTAAGAACTCGATTCAGGAAATATGGATCGGACCTTCTTGTGCTCTTGCTTCCCTGGAACAAATTCGATTTATGATGATAGAGAATCACTTGATCCCCAGGCTTGAATTCAACTTGTACCCGGTCACTAGCAACACTTCTTTTTCTCTTTTTCTGTCTACTCCAACCCTTTTTCTTGAATTGATTCTACCTTTTGGTCTTGGATTTCTAATGTAGTTTTTGATATCGTTACTACATCAGGTAATATTTCAGGAAGCTCAACCTGCATCTCAGAACAGGTCTCTCTAATGGTCGGGGTAGCCTTTTGAATCATTTCAAATCCATCAATCATTGGGTCCTCCTTGGTCACTTGGGTTGGTTCTCTTTTATCAACTTGTGGGTCGTCCCACTCCTTCTCGCCCCTTAAAACTATAACAGTGCAAAATTCAATGCGGTGCACCTCCAGAGGCTCAATATGCAACTCTAGACTGACCAATTGAGCAATCTGATCTTCTAGCATCTTATTTTGTGTGGTCAAAATACCAACTTGAGTCTTCAAAAGGTTCACCTCGCCTTTAAGATTAGACAACTCTGCTATTTGGCTTTTGATCAAGCCGAGGGCTTTTCCCACAATGTCAAAAAAATCATGAAGCGGTGTCACCCAACTAGGACTATGGGAATTTGAACTGGCCTCATTCGCATTCCCCAAAATTATATGACAACCTGTATAATCATGATCTATAGCTCCACAAAACTCACAGAAGAGGTTATAATTATTTGGGTTTTTCAAACCCAAATTTGGATTAAAATAATCATACCTCTGAGTACTTGTATTCGAACTAGGAGAAAGAGAGGAAAAAGAACTTACCTCATACATACCTGAACAATCAATTTTTCGACTCCATATGTTAGCCTGAAACAAAAAATAAAAAAAATATCAAAGCAAAAAGAAAGACCTAAACTTTACTAGATAAGAGATGGCAATCAATATTAACAAATTGGTCCCCGACAACGGCGCCAAAAAACTTGATGCAACCAAAACTAACCCGCAAGCGAACGGGGTCAATCTTAGTACCTCAAGTGTCAATCCCACAAGAACCAATGTAATACCAATTGTAACTCTACTAGTAAATTAGGCCAAAAATATAAGAAAGAAGGGAAATCTATATCTAAGAAAACAAGCAATGCACACAAAGAGGATAAAACTATGGGATAGATGTGTCTAAGGTTAAGGATCACCACAACAATATTTCAATAAATAAAATTATACTTTGCCTGAATCTATTTCTAGTTATTTGAACGTGGTTATCTAAGGTAATCACTAAGTCCTTTCGAACGATAGCAACGTGCCTAAACCCAACCAACATCCGCTTTCGCGACTTGCCAATTGAAATCTAGACCAGTAAGCACTTAGAATTTAAGATTAAATTGAATCAACATCCGCTTTCGCGACTTGCCAATTGAAATCTAGACCAGTAAGCACTTAGAATTTAAGATTAAATTGAATCAACATCCGCTTTCGCGACTTGCTAACTCAACCCTAACTTAAGGTTTCTATTACAACTATTAGTCCACAAGAGAAATCAAAACACTTTCGCAATAAAGAAATCTCATGTTCAAATCCTAGGGTTCCGATAGGAAAAAGTACCTTTTAGTCTCAATTTCATGTCTGACTACTTATTAAAGTTTCCACCTTTCAGTCTCAAACTTTAACAAGTTCCCATTCACAAAAGTTACTAAGGCATAAAGCATCCAAGATTGAATCAAATATATTTTAATTCACGCAAAGAACATAAATTTAATTAAATACGCACTGAATGGATCACCAAAACCCTAGACCTAGGAATTTAGCCAAACATGATTGAAAACATAATCATAATATATAATCTAGCCAATAATTATTCAATACAATCAAAGAGTAAGAAAAATTAGTCTCAAATGTGTAGATGATCCAAAGCAAGGGCTAGATCTTGAAACACCAAATCTCCAAACAAGTGGCCGAACTCCACGTGAAAACCGAAGTCTGTAGCGGCTCAAAAACAAACGAAAGCTAAAACAAAGAAAACCTAATCTATCTAATCTAATATAATAATCTAACTCCCCTCTCCTTCTGTACGTAACCTTGTTAATTACTCCCTAATCCATATTGGGCTGGCCCACATACAATAAAAATTAATCCATCCACAAATTCAAACCCACCAGCCTATATAATAATAATCAGAAGCTTTCTCATCAAATTGATCCACATCAAAATCATCCAGATTTGCACACGAGAAATAACACGACTCTGATCCACCTAGGTTTAATTAATGATGAGCTCCTCTATTAAAATATCTCCAAAATTTGCTCTAAATTACCTGAAAAATATTAAAGCACGAGTGTAGATTCCGAATGCAAAATAAAATAAAATAAAATATAAAATATGTAAAATATGCATGAATATGACCTAAATTAATATGCAACTAGACTTCTAAAATATGACTAAATTAAGCGTTATCATTTGCCAACCAAGATCATTATTAGTCACAGCTTCTGTTGAGGTGATCTTTGTAGCTATACTAGAAGCGTCGATTGCTGGACATCCTGAGACTTCCATCTGAATTGATGTCTTGAGCGTATATTTTGAGCTAGCAGCCAGGGTTGCTAAAGCATCAGCGGACTTGTTTTGATCGCGTGATCTTTGTTCAAGTTCATAATGCTCGAACTCGCTTAGCATGGCTCTTGTCTTCTCCATGTATCTAATCATCTTTGCTCCCTTATCTTCATAATGCCCCAACACTTGGTTAACAATAAGCTGAGAGTCAGAGAGGACAAGTAGTCTAGCGACTCCAAGACTAGCTGCCGTTTCTAATTCGAGTATTAATGCTTCATACTCAGCTTCATTGTTGGTGGCATCGAAACCGAGGCGGACGGCTAATTGTAAAGCTTCTCTAGTAAGTGATGAGAGAGCACAATTCCAACTCCGGACCCTTGGTTATTACTTGAACCATCGATTTCAAGAATCTAGTGTCGGTTTTCCGAACTCGGAGGAAGATCCGCGACCGCGGCAATGGTTATTACTTGACTGAGATTCCAACTCCGGACCCTTGGTTATTACTCGGAGGAAGATCTGCGACCGCGACCGCGGCAAGTACAGCTTTGTCAATTCCAACTCCGGACCCTTGGTTATTACTTGAATGAGATTCGAACGTCTCAAAAGAGCACGCCGCGACCGCGGTATTATCAGCCGCGATCGCGGTTCCTTCTACCGCGGCCGCGCTGGCCGCGCCCGTGGTTTCGTTCGATGGCTTTTGAGAAAATTCCGCTATGAAATCCGCCAATACCCGTGCTTTAATGGCGGTCCGAGGCATGTACTGAATATCATATTGCCCCAGTTCCACAACCCATTTAGCAACCCGTCCCGCGAGATCCGAGCTAGAAAGGAGTGCTCGAATAGGATAGGCTGTAATGACTGGAATCGGGTGCTCTTGGAAATAATGATTGAGTTTGCGAGATGTCGTAACCAAAGACAAAAGTAGTTGTTCCATAGGTGAATATCTTGTTTCTGCATCGAGTAGCGTTTTGCTAGTATAATAAACAAGCCTCTGATTTCCGCCCTCTTCTTTAATTAAGACTGTGCTAATTGCTCAAGGAGACACGGCTAGATAAAGCTTCAAGGTGTCTCCTTTATTAGGCACAGTCAAGACTGGGGGCATTACAAGTAATCCTTTAATCTTTGCAAGTCTTCTTCACATTCTTGGCCCCATTCAAAAGATCGGCCCTTCTTCAAAGCCTTGAAGAACGATTGACACTTATCGGAAGACCAACTAATGAACCGGTTGAGAGCTGCAACCATTCCTATTAGCCTTTGCACTTCTTTGATGCTTTTTGGGCTTGTAATGGTGTCAAGAGCTTGAATCTGATATGGACTTGCTTCAATGCCTCGGCGAGTAACGAGGTGCCCCAAGAACCTGCCTGAACCAACTGCAAATGCGCATTTTGCAGGGTTAAGCTTAAGTCTGGCTGCTCTTAGGATGTCGAAAACATCCTGCTAGTCTTCGAGATGAGTTAAAGCCCTTTTACTCTTGACTACCATATCGTCGATGTATGCCTCAACGGTTTTGCCGATCTTTTGGCTAAATAGTTTGGTGATTAATCGCTGAAAGGTGGCCCCAGCGTTCTTCAATCCAAAAGGCATCACCTTGTAGCAAAATATCCCCTATGGGGTAATAAAGGCTGTCTTTTCTTGATCGTCTCCATGCATCGGGATTTGATGGTATCCCTGATATACATTTAGAAAGCTCATGCGCTCATGGCCTGCCGTAGCATCCACTACTTGATCGATTTTTGGAAGAGGGAACAAATATTTTGGACAAGCTTTATTGAGATCGGTAAAGTCCACGCAGACCCTCCAATCTCCCGTCTTTTCCTTAACTACGACGGTATTTGCTAGCCAAGTTGGATACCACACTTCTCTTATAGCATTAGCCTCTTGTAATTTCTTCAGTTCAGCAATTACAGCTTCGGTGTGCTGAATAGAGGATCGTCTTGTTCGTTGTATGATTGGCTTTGCGTCGGGATAGACATTCAGCCTATGGCAAGCAAGAGTCGGGTCTATTCCTGGCATATTATATGGACTCCAAGCGAAGACGTCACGATTACTTCGCAATAGATGTGTGATAGCCAAAAGCTCATTACTTGATAGGTTTGCCCCTATGAAAAATTTCTTTTCGGGTTCACCCTCTCCAACCGAGATTTCTTGGAGTTCATCCACGGATTTTTGGGCCGGTTCCGAGCCTATATTCATATTCAACGAAATTCTGACCGTCAGTCGGAATTGTTTGTGGATTCCGCGGGCAGGAGCTATTCCCATCTAGTTACGCGTAGTCTCCACATTGGATCAAGAACGGGATCGGTCGAGAGGTTCCTGCCACTCTCGAAAAATTTCGACCCCAGGTACACCGTGATCGCGGCAAAGCGAGCCACGGTCGTGGTTTGGAGAATTGCGATCACGACAGGGGGGGGGGGGATTCTGCGTTCGCCGTCAGCCTCCGGGCAGGTTTTCGAGGTCGCACGCGATTGATCAGGTGACCCCTGATTGTCGCTGCTTGTGCGATCCTTTCATTTGACCCGGGAGTCTTTCGACTCCGTTTCGCTTGGGTTTCTTCTTTTTGGAGATCGATTAACAGATGTTTCATGATCAGGTTTTCACTTTTGGGGTTTTAGGCACGCACCTGCCCCCTAACCGTCACCTTTTTTCTAATTCTCGAAATCGGGAATTATTAGGTTTTGATCGTCCAATCGAGAATTGGATTTCGCTCGATCGCACCGCTGATCGTGATCGCGGCTTGAAGGGCCACGATTGCGGTTTCCTGATCCGCGATCGCGGTGTGATAAACCGCGATCGCGTTCCTGCTCGACTGGGGCGCCACGATCAGTTTCGCGAGCCGAGGGTGCCCCAGGGTTTCAAAAAAACCCTATTTTTTCGTTTGGGATCGAATCCATCAATGAAATTGCGTGGATCGATTACTCATTTCCCATAGATGGCGCCAATTGTTAGTGCACAAAAATTCCGTCTTCAATGCACTAATTGAATGCTCCTTCCTCTTCCGCTCCACGTCCAATCTTCTAACCTAAAACCTGCAAAACATTGGACACAAGGGGCGGGGATCCCCTAATCCACCTCTGATGCGTAAGTCAAAAGAGCGAATTGTCGTTTCGAGCGTCGAGGTACAACGAGAGAATGGCGAATCCCTGAACAGTCGAGCTAAGCGAGTATTAGCCTGTCCAAGTTTTCAGAATATGTCGAAGTGCACATGTGGCTCTCCCTACACGCCTAGGACGTGTATGTATAATGGAAGAAAGAGATCAGGGGGTCGACTTTCTATATCTCCTAGGGTTGCTTAGAGCCCAAGCTAGGAATATTCCCACCTTCTCCACGTTTAATTCCATCATATTTGAAGGATAGAATCTTCCATTAAGTTGCACAACTACCATATATTTAATAATATGGAAAATAATAAAAATAATAATAAATGCGCAATAATTTAAGAAATATCTTTTAGTAGCGAAAATAACTATGGTAACTATGTTTGTTTTACCCGCTCACAAAAAGAATAACTATAAGTAAAGGTTATGTAGAGATGCCATATTATATTTCTAAAATCCTTAATAAATACACTAAACTAAAGTTTAAACAAATAAATTATTTTGTATAAGTATAATGTTGCAAAAAAAAAAATTAATTACTCGTTACAAATTATTTCTCTTAACAAGTTAATATTATTTTCATAAGTGGATTATTTATTTGGAAATGAAAGTATAAATAATAATAATAATAATAATAATAATAATAATAATAATAATAATAATAATAATAATAATAATAATAATAACAACAAAAACAACAATAATAATAACAATGGTAAAAATAAAAAATGGCAAATGCAATTCCGAGGACTCGAACACACAACCTCTCTCTTTCCCACACAGATTCCCACACATAAGAACACCCAACCAGTTGTACTATCTGCTCATTCAAACATATAAGGAACACATATAATGACTAGATAAGCTTAGGAACCGGTCAAAAAATACATTTTTATAAACCCAATTATTTTATAAAATTCACTCTTTAATTCGAAACTAGTTCATTTTTTATAAAGTACTTAGTTCATGAAGAAATATCTTAAAACTATATGATAAAACATCTTATATTATATAAAGTTCAGAACCGGACCCCGTTTTAGTTTTCCAATTCATTTTAGTCTCGTTTCGGATTAATCTAAATCGAAAAGTATTTATTATTTATAAAAACAATATCTTACACTTAACTATATATTACACAATCATAAAAAAACATAATTTTTACGAATCGGTTTAAAATTATTTTTCCGAACTCTATAACTTGGTGAACCGACATAATTAAATTAAAATAACAAATTGGGTTCTACTGAATCGTCATCTTCCTCAAGCCATTTTCATTCAAACTGGTTTTATCCATTTTGAAAGTAGATTAGAGCTCTACTTCAAGATCTAATAACATAATCCAAATTGTGAACAAAATATACAGGATAGAGGCTTAACAATCGAGAATTGATTCGGTTTTGAGGAAATGCAAATTCCGGCGAACCCTATGGTTTTCCGACGACTTTCTCCAAACTCTGACAAGCATTTTTGTGCAGTTTTTTAGAGGAATTTTGGTGTTTTAGTGTAAATGAGTGAAATGGGAGGAATGGGAGCTCTGATTATAGGCCAACTCGAGCTCGAATTGGACCTTAAAATTTATCCATTCACCTTCAAGACTGTCTTCCGATTTCTCCTCGTAATGCACAATTCGAGCGTTTAAGCCCCAAAAATTCATATTGTTTGCAACAATTGATTGAGGGCTTTGATAGAAAATGTCATGGGCTTTTCGGAATATCTTTCAGATCGAATATCCGTTGAGAAACGAGTGAGATATGGTCATTTGAAATTTCGGGCTCAAGGTTGAAGACAACCCCAATCAGGTTTCAATCCATTTCCGACTATTTGCAAAACTAACCCTCAAGTTTTGCAAAAGTGATAAAAATACCCTTTCACCTTAACTTTTGTACTTCAAATAAAATCCTATGAAGCCTAAAACATTTTATTTAATTAAAACTTTAGCTAAAGACATTTATATAAATTTTAGAAATATATTTAAAATACTTACACAGAAGTTTTATTGCTTATAATTATACTCTTATGTTTTTTTTTACTAATAAATAAGACTCATAATTTTTATGGTTACATTTTGTCATATCATAATATCATAAACCATAATTCTCATGGTTCATAAATAATATTATAATATGAGAAAATAATTTTGTAATATTTAATATGATCTTATACCTATAAACAACTTCATAACATTTAAAATGTTAAAGCATTATACACATTTTATTATGTTAAGGGGAAATGTAAAATTATATTTTTACCCTTTATAAAAAATGAGGGATATTACAATTCATTTAGAGTCGTTCTTTCTATAAGAACTCATTATATTCCTTTAGGCACGACTCAAAAGTTTATGACTAGTTTTCACGCTATGCTATACCCGCGATCATTTTAACCACAAACTTTCGTCTTGGGAACACTGGTGGCTATCTTTGTGGCTCATCGTGTGCCAAACGGTCCTGGCTATAGACGCGTTTTCCAGCAATGTGGAATCACCAAGCAAGAAATCTCCGACAAAATGAAGGTGCAACAGCTATTGAATGGGCTGACAGTTGAGTGGGCAAATGAACAAACCATGATCAAGGAGAATCCTGAGAATAAGAACTTGTTGCTTTACCAAGTGTTTGGTAAGCTCATTGATCATGAGAAGAGAAATCAAGAAGATAAGCAACAAGAGATGGAGACGAGAGGTATATCCCTCAAACTAGAGAAGGTTCTCAAGTCCGTCCCAGAACAATATAAAGAATCAGAAGAGGACGAAGATGAGAAACTGGTGCTAGTCACAAAGGCACTCAAGAACTTCTATAAGAAAGGGAAGTTCAAGGGGAAATCCAGTAGAGAAAGAAGGAAATATGAGGATAATAGCAAGTACCAGGACAAAGACAAAGATGTCCTCAGGGAACAGAGGAGCAAAGTCCAAACTACGGCAAGAAAACGGCCTACATAGCAACTTTGAGTGATTCTGACGACGAGGGACCAGAGGCCTAGACAAAACCTGAGACTTATGTCATGGTCATAGAGGAAACCACTAGGGAACAACACGGTGAGGTAAGCACTGAAACTCTTCTTAACTCTCTATCTCATTACGAAAAATCTGAACTGTTAAAGCTGTTGACCAAGATGTTAGATGATAACATTGAAATGCGAAAAAAACTTGATCAACTAGAATTCCTGCTATCAAGAAAATTGGAAACTGGTTCAAAGTATGATGAGACTGTTGCAAAGTTGAATTCCTCTGTTAATGAAGTTTCTCTTCTTAAAAGGGAACTCAATCACATCAAGAGTGAAAGAGATAGAATGTTTAAAATCTTTCATGAAAATCAAGAATGTCTAAATAATTCCCTTCCCCAAGCCAAGGTTTTGAAAGAAAATAGGACCCTTAGGAAAGAGATCTTCGACAAAGATATGTGGTCTGGTCAAAAGCTCAAGTCTAAGATCATTGAGAAAAACCTAGGAGTTTGTTCCCATTGCAACTATGTCAGACTTGTAGAGCACTTCATCAAACCCCAAATGAACCAAAAAACCAGCCCTGTAACCAAGTTAGTTCCAACCAGGGTTGAAATAAGGTATGGAGAAGGACCATCTAAGGATGAGATCTCTTCCATATCAGAAAAGGAGAAAAATGAGTGTAGGGGTCTTGAGCTTCAAAGCCAAGAGCTTAACATCACTCATTTAGAGGAAAGAATCAATGTGCTTGAAAGGAGAGAGAACGGGAACGATGAATACCACACTAGGAAGGCCAGGAACAAAAGGAGTCTTAAGTTAGCCAAGGGAAACGGATCTAGAGTCCACAAAGCATGTTGGAAATGTAGAGCCTTTGGGAAGTACATTGAAAGTCATTTCAAAAGGCGAGCTCATCACTCCCACACCCTTGAAAACAAGAATCCCAAAGAACAATGGAAAGTTCCTAAGAATGGGAACCTACCCAGGAACTCCTCATCAAGCAATAGGAACTCCAGTCTTGTTTCTGACTTGATAGATCTGTTAGACAATATAAATTTGGAATCTCGTGTTGATCCAAGCAAGAGAAAACTTTCCTAGCTCCCTAAATCTAACTAATCTTGCAGGTTGTAGTGAGGGGGGATAACAAATGGGTCATTGTCAGTGAATGTTCCCACCACATGACCAAGAAGAAGAAGGACAACCCCACCTCAGTACTCACAAAAGTCGATAGAGACCACCTCTTCCTCGACTACAAGAACAAGGGAAGAAGAGGTCATGACAAAGGTATGAAAACTTACTCCTTTCTTTAAAGCTTCCTTGAAATGCAATGATTTTCTTGGTAGAACCTTTATGGAATTATGTAGGACTAAAAGGTAGATAGTGGATGTCTCTTCTATGCATGGGACAGACGTCTCTTCGAGCACCCTTGTATGATCTTAGGGATGATAACTTTTAATTAAAAAAGTCCCTATTTATTATTCCCCTTATGATTGACTAGTTAAGTTGTTTAGCATAATGGGAACTTAATAGGAACTCTGCATTCACTTTATCTATTATTCCTAGTCTAAGGCAAAAGTTATACGCATAGGAACTTCTTTTCTTTTTCGCCTAAAATGATCAACTTGAGTTCCCTCTGACCCGCATTACAAGCCACAATGATAGTTGATCATAAACTTACCCAGAGCCTCGGACTGGACAAACTCATCCCATGAGCCACCTCTTGACCACCCTTTCGGGTTGAAATTGTACAAGTCCTTTTTGTGTTCCCATCCCTCTCAATAAAATTTGAACATGATTTCCCTTTACCACTCTGTTCGAACAAGCCTTCGTGCAAGATAATGGGAACCTATTAATGGAATGAGCCGAAACGATTGATTAACGCATGCAAATTCGTCTTGGGAAGACAACTGGTTCTTGTCAAAGCAATTAATGAAGAAGAATGTGTGAGAGCCAAGCGTTCTCATGTTCGATGGATTGCCAACACGTGTGAACGTGTGTAAAGTACGATTTGGCGAAAGACGAAGCGTCAAGGGTCTTTTTGAATTTAAAAAGGGAAAACGAAGAAAAGGACAATTGTACCCTTGTGTTAAAATCCCTGACTCTGGATGAACATCAAACCCTAGATCCAGTTCAGCGAGCCACTCTCAGATCCATGATCAATAAAATTTTCCGTCCTCACATCTATAAAGGGGTCGACTTTAGGGTGGCGATCTCTCATTTGGAAATAGAATTCCTTGCCGATAATCCTCCTCACAAACTTCCGCCCCTACCTCCGAGAAAACACTACCCTGTGTACACATTCAAACCCTCTTCCACCACAAAATCTTCATCCATCTCCTCCTTTTCAGAAGCTTGGATTGTCGATCACTTTCCAGACGACATGCCAAAGACCAAAAGAAAGTCACATCCCTCTCCCTCTCTAAACCCTAAATCTCCACCCCCTTGTACCGCATAAACTCCAAAAATACCCTCTCCGCCTTCCTCTCCTAAGCCAAACACCTCCACCGCCATGGAAATTGATCCCCCTTCTACCACCATCGCATCTCTCAAAACCTCCTCTCCTCAAAAATCCAAAACTCCAATTACTCCCACAACGAAAATTCTTCCTTCTCCCACACCGGCCCAACCAAGCGCCCACGAAGAGAAGCACATGCGTTTGTTTCTGCTGAAACAGAGTCAACGGTTGGACATGAGCAGAAAGTTCCCAAAGAGCGTAAGGTAATCGCTCCCATGATCCTCAATCCCCAAAGTCTTGTTGAACATGATTTAGGGGATCTTTGGGAAATGATTCAAGCTCAGAAGTGGGAACCGATCTGCACTGCAAAAGTAAAGGTAGACCCTGATCAAATACGAGCCTTCTACGACTCGTTTGAGCTATCTAAAGACAAGGAGCAGGGAATCTACAATGTCAAGGGATCCTCATTCACCTTCACTGTGAATCAACTAGCACGACTACTCAATGTTCCGAACACAGGCTTGAGAACTTTGTCCTGGAAAGTTTGGGGGACACACGACAGAGAAGGTATCCTAGAAAGGATATATGAGGGACGTGTTCCAGCTAAGGGAACAACTACCCTTACACATGGACTGTCTTTACTTGGAAAGTTGGCCCATAAGTTCCTCATCAAAAATGTTCTTCCATGGCAAGAGAAAAGGCATACACTCAACATCGTTGATGCCATTCTCCTTGACTTGTTTCTTCACAAAGACCATATCAATCTGCCTCAACTAGCCCTAGGACACATAGCCAAGTGTGATAGGAAATCTACCCACTCTCTTCCCTATCCTTACCTCGTTAAGCAGCTATTAACGAAGGAATTTCTCTACAAGGAAAAGGATGAGGAAGTTTTTGGGTTCGAGATGGACCTCGAGGCCATCCAAAGTCTCCGTCATTCAAAGACCATCGAGGAAACTAAACTCCCAATGCTTCCCGCACCAGAGACTGAGGACATCGGGGTCGCGTTTGACAGGAACTACGTTGTTCTCCTAAAGATGGAGTGTCACTTGGCCAGGCTTGTAGAGCTCCTTGAACACATGCCCCTGTGATCTTGTTTCCCCTTTAATTGTTCCAACCCTGCTCCCCCCTCTCTCAAAATGATTTGCTTGTTTTTGGTTTCTTGATGTATGACTCTTGCATAAGTAATGAACAAGTTCTTTAGTTTGAATGCGTGTTCCTATCATTTTTTGTTCTTTCATTCATGCTTGGTCTTTTCGATGATGCCAAAAGGGGGAAGGATAAAATGTGTGAGATGCGTTGTTTCAAGTTATCATAGTATGGCCTTTGCTAAGATGGAATAATCTAACAAAATCTGCTAAGTAGGAAGTACATAACCATATAATTGGAACTCCCTGCGATATGTTGTCACACTAAGGGAGAACTTGCATGAGCATAAAATTGAACGAAATACTTTTCATTTTATTATGGGTTTGTCATCATCAAAAAGGGGGAAATTGTTGAGTCGGTGGTAGGAACTCACGTTCAGTAACACTGGAACAACGTCCTTAGTTTTGATAATAACAAACACCATGGGAACTAACACCAATTGCCAAGTATTTCAGTATAACAGGTTGCGCATCGCAAAGCATAACACAGAATAATAAGTTCCCAACACATAGCAACCAATGCAAAGACGAAAAGGAAGTGACCAACCTCAGAAGTGAACAAGAGTTCCCATCTCATGGGTACTTAGTGAACCAAAGTTCCCACACGATGTGAAGTGGATGAGAAGAACAGGAATCCTTCAAATTCAAGAAGAGTTCCCAAGACAAGGGAACCGAGAAGACAAGAGTTCCCTTTGGATAGGAATTGGCGCATGCGTGAAAGTGACATCTCAACGCATTTTTAGGGATCCTGTCTATGCCGGACAAAAGGACATCTCAGACTTCAGAGATGCAGTAGGATGAAGACGACCATCCAATAGTTCGGAGTGATTCAAAGAGTTGACAATTCAAATTTAAATCAAAGTCACATGTCAACCTTAAGGATCATACTTGGAGAGCAATGCAAAAAAGGTGTTTAGGACAAATACCTCAAATGGATAAGGATTTCTCATCGCGCCTATTTAAGCCCTTCAACAGTGACGTTGCTGCTCACTTTTCACAATGATCAAATCCAAACACAAAGAGAAAAGAGTTGAAGAGCCACTCAGGTGAAGACCATCAAGTTGGTGAAAAGTCCTCGGCGACGAGCTAATCTCGATGACGGTGAAAGAAGAAAGAAGGAGTTCCTAGATCTAGGGGAACTATAGTGTAGAGACAGAAGAGTAGAGAGGTTTGAGTTTTACTTTGTCTTGATTGTGAGCGTTCACCAAGTTAGGGTTGAGAGAATGCATTAGTGTTGCCTAGGGAGAGAGTCCTTGTAGGAACAGAGAAGTTTGTATTTGGCCTTGTAACCTGAAAGGAACTAAGCAATAAAGAAAAGGGAACTCATTCGAAAATCCTCCAAGCGGAGGTAGAGGTTTACTCACGCGATCTGTTGATCGATGTGGGGTTCCTATATAAAGGAACTGTCTCTAGTGTTTTGTTTACCTGCATATTTGCTTATTTTGCTGCGCGTGGAACTGTTCGACACAGTTCCCATAACTGATTGCGACTAACATACAATCCAACATACCTAATGATGTCCTCTTTTTAGTCATGTTTTTAGGGTGTGTTTTAGTGTGTTTCAGTCTTTTTCTTTAGTTTTGTGTTTTGTTTTGAGTCGTTTGTGTAGGTTTTCGTATTTTCATGAGATATGGAGTCTACATAAGCTTTTGTGGTATTTTGTAGGTTTTTAGAAGCTTTTTGGAGCACTTTTGAGGAAAAGAGCAAAACCAAAGAGAAGCACTTAAGGAAAAGCTCAAGATTGAAGAGAAGTTGAAGATTAAGTGCTCAAGTGAAGTTATTGAAGATCAAGTTTGAGCTTGGAAAAAGATAGAGAATTTCGTTACAAGAACATAGGAAAAAGAATCGAGTCAAACGGAGTTGTAACGAATCCGCTACGCAAGTTTTACTCAAGGCTATTCGTAGTGCCTATCAGGGTCGTGCTCGACCCAACCACAAAACAAAGCCCTCAGGACCGACCCTAGGAGGGTCGTGCACGACCCACTTCGGGTCGTGCGTGGCGCCGACTTTTCGTTATTCCGAGATCTTTTATGAGATATTCTATCTTTTTATTTTAGGAAGTTGTTTTATCTTATTTCCTAGTTTAATTAGGGCTCCTTTTCCTTTATAAAAGGGGCTAAACTCTTTAGTTGAACTCGCTCTCGCTCTAGCTTTTATTTTACGTTTTTTGGGGGATTGAAGGAAGACTTGGAGGACAAGTTGGAGAAATTTGTAAGACCTCTTTAGTTTTAATTTGAATTTTTCGGTTTGTCTATTTTTGATCATGTCTTTGTTTTTCTTTACCATGAGTGAGTAGTTCTCTTAGATTCTAGGGTTGGGTGAAAACCCAACGCAATCATGCATGTCTAAAACTTGAATTCATGACTTGAATGCTTGAAGATCATATCTATCTATCTTTTGCTAAATTCCTTTGCGAAAGTTGAGGCATGTCTTGTGATTAACCTAAAAGCGAAAGTGTAAAGTTGATTACTTGATTAGTTCTAATAGGATTATTTGCGAAAGTTGATATTCCTAGGTTGAAGGATAGATAGAAAGTTGTTTGATTTGCGAAAGTTGATTGAATAACTTGAATTGTTTGCGATAGTTGACTTTTCTATGATCATAATTGCATGATAGTTATGAGTTCTTGTTGAAAGCATGTGTGATTGTTGTTGTGGTAGCCCTAGCCCTAGGATTGCCTTTTTATATTTGATTAAACCTCATTAAATTGACTCGATCTCGACCCACCTAAGGTCGTGCTCGAACCGCTGCCTTTATTAGTGTTCGTTTGTGTGTTTTGTCCCCAGGATCGATCCTCATAGGGTCGTGCATGACCCTAATCAGTTCGGTCCTGGCCTTGTTTTGCTCGTGTTTGTTTTGCTTTTCGTAGTTTATCAACTAATCTTTCAGCACTATTCTCATTCCCATGGACGAACTTGACTCACATGTTGCATGGGGACATTGCATGGGGACATTGCATGATTTAAGTACGGGGTAGGGGAAGAAGAAATCTCACATGTTGTACATAATTGAGTCTTTTTGTTTTTGTTTGTTTGTTAGTTTGTTTTGTTAAGAAAAAGCCTTGAAAAAATAAAAAAAAATCAAAAAAATTGAAAAATGTCGAAAAATCCAAAAATATATATTTGCTTCTTTGTTTCTTTGTTTTAGCATAGAAGAATGCTCCATCTTAGATGTCCTATGATGAGATCTAATTTTCATGCTTATCATATAATTCCTTTGGCATATTTGGATAGTATAGCCTAAGTCTTGAGAAATTGCTTTTGATTGTGAAAATTGACTTGTGATGAAATAGAGCATATGTGTCTTGAGTAGAAGTAATTGCAATCCAACAAACATTTTACCTAGTGAGGAATTTTGGCGTTATAGGGAGATCTTCATAAAAATCCCTCTTCTTTATATGTGTGATTTGCTCTCTTTGTGCATATTTATCTCTTGTCATTGATATGTTTATCTATTTCTTGAAGCCGCTATGAGTTTGTTCATACATGTTAATTATGATTAAGAACTTATTTTCATAAGCCCTATTTAATCCTTATCTACCCTTACATTATCCTCTTTTTGAAGCTAAGTTGAGCCTTAAAGCCTTTTATTTTTAGCTCCACAAAGTTGTTCCTTAGCCGATGTAAGCTTGACCCTATCTGGGGATTAGGACTTAGTATTGGTTGTGATAGTTTTGTTGAGTGAGTTGTATTGGTTCAAGTGTGGGGTAATTTTGGGTTGGGTATTTGAGGATCTTGCAGTTTTTTATGTAAAAGGAGGTTGGTTCCCTGAATGCACTTACAAAAGAGTTGGAAAAAAATAATGATGCAAGTTCGACGTCGACCTCTCATAGGAAAAAAAATGAAAATCAAAAGGGAGGAAAAGAAAGTGAAGAAAGAGTTGAGCAATGAATAAAGTGTGCATGAGCCAAAGTTTCCTTAGTATTTGTAAGCAAGATTAAGTTGGGATAAATGGGTGAGTGAAAGAAAAGTGTATAAAGAAAAGAGTGAGTTTGGTTATCTTTTGAATGTTTTGGTAAATGTGAGTTTTTAGGAGTCTTTGATTCCCGGATATTATTAGCACCACATAGCCAAAATATTTCCACACCTTATTGTCTTTACCAAGCCCCATTACAACCCGGCCGAATGGAGTCTTCTATGAAGATTTCATTGAGCCTAAGTTCTTATGATGATTGATGTGTTTTGACTTCTCTAGGTAGAAAGATTGGTGATATAAGTCTCAATGATAAAGTAGATTTTGCATAAGGATTGAGATGAGAGTTGATTTAATAGCCTAAACACATGAGAGTTGAGAGAAACACATTAATATCCCTTGAGAGGTTGGATTGTGATTTCTTACATTTGAGACTCATACATATGTGATGACGTTAAAATTACTTGTCTACTTTTTCATTTGTGTTTAAAATGTTTTGACAAGGGCTATGCTTGAAGATTGTGTTATTGGTCTTGATTTTGTATGATTATTGCTTGAGGACAAACAAGTCTAAGTATGGGGTATTTTGATGTCCGCTTTTTAGTCATGTTTTTAGGGTGTGTTTTAGTGTGTTTGAGTCTTTTTCTTTAGTTTTGTGTTTTGTTTTGAGTCGTTTGTGTAGGTTTTCGTATTTTCATGAGATATGGAGTCTACATAAGCTTTGGTGGTGTTTTGTAGGTTTTTAGAAGCTTTTTGGAGCACTTTTGAGGAAAAGAGCAAAACCGAAGAGAAGCACTTAAGGAAAAGCTCAAGATTGAAGAGAAGATGAAGATTAAGTGCTCAAGTGAAGTTATTGAAGATCAAGTTTGAGCTTGGAAAGAGATAGAGAATTTCGTTACAAGAACATAGGAAAAAGAATCGATTCAAACGGAATTGTAACGAATCCGCTACGCAAGTTTTAATCAAGGTTGTTCGTAGTGCCTATCAGGGTCGTGCTTGACCCAACCACAAAACAAACCCCTCAGGACCGACCCTAGGAGGGTCGTGCACGACCCACTTTGGGTCGTGTGTGGCGCTGACTTTTCCTTATTCCGAGATCTTTTATGAGATATTCTATCTTTTTATTTTAGGAAGTTGTTTTATCTTATTTCCTAGTTTAATTAGGGCTCCTTTTCCTCTATAAAAGGGGGCTAAACTCTTTAGTTGAACTCGCTCTCGCTCTAGCTTTTATTTTACGTTTTTTGGGGGATTGAAGGAAGACTTGGAGGACAAGTTGGAGAAATTTGTAAGACCTCTTTAGTTTTAATTTGAATTTTTCGGTTTGTCTATTTTTGATCATGTCTTTGTTTTTCTTTACCATGAGTGAGTAGTTCTCTTAGATTCTAGGGTTGGGTGAAAACCCAACGCAATCATGCATGTCTAAAACTTGAATTCATGACTTGAATGCTTGAAGATCATATCTATCTATCTTTTGCTAAATTCCTTTGCGAAAGTTGAGGCATGTCTTGTGATTAACCTAAAAGCGAAAGTGTAAAGTTGATTACTTGATTAGTTCTAATAGGATTATTTGGGAAAGTTGATATTCCTAGGTTGAAGGATAGATAGAAAGTTGTTTGATTTGCGAAAGTTGATTGAATAACTTGAATTGTTTGCGACAGTTGACTTTTCTATGATCATAATTGCATGATAATTATGAGTTCTTGTTGAAAGCATGTGTGATTGTTGTTGTGGTAGCCCTAGCCCTAGGATTGCCTTTTTATATTTGATTAAAACTCATTAAATTGACTCGATCTCGACCCACCTAAGGCCATGCTCGAACCGCTGCCTTTATTAGTGTTCGTTTGTGTGTTTTGTCCCCAGGATCGATCCTCATAGGGTCGTGCACGACCCTAATCAGTTGGGTCCTGGCCTTGTTTTGCTCGTGTTTGTTTTGCTTTTCGTAGTTTATCAACTAATCTTTCAGCACTATTCTCATTCCCGTGGACAAACCTAACTCTTCTATACTCAGCAGGGTCTTGAATATAAATTTATTTATTCAAGAAACCCTTCAACACCTAAACTAAAATATGTAGCTTAATTTCTTTAAAACTAAGCTTACACATAAGAAATCTTATCCCAATTCAATTTGAATATACTACTAAACAACTAGGATAATGAAAAATAAACACACAAATAAATTAAGACCATAATAGATTATTCGAATATCAATAAGTCGAAAACTAACTCTATTTTACATAGATAATTAGCTAATATGTAATACAGTTAAATAGAAAATTTCTCAACCTTGAGGGGGAACCAAACCTTGGAGAATAAAACATGCCCCAAAATATGAGAACGATATAAAATAAATAACTAAGAAAAAAAATTAAATTTCGAGAATATAGTAAGATTTCAAATAATAAATTAAAGTTTTTATTGAAAAAAGCCAAACAATGTAAATTTAACAAAAAAATTCAAAGTTATAAATCATTTCTAAATCATGTACTGCACGAGGCTAAAAAAACTCATAAAATCAAGTATTTTAAACTAAGATAGCTGATTAATCAAGGAATGCCATATATTCATCTATATTGTATATTTTATAACAATAAAAAAAATTAAATGGACTAAGCATGTTGAGCATGTGAAATTACGATAATAAAGAACAAATTTAGTTAGAACGCATAAATAATTAACCTATTTAGGCGTTTGTAATCAAACATATTTTTTTAGGTTTTTGTTAAGTATAAAAAGCCCTTTTTTCTCTCACCTCCTCAGATTCTTTCCCGATTAGGGATGGCAATGGGGCGGGGATTCCCCATTGCCCGTGGGGATTCCCCGTTACGGGTATGGGGATGGGGATTTTTAGTGGGGATGGGGCCGGGGATGGGGGAAAAAGTAATTACCCGCTAGGGTATGGGCATGGGGACGGGGATAGGTGTCCCCGCCCCACCACCCGACCCAAACCCGACCCCATTGGGGAACCGCATGGGGAATCCCCGCCGGGGGACCCATTGGGGAACCCCGTGGGGAATTCACCAGGGGACCCGTTGGGGAATCCTCACTTGGGGATCCCGACCGAGGAACCCGTGGGTAAATCTTCGTCAAGAAACCCTACTTATTTTTTTGAAAATGACTTAAAAAAATTGTAATCAAATTTGGTTATTTTTTATCCCGAAATTCTCAATGGGGGAACCCATGAAAAATCCATATTACTTTGACAAATAATATATACTAGTTATACCCGTCATGTCATACACGACTACATGAATTTAGTAATTACTTTATTTAAAAAATGAATCGCATCTAATATAAAAAATAAAATTATTGGATTTACCATATTATTGTTTTGTTTGGTTTTGAATCTCTTGTTAATTATATAAGTTTAATTGGTGAATTTTGTAAATGGTGTATCAATAGAATTTTTGAGGAAAGTGTACATGAAAGTAAATGAAAAAATAAAATGAGTAATTCGTGAGGATTATACAAGGTGAAAATCAAACGAGGATGGGGAGTCCCCGCTAGAGATTATAAATGGGAAAATCAAGCGGAGATGGGGAATCCCCGACGGGGATTATAAATGGGGAAATCAAGCGGATGGGGAATTCCCAATGGGGATTTTAAATGGGGAAATCAAGCGCAAATGGGGAATCCCCGACGGGGATTATAAATGGGTAAATCAAGCTGGGATGGGGAATACCCGACGGGGACGGGGATCCGACGGGGATGGGGACGGGGATAAACTTTATTACCTGATGGGTAATGGGACGAGTATGGGGAGCATATATCTAAATGGGTATGGGTACGGGGAGGGTATTCCTCGCCCCGAACCCGCCCCATTGCCATCCCTGCTCCCGATATGTTGAATTTCTCTCACCTCCTCACGAGCTTCTCTCTCGTCGTCGATTCTCTCTCGATTCCACTTCAAATTCATCATATCGATTCAACTTTTTTCACATCGATTCGCCGCCAACTACGCCTCCAAATCAGGCACCAATTACAAACGATGCAAAGGAGCGTCAGATCCGACGGTGAAAATCCCTTTCTCTCCTCCGCCTCCTCCGACGACGAGGAAGAGGAGGAACCGCTGGAGGCGTAGTCGGAGGCGCCGTGGTGGAAGCGGTATTCCTGGCATTGCTGAGCAAGGAATCTCAGTCGTCGTCGGGATTGTTCGAGGTGAATCATTGAGTCAGGAGCCGGAGAAATTGTTCGTCAGCCGGGATTGTTCGAGGTGAATTGCTGAGTCAGGAGTCAGAGAAATCCTTCATCGGCGAGAAATGGATCGACTTTAGTCTTGTAGTCGAAGAAATCAAGCCAGAGAAGTTGAGCTATTGTGCTGAATCATTGCTTCTTCATCATATTGTCACCGCCTCTACACAGTTTAATTCATATTCAGAGTATAATTCAAATGTTGTTCTCCACACCTCGTTGCTATGGTTGGAATCTTGAAGGTAATTTCTCTCATCGTTGTTGTTTTGTGTGAATCTGGAATTGTGTACATGTATTGAATTGACTAATTGCTGACATAGATTTGTGTGTATAGTTGCGACTTTAATCTTGTATTCGGTTGAACAAAATTATGTGGTGGGTTGAAGATAGTCTTACTCTTACATGTGTAACCTGTTAGATTCATATGGATAGCTTGGGTTCATGATATTCATTGGTGCATTTGACTAAACAAATCAGAGAATGATGCTTAAATTCTGCTAATAGACGTTGTTTTTTTTTTTTGTTAATTTGAAACTGAAAAGCCAGAAATTGTGTTGTTGGTTTCACTTGATGATGGTTTAATGACATTGATGGCAAGGGTCAAAATTTTGCTATGAGTTTATTTATGATTGAAATTGGAGCCTTATAGGCTAAGGGTCAAAATCAAAGGAATGTAATAATATATAAAGTCCAAATGAAAAATTACAGCTAGCATAGCTTAAGACAGCAGCTTGTTATGTTAATAGTTATCCTATAGCAAAGAATGTAAATTTCAGCTAGCAAAGCTTAAGACATCATTAGGTGGAAGAAAAGCAATCTGGTAAGAGTTTAATTTGATCTTATGTATTGTAAATGATGAGACAATACTCATTTTCATGGTGATTGCAGAACATGGTGAGGGACTTCAAATTCTCTACTATGAGGAAGAACAGAAGTACGAGCCTCACTATGATTACCTTCTAGACGAGTTCAACACAAGAAATGGGGGTTAAATGATTGCTACTCTTCTAATGTACTTGTAAGATTTCTAAGTTTTTATAAAATATATTTAGCCTATTAGTTCAAATGGTAGAGCATTTTTCTTAAAAAATAATGATGTGGGTTCAAATCCCACATAGGCTTATTAATGTTCTTTGATAACACTATTTTTATTGATGACAAGTTTATATTTAGTGATGACAAGTGATGATTTCTTATGACAACTTGTTTTTTTAGTGATGACAGTTGTTTTTTATGTGGTGATGACAACTATTTTTACATGATGATGACATTTGATTATAACTATTTTTTGTAATGATGATAAAAAAACGAACAAACTTTAAGTGATGACACTTCATGACGGTTGTTTGTCATCAAGATCCTTTTGATGACAAACAAATCAATGTCATCAAGGTCTTTTGATGACACTTGTTTGTCATCAAGACCCTTTTGATGACAAACAAATCAATCAAATTAATTGTCATCAAATAGCGATGACGATTGATAACAATCGAACCGTCATCAAGTAGAGATGACATTTGTGATGATAGTTCATGACATCAAACCGTCATCAAGTAGTGATGACAGTTTATGAAAAAATCGTACGTGATGACACATATTTGATGACACTTTGAATAATGATACTAAAAGTTATATGTGATGACACTAAATAATTATGATATTTGATGAGACTAAAAAATTAAACGTGATGATAAATATTTGATGACAACTTTGTTTTTTTATTTGTGATGACAATCGTTTTTTATGCAGTGATGACAACTATTTTTATGTGGGATGAGATTTGATGACAACTATTTTTGTGATGATGATAAAAACGAACAAACTTTGAGTGATGACACTTGATGACGGTTGTTTTTCTTCAAGACCATTGTCATCAAGGCCCTTTTGATGACAAATTAATCGAACAGTCATCAAGTAGTGATGATAATTGATGACAATCGAACCGTCATCAAATAGCGATGACGATTGATGAGAATTGAATCGTTATCAAGTAGAGATGACATTTATGATGATAGTTAAGTACAATCAAACCGTCATCAAGTAGTGATGACAGTGATGATAGTGATGACACATGTTTGATGACGCTTAAGTGATGATAGTTTGATGACACTTGTTTGTCATCAAGGCCCTTTTGATGACAAATTAATTGAACCGTCATCAAGTAGAGATGATAGTCGATGACAATCAAACCGTCATCAAGTAACGACGACAAGTGATGACAGTTGATGACGGTTCGAACCGTATGATGACGGTTGTTTTTATATGGTTGAATGCCTTTGATGATACTTTTTGTTATCAAAAAGTTGTCATGAAGACATTTTGATGACACTTTTTGCCTTTTATTACACTTTTTGTCATCAAAAATTTTTGATGACGGTGAAATAAATTGTGATGACGGTGAAATAAATTGTGATGACAGTGATGACGGTTGTTTTTATGTGGTTGAATGCCTTTGATGATACTTTTTGTCATCAAAAAGTGTCATTAAGACATTTTGATGACACTTTTTTACCTTTTATTACACTTTTTGTCATCAAAAAATTGTGATGACAGTGGAAAAAATTGTGATGGCGGGGATGGCGGTTTTTTTATGTGGTTGAATGCCTTTAATGATACTTTTTGTCATAAAAAAATGTCATCAAGACATTTTTATGCCATTTTTTTACCTTTCATTACACTTTTTGTCATCAAAAAATTGTGATGACAATGAAAATAAATTGTGATGACGGTGAAAAAATTGTGATGACGATTTTGGAAATGATGATGGTGATGATTGTGATGATGGTAAACGCCGGTCAACGGTCGGTCAACGCTGGTCAACGGGCGAGTGAACCCGGTCAACGGGCGAGTCAACTCGGTGGGAGTGGGGTGGGGGTGGGTGATGGGGGATTTTGCTATTTAGCTAATTTTCACACCCTCCTTAATATCCACCTAATTAGCCTCTTTTTTTGTTATTTATTTAAATCATCCCGATAATAAATTCACTAAAAAATATAAAACAGAAAGTTAAGAAAAATAAAAAAAATTAAGTATAATTAATAAAATGATAAATAAAAAATAAAAAATCAAAATCAAAATAAAAAAATTGTACCCGGGGGCCAACCCACTAGTTTTTTGAAAGAAAAAAGGTACGGTATAAAAGAAAATGACAAGTCTAAAGTCTTACTCGTCTTCGGTCGGCTCTTTGCTCATTCGCCAACAAAAGACTGCTCTCCTCCCTCCCTCGAGTCTCATATCAATCTCCTTCTTCCACGATCATTTCCCAACAGTGTTGTGTTCACGAGAAAGATTTTTCTGCACCCATCTCAATTTCCAAGTTTTGGTTGCCGAACAACGTTTTGGTGCGTTTGTTTTTCTTGTGTTGAGGGTTCATGATTTCTCTCTGTTCAATTTCACGTTCCGCTCGTTGTCCTCGTCGATTTTCAGTTGCCGAACTTGTCGATCTCTATCGAGGTGCGTTGCACATGTTCGCTTATTTTTCATCAATAGTTAATCATCCATTGCTATATATATCTCTATACAACTTGGCTGCCATTTATACTCTATACCCCCTTGAAACTGGATTTTGGTGATTTCTGATTGATAGCATAGAGATTCAGGCAAGTACAGCTTTGTCAAAGAGCTGAAGTGGCTGAATTTTGACTTTGTGTTAAAAAGTGTGGAATATTTTAGCAATTGTTTTCTGCCTTTCTTTTTGCTTGATTTGTCTGGTATTGTGATTTGTTTCCTCTGTATGCTTCTTGAACTTACCTTCTTATACATGAGGATGGTCCCCTACTATTCAAATTCTATTATATACCTTAATACCTATGACCTATCACACAGAGGTTGGACCAGGGGAGTTATTATTAACAGCGCCAATTCTTACAGATTTGTGCATATCTTTGAGTTGATGTTGTTCATTTCTTCCTACATGAAACAATAGCATATCCTGTAATCCTGTTTCAGCACAGAATAACATTATTGACATATGTCCCATTCCAATTCACAATGATCGAATTCCAAATCATAGATTTTGTCTAAAACTGATCTATTCTATGGGAACTAGTGTCTCTGTTTCCCCCAGTGTATAAGTTTTCATCATCACCATGGCAAATTTAGAGTATTATTTAACTTGTGCATTCCTGATCTTTTTAATTTTCTCATAATCATGTTTGAACAGAAGCTTCTTTCTCAATTCTGCAGCGGTTTCTCCCAGTCTGTTATCCGAGCCGTAGACGGTTGATGCATGATAGAACTAATTTCGTTTATTTGAGCAATACATCAGTATATCCAAGACACCATGGGAAATCCTGGTTGCAGGTTTGGAGCTTCTATGCTCTTCTACTTGCTTCATAGAATGTTGATTGTAAAACCTCTATTCACATCTTCAATCTGTGGGTTTGATGCAGCAAAAACAGGAAAAAGCAAAACGATCTAATGAAACTTGTTACTATAGCTCTCCTTGGAATACTCTTTGGCTTTTCGGTGGGAGTGAACCTTCCAAAACGAGCATCAGTCACTGTATGTATAATATGTTCTGTTCCTTCTACACTTCAACCGTGACTATCCGAGAACATAACTTTTCTCAGAAACGAGCATCAGTCACAGCTATTGTTTTGGCATTTTATTTCCTTTGCATTGTGAAATTGCAGCAAAATCTTTCAGTGGATGTTGTTCCTGAGCATAAAGTGCTAGATGTTGATAATAGAAAAATCTCAGTGTCAGAAGTAAGGCTTAACAATTCACAGAAGGTATGGTGTGGCGATGTGGCATTATTGTCTCTCCTTCCAATTATAGAATTAGGTGTTTACATACACAGCATATTGTATTGTACTTTTCAATAAATGTTCCTTTCTGAAACCATTTTAAATCTCACCAATATTTTGCACAATTGTTGTGAAGATTTGGGTCCCTTCAAATCCAAGAGGTACTGAAAGTCTGCCACCTGGCATTGTTGAACCAGAATCAGATTTTTATCTTCATAGATTATGGGGTAATCCTAATGAGGTATGAACTTCTTGTAACAATGTATGATATAAACTGATCTGATGGTCTAAACTTCAAATTGAATACCATTTCAATTTTATTTTTTAATTCTATTTTGCTTCTTCCAGGACCTTACAAGGAAGCCCAACTATCTTGTAACATTTACAGTTGGTGTAGCTCAGAAGAGAAATGTCGACTTTGCAGTAAAAAAGGTTTATATTCTTGATTTTAGCCTTCCATTTGAATGTGAATGTGAATGCGTTTTTTTCCATTATTGTGATGTATCGGGTTCTACACTTTGATCATGATGTAGTTCTCAGATAACTTCACTATAGTCCTGTTCCATTATGATGGGCGATCAACTGAGTGGGATGAATTTGAGTGGTCAAAGAAGGCTATACATATCAGTGCTGTTAAACAAACAAAATGGTTAGTGAAAAACTTCTTCTGCTTCATCTTAGAGTTTACATCAAACTTTCCCCTGCCCTGAAGTTCCTCCTCGTTTTGGTCAAGGTGGTATGCCAAACGGTTCCTGCATCCTGACATTGTGGCACCATATGATTACATTTTTATATGGGATGAGGACTTGGGTGTTGAGCATTTCAATGCTGAAGAGTAAAATGCTTGAAACTTTTTCATATACTAGTATGTGTATATATCCTTCTCATAATCCATCTGCTTATGATAAGGTTTTGTGGGTTCCAAATCCAGATACATCAAGCTTGTTAGAAAGCACAGCTTGGAGATTTCACAGCCGGGCTTGGAGCCAAACAAAGGGCTTGTGTGGCAAATGACAATGAGAAGAACTGAAGGTGAAGTTCATAAGTAAGACAAATGAAACATCCATATGATTTTTTAGAGGTTTCCTATTCATCTACTTGACAAATGATTGTTAATTTGGTTTCTCTTCCATTTGTTTTAGACGAACCATGGAGAAGCCTGGCAGGTGCTCAGACCCATACAAACCACCATGTGCAGGGTAATTTTCCGAAATTCCATGCATATATATCATGTAGTGTCATTCATTGTCTGCATCCACAATATGTTATATCTGAAGGTAAAAATTATGCAATTGCAGATTTGTAGAGATCATGGCTCCAGTATTTTCCAGGAATGCTTGGCGATGTGTGTGGCATATGATTCAGGTATGATAATCGTGATAATCATAAGTAAATACAAAGTTCCTGCTCTGATTCATAGATACTTGTTTTATTTGACAAATTGGGCATGCATGCAGAATGACTTGGTTCATGGATGGGGTCTGGACTTTGTAGTTGGGAAATGCGTAGAGGTTTGTAGCATTACAAATAAGCTTATAATTATTGATAAACCCATAGCATATGATTACTGACCAAGGTGATTGGTGCTGAAAACAGCCTGCACATGAGAACATTGGAGTCGTGGATAATCAATGGGTTGTTCATCAACGCATCCCTTCACTAAGAAACCAGGTAGTTTAGCACAAGAACAATGTATCTTCTTGTAGAGAGGAATTCCATGGTTACTGTGGTTGGTAATTTTTATTTATTTATATATATTTTTTTTTGTGCTATGCAGGGTGAAGAAAAAGATGGGCACCTTGGGGTAAGTTTGTATATGAAAATTCGCGATCTTTGTTGTTGTTTTTTTTTTTTTTTTTGATATGAGACATGTTGTTTATGTGAGTTCTTGGGCTTGTTGGCAGGTGAAGCAAAGGTGTAGGCGTGAGTGGCATATGTTTCAGAAGCGGTTTGAGCATGCTGAAGTTCAACACTTGAAGCAAATGAAAACCAACCTAAGCAATGCAGCAGCAGCACATTAGAGTGATATATATATGTAGGATCGTGGGATGATGTGAACTCGGGTTCAACACTAATTTGTATTGATTGAATATAGCACAGGAGCTTCATACTTTTGAAGTAGATGATTACATATAGCAGGATAACTAATGTATACAAAATCAATAAAAGTTGAATTCTGTTTTTGCTCTAAAATGATGTCATCTGGATACCACGCTGAAACGATGACGTTTTTGTGGTGTTGGTGCGAGAGGCTGCTGGCACTCCCGAGTCCCATGATATCGCAAGCGGAGGTCTGATTTGCTAGGCATTCTGCTCACAATAGCCACTGATCTTATCAATGGAAATCAATACAATTAATATACATGGCTTAATCAAAATATAACATATACATGAACCATAAAACACACTCGTGCATATTTGAACAAACAGAAACACAACACAACACAACACATATATTATCCGTACATATAGTTAGTTAATTGGTTTTATAGACTAATTTCAGATCATCAACTTGTGGACATCCGTTTGGAGACCTCAAAGTTCTTGTGCTTCATGGCAATGAACTCTTCAGCTTCAACATCCACATCCTCCTCACCCCACGCTGCGTAGTGACGGTGAGGGTGACTATGGCTATGACTTTGATGATTCCTCATCCCACCATTGCTCCGAGCATAGCCGTGATCATCTGCTTGGTATCCATTACTAGTGTGCTTCTTTGGTGGCGGTGACCACAACGTCGAGAAATAAATCTTGTACTCGTCTAAGACTATAGGCTCACGAGTAAGCTCCTCCATGGCTAGCTCTGATGGTTTTGTGTAATAATTAGAAGAGGAGGAGGAAGGCGAGTACGACATATATTTTTGGAGATGGCCGATGGGGTACGGTATATATATAAGTCTAGGTGTAACAAACTCTCAAGGTTTTGGTACGTAAGTGCTCGTTAAGAACCCGGGTTTTCCTTCATATATATATATGGCTAGCTTAGATGATGTTCTGATAACAATGGCCATATCTATATATATAGGACTCGGGGTATCAAGAAATATCGGTTTGGATGAGTTACTTTTACGTAATGACTTTCAAAAAGTAAATATGCTCTTACACGTTTAAATGATGTGTTGCCATGTTTGAAAATAGGTATCCACCCGCCGTGATTCTATGCCGCCCCCCAACCCCAAATGAAGAAGACAAGATAATACCAATTCAAATTCTCTACTATTTCAATATGTCTTCTTTTCCATAAAGGGTTTCTATAAAGGTCCACTATTTTGTTAGGTGGTTCTCCTAATCGATCTCTTTAGTTAATGATACAACTTATAAGAGATTACTACATTATAAGCTTATAGCTTTTTTATAACCTAAATATCTCTTATTAGATTAAAAAAAAATGTCCTCTTTCTATACTCAACTATAATCTAATCCAACAAATTAAAATAAAAGTATAACTAAAACTAATTAGAATAAGAGTAAAGGAGCAGAAAACTTGGTACCACGTAATGCTAATATTATTCCCCCGAAATATAAATAGAAGCTAAGGCATCAAAACTTTGACTTTAAGATGGCCCCACCCGGCGTTGATTAGAAAAAATGGACAGAAGAGATTAAAAAGACCCGGTTCAGCAAAAAATCAAGTGAAAATGAGGGGGTTCTTTACAATGGAACGGAAGGTAATTTTAATTAAAATATTATTATTGTCCCAAAAATACCCTCCCTTATTATTCCCCCCTTTCCCCAACTACAGAGATGAGTAAAGACAGAATGACCGACTCGGGGAGGAAGAATTCTTCACCGCCGGCGCATCTTCTATGCCTCGTCAAAGCCTACAAATTTGTCTCCAAAATTGATCGGCTTGAACTTGTCGTTCTCAATTTGTCTCCGTTTTTTTGCTTGATTTCTCATTTTTTGTTGTTTGTATGCTCAGATCTGATATTTTGAGTTTGTTTGTGCAAAAATCGATTTTTAGTTCAGAGTATAATCGAACTCGTTTAATTTTCGAAAAACTTTAAACATTAAAGTTCAATGGCTACTTTTTTCATGATTCTCGTCGTTGGATTGACTTTGTACCATGTAATTTCCGGGCTATTTGGATCGCTTCTTCTCCATCTCACCATTTGAGGTCCTTTGAGAAGCAAATGGAGCCCCTCCCACCACCTACCCATGTCGGGGAAATCTCAAGGAAGATCTCAAAGTCTATGATGGCTCTGATTCCAGTAAGCCATTGCTTATGGTTATTAAGGGCCAAATTTACGATGTCTCTCAAAGCAGGCATGTTAGTGTTTTTTGGTGGGGTTTAGTTGGTTTCTCAATATCTTGTGTTTTGAGTTTGTGATTGTTGTATGTGGTTTAATTAGGTTGTGAATTGTTGCCTTGTGTGCATAGTGATGGTGTATGAACCCTAATTTTCTTAAGATATGAACCCTACTTTTCTGAAATTGGGGGGGGGGGGGGGGGGGGGTTCTCCAACATGAAGGTGTATCTAGAGGGCTTTGTCATCTTGGTTTACCTTTACTGGTTTTATGTTGTTTGAGCTGCTTAGGTAATTAAGTTAGAGGTCTTATTATTGATTGAAGGTGCTAGCTTGGATTTTAAGCTTTCAACATTTCTTCAATTGCTTGAAAATTATGTGTTCGTGGTTTTAGAGATGTATATTTGAGCAACTTGGGTTGAACTTTCAACCAAAAGTTGTTTGTTTGAGGATGGGTGGGTGTTGGTGTTGTTTTTGGTCTTTTGATGATAGTTTGTCTAACTTATCTTGTTCAGCTCTTATCACCTGCTTGAAATTTATTTTTTTAGCTGCTTGGAAAATTGTTCATTGTTGCTAGCACAATTTTAATTTGGTTCCAAATTGAAATTTAGTGTATGAATTTGGAATTGGTATTAAATTGGCATATTCATATTAAATGTTTTTGTTTAATTGGTTCAAGAAAATGGCTTAATTAAAGAAGCTCTTAATTTAAAGGAGGTACATTGTCCTAATGGTTTTAGTTGTAAGCTTAATGGTAACTCTGAATTTTAATATAAAAAAATTGGCTATTGTACGTACTTGCAATTTTGAAACTTGATTAATGTTGACATCTTATCATCAAATTATCAATTATCCACTCAAGCAATAGCCTCAATTTCAAATAAAGAAATCTTTAGTCATGCATATTATTTCAATATTTATAGTCTATTAGCTCAACCGGTAGAGCAATGTGCATATGTGCATATAGATGTGGGTTTAAATCCCACACAGGCTAATTTTATATACGGTTTATATCTTTTGGTTCAATATAACTCTTCTTTTAGTTCATGATTTTATAAGCTCGAATTCATAATAGTTTATCTTATAGTTCATTACTTTTAAGCCATACAAATAGTTATTTTGGTTCATGATATTTGTTATTTTGGTTCATGTTTTTATAAGCATAAGTTCATAAGATTTTGTCTTAAATTTCATATCTTTTAGTTTATAAAAGTTGATTTATTGGTTCATGTCGTTATGAGTTTAAGTTCATAACAATTGTATATAAGGTTCACGAAATTTAGTTTATAATATATATCGTATTTCACATGTAGTATTTTACGGTTCATATATTTATGCGGTTAGGTTCATAATAATTGCCATAAAGGTTCATGAAACTTATTTCACAATACGTGTTACTTGTGTCATGTATCGTACTTCATAAATGATATTTTATTGTTCATGTCTTTATGTAGTTAGGTTCATAACAATTGTCATAAAGGTTCATAAAATTTAATTCACAATACTTGTTATTTGTGTTATGTATTCTATCTCAAAAATGATATTTTGTTGGTTCATACATTTAAATGTTAAGGTCCATAATAAGTGTTCTTACGGTTCATGAATTACTTGCTCGTATTAGTTATTGTCATGACTTTAATTGCAATTTGAACACATGGAATCTCATTATGGTTCATATCATTTTATCAAAAAAGAAACTATAAAATTAGAAAAAATTTAAGAACATAAAAAGAGGACATGATTTTAAAATTTATCATTTGGGCATTTTATCAAACACATGATGAGCAATTTGATGAACATTTACCATTAGCCTTTCTTTTCAATAAAATAATCAGATTGTAACACAAAACATGCATAACCTTCATATGTTTGAGTAAAACCAACAAAGCTAATTCAACAATAGCTTCTATTGAAACTAGCAATTTATCAAACACTTGGTGTGCACCTCATAAATTCAACCAAAAAGACCTAAATAAATAAAAATAAGAAGGCTTTGCTTTCTTTCATCATATCACAAAACATTAATGATTCAAATAAATGAAAACATTTACAAAAACACAAAAATATTCACAAATTCATACAAATTAAACTAATAAAAACCCAAAATAGCAAACTAATTTCGTATCGTAATTTTCGGTTCATAGAATTACAAGTGTTGGTTCATAGTATTACAAGCGACGGTTTATACGAAACCAGTAAATTCAAATATCGACTTGGATTTTAACAATGGTAAAATGAAAAATAATTTTGGTTAAATGACAAGGTGTTCAATGAAATGATACAATAACATGTTTTAATCCATATAATTCATGGTAAATTAAGGCTCGAATTAAAAAGTTAATTGAAAATCCCCCAAATTTGAAAAAACAGTAAATTAGACATTCAAACCCTAAGAAAACAAACAAAAAAATACCTAGAGGCAACTCAAATGAAATCGAAAATAACTACTAATCTAATTATAATATATAAATGGAGAAAGAAGTAGAGAAAAATCGAAATCCAACAATGGAGGAAAGAATTGAAAAAGCTCCAAGGAAGAAGAAGAAAGAGGGGAGAAAGAGGGGTTCTATTTTTTGGAGATGACGAAATTACCCCTGTGGTTAAAAAACCCCATTAATGAAACGCTTATCTACACCATTGATTCCCCAAAATCCAACGCTCCATATTTGTTCTCATTTTACACTATAAGGCATGTTCTCATTTCATCTCAACTGATACAAAGTATTTCATAATGAAAGTCATCTTTTCAATTACTTAATGCTAAATTTCTAAAATAGTCCATTATTTTATTTAATCTACTATATATATAAAAACAATAAGGTTTGGAGCCACCACATTGCGTCACATCATCTTCTGTCAGATGTCATTCCTAAAATGTGTCACATTAGATTTTGACATGTGTCATCTTCTCATTAATTCATATAAATTATACAAATAAATTGGTACTTTTGGAAACAAATCTTATGAATACAAATTTTGGATTTGGAAATTTTAATATCATCCAATATTTTAGAAAGAATCCAGTAAGTTTGGAAGTATCTAGCATATTTAATCAAACACTAATTTATATAAAAATATAAAAAAATATTATGGTGGCTTTTTTTTACAACTAGATTAGCTTTAATCTACTATATAAAAACCAACTAGATTCCTAAAATATTCCTAGAAGATTATATTTAAAGATTATTCATTCCTTAAATATTTCTTAAAGATGTTATTCGTAATTTTTGATAAACACATCGGATACAAATTTTTTAATTCTTTATATATTCCTTAAAGATTATACATTCCTTAGAATTTTCCAATATTAGGATTGGATATTTTGGTTCCTATTATTATAATTTTTGTTATAAAATAGATAGCTTCAATAGAATATTTTTTATTTTAAATATATAAAAGATTTTGGTGAAGATAATACCAAATTAAACTAAAAAGATAATACCAAACTAAAATTGTGGATTTCCAAACTACAGATTAAAATCGTGTATTAAATATAAAAAAATAAAAAAAAATATATAAAAATGATATACCAATATGGAAATGATATAACCAAACTAAAATATAGAAAATAATTTTTTTTAATAACATTTTAAAAATAATGGAGATTCTTGGTTAATATTTAAACAAACTATAATCATCCAGTATGATATTGACAATTAAGTTATTTTAAATGAAACGTGATATATAAGTTATAATTATTTTTTTTAATTTATAAAATTGTTAATTACCACTATTTTAAATTACCACTGTTTTGATAACAAGTTTTAAAATTATGCTCAAATCGGTAAAAATTGAAATAATCTACAATATCAAGCTTGAGATTATAATTGCAAGTTCTCTCTTCAAACTTACACATATTCATATATACTTTATTTCATTTCATACCAAGTTATCAACCATTAATTTTGTTTATTAATCCCCTACACAAAAAAATCACATTATTTTTTGTAATTTACTAGCCTTTGTTCATATTAATATATTTTGTAACAATTAATGTCGATCCATTTCAATCAACTATGGAGTATATAATATTATACTTGTAACATATTATACCACTTGGTGAATTCACATTCCATCTCATTTATAACATGTCACGTCATATAACAATATTTTTTTTAAAACCAAATATTAGAACAAAAAATTATAGAATAAGAAAATGCTATATAATTTTCCATTTATTACGCACGATATCCATTTGCTCGGTGTAAAATTTGGAAAGATAATTGGTTATACTAATATACTTTCATTATTTTTTCAACTATTTTTTAAATTATACGGAGTATTATTTAAGTGTAATTTTTTATTATTGAATAGTTGCAACACAAAAGGGTGACAAACATAAATGCCAATGCACAATTCTGCAGATTTAGCGACCATATTTTCGCGACCATATAATATGGTTGCTAATTAGCGACTAGATAGTCGCTAATGGTCGCTAATGTGGACGTCAAAAAACGGGGGAAAAAATTAAAAACAAATTAGCGACCATTTGGTCGCCAATTGTGGCGTCCACGGTGGTCGCCGACCCCATTTGGTCGCAATAAATGCGCGAGCAATTTTCCCGCCAAACGTTAGCGACCATCTGGTCGCGAAACACCAAACCCATGTCAGCGAACATATAGTCGCTATATTTAGCGACCATATGGTCGCTGACATGGATCAGATGTTTTGGCGGGCAACATCAATTTTGGCGGGTGACATCCCGCTTTTTTGCTACCACATGGTCGCTAAAAATAGTATTTGGTAAAATTGCCGCCATTTCAGCATATATACTTAGATTTGTAAAAACTTCACTCTCATTCTGCCACCTTCACACAACCTCATACATAGCTCTTTCCAAAAAGATTCACAGATGAAAGAAACAATCATTCACAAAACTGAGTTGATTATATGAAGGAATTACGTCAATTTTTCCGACAGCTTCATCAAAGGTATGTATTTAAAACTTATTCGCCATATTTCATTCTGTCATGATATTGTTTTAGACAAATATTGTTTGTAGAATGTTTTCGTTTATATAATTATAAGATATTCTATTAAGTAATTGTTAAATTCATACAGTATAGAAATCGGTTGAAAAGAGTTTTTGTTTACATATACTGTATGTGGCGACCAAATGGACGCCAATTAGCGACCATATGGCCGCTACCGCCAATATAGCATCCATATGGTCGCTATTTAGGATCCACATGGTCACCACATCCAGGATTATATGTACCCGAATTAAATTAATTATAGTCTTATATTGAATTGCAAGAAGGAAAAATGCGTGAATGGATGTATTTGCGTAAGATAGATGGTTTTTTGAACTGCGAGTTTTTAGTTGGCGTTAAGCAATTTATCGACTTCTTCAAATCTATGCCGACCTATGACCCATACGAATTAAGGTGTCCGTGTCGGAGGTGCAAGAATAGGAGACTAATTCCTGTAGATGATGTGCATTATCACATTGGTAAGGATGGTTTAGTTCCGAACTATTACCATTGGGTTTCGCACGGTGAGACATATGAAACGTTCGCTGCCTTGGTGGCTGAGTCTAGACAGTATGAAGGCTGTAGTAGTACTGATCTAGCACCACCAGTATCTGGAAATGATAATCGATTGGAGCAGATGGTCTATGATGGTTTTAATGCCCGAAGTCATTACACTACTGATGATACCGTCCAGAATGAGGATATAAGGCATGAGCAGGGGGAGCAATATTATCATGAAGCGCCCAATCCCGATGCGCAACGTATGTACGACATGTTGTCGGCCGCAAATAGGCCGTTGTGGGCTCGATGTGGTATGACCCAGTTGGAGGCGGCGATTGAGCTACTTAGCCTAAAGTCAAAGCTAAGGATGACGGAGCGCAGATACGACATGATCTCAGATTTCTACGGACGCGTTTCACACCCGGAGACCACATTACCAACCACGTTTTACGACACGAAAAAACTAGTTGAGGGTCTCGGGCTTCCGTACGAGGCCATTGATTGTAGCCCAAACTCTTGCATGATATATTGGGGTGCAGATGCAGAATATGCGGCTTGCAAGATATGTGAGTATCATAGATGGAGGCAAGGCAAGTCAAAGCTCATTCCCTATTCTCATATGCTTTACTTGCCAATAACTCCACGGTTGCAGAGGTTGTACGCATTGGTGGTGACTGCCGAGCAGATGAGATGGCATGCAGAGCACGTACAAGATGGGGTGATGAGACATCCATCAGATGCCTCTCATGGAGGCACTTCAATGCTGTTTGGCCAGATTTTGCAACAGAAACATGAAATGTGACACTAGGCTTGTGTACGGATGGTTTCAATCTGTTCGGGGCGTCGAGGCGCCGATACTCATGTTGGCATGTGATTCGGACACCCTACAACCTTCCGCCGTCGATTTGTATGCGAGAAGAGGTTATGTTTTTTACTATTATTGCTCCTGGACCGAAGAGTCCGTAACAAAAGTTGGATGTCTACTTGGAGTTGTTGATAGCCGAGCTCAAGAATTTGTGGCTTAATGGGGTGTGCACATACGATTCTTGGAGGAAGCAAAATTTTGTCTTGCGTGCAGCTGTAATATGGACTATTAGTGACTTCTCGGCATATTCGATGTTGGCAGGTATGTTGTTGTACATATGCTTAATTAAATTGAAAATATTATATATAATCGTGCATATATGAATCGTGAAATTTAATGTGTTGTACCAAATATATGTTTGTGCAGGCTAGAGCACTTCTGGGAAATACGCGTGTCCTTATTTCATGGAAGACACCGATGCATTTTATCTAACACATGGACATAAAATGTGCTGCTTCGATTGTCACAGGAGGTTTACAAAACATGGTCATAGCTTCCGAAACAATAAGAATGATTTAAAGAAGGGTGGAAGGGAACATCGTGCTCCCTCGGTACTCCGTGACGGATACGAGATATTAGATTAGATTAACAATATGGGGTTGATGAATATAACTGAAGTGGGAGTCAAGTAGTATAATAAGACGGTCAGTAGAGGTTCGGGTTGGAAGAAGAAAAGCATTTTCTAGGACCTACTTTAATGGCCCAGTATGCTAGTAAGACATAATTTATATGTCATGCACAATGAAAAGAATGTCTTCGATAATGTTTTCTTCACCATTCTTGATGTTCAGGGGAAGTCGAAAGAAAAGTGGTCGGCCAGAAAGGATATAAAGGAATTGTGCAAGCGTCCGGAGTTGGAACCCGACGAGGAGGACAATAGGTACCCAAAGGCTTTCTATGCACTAGATCATCATGAAAAACAAGTGCTTCCGGAGTGGTTAAGATGCGTAAAATTCCCGGATGGCTATGTGTCCAACTTGAGCCGCTGCATTGACTTGCACAAGCTTAGACTCTTTGGGAGGAAGAGCCATGATTGTCATGTGTTCATGCAAGGGTTGATGCCTGTTGCTTTTCAAGAACACTGCCGTGTTACGAGCTTAAGCCTGAGGTGGTTATGTAGTTGGACAAGGAAATACCAATAATTTGTGCAAGTTGGAGCGTATCTTTCCCCCAACATTATTTGATTCAATGAAGCACTTGCCTATTCATTTGCCACGGGAAGCTTCACTTTGTGGCCTTGTCAATTATAGATGGATGTATCCAGAAGAAAGGTATGTACAATTATATATTGTATAATTTTAATTAATTTGGTTTTATCTATCTAACTTGTATAACACATGGTCTTCAATATATATTGTAGGTTCCTAAAAAGGCTGAAGGGCACAATAGGCAATAAAGCTAAAGTTGAGGGCTTAATTTGTAGTGCCTATCTCGTTCAGGAGATGTCCACCTTTTGCTCGTATTATTTTAACTCGCATGTCGTGAGTAATCATATGGATGTCGCCCGCAACGTCAGTTGCACACTTCCAGGTTGGGTTGATCCGGGAAATTTGTCTATTTTCACAACAACTGGTCGAACCCTGGGTAGCAGATCAAGTGGTCATGTGCTCACAGATGATGAATTCCATGTGATCCAAACTTACATACTCATGAAATGCATCGAAGTGGAGCCCTATATTGAGTAAGTTTCTATAATCGTCAATAATTAATTATATATATGTTGATTTGAATAAAGTATGTGCTTAATATAAGTACTTGATTCAATTATACTCTTTGGTAGATACTATTTGACAAACTTCGTGCGACCGTCAAATCCAACAATAAACGAAGCTGAAGAGCCAAAGATTTTGGAAAGACACTTTCTCCTCTGGTTCTACTCCCATGTAACAAATTCCTAAATTAATTTCAGTTTAATTTGAAATTATTCAAAACTGTTAATTGTTTCCTCGATCCACATGCAGGCTGACAATCCGGCAATTACATATCCTAACATTGCAACATTAGCTCGTGGACCCTCTAATAAAAGTGAAGACATGTCCTGGTTATGTTGTCAATGGTTATCGATTCCGTACGAAGGCACACGCATCAACCAGGGCTACTGACAATAGTGGAGTTTGTGTTCTAGGACAAAGCTTCGACACTGACAAGGAGGACTTCTATGGTGCGCTAGAGGAAATAATTGAGCTGATCGAATTACATATCTTCAACCGTCAAGTGCCCTATTGTCTTCAATTGTTTGTGGTTTGACACTAGAAGTCGTGGAGGAACACGCATTCACCCTCACCTAAACTTGTGGATGTTCATAGACATAAAATGTTGAGAACAAAAGACCGTTACATCTTAGCACGTCAAGCCACTCAAGTTTATTTCCTAGATTACCCAAAGATGAGGCGTGCAGATGCTGAATGGATAACGGTCTGTAAAGTGAAGTCACGTGTGTGGCCCTATGATGGTACGTGCGTAGACCCTAATGAGAGTGGTTCATGGGGGGTTGCCGTTGAAGAGGCATTTCAACATGATTCTTCCCTTTCACAACTTATCGACGACACACATGATAATGATCCACTTGGTCCGCTAAACGACCTAAACGGAGAGGATCATGTCATTGAGAAACAAGCCGAGACGTCTACTGAAATGTCTGAGGGGGAGTTTTTGAGAGTGAGGCGGATACAGATGCGGAAGATATGTAATCAGAATACTACTATTGCATTGTCATTGACTTTTTTTTTATAACACTATTATCATTTACTATTCTGATTCACTATTTTCTTTTACTATGCTGATAATTCTATTCTGATAATACGTTTCGGATGACCCTATTCTTATGACAATATTAGCATTTACTATTATGATGACAAGAGTCATGCATGCTGCATGCATGACTCTTTTCACAAGTGTTCATCCATTTCCAACCATAAAGGAGACTTCATCTCTAATTCTAACATCAAACCCTCATCTAAAGCTTCCATATCCAATTCATCCGATCAATGGCTCAAAGGAGAGCGTGTTCCAAGCGCACGATCGCCTTTGCTCCAGAACTCATCCACTTCTCGAGGTACAACGAGAGAACGACGAATCCCTGAAAATTCGAGCTAAGCGAATATTAGTCTGTTCAAGTTTTCAGAATATGCCGATATGCACATGTGGCTCTCCCTACACGCTTAGGGCGTGTATTTATAATAGAAGAAGGAGATCAGGGGCTCGACTTTCTATATCTCCTAGGGCTAGTCAGATTGCTTAGAGCCCAAGCTGAGAATATTCCCCCCTTCTCCAAGTTTAATTCCATCATATTTGAAGGATAGAATCTTCCATTAAGTTGCACAACTTCCATATTTTTAATAATAGGAAAATAAATAAATAAAAATAATAATAAATATGCGGTAATTTAGAAATACTTTTAAAGTAGATTTACCAAAATAATTATGGTAGCTATGTTTGTTTTACCCGCTCACAAATGCCCCACCTACACCGCCTTATATGTTTTACCATATACGGCGACGTAGGGTACAAAGGTGTACTAATCGGAGTGGCCAAGTGGATTGGTCGAAGTCAAGTCCCCTAACACTTTCGTATACTCGTATATTCTTATAGTCGTACACACATGAGAGAATTTCATGGGCTTCAATATTTATGAGCAAATATCATAAACTCTCATTTATGAGCGAATATCATAAACTCTCATTTATGAGCGAATAGTTATAGTGACCCCCGGCCGCGGTTTTGCCCCAGATTCAATATTTATGGCGACCCGCGGCCGCGGTTTTGCCCCAGATTTGAGGTTTTGCTCTCAGTTCTAGTACCGCGGTCGCGGTCCTTGGGCCCAACGGTCGCAGTTTCGCGGCTGGTCTTCAATCTTCGACTCGTCTTCAATTTTTCCCATAAACTCTGACTAAGGGTGGGACCTGGGTCCGGTTCCGGAACCGGCGGTTCTAATTCCTAGAAACCATGGAACCGGAACCGGAAATATTAAAAAAAAATTAAAAAAGTATTTTTTTCATCTCTAAATGAAAACCGCAATTGCGGTTTTCATTCCGCGATCGCGGTTAGCCAAACTGCGACTGCGATTACGCTATTTTAATTTATTTTTATTAGTGGAACCGGCGATTCCACCCAGTTTGGAACCAATGGTTCCCCCGAGCTTTGGAAGGATTTTGGCCCAGCTGACATGGCCTTGTTCTTACTTTTCTTTGACCATTGGGATCCTTGCGGGGAAGCCGGCTTCTTGAATCCGCTTTGGCTGGAGTGATGAGACTTCCCTCCACCATTCTTTATGCGCTCAAGGCCCTTGAGAGTCATTTCCATCCTATACGCGGCATCCACATATTCCTCTAGAGTCTTGTAAGTGCGATTTACCATCCAGGGTTTGATGGTGTCGCTCATCCAGCGGTGAAAGCGCTTGATCTTCTGCTGCTCTGTGGTGATCTTGTCCTCGGCGTACTGGAGTAGATGATTAAACTTCTTGGCTCGTTCCAGTACACTCAACCCATGGACTTTCGGAGAGTGGAGTTCATCAAGTTTCTCATCTTTCATAGATTCAGAGAAGAACCGGTGCATCATTTTATCTTGGAACATGGCCCAGCTCAGATCGGGGCGAGTAGACAGGCTAGAACTTTCCCACCTTTCTCCTGCTTCATCCTTAAGCTTCAAAGCAGCCATGTGCACTTTATCTGCTTCCGAGCACTGCACATTCCTTAAAAGTCTCTCCACGTGGGAGAACCAGTACTGGATTCCTGAAGGGTCGCCTGTCCCGTCGTATGAGTCGGGCTTCATAGTGTTGAAGGTTTTTATTCCCTTTGCGAAGCTGACTTCCTTTGGCTTCTCGGGAATGGCCTCGGCTACTTGAGCTCCTTCTTGCACTTCCTCTTGTACTTCTATGTTTGCTAGGTTTGGTATTGCTGCAAGGATGGTCTGTTGTACTATTTGTTGCACCATCGTGCGGAGAGCTTCCATAACGCCCTCGTTGAGTATGACTGGAGGGACAGGTGCTGGAGGTTGGTTAGCCGGGGGTAGACCTCGGTTCTCGGAGTGACTTTCATTGTTACCCCCAGCTGGGTTGGCAGGGTCCCTTTGACTTGTTCCGCGCGTAGTGACTACCATCTGAAGGGTTTACGCAAGGTTGATCCTTTCGTTAATTTATAAGTGTAGATAGGATTTAACACGCAGGTCTCAAAGGAGAAAAGAAATTTTATTGGAACACTTATGGAAACGGATTACAAAGGCTTTTATATAATAAGCCATTATCCTAAGGACGGAAAGAAATACTACCGACTCGACTATTCAAGAACAAAATGGATAGTCAAGTGAAGTGGACTTCTTAGAGTTTCACACTTCTTAACGATAACAGTCGAATTTTAGGCCTAGGGTGGGCTTGAGAAACAAAAATTGTCCAAAAATCCTTCGTCGAACAAACTTTTGTCGATGGCTCCTTCCTCGTGGTTCAACAACAACTGGGCTTGCTCGGTGTTCTCTTGACTTGATTGGTCACGAAGCGAATTACCAATTCCTTTTTCGAGGTATTCCTCTTCGGGGTTCTCCTCCTCAAGATTCCCCTCAGGTGCATCTTCCTCTTGTAGAATTAGCTCGGGGTTATCCTCGGGGTTTTCATATGGCAACAACGGTCATTGGGCAAAAGCCTTATTGAGTTCTTGGTCAGCTTTTCTAGCTTCAACAATCATCGTGTTGACTTATCAAAATGGGGGCGAAGAAAAGTCCATGATGTGGCTTTCGCATAGCTTTATTATGGTTGACAAACATCAAATATCACGCCAAGATTCCATATGTTAGTTGAGCAAATCCTAACTACTTGTCGGTTCGTCGAATTAATATATCCTTCATTGGTCGGAAATCTCTACCACTCCTTTATTGCTAGATCATTGTTTGCCCCTCACATACCTCTCGATAATCTATTTCGAGATCGGGTTAAGTGGAGACATGTTAGATCTTTAGTTGACTAAGCCTTCCTTGGTGTCCTCTTTTGAAATGTCTATCTTCCCGTGAGTCACTGGCTCAGTAAGTTAGGCTCTATGGAAGCATAAGTATTACTTTTAGTTGGCGTGACTTTTTCTCATTTCCGATGCGTGTGAACTTAGTTTTCATTACAACCATTTTCTGTAAATGGCTAACGATCGACGTTTAAATATAGAATATCCGTAATTCTATATTTGAAGAAGGAGATAGTTGAAGGAAGTTTTAAAATTTGAAAACAAAATTTTCATTTTAAACACATGTATATCCTTGAAGAATTCAAATGGTTTTAAAATCTCTATCAATGGCTCATTATATATGGCCTTAAATTAAAAGACGAATCTTTAAAGTAATTTTTTTTTTAAAATTTCATGTATGACATGAAGAAATTTTAATCTTGGAAGGAGAGTCTAAAGATTTTTTTTTAATTATGTGACTTCTGTCTCGGGTTTCGGGGAATTCCTATTATCATTTAAAGGAAGTTCTTCGAATCTTAATTCTTTGATTCTATGCAACGAAGATATTGAAAGGAAGTCCTAAGATATTCGTGGATATAAAGTTTAAACATAAAACATCAATTAAGTTAAGACTTTTCATTTTCTTGGTCCTATTTAAGAAGGTGGGGAAATTCTAAAAAAAAATCTTGTTATAAGAATTTCCTAACTTGTAGAAGTTACTAAGATGAAAATTTTAAGTTTAAGAAAAATTCTAACTTACGTGATTAAGTTAAAGAGTTGGAACATATTTATTACTTAAGTTTTTAGGAGGTAAAAAGGAAGTTTCCAAGAATAGTAGTTCTAGAACTGAATTAAAGTTTCTATTTTTTTTAAGGAAAATTCTTAGCTAAGAAGTTTAAGTTACAAAGTTGACACTGTTAAGTTTCCTAGAGGATGTAAAAAGGAACTTTCTATAAGCAGAAGTTTCGGTTAGCGGAAGTAGGACTTGGGTTTAAAAGTTCTCGGGTTTCGAAAATTTTCGGTTTTAAAAGTTTTCGGTTTGGAAAACAAAACATTCGGTTTTGATACCATAATTGTAACACCCCTATTTTACAACATTGGGTATTACCACCACTGGCCTCGGACTTTACCGTCCAAAGTCACCCAAGGCTTTTAGAATGATATTGAACTCATAAAGTGCGGATATTAACATAATTTATACAATAAGAAGGATGCTCTCGAAAGAGACATTGTTCTTTAATTGAAGATGAAATTGACTAAAAGCGGAATTTTATTTATTGATAAGAACTTTCGTTCATTACATTGAGAGTCGTTTTACAAATGTAGCAGCGGAAAGTATAGCCATTTAGAAAGGGTTTAAAAGACGTAATTAAAAATACATTTATATTTTCCCAAGACAACTCATGTGATGATGATTTGCTTGGTTTTAAAAAGGGAAGAGTCGGTGAGAATTCCTTCCTTCCTTCCTTCAACGTCGTCTTGCCTTGACCTTCGATCCTCGCCTATTGCTTCTCGAACCTTCTAGACTTCATCTTCAAAACTTCGGTGTACATTCCTACAGTCTGGCATTTGTCGCGAAGGGCGAGAAATACCAGGCAAAAATGCGGAAGTAGGGGAATTAGTCTAAGGAGACTAAGCAAGTGAGAACGGAACTTCTCAAGGGTATTTCGGTAATTTTATAATATTCGAGAAATATTACAGAATGTGTTTTAAGGTATAGGTCTTTATGTGGGGCTTATCGGGACGGAGAAGAGTGTATCTCGAGAGGAGATAACTCGTTAATCGAGAGAAGAACTACGAGATTTTAGACTTATTTTTAGAGTAGGAAGTATGTTGGGAACATTATTAATTCATACAAGTTTTGAAAACCTCTCGTGCCCTTGCGAACCGAGAGCCGGATTGATCATTTGAGATCGGTCTGGTTTTGGTGTCTTTTAATTGTGCATTGGGCACTTATCTTGTATAGTGATGAAAACTCTCACTTAGGTTGACATATTTTAAGAGCGTGGGGGGCTTATGTACCGGCCCGAACCACTGACAAGAACAAAAGATCCGGCACTTAGCTAGAGCGCCTACATCCCTCTGTGGCGTAGAAGCGGACATGGATCATGATCGACAAGTCGTAATTTATGCATGGTGGCAATACGAATTTAGTGGGTTATATAGAGGTATCGGGTTAGGCCCGCACCCCTTACTATTTCATCCAAACCGATCTCGAAAAGAGATCGTAAACAATCAAGGTCACAAACAAGACTAGCATAATAGTCCTATCGAATATTTAAATAACGGAATAACGATAACAATGGGGTCATTAATTCTAGCAATCGATATTCCTAGGTTCGTTTTATTATTAGCAAACAAGTTGTTCCCAACATCGAGGAATTTCACGAAACGAGTTTATTAAGGCTACAAAGAGAAATTCCACTTGCCTTTGCCTTTACGATAGCGGATTAGCGAGATAGCGGAAAACGTTGTTCACGACTTGGAACGGAAACTCGACCTAAAGACATGAGATAATCCGATAACTTTATTAAGAATTTTCGAATTCTTCTAAAGTTAAGACCAACCTCTTTTATTCTTCTTAAGAGATTAATTTTCTAAATTATTATATTAATAATTTAGTTGGATGAGAATAATAATATTCCTTATTATTATTTTAAAATATTGTAATATCCTTATAAAAACCTTATTCTTAATCATATTTATATTCGTTCTTGGAACCCAAATAATATCTTTATTTAATTTATTATAATAATCTTTTATAACTTAACTTGCTATTTTTCTTAACATAAATAAGTGAGGAAATCTTTATGAACTCATATGGTATAGTTTTCAACCTTAAAAGATTTATAGTTATTAATAAAGTCCTCTTAGGATTTGTAAAAAAAGTCTAAAACGCCCTTATTATTTAACATCTCATATAATATTATTATAATATTATTCTTTATCAACAATATCTATAACATGACCTTATTATAATATTTCTCATTAAATATTTATTTAAAATACAAGTAATTTTAAATAGAGATAAAAATATTAGTAGATACCCCCTTTTTAGTACTTTTTCTAAATAGGATTTTCTAGGTAACTTTATAATATAAGCTTTCCATAAAGTATGATATGATAATAAAATTCCCCTATTTAATTAAACGATGTCATCATGTCTTAGAATATTATTTTATAACTAAGAGCATACAACTTATTTAAATCTAAGATAGTACTAATAATATATCTAGTATATCTTGTCTTAGCACTTATATCTTTTATATAATATTTCTTTTAAGAAAGCTAGCATGCTCAAAATCTTATGACATTAATTATATATATATACATATAAAATACTCTTATCATATCTATTATTTTTATTTAATAAATCTCATGTCTAGAACATTATTTTATAAAATAAGAGCATGCAACTATTTATTATACCTATAATTATTCATAATATCTTTAACATATCCTTTCTAACAACTTAGACCTTTATAATTATATAATAACTTCCAAATAGGGTAATCATATTATTTATATTATACTTCTCATTTATAGGAATCCCATAGTTTTAATCCCATGATTTTATTATAATGTGTTTCTCTATAAAGAAGTACATACAACTTATTTAATTTATCTTTTTAGCCTTCAACTTAATCATATAAAATTATATTTTGATAGGAATAGGTTATCCATTTTATTTCCAAGTTTATAAAATAGAAACATGTACTAAAATAACTTTGGTAATATTATTTCCCATCTAGTATTATCTTAATATTTTCTTATTTTTATATCTTAATATCTTTACCTAGTGTTCTTATCATAAACTCATTAATATATGTATATATAGTATTGACAATAAAGACTTATTTTATTTATCTCAATTTCATGACATAGGGTATAATTTACTAATATGTAAAGATAATTATTTTATCTTAGTATAATACTTTACTTATTTGTTTTTATCTAATTTGACTAACAAGATCTTTTTAACAATATCTTGTCTATGTTAAAGTCATTTTAATATTATGCAATTTTCTTAAATTCACATTAATATGTTTTAATTAAATTTAAAAAAATGAAAGGATAATATTTTCTTTACCCTATTGTTTGATTTACGTTCAACAGAACACTGGAGAAGGAGGCGGGGAAGGGGCGTCGATCACCAAGGCGGACCGGCGACGGACGGTGGCTGGCCAGGCGGGGCTCCGGCGGCGCGCGCGGGTGACGGGAAGGCGGCCTGGTGGTCCGACGGTGGAGTGGTGGTGAATTTGTGGTGGCTCCAAGGTGTTTTAATGGTGTTTTGAAGGGGAAAACTAGAATTTCTATGGCTTCTCTAGGCTGATTTTTGGAACTAGATTGAGAGCAATTGCTTAGAAGAGAAGAGAATGGATGTTGGTGTGAGTTTGAAGGAGAGTTGAGCCTCTTTATATAGGGAAAGGGAGGAGGCTATGGATTGTTGACGGGCCTTCACTCGGGACAACAAACAAATTTATAAGTCAAGACCCCGCTGAGTATAGGGGAGTCAGGATCGTTCCACGAGAAGCAAGTTTGTTTGTTTATCAACTCCTAATATCAAAAATCTAACAAAAACAAGCAAAACACTCACAAGCAGCCTCGTTAACGACGTTGTCAGGGTCGTTAACGAACCACCGCAAACAAAAGACTAAAATTAACGACCTAAACAGGTTCGGTACCGAGCCTACGAACTCAGCAACGAATATCACTTAAGAGAATTCAAATAAAAACAAAGATCTAGGATAAGGGATACCACAACATAGTCATGTATATAAACTCGTAAGAAGATGAGATCATGCCTTTAAATAGATAAATTCACCAACTTTCATTGACTAATAAGTAAATTAATCTACTTTCATAAACTAATTCACTCAATTGCTTGCTTTGGATCTAAAGCTTGAAACTTTCGTATTCAAACAATATCAACCTTCAAGTCTATAACTTTCTCTCTCAATCAAGTTAAAAACTCAAATCACCTTGACTTTCATCTAGGTCTAAGCACAACAAACAATCAAAAATAGATAGAAGGCATTCAACACATAATCTTATTCATCAAACATGCATAACTATGCCGGGTTTAAACCATGACCCTAGAAAAGAAAACTACTCACTACTCATAATTAAGAAACAAATAAATTCAACTAAAGAGATCATTGCAAACAAAACACTACTCAAATTAATAAATATCGTCTTACAGAAATTCAGAAAAAACCCGAAAAATACAAATCACCGAACCGAATCTCGACTAACGACCCCGGTAACTCTCGTCCACCGAGCTCTCGATCTCGACTTCGATCCGTCTCTCGCCTCTCTCGGCTCTTCTTCTTCTCTCTACTTGCTTCCTACTTGTCCTCTCCTCCTTCTAGGCTAATAAGAGGGCTATTTATACTAATAAAGCTAGAAAAATAAAAAGACTAGAAGATAAAAAATTTCCTAAAAAGATAGAAATAAAATCCTAAAAGATAGAAATAAAATCTAGAAAGATAACAAGACCTAAAATACATAATATAATAACCCTAAAAATTAATAAAAATCACTCTACCGACACGGAAATAAATTCGCACACAGGATCGGTGAGTCACAAAATCAAACTCTCGAAAACTCTATCTCGTAACCTCGTTAACGAGCCTTCACAACCTTGTTAACGAGCCTGGGCTTGGTTTCTTCAACGCTTCTTCTCCAAAAACTTAGACTTCGACTTCTTTATCTTGCACTCCTCCATCCTTCATCAGAGCACTCCAAATTCAGCTCCAATTAGCAACTTTTCCTTGCTAAAACCTACAAAAATACACAAAACAGAGTAGCTTCCATACTTTTCACAAAATATGCAAAACTATCCAAAAAACAAACAAAAATAACCCTAAACTTATCAAAACTAGTCCTAACAATCTAAGAAAACATACTAAAAACTATACTAAAAACACGAACATCAAAATACCCCATACTTAGACTTGCTTGTCCTCAAGCAATCACTAAACAATAATCAAAACCAAATAAACAAACTCATCAAGACATAGCCATCCTCTAAAAACAGCATCAACACATAGAAAAATAACAAATGATTATTAATGTCATCACACACATATGCACCAAATAGACACAAGAAAATACAATCCAACCTCACAAGGGATAATAATGTGTTTCACTCAACTCTCAAGTGTTTGGGCTTATAAATACATCTCTCAACTCATCTTATATACAAAAACTCATAGAAATTGGAACTTATATCACCAAACTCTCCACCCAAGATTTGTCAAAACAAGCAAAAAATCATCAAAAGAACTCAGGGGGCTCAATGAAAAACTTCATAGAAGCTTCCATTCGGCCGGGTTGTAATGGGGCTTGGTAAAAACAATAAGGCGTGGAAATATTTTGGCCATGTGGTGCTAATAATATCCGGGAATCAAAGACTCCTAAAAACTCACACATCTCACCAAAACACTCATAAAACAACAATATACCAAACTCACTCTTCATTATGCACTTATTTTTTCTCTCACCCAATATATCCTAGAAAGTCTCATAAAAATAAAAAGAATCTCTGATATTATCTATATAAGTACAAATGCACTTCAAACTTCTTCTTTCTCTTTCTTTTTTTTTTCTTTTTTCTCGCTGCCTCGTTAACGAACCACTTCAGGGTCGTTAACGAGCTTCATCGTGTACTCTGCTTCTTCTTAACAACTTCCTTTTGTGCATCCGGGAATCAGAGACTTCCAATCTACCCTTCCCAACAATCACTTAATTTCAAACAAAACATAACTTGCACTCAACAAAATATACCTCTCCAATCTAAGTCCTAATCCCCGGATAGGGTCAAGCTTATCTCGGCTAGGGAACAATTTTGTGGAGCTAAAAATAAAAAGGCTTCAGGCTCAAATTGGTTGTCAAAAAGAAGGATAATGTAAGGGTGGATATGGATTAACAGGGCTTATAAAAATAAGTTCTCTATCCTCTGATTTTCACAAGTAATGAACTATAAATCTTATACGGGTCTCAAGTAATAGATAACCATCACAATTCCAAGAGATAATATGCATATAGACAGTAAAACACACAAGAAAAGAAGAGGGATTTTTTATGTTCTCTCTATAAGGCCAAAAATAACTCACTGGGTAGCAATTTTTGTTGGATTGCATAACTTATGCTATAAAGTATATGTGCTCAATTTCATCAAATGCTATTCCTTCTAAAAAACAACTTCATAAGAATCCGGCTATACTATCAAAGACATGCTTGCAAGGAATTATATGATCATGCTAGCAACTACTATCATAGAACCTAAGAAAGGGATATCTATCAATTCTAAAACTCCTTTTTTTTATGATTGTCGAATTTTTCAATTTTTTTTATAGAACAAAGAACTTACTAAAACAAACAAACAAAACACGTAAGTCAAATAAGACACAAAACAAACAAGTTTTTCTACTTTCTCCCACCCCATACTTAAAATTACAGTGTCCCCACTGTAAGAAAAATAAAAAGAAGGAAGGAAATAGAAAACAAAACAAAAGAAAACAAGAAAAGAGAAAACCAAAAAAACTTACAAAGTCATAAAGTAGAAAACAAGGAAACTTCTTCTTCAAGCTGAATCAATGGTTTGGTGGAGGAATGTAGTGCTCAAAGTTCCCCATGAAGTCGTACATCGTCCACCAGCGCTCCGCATCCTGTACCTCATTCTGACGATGCCTCTCATCCTCCATCGACATGCGAGCGGAATAGACAGTCTCCCATCTATCCATCCTCCTATGAATGTGGTCCTGTTGGAGGGGAAGCTGTTGCATCTGTGTAGAAAGATCCTCGGCCCATGGTGGTGGCATACTCGATCTTGTGTACTCGGGCTGAGGTGGTGGTGGGTAGTGCGGCTGGAAGTGATCTTGGTAAAGCACAGGGTTATATGGCATGTGTCTATAGGAATTAGGGTCGATGGAGCTGGCGAAGGGTCGGTAGTTGTCCTCGGGGGGTCGGTAACAAAGCTGGGTGCCTCGTTAGGAGCATGTGTAGAAGTTTGGAAATGATCGTTAACGAGCATGGTAGGCTCGTCAACGAGGACGTTGGTGCCCAAAACTTCTGTGTCGAGGTCTTCATCCTCGAAGTTAAGCTCCTCCATGCCTCCCTCTCTGTCGACTTCTTCAGTCTCGTCCCTAGCAACCTCGGTATCCTCAGCTTCATCTTCATCCTCATCTTCGTCCATCCCTTCTCCTTCTCGCTCGAACCTTGTCTCACAAGGCCTAAGTGATAGCTCGTCCTCCGGCTTGGGCTCTAACGGGAATGCATGACCCGTCCACGCCTCGTACCAATTTGGTACATAGAGTAGCTCCAACTTGTCAAGGGTTGGTACGACAATGCGGTCTTGAACTTTTGTCTTGATCCCTCCCTCGGCTTGAATGAAAATACCAGAGCTATACCAATAATGCTTGTTAAGGAGTTGAGCATGAGCTGGCGTGTAGCGAGTGAGGTCGACTCCAAGGGTTGTAGCTAGAAGACTAACCAAGTTACCAAACCATACTTCTTTGGACTTGGTTGATTTCTCAATATAGTAGAGCCACTCATACCCCAAATTCAAAGGGTCGGGCTCCTCAAAAAGGATAGTGCGAAGACAAGCAACTTCCGTCCTTGTTGGCCTGTTCAGCTCTCTCTTAGGCCAGAATGTAGCGGCTAGGACTCGGAGGATGATCCTAAATATGGGGTTGATGATGCTTGCCCCGAATAATGCCGCTGCGGAGGGTTCAACCTCCCCGGTGATGTAGCTCCATGTTCTTGTCACCTTGTAGTCTTTCAAGCTGTATTCTCTAGAAGGGTTTGGGAGCTCCAGAATTGCGTTGAACTCCGCCAAAGTGTACTCTCTACTCACATTACCGAGCCGAAACCGGATGCGTCCCGCCGAAGTCTTCGATGGAAAGTTTGTCTCCAAAGTGGCCAGGAACTCGGATGTGAGGGCCGGAAAATGTGGTAGAGTCTCCTTCTTCAGCAAGTGAGGCACACCTAGAATAGCAAAGGCCTCCTTGACATCCGTATAAATCCCCATTTGCTTGGCACTCGTCCTTGAAAACCATCGAGTGTTGTGGTCCTTGTCTAAGATGGCATTGTAACGATCCGCTTGCCCTTGAGTGCGCAAGATCACATTATCCATGCGAGGTGGAGATGGGGACCTCTGGTTCCTCCTCTTCTTCTGGGCTCGAGTAGCGGGTCTGCTTGAACTTGCCATGTGATCTACAAAGCAATCATGATTTTCCAAGGTAAGATCCACTCAAGTAGATTAGACAAGAGACCCCATACTTGGTCTCGAAATAACCTTCGGATTATTCGTTAACTACGCAATTGGGTCGTTTGCGAATATGGACTGGTTATTGAATTTTGAAGATATGCAGGGTCGTTAACGAGCCTGGGTGGGTCGTTAACGAGCTGCCGAGAGCCAGTTCACAGAATTCCAAGTGTTATCAATTTTAAAATCAAGCCATAAATCAAGCATGCATCCTCTATACTCCTTCACTAGACACACAATCGGGTATACACGCCTCATACTTGCTCAATTACCCATCCCGAACATGCTAAATTTACCCAAAATTAGTCATGGCAAAGATTGAACGTAATACATAGAACAAGGAAAATTCATGCTTTTCTTAATCAAATTATTGCAATGGAAAATCTAGCATGAATAATCTTCCCTGGATCAAGAACCACTATGCACAATCAAAATTCATGAGTACAATCCGAACATGCAAATCGACCCCCTCTATGAACACAATCCCAATATGAAATTTCTACCCTAAAAACCATGAATCATGCAATATAGAGTTAGGGTTTAGAAATCATACCGGAAGATCGGGAAATTGAAGAACAAAGGATCGGATTTGGAGGGTAACGAGGTTGGGTCTCGTCGGTGGGAAAACGGGGTTCCGGGCTTCGGTAATGAAGGCGTCTCCGACGGTCGGTGGCTTGGGGGATTCCGATCGGTGGTGAAGGTCTTCGGTAGTGTTTTGAGGATTTTGGAGTTTGGGATTTGAGGGTAGGATTTTTGAGAGTTTAGAAGGGTTAAATAGAAGGGGTAGAAGTAGGAGGGGGGGGGGGGTAGTGGCGGCGGCTAGGGTAGATAAAAGATAAAAGAAGATAGAAATTAGACTAGGGTAAAAATAATACTTACCTGCCCGAGTCGGTTCGCCAAACCGGGTCGTTAACGACCCTGGGTGGGTCGTTAACAAGCCACCGTAGCCTCCTTGAGTGATTTTCGAGCCCCTTTTCTGCATCTTGTTAGCTCAAAATTCATCCTAATTTTCTATCCTAAAACTACTTAAAAAAGAACTCAAAAGAAAACTAAGAAAAAGAATCTAAAAAGAAAGAAAAATCTAGTCCATACTAAGAGCGGGTTGCCTCCCGTAGGCGCTATTTTTAACGTCGTCAGCCCGACGTACTTACCTTGGCTCAAGGTGGCTCTTTTGCAGCTATGTTGAGGTCCTTTGGTACAACATACTTAGCTTTGTAGGAATTATTCGCTTGAGTTACTAAATTAGGTCCCTTTTCTTCTATCAATTTGCCCGGTATTCCTACATGATGGTTAGTGAAATCCGAAAACCAAGGTGGTTTGGACTCCTCTATGGTACATATAATGGGGCACAGTGTAGGAACAAAGGGTGAAGAATAGTCATAACCAGTATTAGCGAATTCACAGTTAGAGTACTCACCTTGATTATACCCTTGCATGTGGGACTTGATGGTGGGGCCATGAGATTCGGTAGGAACTTGTATGAAATTCTCTTCCGTTTTGGTATTTGAGGGAGGCTCGGTAGGATCAGCTATGTCGAGTTCTGGCTGGGTCAACTAGATTTGTGCAACCGCAGTTGGGTCATTGGCATTTTGATCCAGGCTGAATTCCACGCGTTCCTCTCCAATATCAAAAGTAAGAAGTCCTTTCCGCACATCAACCCTTGCACCTACTGTGGCTAAAAATGGTCGACCGAGAATTATGGGGATATGAGGGTCTTTAGGCATATCGAGGACGATGAAATCATTCGGTATAAAGAATTTCCCGACTTGAATAGAATAGTCGTCCATGACTCCTGTGGCCTTGACACATGACCCGTCTGCCATGTAGAGGTTCATATCTACCGGTTCTAGGGGTCCCATATTGGCTTTGGACCAGATTGAGAGAGGGAGTAAACTAGCACTGGCTCCCAGATCACATAAAGCTTTAAACTTGTGGTCGCCTATGCCAATCGTTATAGCAAATCTTCCTGGATCTCCTAGCTTTTCTGGTAAAGCTATAGATCGGACTTCATCCTGCAGCTCTGTAATGGACCGTTTCCTGCTAAGAATATCCTTCAAAATTTTTGTGTAAGCCGGCATTTCGCTTAGGGCCTCAGCGAATGGGATGGAAATATTAATGCCCTGAAGAATCTTTACGAAACGCTTGAACTTACTCTCAGTAGAGTCCACAAATTTCTTAGTTGGAAATGGAAGAGATTTCACCATCCTCGGAACCAAGTTAGACTCGAGGGGTGAAGCTACCGAGTCGACACTAGGGTCGTTAGGTATGCTCGGCGGGTCGTTACTGATCCCGGTGGGGTCATTAACTACCCTGGTATTGAGAGGAGGGCTCGGATTAGAGAACTTACCTGGGCTAGGGTCGTTAGGTACCCTCGGAACCTCGTCACCATGGTTTGCTGGTTCAGTAATTGCCCTCGCTGGCTCGTTACCGAGGGTGACCGTGGTGTCTTCTTCCGTCTTGTCCTTAACTTCGACACGCTCCGGTAGTGTCTTTCCGCTCCTTAGGTGTACCGCTGCTATCTGTCCTTTAGGGTTCTCTTCGGGACGGCCCGGAAGTTGCCCTTGTGGTCTTGGAATTTGTGCAGCAAGGTTCCCTAGTTGGGAATCAACATTCTTCTTCCATACATCGAACTCTCCCCATCTTTTATTCTGGTGGTTAAGGTTAGCTTGAACTTCATTGACCTTGTTGTGGACCCTATTGATGCTTTCCTGTAACCCTTGTACCCAAGATGGTGGCTCCTGATGGTCTGGAGGTCGATAAGGCGCAGGTCGTTTATCCGGTGGAGGCGCCGCATAATTTGGATTTGGATTCTGATTGCCCCACGTCTGATAGTTGTTCGACCTGTCAAAATTGCTTGGCTGGTTCCTGTATGGGCCTCTCATGTAATTCATCTCAACAATTGTCTCAGCGGCTCTTACCTGCTCTATGTTAGTGCAAGCAGAAGTACTATGGGCAGAAGAACCACACACTTGACATGATTGAGAGGACTTCAGAAAACTTACCTGCTTCTTCAGGCGGTTGACCTCGTGTAGTAGAAACTGATTTTTAATGTCTGGGTCAACTTCTTCTCGGTTAGGCACGTAGAGACGTTTCTGTGGCTGTGGAGTTTGCTGGGTTCCATACATGGCATCATAATTGGACAGCTTATCCAGCAATTCCCATGCAGCTGTAGGGTCCATCTCTATAAAACCGCACGCAGTATGCGTGTTGATGCGGTTCCTGGTCTCTGCGTTGGTACCCTGGAAAAAGATTTCTTGGAGAACATATAAAGGTTGCCCATGAGTGGGGCATTGTCTAAGCATTTCCTTAAATCTTTCCCATGTTTCAAAAAAAGTCTCATTAGGCAGCTGGTGATACGAGGTGATGCGTTTCCTCAACTCGGTTGTCTTAGCATGAGGGAAAAACTTTGTAAGAAATTGATCGTACAAAGCTTTCCAAGTCCTGATAGACTTAGAAGGTAAACTCTCCAACCAGCTCAGGGCCTTTCCAGCAAGAGACTACCTGAAAGCTTTTAACAGAACATATTCAAGTGAGACACCTTCAGAAGCTATGGTGTCACATAAATCAAGAAAATTTCTAATATGCTCCATAGGGCACTCAGTAGGTTGCCCTTCAAACTGAGCCCGCTTAATTAAGGATATAAATTGAGACTTAATCTCAAATGGTTTCTCTATCTCCGGAAGCACGATTGGGGATTCTGGCACCCTCAGTTTTGGATGCATGTACTGTTTGGCATTCCTCTGATAGGCATTTAACTCTTCTTGTAGACGAGCATTGGTAGCTCGTTGACACTCAGCCTCGGCAGCAGCGCCTTCCTTCTCAGTTTTCAATGCCTCCATCTGTATTTGGAGGACTTCTAGCTGACGAGCCAGCTCTTCAGGTGTGGCCATGACTCGGTTCTCTCGGCGTCTACGGTGCAGGGAACATTCGGGTTTTGAATAATAACCAGCGTTGTCAAATTCGAGCCTTCGACGTCCTACCGGCATATGCTGAGAGCCTGAGAAAACAAAAAAAGAAAACAAAAATTAAAAACAAAAACGGGGTCGGGCTATTCCCAGACCCACAGATAAACAAACAAACTCGTTGCTTCCCTGGCAACGGCGCCAATTTGTTGACGGGCCTTCACTCGGGAAAACAAATAAATTTATAAGTCAAGACCCCGCTGAGTATAGGGGAGTCAGGATCGTTCCACGAGAAGCAATGTTGTTTGTTTATCGACTCCTAATAACTAAAATCTAACAAAAATAAGCAAAACACTCACAAGCAGCCTCGTTAACGACGTTGTCAGGGTCGTTAACGAACCACCGTAAACAAAAGACTAAAAATAACGACCTAAACAGGTTCGGTACCGAGCCTACGAACTCAACAACGAATATCACTTAAGAGAATTCAAATAAAAACAAAGATCTAGGATAAGGGATACCACAACATAGTCATGCATATAAACTCGTAAGAAGATGAGATCATGACTTTAAATAGATAAATTCACCAACTTGCATTGACTAATAAGTAAATTAATCTACTTTCATAAACTAATTCACTCAATTGCTTGCTTTGGATCTAAAGCTTGAAACTTTCGTATTCAAACAATATCAACCTTCAAGTCTATAACTTTCTCGCTCAATCAAGTTAAAAACTCAAATCACCTTGACTTTCATCTAGGTCTAAGCACAACAAAAAATCAAAAATAGATAGAAGGCATTCAACACATAATCTTATTCATCAAACATGCATAACTATGCCGGGTTTAAACCCCGACCCTAGAAAAGAAAACTACTCACTACTCATAATTAAGAAACAAATAAATTCAACGAAAGAGATCATTGCAAACAAAAAACTACTCAAATTAATAAATATCGTCTTACAGAAATTCAAAAGAAACCCGAAAAATACAAATCACCGAACCGAATCTCGACTAACGACCCCGGTAACTCTCGTCCACCGAGCTCTCGATCTCGACTTCGATCCGTCTCTCGCCTCTCTCGGCTCTTCTTCTTCTTCTCTCTACTTGCTTCCTACTTGTCCTCTCCTCCTTCTAGGCTAATAAGAGGGTTATTTATACTAATAAGGCTAGAAAAACAAAAAGACTAGAAGATAAAAACTTTCCTAAAAAGATAAAAATAAAATCCTAAAAGATAGAAATAAAATCTAGAAAGATAACAAGACCTAAAATACATAATATAATAACCCTAAAAATTCATAAAAATCACTCTACCGACACGGAAATAAATTCCCGCACAGGATCGGTGAGTCACAAAATCAAACTGTCGAAAACTCTATCTCGTAACCTCGTTAACGAGCCTGGGCTTGGTTTCTTCAACACTTCTTCTCCAAAAACTTAGACTTCGACTTCTTCATCTTGCACTCCTCCATCCTTCATCATAGCACTCCAAATTCAGCTCCAATTAGCACCTTTTCCTTGCTAAAACCTACAAAAATACACAAAACGGAGTAGCTTCCATACTTTTCACAAAATATGCAAAACTATCCAAAAAACACACAAAACTAACCCTAAACTTATCAAAACTAGTCCTAACAATCTAAGAAAACATACTAAAAACTATACTAAAAACACGAACATCATGGATCCATGCCATTGAAGATGCACCAATGGAGAGGAGGAGGATGATCCTCCATTGGTTACAAGTGTGCTAGTTGAGGGGTGATGAAGGATGATGCAAGAAGCTTGGTCTTGCAAGCAAAGGAGAAGGAAGAGAAGCATGCAATGGTGAAGTGTCAAATCAAGCTGACTTGTTTGGAGAAGAAGACTCAAAAATTGATATAAAATTAAAAGGGTGGCATAGATGAGTAGAAAGTCACATTGGTCTAGCGGATTTGAGGGAGGGGCGTGTGAGACGGGATTGCAAGAGGTCTCGGGTTCAAGTCCCGGCTCTTGTATCCTTTTTACTAAATTTTCATTGTATTTTTAATGACTTGTTGTACCCCTTTATATTTAATAAAATCCAAAAATTAATAAGCATTATTTTTATTTAATATTTTTACCACTTTAATGATCCTCCATAATATGTTCTTAATTTTATTTAAGAAAATTTAAGCTCTCTTTTTAAAGAGAAGGAGCATTATTTAAAAGAATACTCGACCTGCTTAATGTTTTTAAATTAAATTCTTAATTGTCATTGTAGTAAACTTTTGTAACCTCTCATAATATAATATGAAATTATAAAGTTTGTTAAATTCTCTATTATATAGAGAAAAAAAAATTTATTGGGAAAAATACCCATTTTTATTTTAAGTAGAATTTAGCGGATATTACAGATCCCACAAGGACTCATGTATTAATGTTATTACTTATGTGCCAAGTAACCAAATAAGGGGGGTTTTATGATTGAAAATCTAATCTAATATGTAAACTAAGAACTAATTATGAATGCAAAGTTAATTGTAAATATATGAGAGAAATATGTTCAACTAGTTAAATCCATCATAGATATGCTTATTGATCATTGATTCTCTTGATTTTCAATTCACTTGAATAATCTATCGTGGATTATTACCCAAAACTTTATATATAGTTGAAAGAACTAACAGTCTGAACAACTCTAATCATCTAACAACCTAGAACAACGTCTAGATTCAATTAAACGACAGCTTTAAGTTCAAAGTATCGATAGAAACAAATACTCAACCAAATAGCTAATCAAGTTATATGTGGTTTATTCCCTTCTACAACTAAATAGCCCGAACGGGTCTAAACAATTATAGTTGCTACTTTATCTAATCAATCCCGAACGGGACTTGATCAGATTAGTTGAAAATTAACCTAGAAATTCTATTAGGTGGCCAATCTAACAAAACCCTAGAATAATTCTGATTCAATTAAGGACAATGAATAAAACCTATTCAAATTGTTGAGAATCAATCAAACCTCACAATATTATGCAATCTATGATTTCAATAACTAGTCAAACACAAGGGAATTTAGCAATGCATAATTAAATTAAGAAAACTTACAAATTAGGTTCAAAGATCTCTTGAGAAAAAACCTCTCTAGAAACCCTAGCCTCCAAGTTGTAAATTCAAGTTGTGAAAAAGATAAACTAACAAGAGTTTAAATATGTCTTAAAACAATCCTCCAAAACCCTACAAACAAACACACTTTCAGACAAATAAACAAACAAGCCAAACAACAAAGCACAAATGTTGGCCCAAGTCTCAGCGTAAATCCCAAATTGCGCGGGTTGACATCAGATTGCGCGGCCGCGCTTTTATCATGCTAACCCGCGCAATTGCGTCGGTTCAGCATTTAAGCGACACTTCAGAGGCTGATTTGACCCCATTCGAGTTGGAATTTGGACTCGGAGTACGATTATATATTGAAGCTCTTAAAGTTAGCTTTCCAGTGATACCAAATTCAGCTTCATCCGACCACTATAGCTCCCAAACCAAGCATTGCAAGATAGAGGTGTCGAAACAAGAACTCCAATGCATAGCCTGGATTTAAGCGTTCTTTTCACACAAGCTCTTGGGCCTTGGTTCTTCCAATCTTCACTTGTATCACTATAAGCTTCATCAAACTCCACCACAATCATCTAAGATCCATCCCGCCCATGCTTGTTTACCTAAAGATCTGCAAAACCGAACAAAACAAGCACAACACCCTAATTTCCTAGAAAACCTAAAAACCTAAGAACTACACTAAACTAAGCTAAAAGACATGCAAAACAAACATAAATATGCATCCTAAACTATACCTAAATGTAAGCTATCAAATTCCCCCATGCTTAACCCTTGCTTTTCCTCAAGCAAGACATAAATCCAAAACACACCATAGAAATGCAATCATGCATCCATCTCATAATCAAACAAGCAATTCAACATATAATTAAAACTTGACCAAGACTTCATAGTATGCATTACATTAAGCATAGAGAAAAGACTATTCATTCATTCCAGACCTCACCATGGGTAATGTGTTTTCTCTCACTCTCAAGTGTTTAAAGGACGTGTTTCACTCAAAATCAACCATGAAAACTAGGCTACCATAAGCTTGCATCAGCGTCCTAATTCTGCACCGCTGGGGATCAAATACACAACAAAAATCATGAGGACTTTTCAAGGGTTGTAATGGGGCCAAGGTAAAGGGAAATTTGGAAGGGATAATATTTAGTCATGTGGTGCTAAATGCGGGATAAAGAACGAATCCTAAACCGAAAACCAACACACTTCACTTTTCATAACGCTTCCCAACTTCCTTCACCAACTCCATTTACACATCAAAGCGCTTTGTTTCTTACTTCTCTTTTCCACTTTTACCTCTTTTTCAACTCTTTTCTTTTTTCACTCATGAAGATTACTAACATTTAAACTCAACTTTTTCTTTGATTTGCAACATACTTTTCACCTTCATTTCTTCACTTTACACACTTAGAGTTGTATTTCCTCTTTTCCACCTTTCCTTTTCAACATCCCCCATACTTATACAGAACTCCCCCAAAACAAAAACACAACCTAAAGTCCTAAATCACGGATGGGTCAAGCTTAAAAGGCTAGGAAAATTTTGTGGAGTTATCAAAAATAGGCTTAAAGCTCAAAAGAAATGGGGTATCAAGAACATGGATCTTGTAAGGTAGGAAGGGAAATAATAGGCTATAAAGAAACATTGCCTCAATCATTTTAATGTCATGCATTCAATCATATAAAGTAGCCTTGAAAAAGAATCATAACGCAAGTTCTAGAGCTAGATAATCATGGTGATACAGTCAAGAATGTAGAGAACAAATATGCTCATGAAAGGCCAAAAATCTCACAAGGCAAATTTTTTTGTCTAGAACTTGAGAATATATCTAAAACTCAAGATAAATACACATGCTCAGTCCTATAGTCAAAGTAATCAATCAATGATCATGCTCATATCATATAGACTTAGCAAATCATGCAAATCATGGGTTATGACTCATACTTAGCATAGAAACACAAGAGGTATCAAACAATGGGGAAATAAGAACCTAAATGCAATATTTTTTGTATTTTTTCAAAATATTCTGATTTTTTTTTTCATTTTTCAAGAATTATGATCTATGCATACAAAATTTTTAAATATGCCTAATCTAATACAACTACATGCAATGCAAAAGTAATTCCCTTCCCCCATACTTAAAATGTACTTTTTCCCCAAAATATAGTAAAAAGTAAATGAAAGAGAAAAACTCACAAAGAATCGAGCTATCCGGGTAGTGCGGTGGGTAATCCTACAGTGGTGATGGTTCTTCGATTTATCAATCTTTCGACCTGGGATATCTAAACACACACACAAAACTACCTAAAAAGCAAAAGATTAACTAAAAAGTAAATCTACTCTAAACCTTGGGTTGCCTCGCAAGAAGCGCTTATTTAACGTCATTAGCTTGACTTTTAGCATGATTTGACAAGATTAGACATTGTCAATGCCCTTAATAACCTGTCAAAGCCTTTTGCACACAACTCAGAAAAGCATAAGTAACACAATGATAAATTAAAGATGCATAATATAACTTGCAAAGACCGCTTTAACTTATCAAACATGTGTGCCCAGTTGGCACGCAATGGCAATTGCTCAAATAAATTCAGCACAAGTGGTGCCTTTAGAAAATACTTACAGTATGAATCAAAGCACTTGGTAGAAATACCACTTGTATCAGAGATGAACTCCATAGATTTCTCATCGTCCACCATTTGTTGTAGACTTGGCTCCTCATCTTGGAACTCCATAAGCTCCTGATGTGAGAAGGTGGGGAAACTAAAGCATGGAATATCAAGGCCTAACATAGGGTGCACCATGACAGCGGGAGCCTTAACAGATGTATCATGTTTTTTTTCTCCCTCATGGTTGTCTACTTCATCAACAAAGAAGTCATCATTGTCAACAAACGAGTCTTCTTCCAAAACCACAAAACCCTCAAGTAATTTACTCCACATGGGTGAAAATGACTCAGGCTCCCTAGGCTCTGTAAGAATCTCTATGCCTGCACAAACTTCCCTTGGCTCTGTGATGATCTGCTCAACTTGCCTTATAGGTGTGAATTCATGTTGGGCATCAAATTCATCTTCATAACTCACATCAAGTGTAGTAGATTGCTCATAAACTTGAATATGAGTGTTTGACTCATGAACGTTTGACTCCAATGTGATTCCACCATTCTTCCCACATAACTAAAAAGGGCATGAGATTGTGGAATGAAAATATGAAGAACATGACTCACAGTGCTCCTCGATTATAGTAGCCACCCCTTTAGAGAGATCCTTGATTATATCCTCAAGAGACTTATCAACCGGCTGGGGTGGTTGGGATGATGACTCAACCAGAAAGCTTTGATGATTCATGAAACAGAAAAAATCCCAGCATTCCTCAGATCCCATAAATAAAAGCCTCTCATTGCTCATGAAGTCAGCCAATCCCCTTGTCTCAAGATTCATACAATGGATAACTCCTATGTTTACCTCTCTATCACTATACTGTAATCCCCAAGCACCCAATTCAAACACATGGTCATGAAATCTTGAAAAATAGTCATGGAAGTGTTCATCCTGCAGCTGTCTACAATCGAACAAAGCCATGGATCAGTAGCCATGTGTTATGAACCGTAAGATAGGTTCACAACACCAAGAATAGCACACAAAGTAAAACACAAATAGCGACGAGTCCCCGGAAACGGCGCAAAATTTGATGAGGTATTTTTCAGTCGTTTACCTATCAAAGAATCCTAATTTCACCAAACTAAGTAGAATGGTAAGTAAGGGTCGATCCCACAAGGACTTGGTATTAATGTTATTACTTATGTGCCAAGTAACCAAATAAGGGGGGTTTTATGATTGAAAATCTAATCTAATATGCAAACTAAGAACTAACTATGAATGCAAAGTTGATTGTAAATATATGAGAGAAATATGTTCAACTAGTTAAATCCATCATAGATATGCTTATTGATCATTGATTCTCTTGATTCTAAATTCACTTGAAAAATCTATCGTGGATTATTACCCAAAACTTTATATATAGTTGAAAGAACTAACAGTCTGAACAACCCTAATCATCTAACAACCTAGAACAACGTCTAGATTCAATTAAATGACATCTTTAAGTTCAAAGTATCGATAGAAACAAATACTCAACGCAAACAGCAAATCAAGTTATCTGTGGTTTATTCCCTTCTACAACTAAATAGCCCGAACGGGTCTAAACAATTATAGTTGCTACTTTATCTAATCAATCCCGAACGGGACTTGATCAGATGAAAATTAACCTAGAAATTCTATTAGGTTGGCCAATCTAACAAACCCTAGAATAATTCTGATTCAATTAAGCACAGGGAATAAAACCTATTCAAATTGTTGAGAATCAATCAAACCTCACAATATTATGCAATCTATGATTTCAATAACTAGTCAAACACAAGGGAATTTAGCAATGCATAATTAAATTAAGAAAAACTTACGAATTAGGTTCAAAGATCTCTTGAGAAAAAACCTCTCTAGAAATCCTAGCCTCCAAGTTGTAAATTCAAGTTGTGAAAAAGATAAACTAACAAGAGTTTAAATATGTCTTAAAACAATCCACCAAACCCCTACAAACAAACACACTTTCGGACAAATAAACAAACAAGCCCTACAGCAAAAAGCCCAAATGTTGGCCCAAGTCTCCGCGTAAATCCCAAATTGCACGGGTTGACATCAGATTGCGCGCCGCGCTTTTAGCATGCTAACCCGCACAATTGCCTCGGTTCAGTATTCAAGCGACATTCCAGAGGCTGTTTTGACCCCTTTCGAGTTGGAATTTGGACTCGGAGTAAAAACATGTATTGAAGCTCTTCGAGTTAGCTTTCCAGTGATACCAAATTCAGATTCATCCGACGACTATAGCTCCCAAGCCAAGCGTTGCAAGATAGAGGTGCCGAAACAAGAACTCCAATGCATAGCCCGGATTTAAGCGTTCTTTTCACACAAGCTCTTGGGCCTTGGTTCTTCCAATATTCATTTGTATCACTATAAGCTTCATCAAACTCCAACATAATCATCTAAGATCCATCCCGTCCATGCTTGTATACCTAAAGATCTGCAAAACCAAACAAAACAAGCGCAACACCCGAATTTCCTAGAAAACCTAAAAACCTAAGAACTACACTAAACTAAGCTAAAATACATGCAAAACAAACATAAGTATGCATCCTAAACTATACCTAAATGTAAGCTATCAGCCTACCTTTTTAAATAATTTCCATTTTCGACTTCTTACATCATAATCTTGATAAAAATGATGACTTTGTAGTATAATAGTTATGGGATTTTCCCACATGTTTATTATAAATGCACAGTTTTGTTTTTTATGCATATCTAACAACTTTTACGATATTATACCCAATGTAGGATAACTCATCAATTTTAGGTCCACTTTTGCTCTCTTTCAATGGTAATTTTGGAACCCCTCTTGAAGATAATGTGGTGTGCATCACAGGTATATATCCTGCTCTTTTGGGCCTTCAATTATTGTTGCATCATTTGATTTTACGGGTTTAAAAATTCTGGTGCTTTGAATTCATTGGGATTTGTTTCTTCTGCTCATTCAACAAAGAGAAATGGATTACTTACTTGCTTGATTGCTTGTCCTTCCTTGAATGAAAGATAAGCTTATTTACACAACATTGAGCTCTTGTAATTTTTTTTCCTTTTCTCTCTTTAGTTGTTGTCTTTTTATGTTTGGATTTTTATTTTTTTAATAATCTATCTATTCTTCAATATATTGTTGCATTCCACATTGTAGAATATAAGCGTTACTTCTTTTTCTTTTGTAGTAGTGCTAGGATTGGTCAAAAGGAGAGGGCTGTTGGTGATGGTCTTTTGATCCACACTCACATTTATTTTTGTCATCTAATGAATTTGTTATGAGTTTATAGTAGTCATCAGGTATAAATTGAGTTGAATTTTTATAATTTTTTATAATCGATAATATGGCCTCCAAACTAAAGAGTGTCGAGATAGAATCCTCATGTCTGAATTGGGAGAATAGTCAAGATGAAAACTTTGAACTCCAAGAGTTTCTTCCCAATGATTGGATAGAAGAATACAAGGTAGAACTACAACGTTTGACCATTGGATGTGACCAAGGACGTTGGGTCTATGATCATCCTAAATTGGATTGGATTCCCACTTGGATAAGAGTGAAAACCGACCTCATGTTCTTGAAGGGGAAGAATGTTATCACTTCCAAAACTTTGAATTTTGCTGAGGTTCATGGCAAAAACGATGGGCGCATGACAAAGCATGGGAATTCAAGAGTGAAGAGATGCTCTCGCCCAAATAAATACACAAGATTTTGAACATGCTTGCTAAGGGGAAGGCTAATGAGTGCAACCCCAAGGCCAATCCCATAGGGGATGGCAAAGAGGTTGTAGGCAAGACCTATTGGGCAAACGTCTACGGGGACTGAAGGCAAAGAAGGCCGGTGTACTACCGACTTTGTGGCATAAGGCGTCGTTGATGGTAGTGGCAAGCAAATGGCATTGTTACACTTATTTGAATGGATTTACATTATCATATAAGTGTGTTTAATTCATGCATGTGTGTAACCCTTATAGCAAAGGGATATTAGTGTATGTCTTGTAATTGATCGTCTATATACGATCATGAAATATTTATGAATAATAAATAAAGTATGGTTTGATCTATAGAAATGATCTTAAAAACATATGTGCGAGAAGAAGATCTCCTTAATCTTGCATGGGATCAAGATTCAATTGTTGACATTGATCCATTATCCTTATGGTTAAAAGGACAATGATACTCAGACTACCCTCAAGTTGTCCATTCTTATGATTGGGATGACTCGTGCTCTAGACTACCTTCAGGTCTACTAGCACAATCAAACTAATCTTTGGATCTACTGATATAAGGGTCTACTTGTAAAAATCCCTAAAATGCTAAGGTGGAACAAATGTTGGCTTTGTATACACTAATGAATGCATGAAGAAGGAGTGCTTAAAATCTCTTTGATTGGTAAATGATTAATGATTTGCTTTAACTATATGGCATTAGATGCATGCTGTTTTAAGTCAAAGGGAAGTGGGAAATTCATGCCTTGACTTAATCAAATTGGGAATTCTAATCTTGCATGTTAAATATTACTGTGAGAATGCTTTAAGGATGTAAATTTCCATTGAGGCTGTTAAAACAAGTTGTCCATATGGAAAGAAATACACTCCCTCTTATGAGATAAGTCTTTTTGTGACCTTCATGAAATGAATGTTCACAAGGTCTCGGTGTGTAAGTTAGCGCACGTAAAAGACAATTCCAAGGAAGAGTCGAACTAAGTCAAAATGGCTTTTTGATGACTTCAAATGATTATAAAGGTATCATGATGACGAATCACTAATAATGGTACTATGGGAAGTGCCAACAAGGAAAGGAGTATCAACCAAGGCACCAAGGTATACATGATGTGATCACATCTACGCCAAGGCATTGGTGTAAACGTCCGTATGATCAGGAATACGGTACGTCTAGACCAGCCTTGGGAAGCCTTCACTTTAGCAAGATCACACTGGGTGTTGGCAGTCTATGGCACCGACTTACTTGGTGCCTGGGGTTCGGCATTGTTGTGCCTATGGTCGGTCTTAGGCGCGCCTATGTAAGTCACTCAATCACTTAGTGTGAATGGCATGAAAACTCAATGGTGGCATACTCTGTTTACAAGAGTAATTTCCTATAATTGAAAAGGAGACATCGCTTGAGATTATGTCAAGTTTGTTCTGTGAACTATATAAGTTAGGCACTAGATAAAGCGGGTAATACCTTAGTCATATTTGCAAACCGATTGTATATCAAACGGCTACGAATAAATCGTGGTGGTAAATGCTTGGACAAGAAGTATTTGAATCTTGTCTCTTGATCCACAAGATAAAAGCCCACATACCCCATAAACTACCTTGGGGTTACACTTGTGAAAGGACATGGCTTTGTGCTATGGTGAAATGGGGACTAAGTCTCTACAAGGAAAAGGCAAGCATAAACCGCCCTCATGATAAGCGGTCTTCCCGCGCTATAAGCACCAAGAGGAACCCTATGTTTCCTAAGGTGTGGTTCTACTCCGGATTGAAAGAGCAATACTCATGGCTAATCATATTTGAGTAGAATGAAGAGAAAGCTTCTATTTTCTTACGAGTCTTGGTTTAAAGAAATATACTGAAAGGACGTAGCTCCATCCTCGCATCCAAGGAAACCGAGGAGGATTCTACATTGGTTTTTGAACCTAGAAACGCTACATCCACGATGAGCGTTAATGGGCTACAAGGGCCTACAGTTAGAATACTTGTAAAATTGGAAACATGATCAAGGACGCCAAAGAAGGGCTGCGAGCGATGCAATGAAGAACATTAGCCTTGAATAGTGGAGTCAAAGACAAGGCACTCGATGCTTGTGAACACTTATGATGGCGACTGATATCCGCCTTTTTAGTTGTGTTTTTAGAGTGTGTTTTAATGTGTTTGAGTCTTTTTCTTTGGTTTTGTGTTTTGTTTTGAGTCGTTTGTGTAGGTTTTCGTATTTCTTTAAGATATGGAGTCTACATACGCTTTGGTGGTGTTTTTATAGATTTTGGATCTGTTTGGAGCATATTTTAGGAGAAGATGAGAAACTGAAGGAAAGCACTCAAGAAAGAGATGAAGATCAAGTTAAAGCCATGAAAGAAGTTTAGAGACCTGTCATCGACCTTAAGGAAGAAGAATCAAGGCAAAAGGAAGGCTAACGACCCCTCTATCGAAGCAATAACAAGCCAGTTTTCACACTGCAATGGGTCCTTACCGAGGTACACAGGGTCGGTAACGAGGTGTTCAGCAAAGGAGGAAAAGTTCAGCAAATCAGAGTTCTAGCGACCCTGACGGGGTCGGTACCGAGGCTTCCGTGTCAGTAGAGACAACATTTAATGATCTTTTTATCCCATATCTTTATATTATTAGATAGTTTTAAGGGATATATCTTTTAGAAGATTTATTTCTTTATAGATAGATTTAGTTTCTCTATAAATACTCTTCTCTACCTCTAGTTTTTCTATCATTCAAATTAGCTTTAGGGTAGAGTAGAGAGAGAGGAGGTGAGAGAGAGAGAAGAGGAACGAGTTTGCTTGGAGAACAAGTTTGTTTGGATTTGGTTGTAAGTTTTCTTTTAATTTAATTTAGTTGCTTTCAATTATGATTTGTGAGTAGTCTCTCTCTCTAAGGTTGAGGTTAATCCAACAATGATTATGTATGATTGCCTTTGATCATGTCTTGATTGTTTTTATCATAAATCTTATCTCTTGTTCTTAATCCTTGAAACAAAAGTGGATAGGAAATTCTCATTCATAGTTGAAGCGAAAGCAAAAACTTTGAATCAGAATAGTCAAATAGGGTTTTAACGCGAAAGCGGATCAATCCTAGTTGAAGTAAAAGAGATAGATAATAAAGTTTATTGATTGAACGAAAGTTAGTTGATTTACTTGCTTAAGTTGACGAAAGTTGACGACTTTATGTGATAAAAGCATGATCTATGTGTTTCATTGGCATGTGCATGCATAATTGTTGTTGTGGGGATAAAAAAATCTTAGACTTTCTCTCTTACATGATAAAAAAAACCAACCTGTCTTGATTACTTGCGCCCTAAGCAAGAACAAAACTTGATTCCTGACATTCTCTCGTGGACGAACCTGACTCCCTTGTACTCAGCGGAGTCTTGATTATAAATTTATTTGTTGTCAAGAAACCCTCTCAAAAAATTGGCACCGTTGCCGGGGAGATTTCAATTGTGCCAAGTTTTGTTCTTTTAGCGTTTTTCGGGAACACTGTCGAGTCGATAACGCCCCACTTAGGGTCGGTACCAACCCTATCGACAAACCCAGTTTTTCTTTCCCTTTTTTTGTTTTACGGGATCACTGCAGGCTCGTTACCGACCCCCTTAGCCTCGGTACCGACCCTCTCTGAGAACCCGTTTTTCTTTTAATTTTGTTTCTGTTTTGGTTTTTGCTTTCAGTGCATGCCAGTTGGAGGACGTCGAGTTATCTCTAATCCAGTAGTAGACTCTGAACCCGAGCGATCCTTCCACCGTAGATTAGGAGAAAACAAAGAAATGACAACCACTGAAGAGATGGCTCAACAGATGGCTGCTCTCCGCAGGCAGATGGAAGCATTGCAATCCAATAGAGATGCTGCGACTGTTGAGGTTGAACGTGAGCGAGAGAACACTGCCCGTCTTCGAGAGCAGTTGGATGCCTTTCCAAAGAACGCCAAACAATATATGCACCCAGAAATAAGGGTGCTAGAGTCCGCAATTGTGCTTCCTAAGATAGAGAAGACTTTTGAGATCAAATCTCAATTTATATTCTTGATCAAAAGGGCTCAGTTTGAAGGAAAACCCACCGAGTGCCCAATGGAACATATAGAAATTTCCTTGATTTATGTGACACTATTGTTGCTGACGCTGTCTCTTTAGAATATGTTCGGTTGAAAGGTTTCAGGTGGTCTCTTACAAGAAATGCCCCGAGCTGGTTAGAGAACCTACCTCCCAAGTCAATAAAGAAGTGGGAAACTCTACATGACTTGTTTATGACAAAGTTCTTTCCACCTGCCAAGACTACAGAGCTAAGGAAGCGTATCACCTCTTACCTCCAGCTGCCTAATGAGACCTTTGTGGAAACATGGGAGAGTTTCAAGGAGATGCTTAGATAATGCCCCACTCATGGGCAACCACAATATGTCATCCAGGAGATCTTCTTCCAAGGGATCAATGTTGAAACAAAGAACTTCATCATTCTGCATACTGCTTGCGATTTTATTGAAATGGATCCCGAGGAAGCATGGGTGCTGCTTGACAAACTCACCAACTATGATGCTATGTATGGCACACAGCAAGCCTAGCAGCCCCAACGAAGGCTCTATAATCCGAACAGGGACGAGGTAAACCCCAAAGTGAAGCACTAGTTCTTGCAAGACGAGATCAACCGTCTAAAAAAGCAGGTAAGTTATCTTAAATCATCTCCATCTTGTCAAGAATGCGGGTCTCAAGCCCATGCTACTTCTGCATGCACTAACTTGCAACAGGTTCGTGCTGCTAAGGCATATGAAGAAGCTAACTACATAAGGGGTCCCTATAGGAACCAAGTATATAATTCTTATGCATGGAGGAATAACAATAAGCCCACTTGGGGCAATTATGCACATGGCCAAGGGAGCCAACCTCCTCAGTAAGAACAAAAAGGGTTGCACCTTATAGACCGCCGGGTATCAAGAACCTCCATCTTGGGTACAAGGTATCCATGACGGAATCAATGGAGTCCATGCCGACCTAAATAATCAAATGAAAGGTGTACAGACACAATTGGGAGAGTTTGACACATGGAGAAAGAGCTTAAACTTCCAACTTGGCAGCACAGATTCCAAGACCTCAAGGTCAACTCCTAGGCCATCCCGAAGAGAACCCTAGAGAACAAATAGCATCCATACACCTGAGGAGCGGAAAGACGTTGCCAGAACGTGTTGAGACCAAGGAAAAAGTGCATGGCAATGAAGACGAAGTCCCATTCGACCTCGTTACCGACCCCACCCAGGTCGTTAACGAGCCTTCCAAACCAGGTAAGTCTTCTAAATTGAACCCCCTTCTCAGTCACCAAGTCATTACCGACCCCCTTATGGTCGGTACCGACCCTACTTCTACCCTAGTCGGCCCTCTTGTCGACTCGGTAGAGCCTCGATTCGGGCCTCTTTCTACTCCAAGTCCGTCAAAGACTCTTCCTTTCCTGACCAAGAAAGCTAATGATATCACGGAAGGAAAGTTTAGACCTTTTGTCAAAATTCTTCAAGGCTTAAATATTTCTATACCATTCACTGAAGCCCTTAATGAAATGCCTGCCTATACCAAATTTTTGAAAGAAATCTTAAGCCGGAAACGGTCCATCATAGAACTAACTAACGAGGTCAAGTCCATAGAGCTCCCAGAAAAGCTAGGCGACCGAGGTAAGTTTGCCATTACAATTGGGATTGGAACTTATCAGTTTAAAGCTTTGTGTGATTTAGGTGCCAATGCGAGTCTCCTACCACTCTCTATTTGGTCCAAGGCCAATATGGGACCACTGGAACCAGTCAATATGAATCTCTACATGGGAAATGGATCATGTGTCAAGGCCACCGGAGTCGTTGAGGATGTCCCCATTCAAGTTGGTAAATTCTTTGTCCCAAACGACTTCATAGTGATGGAGATTCCAGAAGACCCTGTAGTGCCAGTCATTCTTTCTTATCCACCGTAGGGGCGCGAGTAGATGTTAGGAAGGGGCTCCTCACATTCGATATTGGGGAGGAGGAGGTCGAGTTTCGCTTCAATTCAGTCGTAAATGAGGTCGCTACATGTAGTACTAAAGAGCCTACCGACCCACCATGGGTCGGTACCAACTTTTCTCTGAGTACAGAAACAAGACAGTTCAATGAAGTCACACTTATCGAGGAGCCTAATGACCCCCCATGGGTCGGTACCGACCATTCTCTGAAGGATCACAATGTTGGGGGCGAATTCCAGCCCGTTACCAAATATTTGACATGACCAACAGGGTCGTGAACGACCCCATCTACCTCGGTAACGACCCCCTGTCTAATCAATCCCAGTGAGTCTTCTTACTCTAATCCAATTAATCCCGGTCATGATCCTTTCTTTTATCCTTGTTATACATCCCATCCTATTATTAATGCTATGAAAGAGTCGAAGCCCCCTTGGTTTTCGGATTTTTTTAACCCTTATGTAGGACTTCCAAGTGTTTTGATTAATGATAGAGGACCACATCTCTTAGAAAGAAGCTTTGATGTTTTTCCGGATAAGTATGGGGTTTCTCTTGATCCCTACAAAGCTGGATTCAAGCCGCCCTGATTCGCCAAGGTAAGTTCATTGGGCTAACGACGTTAAACTTAGCGCTTACGGGAGGCTTCCCGCCTTTAGTTTTTGCTTTCTTAGATCTTTTTTCTAGCTTTCTTTTGACTTGTTTTTAGGTTAGAGTAGTTTAGTAGGGATAGAAGTTTCTCTAAAGTGACTCAGGTACAAAAAGAAGTAGATGAAGTGCTAAACAGAAGAAGAAACCAATCAATGACACCCATTACAAAAGCAACAACGAAGAAAAATCAATGTACAAGCAGTAGGTTCGTTAACGACCCCCCACAGGGTCAGTACCAACCTCTACAGAATTTCGAAAATTTCAAACTTCTGAAGTGATCAATGGTTTCAGACAACTTCAGTTATATTTTGTGAGTTCCCTTTCCCTCACCCTCTTTATTCTTCTTATGTTTAAACAGTGATGACACTATTTGGTTTAAGTATGGGGTGGGGGAAAAGGAAACTCAGTTTTGTGTCTTTGTTTGTGTTTTTGTGTTGTTTTGTGTTTTAGGATTGATAATATTCCACTTAGGTGTCCTATGATAATGCTTTGACTTGCTTGATCATGTAATTTCTTTAGCATGTTTGGAGAGCTTTGCCTGAATCATGTTGAAAAGTTGTTTTTATGTGGATACTTAGCATGTGATGAAATTGAGCACATATGACTTTTAGGTAGAAGTAATTTAAATCCAACAAAAATTGCTACCTTGTGAGTTGTTTTTGGCCTTATAGGGAGAATATCAAAAATCCCTCATCTTTTCTTGTGTGATTTTGCTCTCCTTATGCATATTATCTCTTGTCATTGATATGTTTATCTATTTCTTGAGGCCTTTCTCAGATATTAGTTCATTGCATGTGAAATCATATGATGGAGAACTTATTTATTTAAACCACTTTTTATCCTTTTTTTACCTACCTTATCATTATCTTCTTTTTGAAGCCAATTTGAGCCTGAAGCCTATTTTTTTAGCTCCACAAAATATTCTCGTGCCGATGAAAGCTTGACCCTATCTGAGGATTAGGACTTAGTTGGTTGGATTTGTTTTGTTGAGTGAGATGGGTTGGTTCAAGTGTGGGGTAATATGGGTTGGGTAAAGTAAAAATCTTGCAGTTTGTTATGTAAAAGGAATTTAGTTTCCTGAATGCACTTGCTATAAAACAAAGAAGAATAAATGAGCAGAACTCGTTACCGACCTAGTAGGCTCGGTACCAATCTTCCCATCGGAAAAAAACAGTGAAAAGTCAGAGAAAAATCAGAAAAGAAATATCAGAAAAAGAAGTGTTGAGTAGTGAAAAGTGTGCATGAGCCAAATCTTCTTTATTATCGGTAAGCAAGGGGTTGAAAGAAGTTGAAAGTTTTGATCTTTAATTGTTGCAGTGAGTTTGGTAAGTTGTTTTTGAGAGTTTTGGTGAAGTTTAAGAGTTTAGGGGTCTTGATTCCTGGATTTTTAGCACCACATAACCAAAATATTTCCATGCCTTATTGTTATTACCAAGCCCCATTACAACCCGACCGAATGGAAGCTTCTATGAAGTTTTTCATTGAGCCTAAGTTCTCTTGATGATTTTGATGTGTTTTGACATCTCTGTTGGAGAGTTTGGTGATATAGGTAACAATGACTATGTTCATTTTTGTATATAGGATTGAGATGAGAGTTGGTATTATAAGCATAAACACTTGAGAGTTGAGAGAAACACATTACCCTTGTGAGGTTGGATTTTTAGTTGCTTTTGCATGAGGTTTTTCATATATGTTTGATGACATTAGATTCACTTGTCTATTTCTACTTGTGCTTTGATATTGCTTTTTGATAAAGGCATTGACTTGAAGAATGTGATGATGGTTTTGATTGATGTCTAGTTGATTGCTTGAGGACAAGCAAGTCTAAGTATGGGGTATTTTAATATTCGCCTTTTTAGTTGTGTTTATAGAGTGTGTTTTAATGTATTTAAGTCTTTTCATTGGTTTTGTGTTTTGTTTTGAGTCGTTTCTGTAGGTTTTCGTTTTTCTATAAGATATGGAGTCTACATAAGCTTTGGTGGTGTTTTTATAGGTTTTGGAGCTGTTTGGAGCATATTTTAGGAGAAGATGAGAAACCGAAGGAAATCACTCAACAAAGAGATGAAGATCAAGTTAAAGCCATGAAAGAATTTTAGAGACCCGTCATTGACCTTAAGGAAGAAGAATCAAGTAAAATGGAAGGATAACGACCCCTCTACCGAAGTAATAACAAGCCAGTTTTGTCCCCGGAAAGGTGGTTGCCCCAACTCATTCTAGTTTTGTCCCCGGAAGAGAAATTACGGATGACATTGTAATCACACAGGAGGTCATGCACTCCTTGAAAGCGAGAAGAGGGCAAAGAATGATGACACTTAAAATTGACCTCGAAAAGGCATATGACCGGCTTAGGTTATCCTTTATCGAGGATACTCTTCATGACTTGAAGCTGCCAAGCGATCTTATTGGTGTCATTATGAGATGCATCACTTCTTATGGAACGAAAGTTCTATGGAATGGAGAAGTGGGAGAAATATTCAAGCCTATTCGAGGAGTGCGAGAAGGCGATCCTTTATCTCCCTACATTTTCATTCTATGTATGGAAAGATTGGGACATGTGATTGATCAAGCGGTAGCCGGTGGAGCTTGGTGCCCGAATCGCGTAGGTGAATGTGGTCCGGAGCTTTCACACCTGTTTTTTGCGGATGACCTGATTTTATTTGAGGAGGTCTTAGCGGGGCAAGTTCAAGTTATTAGATGTTACCTTGGGAAATTTTGCGAGGCATCAGTTTCTAAAATCAATTTCTAGAAATCAAAGATTTGTTTTTCCAACAGCACCCCTCAAGATATGGTTGAAAGTATATCGAATATCAGTAATATTCCGTTAATAAAAGATCTTGGAAGATATCTCGGTGTAAAATCCACAAAGGAAGAGCAACTAAAACGCAGTATAAGTACATTGTAGAGAGAGTCAACAAGACGCTTGATGGATGGAATGCTAAATATCTTTCTTTGGCAGGAAGGATCACTTTGGCCAAGGAGGCAGTTGAGAGCGTCCCCTGTTATGCTATGCAATCCGCTTGTCTTCCTATGTATATTTGTGATACAATGGAACAGAAAACTAGAAGTTTTGTCTGGGCTTCGACTGAAGAGAAAAACAAAGTTCACTTGGTGAGTTAGGAGAAAATGAAAGAGTCAAAGTTGAATGGTGGTATGGGAATGAGGAGCATGAGGCAAGTTAACAGTGCGTATATGTCTAAATTAGGTAGGAGACTCTTAAAGAAACTTGAGAGCCTTTGGTCTAGGGTGGTATGGGGCAAATACCATCAATGGAAATGTGATAGGGACATGTTGCAACCGAAACAGGGGGCGTCAAAGTTATGGAATGATGTTGTGAAAGAAAAAGGAACCCTGTTCCAAGGGTTGCATACTACAATTGGAAATGGTAGAAGTACCTTATTTTGGTCGCACGGTTGGGCTACTGAAGCCCCTCTTAAAGACCTGGCTACTGCTGAATTAATGGATGAAGAACTTGGCCATACAGTGGAAGAATATTGGCAAGAAGGAAGTTGGAAATGGGAGACCTTTTCCTTCAAACTCCCAGCGTATGCTCTTAATAAGGTTGTGGAGACACAACTTGGTGAAGAGGAATTTCAAGATAACTTTTATTGGATCGGAACAAGAAATGGTGAATTCTCGCTGAAATCTGCTTTGGAAATTATTAGACAAGGCCAGGACGGAAATCAAGCCCACATTTGGAAAAAGGTTTGGAATGTCAATGCCCCGGAAAGAATCAAACTGTTCCTTTGGATTCTTACACAAATGAGTGTATTCTTTCCAATGCCCAAAGAGTTCGAAGACACTTAAGCTCTAACCCTTCATGTTGAACTTGTGGCGCTATCTCGGAATTGGCTCTGCATATTGTCCGAGACTGTCCTAAGGCTCAAAATTTGTGGAACAAAGATGTCAAAGGGAATTTGAGAATGGATATCAATCAAGGACAAGTTCATGACTGGATTGAGCAAAACCTACAACAGTCCAGAAATTGGCCTACGATTTTCGCTTCGTGTGTGTGGTGGCTTTGGCATTGGAGGAACACGCGGATTTTTTGAGATTCGGATTCCATTCCTCAAGAGCAGGCGCAATTTGTGATGTCCAAGGCCTTTGAATACATGACTATTCAAGGGAAATTTGACAAAAAAAATTGGCACTAGGGAAAACTCAAGGGATGGTGGCTTACTTTGGTTGAAACCGGATTTAGCTAGGATGGGCAAAATTAAATGTTGATGGATCTTATGTTCTAGGAGAAGGAAGAGTGGGTGCTGGAGGATTACTTAGAGACCATGATGGAAGAGTTATCAAGGCTTATATGGCGGCTAGTTTCGGATCTTCAACATTTAGAGCTGAGTTATTGGGCATCTTACATGGCCTCACAATATCTAAGGAGCTGAAATATACCAAGCTGAATGTGGAGGTCGACGCGAGCAAGGTTGTCAATGCCATTAAAGCACTAGTTACCCCTGCTGTTGGATCAGTGTTAGTTCCTTAACACTGGAACAATGGTTTCTCCATTCGAGTAATCGAAGTTTTGATAATGACAAACGCTTGGAACTAATTCCCTAAACAAGTGAATACAGGAAAGATACAAGTATACAGGAAAATCAAGGGAAACATTCCCCGTGAAGCCATTTGTGTACGTGGCAAACAAATTGAGGACAAAAGAGACTTTTCACTGTTGTCTTGGGCGGCAAGCAGAGTCCCAAGCAGGAAAGCTTCCACAAAGGAAACGCTGGTCTTTTTAAACAGTATCGTGCTCCCCAAGAGTAAAAGGACAAAAGCGTCAAAAGGAAAGAAGTAACTACTATAAATAGAAAGCAAGGAAGCTAGGTCAAGTACGCTCTCAGAAACAAACCCACATGAGTCACTGAAAGGTAGCAAGTGATTGAGAGAGCTCAGAGCAACTTAGTGAAGACAAAGAACCAGATCCCGAGAAAGGAGATCCAGATCCAAGCGATGGGAACAGTGTGAAGCTCGCCATCGGCTTGGAAGTTGGTTCCGGTGCAAAAGGGATCTGCATCAGGAACGAGTCAGGTTCAAGTATCATATTGATTGTGTCTAGATCTGGATTCATGATGACTTAGTCGTTAGTATTGTTTGTAAGTGTGTTTTCGAACAATAGAGAAGTTCGTCTTTGTATTGTGCATCTTGAGATCTACATATCTAGTATAGTACTTATTCAAAATCTTCCAAGGGAGGTAGAGGTTTACTCTCCAGCTAGTTGGCTGTAGAAGTTCCACTATAAGGGAACGTGTCTTTGCTTTTGAGTTATAGTTTTATATTTTGTGTTGATCTATTCCGCTACGTAAGGGAACTGTCACTGGAACAGTTCCCGATTTGTTTTACTAACACAGATCTTCGATCCTACAATTGGTATCAAAGCGTAGGTGCTCTAGATTTTCTGTAAAGTTTGCAGGATGTCTACGGAAGTTAGTGCTATTGGACACGGAAACAACAAGCCACCCAGGCTGATTGAAGGACGCTCTGAGAGATGGCAGGGACTGATGAAGGACTGGATGCGCAATCACGATTACCAGGCATGGACAGTAATCAAGAAAGGAAACTTCACCATCAACCCAGCTATTAAGGATGATCACACCAAATGGGGGATAAACGAGTGGAAATGTATGGAAGCAAATTTCAAACGAAGATGTATCTCAACAATTCCATGAGTGAAATAGATTCACCTAAGGTTGGGAACCTAAAGACCGCAAAGGAAATGTGGGCTGCAATTGAGAAAATGCACACGGGAAGCTCAGATCTCAAGGAGGATCACCAAATGGATGCTCGTCGAGAGTTTTACAACATCAGGATGGAACCTGGACAGAGTGTATCGTCTTATCAGTCTCGCTTCAAAGGGTTGCTAACCAAACTTTCTGGTTTGGGAATCACGAAGGAGGAGATCACAGAACGAATCAAAGTCAAGACCGTGATCGATGGTCTCTCCGGAGAATGGACTCACGATAGAACAACATTCAGTGAAAACCCAACAAACATGAACCTCTTACTTCATGAGATCTTTGGGAAACTAAAGTCCTATGAAGCAAGAAGGAACTTAAACAAGGCCTTGGAAAAACCTGGAAAGGGAATCGCACTCAAGATGGAGAAAGTGCTCAAGTTTGTTCAGGAACAATGCGAAGAGTCTAAAGAAGAAGAAGAGGATGACATAGTGCTCATCGCAAAGGCACTTCGTAATCTCTACAAAAAGGGAAAGTTCCAAAGGAACTATGGAGGAAACAACAACTCAAAAGACTACAACAAGTCAGGAGAGATGGATACCAAGGACATTACCTGTTTCAAGTGCTTTAAAAAGGTCACTATGCTAAAGCCTATCCTTTGGGAAGTGAAGAAAAGAAGTCTGGGAACAAGGCTTATATAGCAATGACACTAAAGATGAAGATCCTGAGCTGTGGGCTACATCAAATATGTGTGCTATGGCTATCAAAGAAGATTCACAAGAACCACAGGAGGATGTACTAGCGAGGGAGAACTGTATGTGGTTTATAGACAGTGCTTGCTCCAACCACATGACAGGAAACAGAAGCAATTTAATCAATTTAATCAATTTAATCTCGCTTAACACCCAAGTTGACGGAGGAAACGTTTCCTTTGGCAACAAGAAAAAAGGAGCATTTCAGGGATCAGGAGAAGTCAAGCTCCACAAATCAATAAAAATTAAAAACGTAAATCTTGTGACAGATCTTGGATATAATTTATTGTGTGTGGCACAACTTTGTGATCAAGGGAACAACATTGTTTCCTTTGATTCAAATGAATGTTTGGTTGTGAACAAAGAAACTAACCAAGTGATTCTTCAAGGGAAACGATCAAACAATGTTTACATTGTTGATCAAGATTTTCAACCCCCAAGGAAGTTATGCCTCACAGTTCCTTCCAGTGATACTGATCTTTGGCATCGAAGGCTTGGACATGCTGGATTAAGCTTGATTCAGAAACTATTCATTCAAGATCTCATAGTTGGCTTACCAAGGATCAATCCAGATACGGGAAAAATGTGTGATGCATGTGCAAGAGGTAAACAAACCAGAAGTTCCTTCAAGCCAAAGAAGGTAGTTAACACCTCCAAACCGCTTAAAATGATTCACATAGACTTGTGTGGACCAATGCAAATCTGTAGCTATGGTGGGAACATGTACATATTTGTTATAATTGATGATTTTTCTCGTTTTAGTTGGGTTATTTTTCTGTCTTCTAAAGGAACAGCTTTCAAAGAGTTTGAAATCTTCATCAAGAGAACAAAATTAGGCTTGGGAACTAAACTGAAGGCCATATGATCAGATCATGGAACAGAGTTTGACAACTCAACATTTCTAAACTCTTGTAATGAGAATGGCGCCTCCCACAACTTCTCGGCATCAAGAACTCCACAACAAAATGGAGTAGTAGAAAGAAAGAATAGAAACCTGGAGAACATGGCTCGATCTATGATGCTCGAAAGTGGAGTTCCTTCAAACTTCTTGGCTGAAGCTATTTCTACTTATGTATATATTCTTAACAAGGCTATGATTCGACCTATCTTGTTGAAAACTTCTTATGAACTAATTAAAGGTAGAAAGCCAAATATTTACCATCTTCGAGTCTTTGGATGCACGTGCTACATTCACAACAATGGGAAAGATGCCTTAGGAAAGTTTGATCCAAGGTGTGATGAAGGGATCTTCACTGGGTACTCACTTCAAAGCAAAGCATACAGAGTCTACAATAAAAGGACTAAGAAATTTGAGGAGAGTGTGCATGTCATCTTTGATGAAGAGCTCACTCAACATAAAGAGCTTATTCATGGAACCACTGCTCCCAGAACCTTGTCTCCCGCTTTGAATTCCTTCCTTAGGATGTTCTTGTCATGCCATGCTTTTGTTTTATTCTTGTAATTCACAACATTATCATAAGCATCCAATCTCAACTCTTCCAACTCTTGCAACTGTAATTTTCTAAACTCTCCATTCTCTTTGGTATTGAAGTTGCATTTTTGGACCGCCCAATAAGCTTTGTGCTCAAGTTCAACTGGCAAGTGACAGCCTTTTCCATAAACCAATCTGAAGGGAGACATCGCGATGGGTGTCTTATAAGCAGTACGGTAGGCCCATAAAGCATCATTGAGTCTCAAACTCCAATCTTTTCTATTGGGTGCCACCGTCTTCTCCAAGATTGTTTTTATCTCCCTGTTGGACACTTCAGCTTGTCCATTGGTCTGGGGAAGATAAGTTGTAGAGATCTTTTGAGTGACATGGTACTTTTTCAATAAAGCACTCACAGTTTTGTTACAAAAATGAGTTCCCCTGTCACTTATCAACGCTTTTGGAATTCCAAATCTTGAGAAAATGTTGTCCTTAAGAAAACCTGCAACTTCTTTTGAATCATCAGTTCTGGTGGCCTTTGCTTCCACTCACTTGGAAACATAGTCCACCGCAAGTAAAATATACAGATTCCCATAAGAAGAGGGGAAGGCTACCATAAAATCAATGCCCCAAACATCAAAATTTTCACAGAATATCATACGTGATTGAGGCATATCATGTCTCTTAGAAATATTACCCACCCTCTAACAACGACTACATGATTTACAGAAAGCATAAGCATCCCTAAAAATATAAGGCCAATAAAAACCCGCTTCTAAAATTTTCCTAGCAGTTTTGTTAGTTCCAAAATGACCCCCACATGCATAGGAATGACAAAATGAAAGGATAGATTGTACCTCAGGATCCGGGACACAACGTCGGATTACCTGATTTGTGCAGTGCTTCCATAAATACAGATCATCCTAGACATAGAATCGGGATTCATGACGAACCTTGTCCTTCTGGGCCTTGGTAAAATTAGGTGGGAACTCCCCCGAAACGAGGTAGTTAACAATATTTGCATACCATGGCCGGAATGAATGGATCTCAAAAATAAATTCTTCAAACCGAGGATCGATGTCGCTGTCGAAGTCAGCTCCACGGGCGCGGTCGGGTTCCCGCGATCGCGGAATATTCAGAGCAATTTCACCCATCTCAATTACAGTTCCGCGGGCGCGGACGTCCTTCACCGCGATCGCGGAATCGCAATCTCGAACTTCGAACAATGTATCATCAGGAAAACGTCCTTGAATCTGATCTTGGCTTCGTGGCGTATTTTCTTCATGCACAAGCCTACATAGATGATCAGCGAAGAGATTCTCAGTTCCCTTTTTTTCTCTGATCTCTATATCAAACTCACTTAGCAGGAGAATCCATCTAATCAGTCTTGGCTTAGCCTCCTTTTTCGTCGTTAAATAACGAAGTGCTGCATGGTCTAAGTATACTATCACTTTCGTCCCCAGCAGATACTGTTTGAACTGCTCCAAAGCAAACACTACAACAAGCATTTCCTTTTCAGTTGTGGAGTAGTTTCTTTGGGCATCATTTATGGTCATAGAAGCATAATGTATAACATGGGATGCTCTAGCTTCTTTTTGACCCAAAACAGCCCCAACAGCGTAGTCACTTGCATCACACATGATCTCAAAAGGTCGAGACCAATCCGTGGCTTAAACTATTGGTGCACTTGTAAGGCGAGTTTTCAGCTCATCAAACGCCTTTTTGCATGCCTCATTGAACTCATAAGGCACATATTTTTTCAGCAATTCACACAACGGGGTTGAGATCTTGGAAAAGTCTTTAATAAACCTGCGATAGAAACCTGCATGGCCTAGAAAAGAACGCACTTCGCGCATATTAGTAGGATAAGGCAAGGACTGAATGATATCAATCTTTGCCTTATCGACCTCAATACCCCTGGATGACACTATATGACCTAAAACAATGCCTTGCTCAACCATAAAGTGACACTTCTCAGAGTTTAGAACCAAATTGGTTTCTACACATCTTTGAAGGACTAAAGAGAGATGGTTTAAGCAGGCATCAAAGTCATCACCATGTACTGTAAATACATCCATAAAAACCTCTATAAAATTCTCAATATATTCAGAAAAGATGCTTACCATACACCGTTGGAACGTACCGGGTGCGTTACATAGTCCAAATGGCATTCTACGGTATGCAAAAGTGCCAAAAGGACATGTAAATGTCATTTTCTCTTGGTCCTCCGGTGCAATAGTGATCTGAAAATACCCTGAATAGCCATCTAAAAAGCAAGTCGCTCAAGCATTTGATCGATAAATGGCAAGGGAAAGTGATCTTTTCTGGTTACCGTATTCAGCTTACGGTAATCAATACAGACTCTCCAACCAGTCTAGACTCGTGTGGGGACTAATTCCCCAAGCACATTCTCAACTACTATAATACCACCCTTCTTGGGCACAACCTAGGTCGGACTAACCCACTGACTATCAGAGATGGGATAGATCATACCTTCCTGTAGGAGCTTCAACACCTCCTTCTTGACTACCTCCATCATAGGTGGGTTGAGCCTTCTCTGTGGCTATCTAGATGGCTTGGCACCCTCTTCTAGGAGAATCCTATGCATACATGTAGAGGGACTAATCCCTTTAATGTCAGCAATGGTCCAACCTAGTGTTGTCATGTGTTCCTTAAGTACCTGTACCAATTTATCTTCTTGTTCCTTGGAGAGTTTGTTAGAAATAATGACAGGTAAAGTTTCACCATCTCTAAGGAAGGCATATTTCAAATGTTCAGGGAGTTGTTTAAGCTCAACTTCAGGTGCCTGCACTACAGAAGGCAACAACTTCTCGCTAGGGAGAGTTAGTGGTATGGGCCCAATGGCTAAAGCATCAGCAGGAGATTCACAGCATGCATTTAAATCAGCAAGGATTTCATGATATCTTTCAGGCAATTCATAATCCAAGCATGTAGGATCAATGTCATTCTCTAGAACAGATTGTAACTTATCTACACAAGTAGTATCAAATACATCTTGTACGATAGGATCAATTACATCAACTGAGCATAGAGAGTGATCATCTTGGGGGTATTTCATAGCATTATCCATGCTATATTCAAATATTTCCCCATCAAATTCCATGGTTAGGACACCTTTACACATATCAATTTTTGCTCTAGCAGTTTTCATGAAAGGTCAACCTAACAGAATTGGAGCAGCATGCACATCATGATCCATATCAAGCACATAGAAATCAGCAGGGGAATATCAAATTATCCACCATAACAAGAACATCCTCAACAATCCCTTTCGAGTAGACTGTGGACCTATCAGCTAATTGAACAATAACACCAGTTTCATGCAAAGGTCCTAAGCCTAGTGAAGTGTAAACAGAATAAGGCATGCATTAATAGAAGCACCTAAATCAAGCATGGCTTTATCTATTTTAGTGTCTCCTATTATGCAGGGAATGCTGAACATGCCTGGATCACTGCACTTCTTAGGCATTCGCCTTTGAAACACAACCGAGACATGTTCCCTTTTAATTTTTGGTTCCTTTTAATAGTGCACAACTCTTTCAGAAATTTAGCAAATCTAGGAACACTTTTAATCAGATTAAGCAAAGGGATGTTTACCTCACACTTGGAGAATGTCTCAAAGATATCTTTGTCATGTTCTGGCTTCTTTGTATCCTTGAGTGCCTCAAGGAATGGTGGAATAGGCTTCTGTGAATTCATGGGAGGAAACAGAGGTCGAACGTAAGAATCTTCAGGCTCAGCTTCAGTTCTGCGGGTGCGGAGTGGGTCCCGTGGTTGTGGATTTTCGGGTTTTTCAATATCTGAATTTTCATCGCCTCCGCGATCGCGGACATTGGGCACCGCGATCGCGGTGTCTTCGATCAGAAAATCCATGCTCTCAGTTGAGGTTCCGCGGTCACGGGGGTTGTTCACTGCGGGCGCGGAGTCGTTCTCCAGAAAATCGGAATTCTCAGTTCGTGGATCTTCATGCACCTCCACGTCTCTGTTCAGCTCTTTTCCACTTCTTAATGTGACAGCATTCACATTCTCCCTTGGATTGATGGGCTGTGCTGGCAATTTTCCAGAATCTCGAGCCTCTAATTTGCTTACTACAGTAGCCAATTGACTGATCTGAGTGTCTATATTCTTGATACTAGCTTGAGTGGTTTGTCCGATCTGGTCTAATGTGATAGCTAGCCTTGCAATCAACTCCTCAGCGTTGGATGAGTTGTTTTGGCTCTAAAATAGAGGTCTAGGAACATAAGGTTGCATGGGTTGCTGATTTCCTCCTTGTTGATTATATTGAGGTTGATTCTGATTCCCATATCTCGGATTTGGATGATGTGCCCAGCATGGGTTGTATGTATTATAATAAGGATCAAAACGAGGTCTAGCAGGTCCATAGCCTCCTACAGCATTAACCTCAGCCTGAAGTGTGTCAGCACAAATTTCACATACCTATAGTTGTTGAGGGCTTCCTTGCATCATGAGCCTCTTCATCATATCCTTCAACTCCACCATCTCAGATCTTATAACAAAAGAGGAGTCCATAGCATTGACTCCTTTAGCGCCAGTTCTTTTGTTGAATTCCCTTGAGTTCTCAGATAGCTCAGAAAAGAGCTCAAGGGCATCTACTGGTGTCTTGTTCATCAGGTTTCCACCACAAACTGCATTAACCATTCTGCGCTCATCGTCCAATAATCCACCAAATAAATACAGTACCAGGTCTTGATTAGAATACCCGTGATATGGACAACTAGCACACAGTCTCTTGAAACGCTCATGGTAATCATACTGGCTCTCTCCAGCCTGTTGTTCAATATTGCTCAGGCTCTTCTTCAGACTGTTCTGTTTGGTGGCAGGAAAATACTTCTCCAAGAATGCTGCTTTCATCTTAATCCAGGTATCAATGGAGCCTGGAGAAAGATAGTAGAGCCACTCATTGGCTGAATCCTTCAGAGAGAAAGAAAACGCCCTCAGCTTGATCTGGTCCTCAATTACATCAGCAGGCTTCATACTTGAGCAGACCTAATCAAATTCAGCAAGATGCTTGTTTGGATCTTCTCCATCATGCCCTTGGAATTGCGGCAATAGGTGGATCAACCTAGACTTCAACTCAAACTTGCCACCTTGATTTAGCGCAGGGAACTGAACAGCCAGGGGCTGTTGTTGAAAGTTTGGGGCAGTTAGTTGCCTCAAAGTCTAGTCTCCCTTTGTCTCAGCTTCAGCAGAATTCAAGTCGAAAGGTAATTTACGGAGTAGTTCCCGAGCTTCACGTCTCAACCTGGAAAGTGTCCTTTCAATCTCTGAATCCAAAGGCAAAATAGAAGAATCAGTAGCACGGGTGTGGACCATAAACTAGGGTCCACACCAGAGTGGGTAACAATAAAAACTTAGAATAAAACAAAGTGTCCCCGGCAACGGCGCCAAAATTTGACTGGCTGAAAGTCGTCGTGCCAAATCAAAATATAATTCCCTAATTACTCAACTAGTATAGCTGGTAAGTCGAGGTCGTACCCAAGAGACACTTGTAATTCTAAGTAATATTATTATCAACTTTAAAAGTAATAAAAGAGGGATTTTGATTATTAAACTAAAACTAAGGAATTGAAACAAACAAAGCAAGTAATCAAACAAAGCAAAAGTTGGATTTTTATCAATTAGAGAAAAGCAATCCTATTCAAGTATCCACTTTTCTTCCTCAAGTTATTGATCATAGATTCAAACAAGTTATTCCTTTGGTTATTCCTATCCTGATCGGAAATATAACATGGAAACGATACATGCAAACTTAATATCCAAACAATTCATGAAACGATCATAAATAATAGGGATATTAGCAATGAGAACAAGGATATGCAGGATACATGCAAATTGAGTTCCAACGAGTCAAACAATAAGCATGCAATCAAATCTCTTTCTCAATGATTTTAGTCCAACGAGTCCTAAAACATTGAGTTGCTACAAAGATTAGGTTTTGCTATGCGAAAACGTAGATCTAGCAATAGAGAGTATTAATTCCAACAAGTTGGCCAGACAAGCAGAAATCAACACAATCAATAATAATTACGCAGAAGAGAATTGAAATAACTTGTAGAAATAAACCTGTAAAGTAGAATCTCATAACAACTTGAGTCTGAAAAGCTTCAACTTGAATAAGATTTAGGAAGTTTAGTTCTCCATAAGAGAGAAAATACCAAAAGTTTGAATAATTGTAAAACTAGGTCTAAGAGAGAATACAAAACAAAGCTTCAAAACTAGGTCTTAATAGTCTCGAACTAAGCGTACGAAATAAAATAAATTCGGAAAAATAAATAAAGATAGATCGATAGAAAAAGCAATCGCCGCCTCAGATTATGCTGACGTGGACCTCCGCGGGCGCGGTGAACACTCTCCGCGGTCGCGGCACTGTAGAATTTCCAATCCGAGTCAACCTTTGACCCGCGACCGCGGCCTTATGCCTACCTGAATCTTGGCTCCACCGCTGGCGCTCTACTTCTCGGCCTTCACTCCTCGGTCTTCAAACTTGGTCTTCAATTCTTCCAATTTCTTCAAGTCTTCAGTCTTCTACTCATTTGTCATTACAAGCACTAAAAAGACCTAAATCTATATAAAAAATGTATTATCTAGTCCTAGTTATGCTATATGAAATACAGCATATCAGCAGGAGAAGCGCACAACGCTTAACTCAAACGATGCTATTCTTCTCGACTTGTTCCTACGCAAGGAAAAGATCAACCTGCCTTGGATAATGATAATGCATACGTGCAAGTGTGTCTCTAAGGAAACACATGGACTTCCCTATTCTTTTGTGGTGAAGGAAATAATGATCAAGAATGAGGTTCATCGTCCAAAGGAGGAAGAAGAGCTTGGACAAGAGATGGACATGTCCAACATCCAACGAATGAAGCACTCCCACGAACAACTTGAAGAAGTTGACCAACAGTTGTTCCTTGAACAGGGAGATTGCACGACAATCCTTCAAGCTCTCAATCGTCTGTGTGGGGTCAATGAGCGAATCCTTGATGTTCTTCTAGACATCCAACAGAAGTTACCTTCCTCCTCCTCCAAACCATGAACAAGTCCTCTACAAAATCTTCCCATCTCATTTAACTCTTTCTTCGATGTTTTAAGTTTGTTTGTTCCTCTGCTTGTTTAAACTGTTTATTTATGAATGCATTGGCTTTTATTCTCTAGTTATGATTGTGCTTTACCTAATTTTCCTTATTTGTCTTTGCCTAAATTCTTTTCGATGATGTCAAAAGGGGGAAAAGTGGAAAAATGCCGAGTCCCAAGAAGGAAAGCTTCCACAAAGGGTACGCTGGTCTTTTTGAACAGTATCGTGCTCCCCAAGAGTAAAAGGACAAAAGCGTCAAAAGGAAAGAAGTAACTACTATAAATAGAAAGCAAGTAAGCTAGGTCAAGTACGCTCTCAGAAACAAACCCACATGAGTCATTGAAAGGTAGCAATTGATTGAGAGAGCTCAGAGCAACTTAGTGAAGACGAAGAACCAGATCAAGAGAAAGGAGATCCAGATCCAAGCGATGGGAGCTGTGTGAAGCTCGCCATCGACATGGAAGTTGGTTCCGGTGCAAAAGGGATCTGCATCAGGAACGAGTCAGGTTCAAGTATCATATTGATTGTGTCCAGATCTAGATTCATGATGACTTAGTCGTTAGTATTGTTTGTAAGTGTGTTTTCGAACAATAGAGAAGTTCTCTTTGTATTGTGCATCTCGAGATCTATCAATCTAATATAGTACTTGTTCAAAATCCTCCAAGGGAGGTAGAGGTTCACTCTCCAGCTAGTTGGCTATAGAGGTTCCTCTATAAGGGAACGTGTCCTTGCTTTTAAGTTACAGTTTTATAAAATGTCACTACAAGAATTTTTCTTTTTGGCAACGACGGAAGTCGTTGCCAAAAATATCTTTGGCAACAACTTTCGATTTTTGGCAACGACCATCCCCCGTTATGATACATGCCGTTACTAATAATCTTTCGATTTTTCCCTTCTGTTTTCCACCTAGGAGTGTCACATCTTGGACACTTTTTGCGCATCAGCATATTTGCGCCAATAGATAATACAATCATTCGGACACACATCAATTTTAATGTAATCAAGACCCAAATCCCTAATAATCTTGTGACATGCATCATAAGAGTTGGGCAGGTTGCAACCTAAGGTCTCATTTTGAAATTTCAGCAATTGAGTAAATGAGGTGTCGGTCCAGTGGTTTAAACATTTAAGATGCAACAATTTCATAATGTAAACCAACTTAGAGACTTTTGACCCATCCACAACTAACGGCTCTTTGTACTCCTCTAAGAGGCGATAAAATCGAGCTGCTTCTCCTAAAGGCTCTTGGGCTTCCTCATTATGATCATCCCTATCATCACTTCCAAGCATTCCCATACCAGCTACACCACACCCTACTTGTAACATATCAATCATAGATTCATCATCCTCAAAGAGAGCTTCACTTTCAAAAGAAGAATCGTTGTGTTTTTCCCCATGCTTATCCCATAAGATGTAGCTTTACAAAAATTCATTCTTTAGCAAATCAAATCGAACTTGAATTCTGGTTTTATAGTACACATTTGCACATTTACTACAAGGGCATCTAATTGTCGTTCCAATATGGCCTCCCTCAGATGCACTAGAAGCGGTGAATGCAAAATTTAGAAAATTGTCTATCCCTTGCAAATATTCTGGAGCACCACGATCTTTTAGTTTCATCCATTCCTTATCCATGAATAACTCCTAATTTTCCTTTTGCATAAAACGTACTCAATCTTAGTTACACCTTAGCATAAATAGATTATAAAACCTAATAAATACTTCACATTGGAGAAAAAATCGGCAAAATTGAATCATGACAACAAGGAAAATTAGAGTGATACTAACAAACAATTAATTAAGCTTTCACCCATAAAAAGCAATGAACTAAGCACAATTTTTGCTTCTCCCTGTTTTATCTAAGTTGTTTACTTGAGAATTAGAAATCATAAAGACAATAATAACTTGAATGTGTACGTGTAACTAGATTTTGTAACTAGATATTTTAATTATCTTATGACAATAATTACTCCAGTATTAAACACATGTATCAGCTTGGTTTTTGTGCCTAACAAATGCAAGATTTAATGACCTGATACATTAGCTAATGGAATGCACAACCGGAGTATTATATTTTTATCCAATATGGGGAAAGTTCAACTTCCAATTTAATTTTCTGTAACTCTTAAATTGTAGCTACTTGTTCAGATTTCTAAATTTGGTTAGGTATGTACACATTTTTTTCTTCTGGGTGTCCTATTAGTATTAGGTAAACATAAAACAAAAAGTACTACTACTGAAATTAATTACTCTGTAACTGGATGAATGAGGCATTTAACCAAGCAAAAATATAAATAATGTGTACATATACAAGTACTCCGTATTAAATAAAAAAGGAAAAAGAGACATCTTAATCAAGCAACTATCATCAGTCATTTAACCAAAACCAGAATAGCACAAGAATTCTCTAACCAAATAAAAAGAAAGAGCAATGAGGGGCGCCCGGTCAGACGTGTATGGCGCCCCGGTATTTAGAGCGGTGGACCCTACCGCTGCACATAGCAGCGGTGGACGCGGGAATCTGCACCTGCATGCATCTGGGATTCTGCAATTGCAGAATCCCAGTTTGACTGGGGGTGGGAGCAGGAAATATGCCGTTCACTTCCCGCGTTCACTTCTCCACTCCAAACTCACTCCCTCTTCAATCCTCTACCTCTTCACTCCCTTTCGAGCCTCCATTTCGCCCAAATCCTTGACTTGATTAGTCCAAAATCCGTTAATTCAATCCAAGTGGTCCCAAATCCTACACTAATTCGGTGAAGTAAACCGCTATTCAAGATAATGAGAAGTTTTTCGCTATCGGTTGTATGATTTTTTTATTTAATTGAATTATTTTAAGTTATTAAGGTTAAAACTAACGTAATTTTTTTTATTAGAATTTGTTTGGCTCGAAATCATCTTCAAGCTCCCAACGTAGACGGCGGAATGAATCCCGAAATAATATAAACTTGAATGAGAGCGAGGCAACCTCGAGAGTTCGAGAGGAGGTTCAAGTCCCGCTTCCGGAAGCGACGATGAGCCAACCCGTCGCCCCTGTGGAGGGTTTTGGTACGCAAAATATTAAATTTATTTTTAATTTATGGATTAATTATTAGTTTTATGTATTAAGTAGTTTATAGGTTAATTACCGAGAGTTTGATCGATTAAGTAGTTTACATGATAGTAAGTTTGATCGCGTTTTTGTGGCCGCGGTCGCGGTACGCTGTTCCGCGGCCGCGGTTCGCTCGCTGAGGCTGCGCAATCACTCCAAGGCTTCGAAAAGTCGATTCTTTTTCTTCTAGGAACGATTACTCATGGATTTAATCCTCGTTACCACAGACGGCGCCAATTGTTAGTGCATAAAAACTCCGCCTTCAATTCGTCTTCAATGCACTAATCAAGAACTCCTCCTCTTTCACTCCGCCTTCAATCTCTTGACCTAAAAACCTGCAAAACAATGGACACAGGGGGCGGGGACCCCCTAATCCACCTCCGATGCCTAAGTCAGAAGAGCAATTGTCGATTTGAGCGGCGAGGTACAACAAGAGAGCGGTGAATCCCTAAATAGTCGAGCTAAGCGAATATTAGCCTGTTCAAGTTTTCTGAATATGCCGATATGCACATGTGTCTCTCCCTACACGGCGAAGACGTCTATTTATAATGGAAGAGGGAGAGGTAGGGGGGCCGAATTTATTATCAATAATGCCAAAAATGTTATCCTCCTAGGGCTGGCCAACTGCCTTAAAGCCCAAGCAAGGAATATTCCACCCTTTCTCCAAATTTAATTCTATCTTTAATGAAAGATAAAATCTTCCATTAAGTTGCTTAACCGCCATATTTAATATAATAGGAAAATAAATAAAACTAATAATAAATACGTAATATTTAAGAAAATACCTTTATCGCGATAGAAAATAATAATATGGTAGCTATTTTTTACCCGCTAACAGTGATCATTAAGTTTCACATTAAAGTTAAGTTTTCTTTTTTAGCGTACAAATGTTAAATTCACATAGAAGAAGAAATCAATAGCCAACAGACAAAAATGAGCCTCGAGGGTACTTGCTAATCTCATGGAAATGTTAAACTTGTCGGAAATATTAACTAGTAATTTCGTGGAAATGTTAAAATTTGGGGTTTTTTAATTATTTTTTTTTGACATAAAAATGAATAAAAGTGGATAAAAGTTTAGAGTTTGAATGAGATAGGTTATGGGAAGAACTTAAAATAAATTTGGAGGGTACCAAAAGGAATATTTTTTTTGGGACACCAAAAGGAATAATTTCCCAAAAAAAAAATTCATCAATTTGGTATGAAATTGGATAAATTTTTATCTCTATCTATTATATAGCAATATTTATTTATCAATTTGGTATGAGATAGAATAAACTATTATCTAAATGAGAGAATTTCCAATTTTATACTAATTAATTCACTCATTCACCTTATTTAATAATCTATAATACTACTCCCTTCCTCCCATAAAGTTTGTCCAGTATTCCTCTTTGGGCGTCCCAAAAAGTTTTTCCATCTTTTAAACTTTCCTTTTATATCACACATTTTTCTTACAATATTACCCCTATTCAATTCCACCTTTTACCCACATCATCCAATCAAAAATTTATCCCAATACCTCTTTTAGGCATTTCCTTTCTCTTTCTCTTTCTTCCCATCTTTAACCATCACTATCACAATCTCTCTCCCTTTCTAATTGGCTACTTTTTCTTCCTTTTTCCCTTCTTAATTTGTGTGCTCTTTGTCCTTTTGGACAAACTTAATGGGACGGAGGGAGTATAAGACAAGCATTTTGGTAATGAATGCCAATGCATTTAATGCTTCATTTTATTTCAATCCAAATGATATTTTATAACACAAAATTTTATTTAAATCCAAATGATATCTTACTCCAAACTAAATTCATACACTTGGAGAAACCAAACAGTCATAAGAAAATAAACTAGGCCACTTCAAATGTAATATGACCACCCATTAGTATATTTTGTAAAAAAAATCTCATAATTAAGTTTACTTTATAAATAAAAAATACCCAGCACTATATAGAGATATTTTATAACTTTTACACATTTTATGTTTTCTTTTTAAATCTATAATATTTAACTTTTAAATGGATTAAGAAATATAAGTTGAAACAAATTAGAGATATATGTATATTAGTTAAAATGATAAATATTTTTGTTATCCTAATTGTAATGAACTATTTAATTTTTTATATATCACTAATATTTTATATTTATGTTTTATGTCATTTTCTTTTTAACGAGATATTTGATCATTTTCCAATTAATTACTAAATGTGAACCAATAAATGTGGTTTAATAGTATTTGACTAATAGGATAAGATAGAATTTATCACTAATTTAATCTAATTCAATGTAATTTATCACTTATTGGTTTAATAGTATTTGAATAACAGGATAAGATAGAATTTATCACTAATTTAATCATATTCAATGCAATTTAATTTAATTCAATGTAATTTATCACTAATTTCCTTTTTAGAATGGTTGAGAGGAGAGTTGGAAGGTCAAAAATCAATTAATTTCAGAACAATAAATGAGAACCAATTTATTTGCCACTTTATAATTAGTAATTAGCCACAAATCAATTCTATCATCGTGAGGGAAGGTTAAAAGTTTTCTTTAATTTTTAGTAGCTAAATTTTGTCTTCCCTATAAATACAATTATAGTGAAGCTTGATAAGAAGAAATATGAAGAGATTCACATACAATAAAAGAAGGGTGTTGTTGAGCAAGGAGAAGATGAGAAAAAATAGAAAACAAAAAAATTATTTGCATCAAGTTTGTAGTTTGAAGAAATGCTCATATAGTCATGTTTACGATGTAATCTAAAACAAGATTATTGAGGTAAATTCTTATTATATTTTAAATTTAAATACTTTTTAATTTTTATTTATTTACTTTTATACAAATTGAAAAATGTACTATATTGATTCATATCTTTAGACAAATTGTATTTTTCAATATTTGTTTGTTTAGTTTTAGTGTTGGTGATATGGTTATATTTTTGCCTATGGAAGGAGAGCAAAAGACTAAAGGAAGAATGATAGAGATTTTTTTTTTGCAACAAAGGTAAATCATCAATGTATTTTTATCATTGTTTTTATAAATAGTTAAAATCTATTTCTAAATATATAACACAAAATGATTATCACTTGGATTTTTTTCATTAAAGTTTGCGAAAAGAAACCATCATTTTCACATATTTTTATGCTATGACATTATAAATCTATGTCAAATAATTTTATATTTATATGTTATTTATCCATTCGAAACACTATTTTTGCTTGGATTGACAAATGAGTCTTTTTGCAAGGCTTGATTGGATTGTTTTAGTTTTTAAGATTTAGATCTTGATGGAATTAATCTCAATCATCTATTTTTATGAGTTTCGATATAATATTTGCTACCATATATGTATGCCTTTAGAACATCTTCAAACTATCATTCGATTAAATAGAAAATATTTGATAAGTAATTGTGTATATATATATATATATGGTGTTTGTATGAAGAGTGGGAAGATGACTAGAAGATGTAGTGTTACATGAAAAGGGGGAAGATAACTAGATGATGCAGTGCTTGCCTATAAACGCAACCTCTATTATACAATAGAGAAGGTTAATGCTTCATTAAATATTATATCGAGATGATATCTTACTCCAAACTAAATTCATACACTTGGAGAAACCAAACAGTCATAAGAAAATAAACCAAGCCACTTCAAATGTAATATGACCATTTATAAATAAAGTAAGAAAAATACACGAGCATGACAATAATATATAATTTAAATATTTAAATGCATGAAGATATCTTTACAAAAAAAAATTGACCCGTGCGTATGCACTGGCATCACCACTAGTTTTCTATAATCGTACACATTATCTAATAATAAATTATCTATCAATTTGGTACGAGATTCCATCATGTACATATTTAATAAAAGAATTTCTAATTTGAGAATATCTAATTCACTAACTCACCTTATTTAATATTTTATTACCAATTTGGTATGAGATTGAATAAATTATCTTCTACCCATATATCAAGGCTCAATTAAGTAAATAGCAAAAAAAAACAATACATAATTAGGTATTTGTTAAGCAAATAAAAAAAAATTAGATAAATAGCAAAAACTCCCATCATCCACCCCCACCTAGGGGTGTCCATAAAAAACTGAAACCCAAAACTTGAACCGAAAAACTGATTATTTATTAGGTTAACAAAATCGACTTTTTTTTTTAATTTCGGTTTGGTTAACCGAACCGGAAATATTTTCGGTTTATGGTTTTGTTTCGGTCACGACTTTACATATAAAGGTTAACCGAAAAATAAAAAATATATTAATATTTTTTTCAAATATTAGTTATCTTTGATTTATTTAGTGGTTAAACTCTATGATTTTCAAGGTGTTAATGTAGTTTGAGTATTTCCTTCTTCAATTTTAACAATTTACACACTATTTTTCCACTTCTCAATTATATATGAGTCGCTTATTAAATTTGATGAGATAAAAATTAATACACATAATGTTTGATTCCACACAATATAGTATATACTCTTGATATTTGTTTACAACAACCAAAACAATGTGCTATAAGTACATATTTAAAATAAAAGTCTTGGTTGATTGCTTTTTTATTCAAATTTTATTATTTTAGTCTTAATTATTTAAGATAAAATTACATAAACGATTATTGGTCAAATCGAGAAAACCGAACTGAAAAATTGGTTAACCGAACTACGATTAACCGGGATTCATGGTTCAGTTTTGGTTTATAATTTTGACTAACGGAAATCATGGTTAACCGGACTTCGGTTAACCGAAATCTCGGTTAACCGGATTTGGACACCCCTACCCCCACCCATTGACCGAGTTGAGTCGGTCGTTGACTAGAGTTGACCGACTATTGACCGGTATTGACCATCATCACAATCATCACTTTTATAACCGTCATCACTGTCATCAGAATTTTTTCCACCGTCATCACAATTTTTTTCATCGTCATCACAACTTTTTGATGATAAAAAGTGTAATAAAAGGTAAAAAGTGTCATCCAAATGTTTTGGTGACAACTTTTTGAAAACAAAAAGTATCATTAAAGGCATTCAACCATATAAACACAATGGTCATCACACATAAAAAACAATGTTGTCATCAAATATCTATCATCACATTTAATTTTTTAGTGTCATGATTCAAATTTTCATCGCATATAACTTTTTAGTGTCATCAAATATGTGTCATCAAGGCATTTGATAACAATCATCACTTTCATCGTCGTCATCACTATCATCACAATTTTTCACCGTCATCACTATAAACTATCATCAAATGCCTTGATGAAAAAATATTATAATCAAAGGTAAAAAGTGTCATCAAAATATCTTGATGACACAATTTTTATGACAAAAAATATCATCAAAAGCATTCAACCACATAAAAACAACCGTCATCACACATAAAAAAAACAAAGTTGTCATCAAATATCTATCATCACGTTTAATTTTTTAGTGTCATCAAATATGTGACATCACATATAATTTCTTAGTGTCATCAAATATGTGTCATCACATACGATTTTGTCATAAACAATCATCACTTTTTTGTAACTGTCATCACTACTTGATGACAGTTTGATTATCATCAACTATCATCACAAATGTCATCTCTACTTGATGACAGTTTGATTGTCATCAATCGTCATCGATATTTGATGACGGTTCGATTGTCATCAATTATCATCGTTACTTGATGACGATTCAATGGTCGTCAACTATCATCACTACTTGATGATGGTTTGATTGATTTGTTTGTCATCAAAAAGGCCTTGATGACAAACAACCATCATCAAGTGTCATAAAAAAATTATCATCAAGTACGTGTCATCACATGTTTTAAATGACCTTGATGATATTCAACCACATCAAAACAACTATCATAAACACATAAAAACAAAGATGTCATAAAAAAGATTATTAATAAGTGTCTGTTATAAATTAGAGAGAAAAAACAAAGAGAATAGAGAAATAGGGAGAAAGGGGAGATATCAGATTTTATCTTATTAGGTCACCCATAGGGGCCTTTATATAGAGAGAGTACAAGATTAAATCCAGGGTTTCCATATGTACATCTAAATAATATATTATTATAACATTATCTTGATTTTTAACATTAGATGCCTCAAAATGGGTGCATTCAACATTTTTTAATATAGACTAGACCGGTCTCCACACTTACACTCATAAGGTGTGGTTCTTGTACAACTGGTACAAGACTGATGATCAATTATGTCATTTATGAGATATCCCTTATCTTAGATGTTCTTCTGGACATCAAATTAACCCACGACGTCCTAGTTAATGTAACACCCCGTCTTCCGACGCGGCGCTACTAGGGAATAGACCTTACAAGGTACTATTAATTAGGTTGACAACTACACTATAGGACCTTACAACGCGGGCACGACGAGAAAAACATAATAAAACATCCAACCCTTTTATTTAATCAAACTTAGAAAACATAGTTATGCATGAATTCCCGAAAAACCTAAATATTCAAATCCAACGAATCACTGCTAACGAGAAATTCCCCGAGAACACCGAAATAGTCAATAATACTAACTCCATCAATATAAAAACCAACATCCTAAAAAGTCATAAACAAACTAGCGTAAAACCAATCCCACTATGACACGCGCTCTTACTGCTCCGGCCCGTCACCTTGCCTTGGTTCCTGCACGGCTACCTGATTCATACCTGGAACTGGAAAATGTTCCCCGAAGGGTCAGCATCTAATCTACCAAGCTAGAGAGAATACGGAAATTGTAGAACGCTTTAAAATCATTTATCTAAAGTCAGCATACAAGTCCACAATCGCAATCATAACTCTACAGGCCACTACCTAAATTAGTTATATCAGTCACACAAAGTCACATACGCATTTACAATCACAACCTCATAACAACGCAATTCTTCCTTTTTCACGATCCGACTTCCAAGGCGCTCATCACCGCGCCGAGTGCAGAGGCAGGCCCTCTCACTCCACTTCACAATCACCATTCTAACCCCTGGCTAAGCCTCCACTGGAGCACTTGCCAAAAACACACAGATAATAATTTTCGTTTTGAAGGGGCACGATTTTCCCAGTCACACGGGTCAACGTAGCCAACTCTTCCTCAACACCAGCTACGATGGGCCGTGTCGGAAACGGTACCAACACAGAGAAAACGTTCCAAAAATATTTTTCCGATAAAAATACATTCAAAACCATTTACACACACAACAATTCAAGAAGTTCAAAACAATTCCAAAAGGTATTCGGGACTAGTTCCCAAAACCCGCCCTACAATAACAATACGCAATCTAACAAGGTAGAGAAGAACCGAGCAAGTCGAAAAACGACTTACCTCAAAGCTAGGGATCTTTTGAAAGAAACGGAATTAAGAGCGTGGGCGCAAACGGCTTCCTAAGAGAAATATTGACATGACAACTACATCAGTTTCAACCCACACTTCCTCTAGCGATATTTTAAACGAACCAACACTAATTTTACAAACCCAACTTAAGAACCGGTTCAAGATTATAGCTGAAAAAATATATAATCTAAATTGTTCAAAATTTAACTATATCAGCAACTAGGTATTTAACTAAACTAAATATACATAACTTAACTCATATCTTGATATACAAATTCCAAGAACCTAAACCATTCGATCAAAAGAAATACTAACTCCTAACTTACAATATATAGATTGATTACACCTACGAATTAAAAAGGAGACCTTAATAATCTACACCACCGTTCATAAAAGAAAACATGAGATAACTAAATACATATTATATAATAACAGGTCACACCAAACTATCCTAGGAAGAACAACTCCCCCTTGACAACTTCGAAGAAATCTATTTTTATTTTTATTTTTTTTAATTAAGTCCGACTAAACAAAACCAACTCATCTTCCTATTATGGACCTAAAAGCACAGTTTAACCAAGTTGTTTGCCATGAAAACGTGGACCAAGAACACCCAAGCTCTACCCTTCCCCAAAACAATACTTGATCAAACCCGCTGGTTAACGAGGCCAACTCTACTCGATCAGCTGGTGCAAACACCCTCGGGAGAACAGAAGAAAATAAAAACGGTTGCGAGAGGGAGGGTATGGATCTTACCCGCAGAACGTCGGAACTCGGAACTACTGATGAGCATATGATCACGACGAAGCGGGGAAAGTTCAACGACGTACGAACGAGAACGATTAATGGTACGAGCTCTAATGTCGTCAACTAATGGCACAGACGAGAAAGAAAGAATGTCGAGGTGATAGAATCTTTAGGTAGATAATTACGGGTTTTGTAGAACAAAATAATTTGAGTTTAGTAATAGGAATTAGTTAGGCTAAAATCTTATGGATGACAAATAAATAAATAAATAAATAAGGTAGAAAAGATAAGATCAATTCGGTAGTTAAAAAGATTAAGATGAGATTGCACCCTTCTTGGGTAGATATGGCCTTTGGCCCCCGAGGTTAAAAAAAATAAAAATAAATAAAAATATTAATTTAGGTGGTTAAGATATGTAAGAGAATTTAAGGGTACAGTAAAACTAGCGATTTACGAATATCTAGTCTTCTAATCGGAGTTACTAGCGGATCAAGAGGAATAAAAAAAAATTACTTGTAAAAATACGAAAGTCGTTTTCCGGCCTTAAAAGGATAAGGTCGAGAAAAGTAAACCCGACTATTACATATTATCCCCCTTAAGAAAGTTTCGTCCCGAAACTTTTATAACGAAGGAAAGTATAACTCGAGGTTTCACAATCCTCTCCCCCTAAACAGGTGTTCGTCCTGGAACCTAGATTTATTGATAACGACAAACATACCCAATTTCAGCCATCCAAAACACGCAACATGTTAATCAAATATTTAAACAGTCAAACAGGCAAGTCAAAGTGACAACAATCACGAAGCAATTATCGAATCAAAAAAAAAAAAACAATTCACTAATTACTAACCTTCCCCTCAAACGCCTCTACTAAACTCGGATAGATCTATGGGTAACTCTCACTCCTCCTGGACTCAATCTCCCAAGTGGCCTCCTCGACTCCCCGTAGAGACCACTGAATCAGCACCAAAGGAATCTCTTGTTCCGCAGCTTCTTCATTCGCCGGTCTAGAATCTTCAACGATTGTTCCCGAAAAGTGTGATCCGGTTCCACCTCTAACTCCTCATAATTTAGTATGATTGAAATTCTCAACCCTCTGACTCTCATATAACGACAGTTTGGTCTCCATTTATTCGTTGGGAGTGTTAGGTCTATGTCTACATTAAAGAATTTCCTCTACCTCCACGCAGGTTTCGCTACAATAGGTTCTTGACCATGATATCTCTTAAACTTTATCCCTACATTCAAGTCACACCGCTATACTTTTCCAGGATATTAGCAATCACAATCCCCGTACCAAAAGATAACGAACTCCCAACTTATGTGATTCCATGAACTTAAGCCATTCCGACTACTTTAGCTTTAACTTACACTAACTAGAGATGTGTATTTTTTTAACCCTAAGATGTAAGAAGATTGCCCATTCCCTTTCTATAACATACAAACTTTGAGACATCATTAATGCTTGTGTAAACCTCAAGGTCTTGCGACCATGGCGGTTTGGTACACCAACCATCCCAGTTGCAACTCTCCCGATAATCTAAATTTAAGCATCCTTCTTGGTTTCTTCAAAACTGGTTCATAACGGTTCAGGCTAGGAAACTCATGTACACCTCAACATGTCAGTCTCCCTAGTCCTCACTCCAACACCCCGTTTGGCCCAAGCACATCCGCTTGATTAGTAAGATCCTTGACCCTAAGTAATAGTTAGAATTTACTACTCTCGTTGAAAGGCTCACACTACTTAGGTAACTAAGGACCTTATACACCAGTTGACTCCTGACAGACTTGTATCAACTAGTCGATGCATTCCTTGTTCGAATACACAGGTTATGACCTAGTTCTAACCTCTCAACATATATCCGCTAATGTCCTTAAGTCTCCTAGGTCAAGTTGAACCTCCTCGATGTCCTTGAGCAAATGTCCACACAAACGGAATTCCATTGCAAACTTGACCCCCAAGTTTTCAACTGTCAATCCTTGTAAACCAATCCAATGGAGTTCCAACCCTGATTAATTAACCTCTAGACATGATGGTCAAAAGTCTTGATTAAACATTATTACTACACAACACTTCCATCCCGATGGCTTGGGTAATAGCCCAAATCTTTTCTAAGAGAATTAGACACCGCAACTAGCTCTATCCATACTCTAATTGTTGTTTCTCACGGAATCCATAACCAAGTATATGTCTATATAAACCTTCCCAATAGATTCCATGTCATTTTTTTGTTCATTTTTAAATAGCGTTGAGCGGTTTTCACTTCTATTCCAAATCTCCTTTACCCTACCATCCGTCATTGTGGTTCTCAAAACCCCACATGTGTCTTATCTCTAGTAAATTTTCTCCGGCTGAACGATTGATTCTCTCTTACATGACTTATCCATAGTATCCTTGAACCTCTTATATGGTTCTGTTCCTTTGTGAAATTTTCTTGTAAGTGTGGATCATTTGAAGGAAACAACATCCACTTCTAAGTCACATTCGACTAACATTTTAAGATACCCAATACCTTTTCCATTAAATCTAGCCAACCCACTTCAACTATCACCCTTGTAATGCATCCTTCATTAATCTCTTTTCTAGATATCACGAAACTTCCAAATCTTGATCTTCGAATATCTTGAGTCATCCTGCATTCCGGCCCTTCAACTAGTCACAACTCTTTTGGTAACTCACAATCCAAGCAATTTTCTTATTAGCACCCTAATTGGTCAATGGTGGTTTAGACTAGAAACCTTCCTTATGTCCAACCAATAGTACCATTTTAATCCTAGAAGTTTTACGACGCACTCTCATTTCTAAGTGTAATTCTACCATGATACCACATCGATTCCCTCTAGATCAAGCCTTACTTACTTGACTTAGGCCACTTGTTTTCCATAGACGTCTCGGTTATCCAAATCATATTCCATGAGCTCTACAAATTCACTGGTATCGTTTAATCTTCAATATAGTCTCCAAGAGGAAAACTTATTCTTCTAAGTCCGAGAGTAGATAGAAATATTGTTGCTAAATACCTCTGCAACCGGTCTCGTTAGTCGATAATGGTTGTTGTCCAAAACTTCACATACCTCACTAGACATTAGCTAAGCTTCACAACATTCCTTACAACACTTGTAGTTCTCATATCTCACACGGATGTTAAGTCCTCCCTGAAAAGAACTCGTCCTTCAACCGAGTCCGGATAACTGTCATGCTTCACTATGGTCGATCCACCCACCCAATGTTTCACGACAACCAATTCTCCATCATAAAATCAATTTCATACACGACATCCTTTTTTAGAATTAACCATTGTGAATTTCTCTTTTCATGCAAGTACTCGTTCAGATTCAATGAACCCACAACAAAATAGAGTATACACTAATGCTCATGTTAAACTAGATCCAAACAATTCTTTCTCTCTTTATGATGCTAACTCGTCATTCCATTCATCCCAAGCACTCAATCAAGGGGAGTTCCCACCTACATGGTTCTAAGTCATAGTCTTAGTTCAATTGCATCTCCAATCATCAATTTGAGTTTGATTGTCATGACTACTAAGGTTACTACTTCCCCGAGAATCATTCGTAAAACTTCCATATTACCAGACTCTAATTCCTACGTCCATATTCACCTTGCTAACTACGCATTTTTTTTTGCGATACTTCCTAATCTTCCTTTTCCCAAACAAACATGAACCATGGTATTCCTTAACTGGAGGTACCCGTGAGATAGTCTTGTCTCGTTTCACGAAAACTTTGCCAAAGATGATTGCCAAAAGAATTCCTGCCCTAGTCTCCTTTGAGTGATTCATCCCAACCTTCACTCTGCTTAGTCTCACAACCTCAAATGTGGGAGTGACCGTTCATGTTATCTCACGCATATTCTTCAATGAAATCCGCATGGATTCATAATACATGCTCTTCCCGAACTAGTTGATCTCGACCTACCACTCACTTCTTGTTTGATCAAACTCCATGTAAAAGAGATCAGTGGTGAATAACTACATTCCTTTACTATCTTCCACTCTAAACTCCCCACTAAGGTCCTTATATCGGGTGTTCAGCTCTTCCTAAAACGAACCACATTCTTTCTTCAAGCGACGTACCTGGTTGGAGTTCGACCACTTCCAATCCAAAAACATAGATGTATAGGAAAGACTTGCTCCATTCCCTTCCATGTTGACCACTTCTGCGTCCTCTTGTATTAGGTTTAACTACTCGATGACCAGTTTTTACGAATCTCTTGGAGGTGATATAACCCAACAATTCCTCACACATCCCTAATAATTCCAATGCTACGAATGAGATTAGCTTTTGTCACACATGCACCTAGAATTAGAAAGTTAAAAGTACTAATCTATCGGAGGTCCTTTAGCTGACGATGGCGGAGTCGCGACGTGTCATCTACCCCTCCTAAATGCAATGTGCCTACCCTAGTTAAAACATTTTGAAAACACCGGCCGGCTTTGGTTTTAAGTTGGACCTCGGGTACACTCGTTGGTCAGTCCATGTGCCCTGTTGTCAACCTGGCTCTGATACCAATTTGTAACACCCCGTCTTCCGACGCGGCGCTACTAGGGAATAGACCTTACAAGGTACTATTAATTAGGTTGACAACTACACTATAGGACCTTACAACGCGGGCACGACGAGAAAAACATAATAAAACATCCAACCCTTTTATTTAATCAAACTTAGAAAACATAGTTATGCATGAATTCCCGAAAAACCTAAATATTCAAATCCAACGAATCACTGCTAACGAGAAATTCCCCGAGAACACCGAAATAGTCAATAATACTAACTCCATCAATATAAAAACCAACATCCTAAAAAGTCATAAACAAACTAGCGTAAAACCAATCCCACTATGACACGCGCTCTTACTGCTCCGGCCCGTCACCTTGCCTTGGTTCCTGCACGGCTACCTGATTCATACCTGGAACTGGAAAATGTTCCCCGAAGGGTCAGCATCTAATCTACCAAGCTAGAGAGAATACGGAAATTGTAGAACGCTTTAAAATCATTTATCTAAAGTCAGCATACAAGTCCACAATCGCAATCATAACTCTACAGGCCACTACCTAAATTAGTTATATCAGTCACACAAAGTCACATACGCATTTACAATCACAACCTCATAACAACGCAATTCTTCCTTTTTCACGATCCGACTTCCAAGGCGCTCATCACCGCGCCGAGTGCAGAGGCAGGCCCTCTCACTCCACTTCACAATCACCATTCTAACCCCTGGCTAAGCCTCCACTGGAGCACTTGCCAAAAACACACAGATAATAATTTTCGTTTTGAAGGGGCACGATTTTCCCAGTCACACGGGTCAACGTAGCCAACTCTTCCTCAACACCAGCTACGATGGGCCGTGTCGGAAACGGTACCAACACAGAGAAAACGTTCCAAAAATATTTTTCCGATAAAAATACATTCAAAACCATTTACACACACAACAATTCAAGAAGTTCAAAACAATTCCAAAAGGTATTCGGGACTAGTTCCCAAAACCCGCCCTACAATAACGATACGCAATCTAACAAGGTAGAGAAGAACCGAGCAAGTCGAAAAACGACTTACCTCAAAGCTAGGGATCTTTTGAAAGAAACGGAATTAAGAGCGTGGGCGCAAACGGCTTCCTAAGAGAAATATTGACATGACAACTACATCAGTTTCAACCCACACTTCCTCTAGCGATATTTTAAACGAACCAACACTAATTTTACAAACCCAACTTAAGAACCGGTTCAAGATTATAGCTGAAAAAATATATAATCTAAATTGTTCAAAATTTAACTATATCAGCAACTAGGTATTTAACTAAACTAAATATACATAACTTAACTCATATCTTGATATACAAATTCCAAGAACCTAAACCATTCGATCAAAAGAAATACTAACTCCTAACTTACAATATATAGATTGATTACACCTACGAATTAAAAAGGAGACCTTAATAATCTACACCACCGTTCATAAAAGAAAACATGAGATAACTAAATACATATTATATAATAACAGGTCACACCAAACTATCCTAGGAAGAACAACTCCCCCTTGACAACTTCGAAGAAATCTATTTTTATTTTTATTTTTTTTAATTAAGTCCGACTAAACAAAACCAACTCATCTTCCTATTATGGACCTAAAAGCACAGTTTAACCAAGTTGTTTGCCATGAAAACGTGGACCAAGAACACCCAAGCTCTACCCTTCCCCAAAACAATACTTGATCAAACCCGCTGGTTAACGAGGCCAACTCTACTCGATCAGCTGGTGCAAACACCCTCGGGAGAACAGAAGAAAATAAAAACGGTTGCGAGAGGGAGGGTATGGATCTTACCCGCAGAACGTCGGAACTCGGAACTACTGATGAGCATATGATCACGACGAAGCGGGGCAAAGTTCAACGACGTACGAACGAGAACGATTAATGGTACGAGCTCTAATGTCGTCAACTAATGGCACAGACGAGAAAGAAAGAATGTCGAGGTGATAGAATCTTTAGGTAGATAATTACGGGTTTTGTAGAACAAAATAATTTGAGTTTAGTAATAGGAATTAGTTAGGCTAAAATCTTATGGATGACAAATAAATAAATAAATAAATAAGGTAGAAAAGATAAGATCAATTCGGTAGTTAAAAAGATTAAGATGAGATTGCACCCTTCTTGGGTAGATATGGCCTTTGGCCCCCGAGGTTAAAAAAAATAAAAATAAATAAAAATATTAATTTAGGTGGTTAAGATATGTAAGAGAATTTAAGGGTACAGTAAAACTAGCGATTTACGAATATCTAGTCTTCTAATCGGAGTTACTAGCGGATCAAGAGGAATAAAAAAAAATTACTTGTAAAAATACGAAAGTCGTTTTCCGGCCTTAAAAGGATAAGGTCGAGAAAAGTAAACCCGACTATTACAGTTAAAAGTCATAACCATGACTAACGGCCACATGCGTAATATACCATAACCTATTTCACACCCTCTTCCGGAGGAGGCATGCTTCTGGCATGCAAGAGGTCTGTCAAAATTGACCTCGAACTTTTAGTTCATGCTAGGTACGTGATCCTTTAGAAAGAGTTTTGTGCATAACATAGACCCACATTTTCTGTACTACTACTAGAGTACAAGATTTTTTACGAGATCTCTTAACTCTCCAAGAGTACAATGATCTCTTATGGAGTTGATGATATTATACGTTCATTATAACTTAGCACACGTATGTTGGAACTTCAAGTGCTTCATGATTCTCCCAAACATCTCATTTGTCAACTTCAATTGACAATGTAATTACATTTCTCAAACTATTAATCATCCACTTCGGGAGATGATATGTTCATATAATTCCACTAATGAATTCTTCTCATCATACTACAAGAAGTAATTGTGTATGTAAATCCGCTTCTAGGGATAATACTCTTATGTATAAAAACATCTACTTCAGGATATGATCATTGTCACATAAATTTTATCATCTTCTTCAGGAAGCGATATTTTCGATCATTACTCACTCCAGGGAGTAACGAGATTTAGTATTTCATCTCTTCGGGGATGATTTCAAATTGTCTCTACTAATACTAGCATCTGCTTCAAGAGATGACAAGTTTTAACTTTAAGAACAAATAAAAAATGTATACAAGCAATAACATAAATAATTAAATTGAAAAGTATAAATAAAGAAATAAAGTATCATAAAATATTGTCAACTTCTGGTGACAAGAGATTGTATACGAAGTCTTCTAGACTTCTTTCCATCACATACTTCAGGATGTGATTATTCATAAGATCTTTCAATCATATACTTCAGGATGTGTTTTCAATGAGACCTTTTAGTCACATACTTCAGGATGTGATATCCATGTGGGTATTTGATAGCTTGCATTTAGGTAGTGTTTAGGATGCATATTTATGTTTATTTTGCATGGTTTTAGCTTAGTTTAGTCTAGTTCTTGGTTTTTTAGGTTTTCTAGGAAATTCGGGTTTTGCGCTTGTTTTGTTCGGTTTTGCAGATCTTTAGGTAAACAAGCATGGATGGGATGGATCTTAGAGGACTATGGTGAAGTTTGAGGAAGCTTATAGTGATACAAGTGAAGATTAGAAGAGTTAACGCCCAAGAGCTTGTGTGAAAAGAACGCTTAAACCCGGGCTATGCATTGGAGTTCTTGTTTCGACACCTCTATCTTGCAATGCTTGGTTTGGGAGCTATAGAGCTCGGATGGAGCTGAATTTGTTATCACTGGAAAGGTAATTCAAAGAGATACAATTCATATTTTTACTCCAAGTCCAAATTCCAACTCTAAGTGGGTCAAAACAGCCTCTGAAGTGACGCTTGAATCCTCATGCAACCCGCGCAATCGGTGTTTTCTACGCGGGGAAGTTTTGGGCTTGACTTTTGGGCCTAGGGTTATATCATATCCGAGTATAGATTAAAGATAGATCTTTTGAGGATTATTTGGAAGACATATATAAACCTTATGTTAGTTTATTTTATACAACTTTTGGTCAACTTTTGGAGGCTAAGGTTTTCTCTCAAGGAAGAACCTTTAAACCTTTGTAAGTTTGATTTTAATTCAATTATGCATTGCTAATTCTCTTGTGTTTGACTAGTTATTGAAATCATAGATTGCATAATATTGTGAGGTTTGATTGATTCTCATCAACTTGAATAGGTTTTATTCCCTGTGCTTAATTGAATCAGAATTAATCTAGGGTTTTGTTAGATTAGCTACCTAATAGAATTTCTAGGTTAATTTACAACTAATCTGATTAATGCCCGTTCGGGGTTGATTAGATAAAGTAGCATCTATAATTGTTTGGACCCGTTCGGGCTATTCAATTGTATAAGGGAATAAATCCACAAATAACTTAGATGTCTGTTTGCTATAAGTGTTTGTTTCTATTGATAACTTGATTCGTAAAGCTGTCGTTTAATTGAATCTAGACGTTGTTTTAGGTTGTTAAATGAATAGGGTTGTTTAGACTATTAGTTCTTTCAACAATTTATGAAGTTTGAATCATAATCCTTAGTAGGAGTATAATTCACAATAGATTATTCAAGGGAATTGAGAATCGAAAGAATCAATGATCAATAAGCATATCTATGATGGATTTAACTAGTTGAACATATTTCTCTCATATATATTTACAATCAACTTTGCATTCATATTTATTTTTTAACTTTGCATAGTAGTTTAGATTTCCATTCAATAAAACCCCCCTAATTTGGTTACTTGGCACTTAAGTAATAGCACAAATACAAGAGTCTCTGTGGGATCGACCCTTACTTGCCGCTCTACTGAGTTGGTTAAACTAAGGTTTCTTTGATAGGTATAACGACCACTGAAAAATATCTCATCAAATTTGGCGCCGTTGCGGGGGACTCGTCGCTATTTGTGTTTTTACTTTTGTGCTATTCTTGGTGTTGTGAACCTATCTTACGGTTCATAACACCCGTGCTACTAATCTATGGCTTTGTTCGATTGTAGACAACTTCAGGATGAACACTTCCATGACTATTTTTCAAGATTTCAAGATCATGTGTTTCAACTTGGTGCTTGTGGATTACGATACAGTGATAGAGAGGTGAATATGGGAGTTATCCATGGTATGAATCTTGAGACAAGAGGGTTGGCCGACTACATGAGCAATGATAGACTTTTATTTATGGGATCTCAGGAATGCTGGGATTTACTTCAAGGAATGAGGATTATCACTTCAGGGATAATCTTATTCTGTACATTCAATTAACTCTTCAAGAGAAAATAATATAACATAATTAAGTATATGAAAATAATAAATAAATAAACAATATAAGAACAATAAAATAAATAAAATAATTCATTCACTTCAGGGAATGAAATTTATCACTTTAGGGATCGATAAATTATAATATTATTTTGTAAATTCATCTCTTCAGGAGGAAATAATTATCACTTCAGGGATAATATTACTTGTAATTCAACTCTTCAGGAGGAAATAATTATCACTTCAGTGATAATATTATTTGTAAATTCAGCTCTTCAGGAGGAAATAATTATCGCTTTAGGGATAATTTTATTTATAAATTAACTCTACAGGAGGAAATAATTATCGCTTCAGGATAATATAATGATGTTCCAATCACTACAAGGAATGGAAAATAATCACTTCAGGGATTATATATTGAGGTTTCATTCATTTCAAAGGATGAAAATTATCACTTCGGGGGTAATATGATCTTAATATATTCAACTCTTCAGAAGCTGAATGATCAAAAAATTATCGCTTCAAGGATAATTAGTGTGCACCTCTTCAGGAGATGAATATATCCACTTCAGGGGATATATCATATACGATTTAATTTGTCGCTCCAAGGACAAATTTGTTAACAAATACATCTACTTCAGGGGATGTGATTTTACAATCGTAAACAAACTAGTTTTGTAATTCAGACATTAGAGTACATAATATGATACACAATTGAATTAAATTATAAGAACATAAATTAGGTATGTAACATGATCATAAGAATAAACAATTGCTTAATATATACAGATCATCATGTATGTAATTCATGTAATTCGATTATGTATAATAATTAAACATGAAACATGAAACATGAAACGTGAATGTTACATGTATGTATGTATATGTAGATCATGAACGTAATATAGAATGTAATTCTACTCTTCGGGAGGAAATAATTATTGCTTCAGGGATAATATAATGATATTCCAATCTCTTCAGGGAATGGAAATAATCACTTTCGGGATTATATATCGATATTTCATTCACTTCAGGGAATGAAGATTGTAAAAAGAATTATCTTTATATGTTCATATAATTTATCTCACCAATTCGTTTACAAACATATCCTTTTCGGGGATAGATTCAATTATTACGTATAAACAAGATAATAGTAGCATGTATTCAATCAACGAATTACATAGAATCATTGGATAAAAACATATAAGTACATGTAAGCGTATCATGTATAATCATGTATAATCAAATTATTGCATGAGTCTGTATCACATATATTCATCGAGAATGCAATAAAAAATAATACGGAGTATCACATATAACTTTATGTGCGTGAAACCTTTAACATAGTACACACATGCATTCATATATTTTGGAAAACCAATCAACCAGATCAATTATAAAGCAAATTGGATATTAATATCAAGATGGAACAAGAAGCTTGAAATTGAACGAGAAATAATCAAGATACAAACCGAACGTATAGATAAGGAATTAAATTGAACGAGATCAACTTCAATTTAAACATGTATGGATCGATCTATCATGGATTAGCGATCGGTATATATAAACATGGATATATTAACGGAGGAGAGAATTTATATACCTTTGGCCTTAGCAATCGTGCTGATAACGTGTTATAAATTAGAGAGAAAAAACAGAGAGAATAGAGAAATAGGGAGAAAGGGGAGAGATCAGATTTATCTTATTAGGTCACCCATAGAGGCCTTTATATAGAGAGAGTACAAGATTAAATCTAGGGTTTCCATATGTACATCTAAATAATATATTATTATAACAGTGTCATCATAAAAATTATTAATAAGCCTATGTGGGATTTGAACCCACATCATTATTTTTTAAGAAAAATGCTCTACCATTTGAGCTAATAGGCTAAATTCATTTTATAATAAAAATAGATCCTAAATTAAATTGTACTTAAAAAGAAGAAAGTAGGAATTACCTTAACCGCAAATTTGAATGCACAATTTGGAAAGACAAGCTTACACGTCATTCCAAGATGACAAGCGTATGTATAGGATAAATAGATCTTGCCAAGTCTCCGTTTCTAAATGCTGGTCATGTTCAGGTAATTGCAAAGGCTTCTTATTAAATAAATAAAGGCTACTAAACATAAACAAAAGCAATTTAAAAAAGTATATATGATAAGCATGTACTCATAAAAATGTATATATGAAACTGTTGAGAGTCCATTATATGGCAACAACACAAGCAATTTAAAAATGTATATATGATAAGCTTGACAAGAATGTGCAATGATGTTGGCACCAAGTCTTGTAACATTCTCATTCTCACCATTCAATAACAAGGATACAAATTTTGAATTTTCCTTTTGCTGAAAATCATACTTGGGAGCCAGATTTGATTGATAGATTATCTTTAGTGATCGAGCACCAGCATCCACAATCCCCATGTAATAAAAATGGTCAAAATGAGTATTAGATGAACACGTTTCTTGTGATTTTGGATCAAAGATAACTAATAAGAACATTTATTGACAGAGTCAGTCTTCTTATCAAAATTAACATACACCAAAACTAGCAAAAAAGGGGTATATGTATAAGACCTTGAGGATCGATTATCAATTGTCATCGTTATCTCAAAAACTATACTATATTCCATAAAGCTCATTGTTTTCACAGAGTATTCTAGTCTGATAGACCCAAACCTTCATCAACTTACTGAGATTGGAATTGAAACTTAAGTAACTCACCGATCTAGTGTAATTTATCATATGAATTGATTAAAAAATGAATTAACACCGAGATTAAGCCAAAAACGGAAACACCGTAGCGATGTACGACAAGAGCTTATCAGTACCATAGTACTCAATGTTGATCTCAAGTAAGCCACCGAAGCTACGATTAATGGCATCGGGAGATTAAAACCTCATCAGCGACTAAGAGTTTGTTTTTTCAAAAGAAGTTCAAAAGTAGCAATAAACTACTCAGCAACGCCAAGCACCACCGCTTCCACCACGGCGTCGCCGATTACGCCTTCAGCAATTCCTCCTCTTCCTCATCGTCGTCGGAGGAGGCGGAGGAGAGAAAGGGATTTCCACCATCGGATCTTACCCTCCTCTGCATCGTACGTAATTGGTGCCTGATCTATTGTTGTTTTTCATCGAGATTGAAGAGGCGATCGGATAGATCTCAAAGAGTGAATTGAAATTAGGGAGTGGATCTTGTAGCACATCGAATCGATGTAAAATAAGTGGAATTGATGTGCTGAATTTGAAGTGGAGTCGATAGAGAATCGAGGGCCAAAGAGAAGAAGGTAAAGTTAGGATAAGAGAGGATGAGAGGGATTACAGACTCGGGAGAGAATCTGAGGAGGTGAGAGAAAAAAGGGCTTTTTATAATTAACAAAAACCTAAAAAAATATGTTTTGATTACAAACGGCTAAATATAGTAATTATTTTTGCCTTTCCACTAACTTTGTTCTATTTATATTTCACTATAATAAATATAAGTGTAGTGCATACAATTATAAAAACTAGTATAAAGATAAACCATTATCTAGAATTCAGCCTAATAAAATATAATAAATAAGTTCAATTTATAAAATACTCTATACAAATTTAATGGAGAATCTATATGTATGAATGCTGCCTGCTTCGAATAAATACAGGAATGTAATTCAGGCTGAAGCAAGAGTCATGTATAATGTAGTTAAGGAAGCCAAGAATAGGAACCTCCATAAAATTGAAATTGAGGGAGACAATCTCCTGACTATAAATGCTTTGAAGGGAAACAAATCACGTCCATGGGAAACTGAGATGCTAATCGCTGACACAATGGTACTGCTATAGTCCTTTGAGGTTGTTAAAATCCAACATGTGCCTCGAGGTTGTAATCAAGCGGCGAATTTGATTGATTCATTGCGACACTCTTTCAATTTAAATCAAATCCAGACTCATCATGGACTTCGATTCCTCATCCGTAATGATGCACTAGGCTGATTTTTCAGCCTAATTTTTACCTACTAAAAAAATTAATACGCTAAAACAAAATAAAGAATAAACTCAAATGTATATACAATTATTAAGTGGATGAAACGAGTCGAGTGGTTGCATGGGTGATGGATCAGGTGGTTGGTCGGATGACCCTTCACTCGCATCCAACCCACCAATTATTTAGTCCATCTATCGCACATCCATCATCTGTGTTAGATCGGGTATTATCCATATATTTGGATCGGGTGTGCAGATGGATGGGCATCCATTGATGATTTCCATCCCTATCGGTAACCACACAGTTACGTGTGAAGTAAGAAATTAAGTTCCCATTTTATACGAAAGAACCCAAAAAAAATATTACATTAGTTAATTCTATTTTAAAAACTTTTTAACTTAAAATTAATTAATAATTATTTTAGGGTAAATTTTGAAGTAATGGAGATTTGAGGGTAAAAAATGTAATTTATTATAAATATATACTGACTCTTGTACTATATTTGTGTGTGTATGTGTGTGTGAATTCAATATCTTGCAATCAAAAAATTCAAAATGGCGTGGATATATATATATATATATATATATATATATATATATATATAGAGAGAGAGAGAGAGAGAGAGAGAGAGAGAGAGAGACCGGTGCATGGCTCTTTCATCGGGTCGGATTTTGAAGTTGAGGTGTTGTTTGGTAAGTTTTACTTAGTTAGTAATTTATTTTGGTTTGCCCTATATTTTCCAGATCTGGGTTTATAATTGATTTTGATTCGAAATTAGTTGATTTATAGTTCTCAAATAATGTTTTCGATATTGGATTTATATTTGATAAAAGATTTCAAAATGTTGTTAGGGTTTTGTTTTGTAATGATTATTGGGGATCCTTGATCAAGTTTTACAAAGAGGTTTGAACTAGAAAAATCTTCTTTTATATATCTAATATATTCATGTCAACGTTTAAAGGATTTGGATTTATACATAAGAAGTTATAAAGCTTGTTGGCTTTTCGTTGTTTTGAGGGTTAGAGTTTGTAAGAGTTAAAAGGTTATTATTATTCATTGGATAATATATATACTCCCTCCGTCCCATATTGTTTGTCCAAATGGACATGTTTCACAAATATTAAGAAAGTGAGAGAGAGGAAAAAGCAACCAATGACAAGAGGGAAGAGATTGTGATAGTGATGGGTAAAAAGGGGAAAGGAGAAAGAGAAAGGAAATTACCAAAAGGTTAAAAGGGGTAGATTTTTGATTGGATAATATGGATAAAAGGTGAGATTAGATAGGGGTAATATTTTAAGAAGAAATTGATATAAAAGGAAAGGTGAAAAGGTGGACAAACTTTTTGGGACACCCGAAAAGGAATACTGGAAAAACTTTATGGGACGGAGGGAGTATATAAGAGCGTGGGTCCTAGGTCGTGATCAGAGACGAGGGGCAAAGACATGCTATCTGTCTTAGACAGGGTTCTGCATTGTGTGATAGTTAGTGTTTCTTGGATTGGGATTTCGTCTTCAAGGTAAGTCGTTTATGACTTGCTCAGTTGCTATTCAATTCATGTTAGATTTCGTGCCGTGCTTGTAGGATTGATTTTTGGGAACTAGTCCTTAATCGATTATTTTATGAAAAAGTGCTTACTTGTGTGTGATATGTGTCATGTGTGTAAATGGAGTTCAAAGTCTTTTCATCTTATGAGAAGTTTTTAAACTTTTTCTCTATGTTGGTACCATTCTCGGCATAGCCATTCGCGTCATGGAATGGAGATCGAATGGTTGTATTGTTGTGTTTGGATTTATGTGTATGAATGTGTGCATGTAGGGTGTGTGGTTTGTGTGTGTGTGTGTGCATGTATGTTGTATGGATTTAGAATTGATATGTGTTGTATTCATGTGAACTTTGCAGATGTGTGTGTTAGGAATGTAATATCCGCGATATTCCAAGATTTTAAAACTGAAGATAATATAATATTTATTTTTAAAAAAAAATCTTTTCTCTAAATAAAAAGAGAAGTTCTAATATATTACTATAACTCTTATTTTCTCTTTAAAAAGAGATTATCAAGTTAATTAAATTAAATAAAACCCAAGAATATATTATAAAGGTTATGAATAAATAAAAAGGCATTGAAATAAAAATAATGCTTCATGAAGCTCGAATTTTATTAATAAAATGAATTACATTAAAGCATTAAAATTCCTTTAAAAGTCTAGTAAAAAGAATGCAAGAGCCGGGACTTGAACCCGAGACCTCTTGCAACACACTCCACACGCCCTCTCCCTCAAATCCGCTAGACCAAGTGAACTTTCTTATTCAAACACCCATCCTTATTAATTTAAATCAAATAATCCTCTTCTTCTTCAAAAAAATAGACATCAGATTATGTCTGATGTGAATTACGTTGATTTGACACCCTCCCAATACATGTCCATGGAAGCTTCTCCCACCTTCCTCTTCCTTGCAAGACACACCCTCTTACCTCACCTTGCATCACCCATGAAGAAGCTCACCCTTGCCCAATAATAGAACAACTTCTCATCCTCCATTGGTCCATAGCCATGGACATGGATTGCCAAGCTCCTCCAAATTGCCTATATAAAGGGGCTTCAATCAACCTTAGCAACTCACACTTCAAACACCTTCTTCTCCTTCTTGCGAAGTACAATCTAGTGCCCAAAAAATCAGCTATTCAAGTTCAATTCTCCATTCAAAAACACCACCAAAAATTCCCTCTTTTTCCCCCTTGGATCCGCCGGCCGCCGCCCAGCCCCACCGGAGCACCGTCCTTCGATCGCCGCTCCCGCCTCGTGCCGTCGCTGCCTCGCCGGAGCCTGGTGATCGCCACCCCTGTCCGCCGATCCTTCCCCTGCCTCCTCTTCCCTGCATTTTGTAATACAGAAACCAATAAATACTAATCCTTTTTTTATTTATGTATTTTATTAAAATTTGTCCTTATAAGTTTATTAAAATATTTTAGTTGAAATAAGAAAGAAATCAAATAAGGATTAAATTTAATAAAGATAATATGTTGGAGATCTTGTTAGTTGTAGAAGAGAAATAAATTAATTATGAAAATATTATAGTTACTATGGTAACTTTTATCCTACCAAAATATTTAAATTATTATTGTATTTTAATATTATGCAAGGCATGCTATTTACATAATATTAAAGGGTTTTTATAAAAGTATAGCATATGAGGTGTAGTTTTAATATTAAAAATATCACCTTTATAAAGAAATAAAGTTTGTATAAGATAAAGATATTACCAATTTCTAGTTATAGAGAAGTTAAAGACATATGAAATCAAATACTATAATAAAAATAATAATAAAATTATTATTTAAATTGCCATAGATATGGTTTTATTTATAATATATGGTAGTGGTGATAAAATACTTATGACATATTATAATGATAATTATTCTAAATAATTTGTAGAGAACTCTTATAAAAATATTGTTACAAAAGTTGTAGTCATAGACTATAGTTTGCTGTTAAATATTGTTTTTATAAAAGGATAATGTTAATAATAGTTATATTACTAAAGTTATTATTTAAGAAAAATATTAGTTTAATATATCTCTAAGTGTAGAGATTTCTTACATGACATAAGTTCTAAATTAAATATAAAAAAACTATGATCTTATATTGGTCTTATGATATTATATAGTTATGTGGTTTACTTGCATGAAAAGAAACAATTTAAATATGGAAGAAAAATATTCTTTTGTAACCTAAGATATTATAATAATAGTCTATAAGCATAAAGTGAGATATTTATAAGCCATGATCATGTTTTCTTTATAAACTACATGATATGAAAAGAAATATGAGAATAAAATAAATGAAATTATTTTAAAATATATTAACTTTAGGGAAGTTACTTTATAAAGTAGTAGAAAACCCTAATTATGGACATTTCCAAGAAAATGGATTATAATTATTTTTATTCTTATTTATTATGGTTTATGGTTTATGTAACTAAATAAGATCTTGTTAAGGGAATATTATTAATAAAATATTCTTGGTGGGAAAATAATACTTTAAGTCCCTTAATGAACCCTTTTTGAAATTAAAAAGGTAAAATTGTAATTAAAGTAAGTTTTGTAAATTGGTTAAAAGAAATTCTTTATAAATTGAAGAAAGTATGTGTACTTAAAATGTCCTTAGGTCAAATATGTTATCAAATATTTTATGAGATCATACTTGCTTAATTATATTAAGAAATTAGCAAGTGAGATTAAAGGGGAATTATTTTAATAATATTGAATAAGGATTTTTATGGAATAAAAAGGATATTAATAAATTAAAATAATAATAAAGGAATATATTATTTTAAATGACCACCTAAATTATTATCATAATAATTTAGAATTCCATTTCTCTTATATAAAGTATATAAGAGAGAATCCAAGCGTTAGGAGGAATTCGTATTTAAAGTTCGCTCGTAATTTCCGTGTCGATAGGTCGAGATTCTCGCTCGAAGTCGTGAATCAAATATTTCCTTCAAGCTCGATAGTTAGACTCGCGAAAGCTAAGGCAAGTGGAATTTTCCCTTGTGACCTTTTATATTCCGTTCCGTGAAATTCTCGACGTTGGGAACAACTTGTGTGTTCAGTAACAAATGAACCTAGGAAATATCGATTGTTAGATATAACGACCCATTGCTAGTATAGCTCGTTACTATTATTTGATAGGATTATTTATGCTAGTATGGTTGTGGCCTTGATTGTTTATGGTCTCGTTTAGAGATCAACGTCGAACGAACTAGTGAGGGGCGCGGGATAGCCGACACCTCTATATAATATTACTAAGTCGTAATGCCTACGTGTTTGAAGTACGACTTTTAGGATCATGGTCCAGTCCGCTCCGATTGCAAGGAGGGACGTGCGCACTCTAGCTAAGTGCCGGGAAACTGGGTTTTCCCTTGGTGGATCGGGCCATCTAAGCCCCCACCCCCCTTTAAAAATCATTAACGAAATCGAATATTTTTGTCACTATATAAGATAAGTGCCCAATGCACATTTAAAAGATACCAAAACCGGACCGATCTCAAATGATCGATCCGGCTCTCGGTCCGCTCAGGGCGCGAGAGGTTTTTAACTTGTATGAATTAATAATATTCCCAACATACTTTCGATTCTAAAAGAAGTCTACAATCCAGTAGCTCTTCTCTCGATTATCGAGCTATCTCCGCTTGAGATACGCTCTTCTTCGTACCATTAAAGCCCCACATAAATAAGCCTCATCTTAAACACAACCCGAATACCTCCTTCGATAATACTGGAATTTACCAAAATACCCTCGGGAAGTTCCATTCCCGCTTGCTTAGTCTCTTAGACTAATTCTTCTTTTCCGCATGTTTGCCTGACATTCTCTCGCCCCTCGCAAATTATGTCAGAATCTAGGAATCCCAACAAGGCGTGAAGTGAAGACGAAGGAAGAACGAGGATTTTCAAGATGTACCTTTCATATCATTTTGCTTTAGTTTCATTATGTTTCAAGGACAAGTTGGTTTTGCGTTTCAATTCCGAACATCTTTATGTTTGAAAAGCAATGTAAAATGTTTTGTACAAACAAAGTCTCCTTCGGGAGCACTCTTTTTATTTTATGAATTATGTTTATTTCCGCATTATTAGTGTTCTATATCATTCTAAAAGCCTTGGGTGACTTTGGACGGTAAAGTCCGAGGTCACTGGTGTTCATACCCAATGTTGTAAAATAGGGGTGTTACAATTGTGGTATCAGAGCCAAACGTTTTGTTTTCAAAACCGAAAACTTTTAAAACCGAAAATTTTCGAAAACCAAGAACTTTTAAACCCTAACTTTTACTTCCGCTATCTAAAACTTCCATTTATAGAAAATTCCCTTCTATATCCTTTAAAGAAAACTTAGGAATATTAACTTTCCAATTTAAAATTTCTTAGGTAAGAAAAATCTCTTAAAAATGTAAAAAACTTTAGATACCAAATACTTAGTTCTAGAACTACCATTTTACAAAACTTCCTTTCTATCTTTCGAAAACTTAAGTCGTATAAACTTTCCAATTTTTGGAAAACTTAAAACACTTCAATAGAAACTTGTAGTTAAAAATTCATACCTTCACTCTAGGGGAACTTGTTAGTAATCCAGAACTTACTTCTTAAAAATCATATGTCCAAGGAGAAAAATCTTAGACCTTTGATAGGGAAAAGAAAATGAAAAGTATAAAATAAATCATTGTTTTAGTAATTTTTCAAAGCCTCTACTTCCTTCAAATTACCTTCGCACTATAGAAACTAAGGAGGTTCTATATTAACGCCTTTTTCTTTTCTTTCCCTTCCTCAGACACCATGGTTAACACAAGGAGAACCAACCGGCTAAGAAACCAAGCCGACGAAGCCCTTTATGGAATGCAGGCTCCAAATCCATACTTTCCCTACTATGCTCCGAATGACCCCTTCCATGAGCTCGAGGAAGAACAACCTAGGGAAAACATGGAGATTGATCAAGGCGGGGATCCACGGGAAGAATCCGAGGAGGATCCCGAGGAGGACCCCGACCTCCCCATTGAGCTACCAGAGGACAATCCCGCACCGGTCGAGTTACCCCCATCTCCGGTGTACGAATCCGAGGACTATCCCTTGGGGGACGAAGAGATGGCACTAGGTTATGAACACGAAGATTACTCCGACGAGGAAGATGAGGAGTTGGTACCCGAGTACCAACCAAAAGGGATTGTGCCCGAGCTCAATTTCGAACTCGGGGAAGAAGAGGAAGTGGGTGATGAGGAATTTGAGCTACTGTGGCAAGCTCAGGCTGAATGGGATGCCATGAACCAAGAAGATCAAGAGTTCGACAAGTCCGAGGAGGAGGACTCTGACGGGGTGGTCATCGACCCAGAAACTCCACCACCACCACCCGTGATTCCAAGGATGGAGTATGTTCCCCCAGCACCTATGCCACCCATGATCCAGATCCAGAGAGTGGAGGTTGTCTCACCTCCACGAGCACCCGAGCTCGAAGGGCCAATGCCACCAATGACACACTTCTGGTGTCAAGAGGACGATGCACTTCTTCAACGGCTTCAGCTTGAGTCCAACAACATTGATCGCTCGGAGGACAGATTCCTTGGCCCACCCTCACTGTACGAGCGGGCAAGACAAGCACCTAGGGAAGTACAGATGGAGGGGTTCTTCACATGGATGGAAGGAGAATCATCCAACCGCCGGGCTCGACAGCCCTTGGTCAACACTCCCCCACCTTTCGGCGTTGTACCCACCAGAGGCCGTAGGGTGAACCGTGGCCTGCTGCAGAGCCACCGAGAAGAGTGGGTCAAGGAGACGGAAAGGGAGCAAGCGGAAAGGCTCCAGCACGAGATCTGCATCGCGGAGCTACAGGCCCGCGAAAACCGTCGACACCGAAGGATTGAGCAGGCCAACTTACTCCTCAACAATGACACGGGAATCATAGATGATACTCTTTTCGAGGAAGGATTCCTCGATACCTACACCGACCGTGTGTAGCTTTCCTTAGCATTGTACTTTTCTTTCCAAGAAGTGAGCGTAGACCACTTCTTTCGACTTCATTTTGTCCCTAGGAAGTCGAAACGGCTTAGCTTTTCTTTTACTCCCTTGTTTGAAACGGCTTAAGTTATAAAAGCCTTGTACTCTCGTATTGCCCGATAATAATAAAATCTTCCTTTTTCGCTATTAAAGCTTGCGCGTTAATTCTTGCATATATTACTGCATTAACAAATTAAACCAACCTAAAACATTCAGATGGTCAACACAAGAGCCACCAATCGCAGTCCTAATGACGCTAGAGAAGGCCATGATGAGATCGAATCCGAGGTCAAAGGTGGACCTCGAGTTAACCCACCCCCCGCACCAGCAGCTCCGTTAGCATTCAATGCGGACACAGTGGCCACACTACGCACTCTAGTGCAACAATTGATACGAGAAGAAATCCCTGCTGCATCACCTAAACCCGCAGACCTCGAAGCACCAGAGGAAGTGCCAGAGGAAGTTCATGAGGAAGCAGCACCAGTGGGAGAAGTCACCCCTGAAAAGCAAACAAGAATTAGCTTCACTGAGGGGATCAAGGCCTTCAACGCCATGAAGCCTGACTCGTACGATGGGACGGGTGATCCGTCGGGGGTGCAATATTGGTTCTCTAACATAGAAAGACTTATAAGGAATATACCCTATTCGGAAGCCGACAAGGTACACATGGCTGCACTAAATTGAAAGACGAAGCTGGTGAATGGTGGGAGAGCTCCAGTCTGTCCAAACGCCCTGATTTAAGCTGGGCCATATTCAAGGACAAGATGATGCATCGATTCTTTTCTGAATCCATGAGAGAGGAGAAGCTGGACGAACTCCACTCCCCAAAGTTACATGGGTTAAGTGTGCTGGAACGAGCGAAGAAGTTCAACCACTTTCTACAATACGCTAAGGACGAGATCACTACGGAGCAACAGAAGATTAAACGCTTCCATCGCTGGATGAGCGATTACATCAAACCCTGGATGGCAAATCGCTCCTTCAAAACTCTGGAGGAGTATGTGGACCATGCACACAGAATGGAGACAACTCTTAAGGTCCCCGAGCGCAGGAAGTTCGGTGGAGGAAAGCCTCACCACTCCAGTCATAGTGGGTTTAAGAGGCCGACATCTCCGTAAGGATCTCAGGGGTCCAAAAAGAGCAAGACTAAGGCCTCGTCAGCTGGATCAAGACCATCCCCCGGCTCCGAATCAAAGAGGAGCCCGATTGTCTGTCACAACTGTGCAGAGCCCGGACACCTCAATCGGAACTGTCTCAAACCCCCCAGGAAATGCTTCAACTGTAACAAGGACGGTCATCTTCGGCAATTCTGCAGGCAACCAACAAACTCAGCAGGCCAAACTCGCTCAAACACTGTGTCTCAGCGCCCGCAAGCTTCGAATAAGACAGCAGGAACTACATCGGTCCAGTCTACGACTCATCAGAAAGGAAAAGGGCCTATGCATCCTCAGGGTCAAGGGTAGCGGTTGTACGAGATGCGCACCACCGACAAGCCGGAGGAGCCTATCTGCCAAGGTACCCTCCATATCCACTCTAAAGATGTGTTTATACTCTTCAATTCCGGTGCTTCGCATTCTTTCATATCCGAAAAGTGTGTAGAACTTTTAGGATTAGATAATCTCGAAGAGTGTGAACCGTTTGTTGTGAACCTTCCAAACGGAGAAAAGATAATAGGAGCAAAACAGTTAGGTAGTTTTCCTTTATGCATTCAAGGAGGAACCTTTACCTCCAACTTGATATGCATTTCGATGATTCTCTACGACATCATTCTCGGAAGAGATTGGTTGTCTCAACATGGAGCAATAATCGATTTCTACACTTGAACTGTAACCATCAACTCTGGAGGAAATCACGTGTGTAAATTCAAAGGAAAACGAGAAGAAGAAAATGGAAAAGTGATCAACGCCATGAAGGCCGGGAAGCTGCTCCGACAGGGCTGCGTTGGGTATCTTTGCTACCTCGAGATGACGGAGAAAAAGGTCATGGATATTCAAGAGATCCCTGTAGCCAGAGAATTTCCCGAAGTCTTCCCAGAGGAACTCCCCGAGTTACCTCCCCGACGAGAAGTAGAGTTTTTCATAAGCCTCAAGCCTGGAACCGCCCCAATCTCTAAGGCACCCTACAGAATGGCCCCGCTAGAGATGAAAGAACTCAAGAGTCAGCTTGAAGAACTGCTTGAGAAGGGTTTCATCCGACCGAGTGCTTCGCCTTGGGGAGCGCCTGTACTGTTTGTAAAGAAGAAGGACGGAACCTTCCGCTTGTGCATCGACTATAGAGAGCTACACAAAGTCACCATCAAAAACAAATATCCTCTTCCAAGGATAGACGACCTCTTAGATCAACTTCGTGGTGCAAAAGTTTTCTCCAAGATCGACCTGAGATCAGGTTATCACCAACTTCGGATCCGCGAGGAGGACATTCCGAAGACCGCTTTCCGCACCCGCTATGGCACTACGAGTTTGTGGTGATGCCATTCGGACTGACCAATGCACCTACGGTGTTCATGGATCTGAGGCACCGATGCTTCCATGAATACCTCGACAAGTTTGTCATCGTCCTTATCGACGACATCCTATTCTACTCTGGAAATCAAGTTGAACATGAGGAACACCTCCAGATCGTGCTACAGATTCTAAGGCACAACCAGCTTTACGCCAAATTGTCCAAGTGTGACTTATGGCTTAAAGAAGTGGCTTTCCTTGGCCACGTTATCAATCAAGACGGAGTCATGGTGGACCCAAAGAAAATTGAAGCAGTCTCAGAATGGAAGCAACCAAAGAATGTAAAGGGAATTCGCAGCTTCCTAGGACTTGCGGGGTACTACCGAAGGTTCGTCGAAGGGTTCTCAAAGATTGCCCTTCCCATGACGAAGCTACTCCGAAAGACTCATAAGAACTTTGTGTGGGACGAAAAGTGTGAAGAAAGTTTTCAAGAACTCAAGAAGCCTCTCACAAGTGCACCAGTTCCGACACTGCTAGATGGACACGATGGCTATATGGTCTACAGCGATGCCTCGAAGCAAGGCTTGGGATGCGTGCTCATGCAGAATGGGAAAGTAATTGCCTATGCATCCCGACAGCTCAAGGTCTATGAAGTGAACCATCCGACGCACAACCTCGAGCTAGTAGCAGTGGTGTTCGCCTTAAAAATTTGGCGACACTACTTGTACGGGGTCAAGTGTCAGATCTACACCGACCACAAAATTTTGAAGTATGTGTTCACCCAAAAGGAACTGAACATGAGACAGAGAAGATGGCTGAAACTACTGAAAGATAACGACATTGAGCTGCTCTACCATCCGGGCAAAGCTAACGTCGTAGCCGACACTCTCAGTCGTAAGACACAACAAGAGGGCATGATCGCAATGCTAACCGTTCAGCCAAAGTTACAGAAAGAACTGATCAGAGAAGGCATTGAGGTCTGGTTTGGAAGACAACAAGGTTGTCTAAATACCTTGGAAGTCCAATCCGACTTGCTAGCCGAAATCAAGGAGAAGAAAACTGACGACATCATGCTGATCAGAATAAGCGGCAAAGTACAAGAAGGCAAGGCACCTGGGTTCGTCATTCAAGATGACGGTTCCCTTTAGTTTCGAAATCGGATTTGTGTGCCAGCAGTGGATGAGCTTCGAAAGATCATCCTGAAAGGAGCCCACGCATCTGCCTATTTTGTACACCTAAGAGCGAGTAAAATGTACAAAGATGTACGAAGAAAATTCTGGTGGCCAAATTTGAAACAAGAAGTCGTAGAATTCATATCCAAGTGCTTAGTTTGTCAGAAAGTGAAAATCGAACACCGAAGACCTGGAGGAAAGTTGCAAACCCTTCCTGTGCCGGAATGGAAATGGGAGGATATAAAATTTACTTCGTGACCCACCTACCCAAGACCCAAAAGCAAAAGGACTCAATTTGGGTTATCGTAGATCGGCTCACCAAGAGCGCTCATTTCATCGCTATTCAGAAGACATGGAAAGCTCCAAAGCTGGCAGCAGTCTTCATCAAAGAAATAGTCCGCCTCCATGGAACCCCGAAGACGATTATCTCCGATCGAGAAGGTCGTTTCATGGCCTCCTTCTGGAAAGAATTAGATAAGGCCATGGGCACCGAACTGAAGTTTAGCACAACTTTCCATCCTCAAACCGATGGTCAATCTGAAAGGACCATCCAAACTCTTGAAGACATGCTTCGAGCCTGTGTGCTAGACCACACAACAAGTTGGGATGACAGCTTAAGCCTCGTAGAGTTCACCTACAACAATAGCTGGCATTCCACCATCAAGATGGCTCGCTTTGAAGCTTTGTACGGCCGGAAATGTCGTTCTCCGCTCTGTTGGGACGACAATGTAGACAAGATTCTTCTAGGTCCTGACTTGATAGAAAAGACTGCTTCCGAGGTTGCCCTTATTCTCTAGAGAATATTGACTGCTCAGAGTCGACAGAAATCTTACGCCAACCTGAAGAGGCGAGACATCGAGTTTGTAGTTGGAGATAAGGTTTTCGTCAAAGTATCACCTTCGAAAGGCGTTTTCCGTTTCAAAAAACGAGGCAAGCTTAACCCTCGATATGTAGGACCTTTTGAAATCCTAGAGAGGGTTGGCAACCTAGCTTATCGGGTTGCCTTACCACCTTCAGCTCACCCCGTTCACAATGTGTTCCATGTGTCACTCCTAAGGAAGTATGTGCCCGACGAATCACATGTAATCAACTTCGACGATGTCGATATCCAGTCGGATGGCACCTATGAGGAGAGACTACTCAAGATAGTAGAGCACCGAGTTAAGCAATTGTGCAACAAAGAAGTAGCTTTAGTCCGAGTACTTTGGTCCAAAGATGGCAACGAAGGTACAACTTGGGAAACCGAGCAGGATATGCAGAGACGTTTTCCCCAGTTAATTCTTCCTAAACACCATTAGTATTATCCTTTAAGCGGGTACTAGACCCCGTAGTATCCTCACAAGTCGTGAGTTTTGTAAATGTCTTTCTCTCCAACTCGGTACCGCTCTACTTTTCTCTAGTTTTGGGGACGAAACTAATTTAAGGAGGTACTATTGTAATATCCACGATATTCCAAGGTTTTAAAACCGAAGATAATATAATATTTATTTTTTTATAAAATCCTTTCTCTAAATAAAAAGAGAAGTTCTAATATATTACTATAACTCTTATTTTCTCTTTAAAAAGAGATTATCAAGTTAATTGAATTAAATAAAACCCAAGAATATATTATAAGGGTTATGAATAAATAAAAAGGCATTTAAATAAAAATAATGCTTCATGAAGCTCGAATTTTATTAATAAAATGAATTACATTAAAGCATTAAAATTCCTTTAGAAGTCTAGTAAAAAGAATGCAAAATACGGGACTTGAACCCCTCTTGCAACACACTCCACACGCCCTCTCCCTCAAATTCGCTAGACCAAGTGAACTTTCTTATTCAAACACCCATCCTTATTAATTTAAATCAAATAATCCTCTTCTTCTTCAAAAAAATAGACATCAGACTATGTCTGATGTGAATTACGTTGATTTGACTCCCTCCCAATGCATGTCCATGGAAGCTTCTCCCACCTTCCTCTTCCTTGCAAGACACACCCTCTTACCTCACCTTGCATCACCCATGAAGAAGCACACCTTTGCCCAATGATAGAACAACTTCTCCTCCTCTATTGGTCCATAGCCATGGACATGGATTGCCAAGCTCCTCCAAATTGCCCATATAAAGGGGCTTCAATCAACCTTAGCAACTCACACTTCAAACACCTTCTTCTCCTTCTTGCTAAGTGCTCTCTAGTGCCCAAAAAATCAGCTATTCAAGTTCAATTCTCCATTCAAAAACACCACCAAAAATTCCCTCTTTTTCCCCCTTGGATCCGCCGGCCGCCGCCCAGCCCCCACCGGAGCACCGTCCGTCGACCGCCGCTCCCGCCGCACGCCGCCGCTGCCTCGCCGAAGCCTGGTGATCGCCGCCCCTGTCCACCGGTCCTTCCCCTGCCTCCTCTTCCCTGCATCCTGTAATACAGAAACCAGTAAATACTAATTCTTTTTTTATTTATGTATTTTATTAAAATTTGTCCTTATAAGTTTATTAAAATATGTTAGTTGAAATAAGAAAGAAATCAAATAAGGATTAAATTTAATAAAGATAATATGTTGGAGATCTTGTTAGTTGTAGAAGAGAAATAAATTAGTTATGAAAATATTATAGTTACTATGTTAACTTTTATCCTACCAAAATATTTAAATTATTATTGTATTTTAATATTATGCAAGGCATGCTATTTACATAATATTAAAGGGTTTTTATAAAAGTATAGCATATGAGGTGTAGTTTTAATATTAAAAATATCACCTTTATAAAGAAATAAAGTTTGTATAAGATAAAGATATTACCTATTTCTAGTTATAGAGAAGTTAAAGACATATGAAATCAAATACTATAATAAAAATAATAATAAAATTATTATTTAAATTGCCATAGATATGGTTTTATTTATAATATATGGTAGTGGTGATAAAATACTTATGACATATTATAATGATAATTATTCTAAATAATTTGTAGAGAACTCTTATAAAAATATTGTTACCAAAGTTGTAGTCATAGACTATAGTTTGATGTTAAATATTGTTTTTATAAAAGGATAATTTTAATAATATTTATATTACTAAAGTTATTATTTAAGAAAAATATTAGTTTAATATATCTCTAAGTGTAGAGATTTCTTACATGACATAAGTTCTAAATTAAATATAAAAAACTATGATCTTATATTGGTCTTATGATATTATATAGTTATGTGGTTTACTTGCATGAAAAGAAACAATTTAAATATGGAAGAAAATATTCTTTTGTAACCTAATATATTATAATTATAGTCTATAAGCATAAAGTGAGATATTTATAAGCCATGATCATGTTTTCTTTATAAACTACATGATATGAAAAGAAATATGAGAATAAAACTAAATGAGATTATTTTAAAATATATTGACTTTAGGGAAGTTACTTTATAAAGTAGTAGAAAATCTTAATTATGGAAATTTCCAAGAAAATGGATTATAATTATTTTTATTCTTATTTATTATGGTTTATGGTTTATGTAACTAAATAAGATCTTGTTAAGGGAATATTATTAATAAAATATTATTGGTGGAATAATAATACTTTAAGTCCCTTAATGAACCCTTTTGAAATTAAAAAGGTAAAATTGTAATTAAAATAAGTTTTTTAAATTGGTTAAAAGAAATTCTTTATAAATTGAAGAAAGTATGTGTACTTAAAATGTCCTTAAGTCAAATATGTTATCAAATATTTTATGGGATCATACTTGCTTAATTATATTAAGAAATTAGCAAGTGAGATTAAAGGGGAATTATTTCAATAATATTGAATAAGGATTTTTATGGAATAAAAAGGATATAACAAAATTAAAATGATAATGAAGGAATATTATTATTTTAAATGACCACCTAAATTATTATCATAATAATTTAGAATTCCATTTCCAACTCGTCCCCGAGGAACCGATGTGGTGGAAGGAGTTGCTAGACAATTAGACGTGGACGACCAAGCCTCGTGACACCCGACGCCGTCAGGCCAGTGACCGGGTATCAGGTAAATGGTAATTTCCTAAGGGTGATACGGGAGGACACTGAGGTTTCCCAATTACGGGAACGCCTTCGAGATTTGGAGGACCGAATCACTCAGGTCCCAGGAGCACCTCAACCGATAGCGATGGAAAGGAGAGACGGTTACACCAACTCCCCCTTCATGCCCGCTATCGCAAGGGTTGATATATCCCGGAAGTATCATGTTCCCGACGTACCTAAGTACGAAGGGGTAACAGATCCCGATCAACACATAGCCGCATTCAAACAGGCTATGAATATTAGTACGATCCCCTTTGATATGAAGTAGATTGTCATGTGCCGCTGGTTCGGGAACACGTTGTCCGGACCCGCTCTCAATTGGCACTCACACTTACCTCTTGGAAGTATCTCATCTTTTGCCGAGTTGATTGACAAGTTCAGGATTAGGTTCGCAAGCAGTCGACATGCCAAAAAACGATCAAGTAATTTATACCGCTTGGTCCAAAAACCGGGAGAATCTCTGAAAGCTTTCCTCAACCGCTACAATGAAGAACTGGTGACCATTGAAGGATGTGATGCCGCTACGGCTGTGGAGGCATTCCGAAGGGGTATATCAATATGTAATCCCGAGTTATATCGTGAGCTAACTAAATATCCTTGCTCGAACTTTGATTAAGTACAGGCAAAAGCTCTAGCCCATGTCCGATTAGAGGAAGACGACCTGTTCGCCGAAAAAGCAATGAGCCCTCATCGACCCGATCGGAGACAGGGAAGACGAGAAACCAGATACGTTCCGTACCCAACTGCACCTCATGCTAAGACTACCGTTAATACAACGATGTTTAGACAGGGTGAAAGATACGAAAGTCCTAGGCTGCCTCCGAAACTCTCTCACTACAATTTCCGCGTGGATGCAACTGAAGTGGTTCGAACCTTAACACCATGGGGGACACTGTTAAATGGCCTCGAAAGAGTAACGTGCTCGCACATCAGAAAGACAAGTCTAGATGGTGTGATTTCCACTTCAATCATAGGCACTAGACCGACGAGTGTATCGCGTTACGGAAGGAAGTGAGCGAACTGTTATGAAGGGGGCATCTTAGAGAGTTGATATCGGAGAAAGCGAAAGAGCAGTTGGAACGCAACAAAGAAAGAGCCAGTCCACCACCCCCACCGAAGCACACCTGAGTAATCTATGTTATCACAGGGGGGTCAGAAATTTGTGGTATAACTTACTCTGCAGCCAAAAGGATTGCAAGGGATACTAGAAGAGAGTGTCCAAAAGCTCCATCACGAGCAAGTCTTGCCATGATGCCAATCACCTTCGACGATGTCGAGGAAGAGGAAGTTCACCACGACTGCTTAGTAATCTCTTTAACGATAGCTAATTTCCTTGTCAAAAGAATTTTAGTTGATAATGGAAGCTCTACTAATTTACTCACGTTGGATGCCTTATACAGCTTAGGTTTCGGGATGGAGGATATCGTCAAAAAATCGACGACTTTGGTGGGCTTCAGTGGAGAATCGCGCAACACGCTCGGAGAAATATCATTACCCACCGTTGCAGGAGGAGTTAACTACCAGGTAAAATTCCAAGTGCTTGATTGCCCTTCACCTTTTAATGTCATTTTGGGCAGGCCATGGATACACGGGATGAGGGCTATCCCCTCTACCTATCATCAGTGCGTGAAGTTCCCGACACCATGGGGAATTCAGGAGATTAAAGGGGAACAAAAATTGGCAAAGGAATGTTATTCCATAACAATGAAAGCAACGACTTCCAAAAACCTACAGCTTGGAGCAGGGAAGAAGGCGTCGGATTAGCAATGAAAGGACTGTAGAACGACCACTTGCTATGTGAAGTCGGAGACGCCCGAGCTCGTAGAAGTGGCTCTTGATCCCTTAGAGCCATCAAAGAAAATCAAAATAGGAGCAGACCTGGAACCGACTTTACGTGAGCAAATAGTGGAATTTCTACGGTCCTACAGTGATTGTTTTGCCTGGTCAAACAAGGATATGGTAGGTATTGATCCCGACGTGATCACCCACGCTTTAAATGTCAATAAAAAGGTGCCACCAGTGAAACAGAAAAGGCGTAAGTTCGCTCCCAAATGAAATCAGGTAATTAACGACGAGGTAAAATCCTTACTTGACTCTGGAAAGATTAGAGAAGTAAAATATCCTGAATGGCATGCGAATGTGGTTGTTGTTAAAAAGAAAAATGGAAAATGGCGCGTGTGCGTAGATTTTACCGATTTAAACAAAGCATGCCCCAAATATTCATTCCCCTTGCCTCATATTGACGCAATGGTGGACGCAACGGCAGGGCATGAACTCTTGACTTTCATGGATGCATTTAGCGGATATCACCAAATAATGATGCACCCTGACGATCAGGAAAAAACTTCATTCGTAACCAATCAAGGAACTTATTGTTACAAAGTTATGCCTTTTGGGCTAAAAAACGCAGGTGCTACTTATCAGAGATTGGTTAATAAGATGTTTCAGGAAAAACTAGGGGATACGATGGAGGTATACATAGACGACATGTTGGTCAAGTCATTGAAGGCGGAGGACCACATTAATCACCTGAGAGACGCGTTCGAGATCCTGCGGAGTTACAAGATGAAGTTGAACCCAACCAAATGCTCTTTTGGAGTGACATCAGGGAAATTCCTCGGATACATAGTGACACAAAGGGGAATCGAGGCGAGTCCAGAACAAGTCAAAGCCATAATGGAGTTGCAATCGCCAAAGTGCGTCAAGGACGTCCAGAGGTTAACAGGACGAGTAGCTGCATTGAACCGGTTCATATCACGATCTTCAGATAGAAACAAGTTGTTCTACGACATTCTGAAGAAAAACAAGTCGTTCGAGTGGACATAAGAACATGAAAAGAATGGAGACCAAACCCAAGCCAGGCGAGAACTTATATGTGTACTTGGCCGTGACAGAAGTAGCAGTAAGTGCAGTCTTGATCCGAGAAGAGAATGGAGACCAGTTGCCCATCTATTTTGTAAGTAAAACTTTGCTCGATGCAGAAACCAGGTATTCCCCCATGGAGAAATTAGTATTGTCTTTGGTAATGGCTTCAATAAAGTTACGTCCTTATTTTGAAAGTCATTCTATCATCGTGAGAACTAATTACCCAATGAAAAGTATTATGTCAAAGCCGGAATTGTCAGGTCGGTTAACAAGATGGTTGATCCACTTAAATGGTTACGACATAACGTACGAGCCTAGAACAACAATGAAGTCTCAAGCGTTGGCGGATTTTGTGGTCGACTTCACTCCTACCACTTCAGAGCATGAAGACCAGGATGTGCTGCATGTGACAGGGAATGGCAAATGGTTGATGTATACAGACGGGGCGTCGAACCAGATTGGTGTAGGACTGGGGGTAGTCTTGAAGTCACCACAGGGGGATAGGATAGCCCAAGATGTTCGATGTACATTCAAGGCTACTAACAATGAAGCAGAGTACGAGGCGCTTATTGCAGGGTTACTTGTTGCTAAGGATTTGAATGTACAGGAAATCGAGGTAATCTGTGACTCGTTACTTATTGTAAATCAAGTTACGAACTCGTATGTTGCCAGGGATTCAAAGATGAAGGCGTACTTGGAAAAAGTCCAAAAAATCGTAAAACACTTTAAACATTTCGAGATAAGGCAAGTTCCCCGAGATGCCAACACACAAGCGGACGCTTTAGCCAACCTCGGATCCGCAATCGACCCAAGGGAGTACGACAAAATACCTTTCGTATACCTTGATGCACCATCGATAACCAAAGAGGCAGACATGTTGGAGATTCGAGGACCTGATGAAGACAAGTCATGGGTAACCCCTTATCCGAAGTGGTTACGAGATGGAGTTTTGCCAGAAGACAAGGAAGAAGCTCAACGACTTAAGGTAAAAGCTTCCACTTTCACTGTTAAGAATAACATCTTGTTTAAGTGGATGTCGTCAGGAATACACGTCCGGTGCGTAAAGAAAGAGGAGGTACAGAAGGTGTTACAAGACATACATGATGGAGAATGCGGAAACCATACAGGGGGTCGCAACTTGGCGAAGAAAGCAAGCAGGATGAGTTATTATTGGCCTACCATGAACAAAGACGCAGTGGAGTTCGCTCGCAAATGTGACGCGTGCCAGCGTCATGGACCCATACCACATCAACCCTCGGAGTTGTTGCATCCTATAACTTCTCCATGGCCATTCATGAAATGGGGGATGGACATTGTGGGAAAACTTCCTCCAGCTTCGGGGCAACGCTTCTATATCTTAGCAATGACTGACTACTTCTCCAAATGGATTGAAGCTGAAGCCTTCAAAGAAGTTAAAGACACCCAATTCATCTCCTTCATAAGGAGAAACATCTTGAGCAGATTTGGAATACCGTCAACTATAGTGTGCCACAACGGGTCCCAATTCATTAGTGATAAGACGAGATCATTCTGCCAGCAATACAACATTCAGTTAGTGATGTCAACGCCTCGTTATCCTCAAGCTAATGGGTAGGCAAAAGCAAGTAACAAAGTGATCATCAACAACTTGAAAAAGCGACTCAAAGAGGCAAAGGGGAAATGGGCATATGAATTACCCCTTATCCTATGGTCAGATCGAACAACCCCTAAGACTACCACGGGCCACACACCTTTTTCCTTAGTTTATGGATGTGAAGCCGTACTACCAGTAGAAGTGACTTTGCCCACAGTTCGATATGGACTCACTACTGAAGAATCAAACCTACCTAACCTGCTACACCATCTGGACACGGTAGACGAGTTACGAGATGAGGCATCGATTCGTATGGCTGCATATAGACAGGAGGTAGCTTGGAGTTACAACAAACGCGTTAATGCAAAGGCGTTCCAAGTGGGAGATTGGGTATTGAGAAAAGTCTTCCAGAATACGCAGGAATTGAATGCATGCAAGTTGGGGGAAAATTGGGAAGGACCATATCAGATCACGAAGATCGTAGGACAAGGAGCCTATGAGTTAATATCACAAGATGGGAAAACGATCCCTAGAAGTTGGAACGCGATGAACCTGAAGTTGTATCACTTTTAAAAAGACGCATGAATCGCGATAAGGTATATTTCACAAATTCTTTCTTTTCACATTATCTCATTACATCTTTATACACATATAAGACAACAACGGTTTCGAAAAAACTAACAAGGGACGCCTTGTGACGTTACAGGCCAAAACATGGGCCCTCGCCTTATGATCAGGCAACGTTGTGCACACAACGACTAGTCAAAAGATGCAAGAGAAGAGAACATGTAACAAGAATTCCAGAACAAGTGGATCTTTTCATTTGTAACACGATTCACGAATTTATTGCAAATGTTTACATTCAGACAAGTACATCATTCTCTCTCTCCCTTTGCATCTAACATAGAAAGCGCTATACAACGAAGAGTCTATTGCTAAAATTACAAGTATGTGTTTCAGACAAATCGATTTCTCCATAAACGCGTTGATCTTCTTTCTCCGGCGTTGAACCTGCTTTACCTGCAAAAAATCAAACACAAATCCAAGGCCATAGCAACTACTAAAACATTATCAAAATAAAACATAACCCCATAAACCAACACGGGGTGTAACGTTGTCCACATCTAGGCCCTAATACAAGCGGCCACATAAAACATAAAGTTTTCAAAAGCCCCAACACACTGGGGGTAGAAAAAGAGTTCGAAAATAGAAAAAAAAACAAGAAGGAGTCATTCTTTGTCTGTGCTCTCGGCTGACTTCTGGTTATCCATCTCGACCTGGGCTACTTCCTTGGCGACCTGTGAAATGTCGTCGATGAGAGAAGATTTCTTGGATGCGTTGGCCTCTTCAGGAAACAGGTTCTCGAATTGTTCCCTCTCCTTAGCAGCATCCTAGGAAGAGTGTTTTCCGGCAGCAAATTCCTCAATCGTCTCGACGCTAGCTCTGAGCGACCAGTAGTCAGCTGTATCCTCAACTTCCTGGGCGAGAGCGGCACTTTTCTTTGATGCTTCCTTGAATTTGTCCTCCCACGTCTTGGAATCATCCAAAGCTTTCTCAAGGGCACTTTGTAGATCAAGGACTTTCTTCTCCAGAGCTTTCTTCTCCTGCCCTAAAATGATAGACATATCCTTTTCAAGCTGCGTGTTGATTTTACTCTGAGACAATTGCTCAGGGTAATCTTTGAAGGTGTCGCAAGCCGCAAAAGTGAGTTGAAGTCCCTAGGCAACAAGTATGGATTAAGTATATGTTCAGACAATCAATAATAAGAGCAAAAAGGGACCTGTTGAATACCTGTCATTGGGCTGCCAGAATTTCACCGAGAAACTCAGGAAAAGAAGATCGATGGCTCGAACCATGGAGGCAGTCCACTTGGAGAGGCATCAAAGACTTCAGACATTTCTCGGCATCCATGTCCAGGGACATCATAGTGCTGGGAAGGTCCGTCATGCGAGAAGAAGTACATCTCTTTGATAAGGAGGCCTTGGGAGAGTCACTCACCACTTTAGGAGGTAAAGACACCATCATAGACGTATCAGCGGTGGAAGTTGTGTCTGCTTTCCTCTTCTTCCTGGCCTCGACCCTTTACAAAGTGGATAACGCAGCAGTGGATCTGGTGGCCCTAGAGCTTGGCAAGATAGAGTAACAGGGTCAGTAGAAGACGAAGATGTAAAAAAAAAAGAGGAAACAAGAAGAGAGGAACTTACTCGACATCTCGGTATCTTCGGGTTCAACCGACACACTTTCTCTAATTCAGGGTATGATCTGTCTCCCAACGGAAGAGCTTCGATGTGAGCAATGACCTGAGATGTCACCTTGCGGGGTGTAGGAGTAACAAGATTCTCTGCACAAAAATAACAACAACCAACAAGTATCCAAAGGTTAGATTCGAATAGGGACCAACAAGTAAGAGATGGAAACACTACCTGTTGAACACCAGTGGCTTTTCAGAAAAGAAGTATCGGTTCTCAAGGAAGATAGTTTCACGAAGAAGAACTTGTCAGCCCAACCCCGGTCAGATTTCGATACGTTGAAAACTAAATCAGATCTATTAGTGAAGGTTTTTAAGGTTAAGCGACCAGGACCACCTTTAGATAAGCGGTAATTCAAGAAAAAGTCGGCAGCTTTGAAGGGAAGACCTTGAGAAGAACATAATCGATCAATGGAAAGCAAAAGTCTCCAAACTTGGGGAAGTAATTGCCCCGGAGAAACCTTGAGAGTCGATAAAAAATCGACGATTAGAGGAGAAAATGGAAAACGGTGGCCAATACGAAAAGGGTACTCGTACAAGCACAACCAATCGTTAGCACAAAAATCTGCATGGATACCAGGGGGAGGGAGAAACACCTCCGCATGCGAAGGGAACCCCACAGAAAAGGCAAATATGTGGGGGTCCTCTGAAGTGCTATCCCTCTGGTGATAGGGGGTGAGGAAACCAGAAGAGGTCAGAGAAGGGGGAATGGAGGCTTCAAGGCAGTAAAGAGAAGAGGGACTAGAAATAGCCATGGTGAAAGAGGGGGCAAAGGTTGAAGACGAAGAAGCAGAGGGGAAGGAAGCGTACCTGAAACACCAAGAAGAACGATTGAAGTCTAGGAGGTCATCATAAGCGCTATAAATACAGATTGATGGGACACGTCTTTACTCATTATAACTTCCAAGACATGAAATCAAAAACCCTAGAAAAGTGGTGGCGGGATTTTTCTCGGGTTTTTGATGGGGGTATTGTTGGGCCCTCCTAAATCTCAGCCCAGAAGGAACGCTGAAGGCCCAACCTATCGAGCCCTGGATGCCGGTCAAGAGAGAATCCACACATAGCGAAGATCTTGGGATCATGCATTTACTCTCTTCAACGGCTACCACATTGATACCGATAGCGAAATCCCCGGGATATGGCGAGCACCTCCCCCAACGGTCCAAAAAGATGAAGAAGCAATATAAGAGGAATCAGAGGCGAAAATAGGGACATGACCTGCACAAGCACATTGAGCGCAAACCATAAACGAGAGATCATCTCATTTTAATCATTCCATTTTCAATTTCTATTCGACTATTCTAAAAGACTTCGGAGAGATTTATCTACAACGACGATCGCAATATACATCTTTACTTATTTGTTATTTGTTCTTCATTATTTACTTGATTCTACATCTTGCCTTTAGTTCATAACGCGTTACAATTGTTTTTGGTTAGGATTTCCCCTATTTTTGCAGGTAACGTGTTAATACGATTATCCTGCCCAAAACACCAACCTAACAGAGGACAAGACTAGTAAACTGAATTGATCGCTGCAACATGTTCAAATGTCAAACCGGGTTTATTCGGTCTTCCTTATTGGTTGTGAACAAATCAACTTGTTGAACCACTGTAGAAGACAAGGTCACCACTGAATCTTTGCCCTCAAAAACAAAGTGGTTGTGCGATTTCCATGTGTACCAAATCATGGTGGCAAACATGGATGCCCACTTTTCATCTGAGGTAAAATAATTATCTATCCACGATCAGACATCATAGTCTAGGAAAAATTCAGAGGTAAGTTATTTCCAGTCAAAGCTAACAAAACTAAGATGATCGGGAAGCAGTCACGTAGAAGATGAAAGATCGTCTCTTCTTGCCTGCATTTTGCACACTTCGGGTCATTACTTAAGTGTCGTCGGACTCTATTACTGTTGCATAGGACAACATCATGTGCGACCATGTACACGAACTATTTAACTCGTTGTTCAGTATTCAGCCTACAAATTTTCCTTTAAATCGGGTTCTGCTGCATAGCTGGCTGGTCACACTACATTAGAATAGTGGAATTAGTCTTGAACTCACCGAATCACGATGGCCCCCGATAGAATGTGTTGTTTGCTTCATCCCAATCATCAACAACCAAGGCCAACAACTTTCTACACACATCAGGGGGAATAAGGCCACGTAACAAATTCCAATTACAGTCATTATTAATCCACATATGTTGGATCGATACGCGTTAGTAAGAGCTTGTGAACTGGCGGTTAGACTGTTCCCAAGGCAGCGGAAGTAGAATAACAAGCAAGTAAACAGAATGCAATTGACACAGTTCCTTTATAGAGGAACCCCACAACAACTAATTAGTTGTGTGGGTAAACCTCTACCTCTGCTTGGAGGATTTTGAACGATCTTCTTATCTTATTGATTGTTCCCTAGTTACACAGGCAAGACTTACACTTCTCTATTCCTAGCAGTTCTACCTAACTCTAGTAACACTAGTAAGTCTCCTCGACCTTGTTCCTAAGCGAACACCTCAACTAACCATAAGACAGATCGAACCTTCAACCTTGAGCTCAATGTCGCAGTTGCCTATCTCATGGGAACTTGGATTCGCCGTCGTCGAGATCGAACACTCGCCGCTTGGGACTTCTCTTCTCTTGTCTCTCTTTCTTTGTGAGTGAGTGTGAGTTCTAGGAGAAGTGCTTAATCCAAGCACTATTCATTTGGCTTTATACTCGTGCTTGCTTGGGCTGCAATCTTGACTTTTATTGTGTCCGAAATGCCCTTTGTCTTGCACGCCAAGTCTTTGTCCTTCACATGTGACTTGATTTGAATTGAGTCAACTTTGAGAATCAATTGAGCCGTCGAATCACTTGCTTCAGTCTGTTCCTCAGACTGAGCGCTTGTTTTGTATTGAGACAGGATCCCGTGAATCGCGCTGAGTGGTCTTTGTTTGCACATGTGAGTTCCCATGTGATGGGAACTGTTTTCTATAGAGTTCCTTTGGTAGGAACTCTTCGTCATGTATTCTTGTGTTCCTTTAGCATTCTTGGAGATTCTTCATTCGACCTGGTGTTCCTTAGAAATACTTGAATGTAACTCGTTAGTTCCCATACGGCGTTTGTCATTATCAAAACTTGAGACAAGTGTCATTATTCCGATGTTTGGAACTAGAGTTCCCAACACCGTCCCAACAATTTCCCCCTTTTTGATGATGACAAACCCATAACAAAAATAACCAAGTATTTCAATGTGTGAAAGCATGACATGCAACAGAGTTCCTATGTGAGATCCTAGAGAGCCACTTCTATGAAACAATAAGATCTTACTTAGCATTTTATGCGTTAGTTCCCCCTTAGCAAAAGCATATTCTATGACAACTCATAACAAGACTCATCTCACACATTTTGTCCTTCCCCCTTTTGGCATCATTGAAAATAGAAAAACATAAGTAAGGAAGAGAGGAACACACAATCATACTAAAAGCCATGTATATTACTTAAGCAAATAATGTACAAGAGGAACTCATTACATATTGTGGAGCACATAGGGCTAAGTAAAACAAAAGGAGGGGAAGATCATGGGGCCCTGGGGAGCGAATTATCACGCAGTTGGGTCATGACGGACAAGATATTCTGAAGGGTTCCCGCCATGTTCTCGAGAGTGGCTGCGATGTGCATCAACACTTGTGGAGGAAGTGATAGAGAAGAATGGCGTCTTGAATGTTGATTTGATGACGCTTTTCCTGGCGTGGGATCACAACCGTGATGATGAACTGGTGAGCCAGTTTTTCGATGAGGGAGAGGTTGTGAGTTGGGGTTCCGGTCTCGGGAACACGGCCTTCATAGATGTCATCAAAGATAACATCTTTTTCGAAATCGCCCCAGTTTTTTATGGGAATAGCAGCCAAGCCCTTGACAGGGACGTGTAGTTGGTGATGAATCGAGGAGGCGGTGAAGACATAGTCGTCGCCCTGGAGGGAGAGAGTTCCCTTGGTGGCCTCGTCATGAATGACAAAATTGTTGTAGAAGAGGCGAACCTGGGCAAGTTTGACGGTCACAGTAGTGTTGCACACGTGTTCCCACTCTTGGGCCTTGATGAGGTCCCAGAGTTCCCCAATCCTTTGCTCTTGGAGGTGTGATTCAGTGAGTATGAGGGGAGGGATGAGCTTGTGGTCCTCAGTGATGGGAACCTTCTTTGGTTATGGTCCCTTCCCCTTCTTCTTCTTGTTCCCCCTGGAGGGGACAACCTTTCGCTTCTGCTGGGGAGAGACAGCCGATTGAAGCAAGAGAGGAGGGTCCCTTTCCATGGGAGCACCCTCCGACACCACCATTTGGCGTCCTTGTTCATCTTCAGCAAGAGCTTCCATGCCCTCTTGATCAAGGATCTCAGTGGCAGCTCCATCATCCGAGTGCCCTTCTTCGTCGGAGAACGTCCCTATGTCGTCGTTGTCTTCTTCCTCTGGAAGACCTTGACTTGTCCCAGCACCATTAGCTGGGGCTGCGTTCCCTTTTTCTTGGGCCCTGTCGTCGTCAAGCCGAGTGCCCTCTCTCTTGGGAGCTCGGAGGAGGGTTTGTTGATGAAGTCTTGGAGCTCGGCTTGTAGGGCAGCTAGGCGAGCATTTTCCTCGGTTGTGCCCATGGTGATGGGAGCCTACATCTTTGCCTTTTTACGGACGACTGCGGCGATTGGCAGTGAGTCGTCGTCCGAGTCAAGGTCAACCGGTGTCTTGGTCGGAGAGGGAGAGGAAGAGATTTCAAGAGTGGAGGGAGGAGGAGATTTTTGAGGAGAGGGGGATTTGGAAATGGAAGAGGAAGGTGGTGTGGGAAATTTGGGTTATGGAGAAGATGGAGGTGAATTGGAAGTTCCCTCAACGATAGGAAGAGAAGAAGAAGTGGGGATGGAATCTCTGGGACTAGAGTTCCCAGAGATGGGATTAGGGTTGGAGATAGGTGGTGGTGGAGGATTCTGGGATTGAGAGTTCCCAGAATCGGAGGGAGGTAAAAGGGATGAGGATTGAGAGGGGGGTGGTGGAGGAGATGGAATTTTGTAGGAATCGGGGCGTAAGAGATGCATAACCTCTTTCATGTTGAGGAGAGATTTCTTCTTCTTTGGGTTCGGAAGATCCGAAGAAGAAGGGGGTTTTTGTCTTTGCGTTTTTTGGATTTTGAGGATTTGGATTTGGATGAAGGGGGTTCAGAGACGAAACTGTCGTGAATAACAGTTCCAGAAGAGGAGATGGACAGAGGTTGAGGAGGAGGAGGAGGGGGAGGAAGAAGAGATTGTGAAGAGGTGGTGGTGGAAGGCAACGCTAGGGTTTGCGCCGCCGGAAGGGAAGGAGCCGGCCCTAATATCTCGTACTCAAGAGACGAGACACCAGTGTGTTCTTGATGGGCATAAGGGAGAACGTAATCATGGAGGGCTTTGTAGAGGGTTTGACGAAGAGCAGGATCCTTTTCATTATCCGCTTCTCGAAGAATGGTGATGAAAAGGGTTTTAGAGCTGGTTTCGATCCATTCACAAGATACGATGGTCTGGATGGACAGGTGCCATGGATAAGGATTTTTGGAGGTTTGCTTGCTTTGGGGAGGAAAGAATTTGCAGAGAAAAGGAGTTGCAGAGTGAGAAATGTTGAAGAAGGTCCCAAAAATGGCAATAGAGGGTTTTTTATGTGAGACGAGGAAAGGGGTAGAAGGGGAAAGGCAAATTTCTCGATAACTGGCATCCAATAGACTCGGAGAGCCGTTTCAACTTCCTTAGCACGCTCATGACACGTGTCGCTTTTCCCATGGGAGGTCGCTTCAACCGTTTCAAAAACTTGGCTCATAACGCTCCGAATTCTGACACAATTTCCCGTTTTCCAAGAGACGTTTCATCTTTCCAAAGATTCTAGTGTTCCGTTGCTCGTGATCATTTTGCACACCAGTTCCCATGATCATTGAAAGGTTAGGTTGAGTGGAGTGGTCAGGGGAACTCACACTCAGGTTCTTTTGTGAGGCTAGGGAACATCAAATGGGAACCTGACAATTACAACTCGATAAAGGGACAAAACGTTGGGTTAATGAGAAGCGTTTATCTGGTTCTCGTCTAAGGGTTGGTTTTATGATCAACCATCATAGTAGCTTGTAATGAGGGTTAAAGGGAACTTTGGTTGATCATTTTGGGCTAAAAGAAATAAAGTTCCAAAAAGTACATTAAAAGCTCTAGACTAGTAATATGGCAAAATGAGAGCAATTGTTCCTAGTGTTCCTTATCATGCATTTCAATAAGAACTAGTCGAGCATTGAGGGAATAACAAACAGGGACTTGTTCAGTTTAGAGTTATCATCCCTAAAAGCATCCGGAGACACTGGTAGGGACGTCTGTCTAAAGCTTTAGTGAGAATGTCCGCAATTTGCTCTTTAGTTCTACAGTGTTCCATAGAGATGTTCCCATGTTCCACATTGTCACATAGAAAATGATTCCTAATGTCTATATGCTTAGTACGAGAATGATGCACAGGATTTTTAGATATGTTAATGGCACTTGTATTGTCACATCTTATGGGAACTGGGCCAAAAGACATACCGTAATCCTGAAGTTGGTACTTAAGCCATAGAACCTTGGAACAGCATGAGGCGGCAACCACGTATTCCACTTCGGTTGTGGAGAGTGCCACTGAGTTTTGTTTCTTTGATCCCCATGAGACTAGGCACGATCCTAGGAACTGGGCCATTCCTGAGGTTCTCTTTCGATCAACCAAGTGCCCAGCGAAATCCGCATCTAAGTATGCAACTAGCTCAAGGGAACTGTTCCTTGGATACTAGAGGCACAAGTTGTCGTTCCCTTTGAGGTACCTGAAAATTCTCTTCACCTCTTTCAGGTGTGATTCCTTAGGGTTAGCCTGAAAGCATGCACATAGGCATACTGAAAACATGATATCGGGTCTACTAGCAGTTAAGTAGAGGAGAGACCCAATCATACCTCGAAAGTTCCTTTGATCTACACTTATACCTGTCTCATCTGTGTTGAGCCTTGAGTTTGGTGAGATGGGAGTGTCTATGGGCCTGGAGTGCTCCATCCCATACTTTACCAGCATTTCTCTGTTGTACTTTTGTTGAAGAATCCTTGTTCCCTCCTTGGTTTGAGATATTTGAAGTTCCAAGAAGAACGTGAGTTCCCCTATGAGACTCATCTCGAATTCGCTACTCATCAAATTCTTAAACTTTTCAACAAGAAGTTCCTTAGTAGCACCAAATACAATGTCATCAACATATACTTGAACAATTAAAATGTCTTTTGATTCTTTCTTAATAAAGAGAGTTTTGTCTATGGAACCACGAAGGTATCCATTGGACAAGAGAAATTGGGCAAACCTGTCGTACCATGCCTTGGGAACTTGCTTGAGGCCATATAGGGCCCTCTCCAAGAAGTATACATGATCTGGGAAGTGATCATCTTCAAAACCAGGTGGTTGTGCCACATAGACTTCTTCTTGAGGTGCCCATTTAGGAATGCCGTCTTGACATCCATTTGATATAACTTGAAGCCTTTGTGGGCGGTGTATGCTATGAGGAGACGAATTGCTTCAATTCTTGCAACTGGTGCGAAGGTCTCATTGTAGTCTATTCCCTCCTCTTGCCTGTATCCTTGAGCAACCAGACGGGCCTTGTTCCTAGCCATAGCCCAATGTGGTCAAGCTTGTTTTTGAAGACCCATCAAGTTCCTATGATGTTCTTGTTCTTGGGCCTAGGAACCAGTTTCCACACTTTGTCCCTCTCGAATTGTTGGAGTTCATCTTGCATGGCTTGAATCCAGTTGGGGTCCTTTAGAGCTTGCTTGATGCTCTTGGGTTCCACCAGAGAGACAAAGGCGTTGAAGGCACATAAGTTGTTGAGAGATGAACGTGTTTGTACACCTTTTTCATAGGGAGGGATGATGTTGTCGATGGGGTGATCCCTCTTTTGGTGGTAGTTCCTGGTTCGAATGTGTGAGACGTCAATCTGTTCCCTTGTCTCTTCTTCATCTGCAACTTGGGTTTCCTCTTCTTCATGGGAATAGTTGTTCTCAACTTCTTCACTGAGTGTCTCTTCAGGATTCTCCTCAATGTTCCCTCGTTGTTCCCCTTGAACACTAGACTCTGGTTTTTGGTTTCATTTTGGGGAACAAGAGAGTTGGATCCATCTTCAGGTTCTTCTATTGAGGAAGGAACTTCGAAGGAGTCTTGATCCGTGAAATTTTGACCTCCTTCGTTGTTCCCTGGTTTTGGGACGTTGGTCCCACTTGGATAGTCATCGTCTTGCTTTCTTGGCTCATCATCGTCGTTATCTTCTTTTTGTCTAACAAGTTTGAACAGAGTTCCCTTTCCTTGGGACTCTGTTCCCATCTTCACTGATTGTTCGTTGAAGATGACGTGAATGCTTTCTTCTATCTTCTTAGTTCTCTTGTTGTAAACTTTGTACACCTTGCTTTGAGAGGAGTATCCCACAAAGAACCCTTCGTCACTCCTTGGGTCGAACTTTCAAAGATTGTCTTTCCCATTGTTGTGGACGAAGCATTTGCATCCAAAGGTTCTGGGATGAGAAATGTTGGGCTTTCTTCCCTTGATCAGCACATAAGAGGTCTTCTTGATCATGGGATGGATCATAGCTCGGTTTAGAATGTATGTAGTTGTAGAGACTGCCTCTGCCCAAAAACTGTCGCGAACTCCACTTTCTAGCATCATGGTGCGAGCCATGTCTTCCAGGGTTCTGTTCTTCCTTTTAACCACGACATTTTGTTGAGGAGTACGTGGGGCCGAAAAGTTGTGGGATACACCGTTGGTATCACGGAACTTTAGGAACTCTGAGTTTTTGAACTCAATTCCATGATCAGATCTGAGGGACTTGAGCTTCAATCCCATGCTTACTTCCATCCACTTGATTAAGGTTTCAAACTCCTTGAATGCATCTGACTTTGATCGCAAGAAAATAACCCATGTAAATCTTGAAAAATCATCAATTAACACATACATGTACCTTTTTCCTCCGTAGCTGACCGTATCCATGGGACCATAGAGATCCATGTGGATTAACTCCAAGGGTCTTATTGTGCTTACCACCTTCTTAGGCTTAAAGGAACTCCTGTTTTTCTTGCCACGAACACATGCATCACACATTTTGGCTCCCTCAATGTTGATTCGTGGTAGGCCAATGACCAGGTTTTGTAAGTAGAGCTTCAGGATTTGATTGATGCCTGCATGGCCCAGCCTTTTGTGCTAGAGTTCCGTATCATCATGGGAGCTTGCGAGGCCCAGCTTCCTTGGAGGTTCAAACTCTGTGTCCACCACATAGACATTGTTGGACCTCCTTCCTCTTAGAATGATTTTGTTGGTTTTCTTGTTGATGACCAAGCATTCTTCTGAGTCAAAGGTGACAACGTTGTTCCCTTGATCACAAATCTGAGATACACTCAAGAGATTGTATCCTAGATCCTTCACCAAATTGACATTGCTAATCTTGATTGCTTTTTTGCGTAATACTTCCCATGTTCCTACGATTTCTCCTTTATTCTTATTGCCAAAGGACACATGACCTCCTTCGGCTTTTGTGTGGAGTGAGGTGAGATTGTCTTTGTTTCCAGTCATATGATTTGAACAGCCACTATCAATGACCCATGTGTTGTTCCCCCTCACTGCCACCTACAAGAAGAGTTACGTTTTGGTGACCCAGGCAAGATGACTCGTGCCTGGTCCCTTATAAGGAAGGACAGTTTCAAATGTGACATAATCTGCAATATTAATATCACGAGAGTTCCTAGCGTCATAGGCAAAGTTCCTATGTTGGTTCCCATGAGTGGGACCTCTAGCAGATTTGTTGGTCTTTTGATTTTGCCTGTTCCAATAGTCGTGATTTTTCTGAGTTTGAGCTTTTGCTTTAGGACATGTTTCCTTGTAGTGCCCATGAGCACCACAATTCCAGCAGGTCTTGTAGTATTCTCCTAAGTAGTACTTAGGATGGGGTCTTTGTATCCTGTTCCTATCCATGGTTTCCTTATTGTAGACCTTTGACCCGTTTCCCTTGGGTATTTGGACATAGAGTTTATGCCCAGTGTTCCCAGTGTAATAGTCCCTCTCTCCATTTACCCCACTTTCCAGGGCACGTACTTTTTCTTCTAGATGTGCATTCTTTTGTTTTTCACATTGGAGTTCTAGGGCATTACACTCATTTATCTCTTGTTCACTTAAAGGAGACTTCCCATTCTTTGGGCACTCAGACTTATACCCAATCCCATGTTTGGCTGGAACAAACTTTGTTTGGGAACTTGAGGCTTCAGGATTTTCACTTCCCTTGCTCAACTTTTGTAGAAACTCATTCTTATCACACTCTATGGTCTTAATCTCATTCTCAAGGGCTACTATATGGGACAAGTAAGACTGAAGTTTCTTAATCAGTTTCACACAATTGGAACAGGATTCAAGACCAACTAACTTAGCGTTTGTGTGTTCCGATTCATCTAGCTTCTTTTGCAATTTTATGTTGTCCTTAACAAGACTAGTAAGCAGTTTCAATAACTCAGGTTTTTCATAGTTAGCTAAGGAACCAAGAACAGATTCAGTGGTTACCTCACTGGGTTGTTCCCTAGTGGTTTCTCCTAGAGCCATTGCATACATGTCTAGGTGTGCCCAAGATTCGGGATCTTCGTCCTCATCATCGCTCCAGGTGGCGATGTAGGCCTTCTTCCCTTGCCTTCGGTCGTCAGTTCCCTGTGGGCATTCTTTTGTGAAGTGCCCTTTCTTTTAGCACTTGTAGCATGTGACGTCCGAGAGATCCTTCTCAATTGGCTTTCTTTGGGAACTTTGACTCTTCTATGAGCTCCCATATCCCTTTTTGAACTTTCCCTTGTTGTAAAAGGATCGAAGGGCCTTTGTGACAAGGACGAGTTCCTCGTCTTCTTCTTCCTCAGAATCTTCATGTTGTTCTTGAACTGACTTGAGCATCTTTTCTAGTTTTAGGGCAATTCCCTTCTGTGCCCTTTCTTGCTCCTTATCGTCTTGTTTCCTTTTCTCATGACCCACCAGCTTTCCAAAGACTTGGTGAAGCATGAGGGTCCTATTTTCAGGATTCTCTTTGAACATGGTCCTTTCGTTGACCCATTCACCAATTAGGCCATTGAAGAGCTGCTGAAGCTTCATCTTGTCAGTGATTTCTTCCTTTGTGATCCCAAGTCCAGCGAGCTTGGTACATAGGCCTTTGAAGCGAGATTGGTAACTATTAACTGATACTCCCACTTCCATTTGGAAGTTGAAGAACTCCCTTCTAGCGTTCATCTGGAGGTCCTCTCTGAGGTCAGAGTTCCCAATGTGCATTTGCTGGATGACTTCCCACATCTCTTTTATTGTTTCGATGTTTGCTACCCTGTCGCAATCTTGCACTGACATAGAATTCTTGAGATATTGTTTATCTTTGAAGTTTTCTTCCATGCACTTCCATTCGTTTGGCCCCCATTTGGTGAAGTCGTTGCGAATTGTTGGGTCTACCTCGAAGTTCCCTACTTCGATGACGTAGCAGGCTTGAAAGTCGTGACTTCGCATCCAGTCCTTCATGTTGTGTTGCCACTTCTCGAACCTTCCGGTTATAAGCCTTGGAGGCTTGTTGTTCCCATGTCCAACCTGAGTAAGTTCTTCATACATCATGTAACCTGCGATACTAACACGGAAAATCTAGAGCGAACTCGCTCTGATACCAATTGTTGGATCGATACGCGTTAGTAAGAACTTGGGAATGGGCGGTTAGACTGTTCCCAAGGCAGCGGAAGTAGAATAACAAGCAAGTAAATGACGGGCCTTTACTTTGGACAACAAATAAATTTATAAGTCAAGACCCCGCTGAGTATAGGGGAGTCAGGATCGTTTCACGAGAAGCAAGGTTGTCTGTCTATTAAACTACTAATCAAAGATATAACTAATAAAACAACACAATCACACACACATGCCCAACCTCGTTAACGACTTTGTCAGGGTCGTTAACGAACCAACGTAGACAACTAACGACCTAAAACAGTTTCGGTACCGAGGCTAAGAACCTAGTAACGAATATGATCTAGAAGAATTCAAATAAAAACAAAGATCGAGGACAAGGGTCACCACAACATAGCCATGCATATAAACTCGTAAGAAGATAAAGATCATGCCTTTAAATAGATAAAGTCACCAACTTTCATTTATTTGCAAGTAAGTTAATCTACTCTCATAAATTAATTCACTCAATCACTTGTTTTGGATCTAAAGCTTGAAACTTTCGTATTCAAACAATATCAACCTTCAAATCTCTAACTTTCTCTCTCGATAAAGTTAAGACTCAAATTACCTTGATTTTCATCTAGTTATAAACACAACAAGCAATCTCAAAAATAGATATAAGGCATTCAACACATCATCTTACTCATCAAACCATGCATAACTATGCCGGGTTTCGACCTCGACCCTAGATAGGAAAACTACTCACTACTCATAACTAAGAAACAAATAAATTCAACAAGAGAAAACATTGAAAACAAACAACTACTTCAAATTAATAAGAAAAATAATCGTCTTACAGAAATTTGGAAGAAACCGAAAAAACACAAAACCGAATCAAAAACCGTGATTAACGACCTCGGTAACTCTCGTCCACCTTGGCTCGATCTCGTTCTCCGACCCTTTCTCTCTCTCTCGGCTCTTCTTCCCTTTTCTGCCTTACTTGCCATCCCTTCTCTAGGCTATAAAGAAGGGTATTTATATTAATAAAGCTATCTAAAAAAACTAAAAGATAAAAACATTCCTAAAAGATAGAAACTTATTCTAAAAAGATAGAAATAAAACCTAGAAAGATAACAAGACCTAAAACAAAATATAATAACCCGAAAAACTCATCAAAAACACCTCTACCGACACGAAATAAATTTCCGCACAGGATCGATAGGTCATCACTAAGATTTCTCGAAAAAACTATCTCGTAACCTCGTTAACGAGCCCTCACAGCCTCGTTAACGAGCCTGGATATTGACTTCTTCATCTCCTCTCTCTAAAAGCTTGACTTCAACTCTCTTATCTCGTATTCTTCCGTCCTTCACCATAGCATTCCAAATTTAGCTCCAAAAAGCACCGTTTCCTTGCTAAAACCTACAAAAAGACACAAAACGGAGTAGCTTCCATACTTAATGCAAAATATGCAAAACCATCCAAAAACACACAAAACTAACCCTAAACTTATCAAAACTAACCCTAACAAACTAAGAAAACATACTATACCAAAAACACGAACAACAGTAAACAAAATGCAATTGACGCAGTTCTTTTATAGAGGAACCCCACAGCAACCAACTAGTTGTGTGGGTAAACCTCTACCTCCACTTGGAGGATTTTGAACGATCTTCTTATCTTATTGATTGTTCCCTAGTTACACAGGCAAGACTTACACTTCTCTGTTCCTAGCAGTTCTACCTAACTCTAGTAACACTAGTAAGTCTTCTTGACCTTGTTCCAAAGCGAACACCTGAACTAAACATAAGACAGATCGAACCTTAAACCTTGAGCTCAATGTCGCAGTTCCCTATCTCCTGGGAACTTGGATTCGCCGTCGTCGAGATCGAACACTCGCCACCGGGGACTTCTCTTCTCTTGTCTCTCTTTCTTTGTGAGTGAGTGTGAGTTCTAGGAGAAGTGCTTAATCCAAGCACTATTCATTTGGCTTTATACTCGTGCTTTCTTGGGCTGCAATCTTGACTTTCATTGTGTCCGAAATGCCCTTTGTCTTGCACGCCAAGTCTTTGTCCTTCACATGTGACTTGATTTGAATTGAGTCAACTTTGAGAATCAATCGGGTCGTCGGATCACTTGCTTCAGTCTGTTCTTCAGACTGAGCGCTTGTTTTGTCTTGAGACAGGATCCCGTGAATCGCGCTGAGTGGTCTTTGTTTGCACATGTGAGTTCCCATGTGATGGGAACTGTTTTCTCTAGAGTTCCTTTGGTAGGAACTCTTCGTCATGTATTCTTGTGTTCCTTTAGCATTCTTGGAGATTCTTCATTAGACCTGGTGTTCCTTAGAAATACTTGAATGTAACTCGTTAGTTCCCATACGGCGTTTGTCATTATCAAAACTGGAGACAAGTGTCATTGTTCCGATGTTTGGAACTAGAGTTCCCAACACCGTCCCAACAACATATCATTTATAGTGGCGCCCTCAATGTCCGGATTTAAATCAGTACTGATCATCTCAACAATGGGAGATGGATCAATCTAGTTATGAATCCAAAAAAGAGTCGACTTGCCATTGCCGATAATGGATCTAATTCCTTTGGACATAACTGGTGCTCCTTCCACTATACCCTTCCATGTTCGAGACAATCGAGGCCAAGCATGGAACATATCCACATTAGTGTGCCCATGGCAGTACTTCCCGCGAATCACCTTGGACCATAGTGAAGTTGGTTCAGTTAAGGCGCACCAACCCAACTTTGCAAGGAGTGCCATGTTGGTTTGTCTCATGTTTCTCAAGGCTAGATCACCTTCCCGGATAGGTTTTGTTAAAGTGTCTGAGTAAAGCAGGTGTATTTTCCTTTTTTTCCAAAGTTGAAACCTAAATGAATCCTCTTACCGATTTATCAATATTATCACAGAGAGATCTCGGTAACTTTGCGAATTGCATAGCACAAATCGGGATACTGCATAGGACTGAATTTGCAAGAGTAACTCGTCCAGCAAGCAAGAGTAACTTTGATTGCCAACCCCGGAGACGAGTTATCACTTTTTCTAGAAGAAATTGATACCTGTCATTGGTAATTTTTCCACACGCAATCGGCACTCCTATGTAGTTTTCACAACCTCCTCAGTTATCGGGATTTCTACCATGGATCCTATCAAATTTTTTGTGTCCAATGAGACAGACTTGGAAAAGGTTTTACTACTTTTCCCATAGTTAACCTTCTCGCCGAAGAGATGACGAAACCTATCAAGATAGGATTTGATCGCCAAACCAAGTGCGATAATTGCACCTCACCAACCTCAATAGGATCCCACACTCCTTCATCAATTTCCTATTGGATAATATGAGCCAACTTCTCCATACACAACATTAATAAGTATGGAGACAAAGGGTCTCCTTGACAGATACCTCTCGATGCCTTAAATTCCCCGACAATGCTCCCATCCACAACACTTTTGTCTTTCCATGCATTTTTGTCTTCATAATAATAACAACAAGGTGAGGAGGAAGGCTCGCTTGTACAAGAACATCATGGAGAAAATTACAGTTGATCCGATTGTAAGCCTTTGCAAGATCAACCTTCCAAATCATCCATCTATTCGACCATGCAAAATTCATGGTATGGATTACTTCATGCAAAATCACCACATTATCAATGATTTGACGCCCGACACAAAACTAGCTTGTGAAGGAGATATAATGCGCGATAAAATTGGCTTTAATCTGATAACAATAGCCTTTTTTGCAATTTTAAAGCTCACATTCAAAAGTGAGATTGGTCGAAACTCAACAGAGGGGTTGGATTCTCAATTTTTTCTAATAAGAACATAAGTGCATCTCCCATGCCGTCAGCCATCTCACCACGGTTTAATAAGTCGAGCACATAACTAACGACTTGATTAACAACCATGGACCAGGATTTTTTATAAAAAAAGTGCTAGATATTTGTTTTGGGCAGAATAATCACACGAACGTGTTACCTGCTAACATAAGGGAGTCCTAACTAAAGAGCAATCGTAACACGTTATAAACTCCAAACAAGATGTAAACTTAAGAGAAAAGAAAGTAAAAAGTAAAGCAAGAAAAGTTATTGTGATTGTATTATGATCTTGATGATGAATAATTCCTCCGAAGTTACAAACAAGCACATGAACAGAATTGATTGACAGAAAGAACGGTTTTTCTTTTAGAATGCTTTAGAATGCGATTGTGTGTTTGTCCTAGTCTCCCTCTTCTGTTTTTATATCCCTTGCTTTGTTTCGACTGACGATGGAGCGTTGATGTATCCCGGAGATCTCGCCACCAGCCTTAATGCTCTAACTGTTACCGATATCATCGTTTTTATACTGTTGTTATGGCTCAATTTGCACGATTCGGAGAACGGGCCTTGCTTACTCATGTTAATTGGACTCTCGTCTTTGGGCTAATTCTTGGGAGGCCAACCAATACCCCCTCAAAAACCCAGGAAAGTTCCCTCCAAAAGTCTTTTTAGGGTTTTTTATTCATGTCTTGGAAGTTGTAGCGCGCAGAACACGTCCCATCAACCCTTATTTATAGCGGTCATGATGATTCAATGGTGCCCCAACTGTGTGTCTTGGTTCCCAGGTACGTCCTCCCTTCTCGATTTTTCATCTTCTTCTTCCTTTTTCTTCTCATCCATGGCGACTTCTGGTTTCCCCTCTGAACCCTTTTCTCGTGCTGCTATCCATCTGATCCCCAAAATTCTCACCCCGTATCATCAGAGGAACAGTACCTCTGAGGATCCTCATACTTTTGCTTTCTCCGTTGGCTTTCCTGCCTCCGCGGAAGTGTTCCTTCCTCCTCTTGGAGTCTAGGCCAACTCTTTCACCGATGATTGGGTGTGTTTATATGAATACCCCTTCCGCATCGGGCATCGCTTCCCTTTCTCTCCCCTTGTAGTCAATTTCCTTGCTACTCTCAACGTCTCTCCCGGTCAAGTACTTCCCTAGGTTTGGAGACTTCTTCTATCTATTGACCTTTTGTGTTCTTCTCACGCCCTCCCGTTCAAAGTTGTCGACTTATTTCATAACTATCGTCTTTCCAAAGGTGGTCCTGGCCGTCTGACCCTGAAAACCTTCAAAAACAAATCCGACCTGATTTTCAACATGTCGAAGTCTGATCTGGGCTGGGCAGACAAATTTTTCTTCGTAAAGTTATCTTCTTTGGGAATCGATACTTCTTTTCTGAAAACTCGATGGCGTTCAACAGGTAGTGTTTTCTCTATTAATTTATTTTGCTTTGTTCGAATGCTCTTAACCCTTGACTATTCTTGTCTTGAATGCAGAAAATCTTACTTCTCCTCAACCTCGCAAGGTGTCGGCTCAAGTTATTTCTCATATAGAAGCTCTTTAGTTGGAAGAGAGATCCTACCCAAGGCTTGTGAAGGCGTGTTTTGCCGATTCTTAAGATATCGAGATTGTAATATCCCCTTAATTTTAAATAAAATAAAATGGGTAATTATCCCAATATTTTTTTTTCTCTCTAAAGTAGAGAATTTAATAATTTTATAATCTCATATTATAAAAGGTTATAAAAGTTTACTACAATGGAAATTAAGAATGTAATTAAATATATTAAGTAAGTCGGATAAGTATTTAAATATGTTCTCTTAAAAAGAGAGTTTAAATATTTTTATATTTTTATAATAAATTATTAAAATATGATAAAGGATTATTAAAAGTCAACCAAAAAAAATGGAGTGATATTAAACCAAATAAAATGGAGTGATATTAAATTCCGAAATTTTATTAATATTGGAGTATAACAAAGCTAAAAATAGTACAATGCAAATTAAATAAAAAGGAGTCAAGAGTCGGGACTTGAACCCGAGACCTCTTGCGCCTCCTCCTCACACACACACACACTCCAAACCGCTAGGCTATAGTAACTTATCTATACATTCACCCAACCTTTTATTATTAAACACTCATATCTTCTTCTTCTCCAAACAAGTCAAAAGAGTCTGATATAGATTTGACGTAAACCAGTGAGGGAGATAGTCAGCCTGATTTCTTCCATTCTTCACTATTGCTTGCAAGACCAACCTTGATGCATCATCAAGCTTACATCATCATCAAACTAGCACAACAATCCCCAATCCTCATCAATTAAATTCACCTCCATTGGCTGATTTCCCTAGACATGGATCACCAAAATAGCATTGCTTGCCGAATTAAAGGTTGATTCCTTCCATCAAAATTCACACACAAAGCTCTCTTTCTCCTCTTCAAATTCATCCAAAATAAAGTCCAATTCCCGGATTTTAATTCATGTCTCAAATCTGATTTTTTTCATAAAAAAATCCCCAAACCCTAGAGGAGCCACCGGAGCACCACCAACGCACCACCAGTGCGCCGGCCACCCCACGTCGGGCGTGCACCGGTGGCCGGAACTCTGCCAGGAGGCGCCACCGCCGGTCGTGCCCTGCTGCCTCGCCTTGGTGGTGTACGTCGTTCCAGTCCTGAGTTCTCCCTGGTTCTGTGTACGTAGAAACAAGAAGGAAGAAAGAAGAAGTAAGCTTGAGCCTGGGTTGATTTTTGGGCTGAATTTTAATTAGGCCCAATTATCCTTTATTTAGCCCATCAGAATTTTAATAAGGGAAAAAGGAGAAGAAGAAGCCCAAAACGCCCATTTCGATTTCCAAGCCCAAATCTCGTCTCGTTTTCTCTCGGTATAATTTCTCGAATCGTATTTTAAATTTATATCTCTTTATAAAATAATTTTACATATATATAATATTTATTTAAATAAATTCACTAAATATTACAAATGAGCTTTTAAAAAGGAAATTATGTAATTCAATTAATCTGCTTGCACATCTAAGAGAAATATAATTTTCAATTAATCATATGTAAATTCATAGAATATGAATATTCATAACAATGATATTTTAAGCATATTAAGTTATTGATAATTTGAAAAGAATAATAACATGCATGTGATTTTTATAAAAGAATAAATAAATATGGCAAGACATAGAATAATTTCAAATAAATTATAAGATTAATATATGTGACTTTTAAGCTTGGAAATTCTGTTTTTGAAAATAATATTGACTTGATCATATTTTATCCTAATATAAAAGAAATAGGATAAGATAAGGGGATTTTAAAAGACTTTATTAAAGTGAAATTAGTCTTGCATGTCTTTTAATCCTATAATATGCTTTGGAATAATATTAGTAAGATATTTTAAATAAAGGATGTTATTAAGAACAAGTATGGGATTAAATTAAATTGAATAAATAAATCGCATGTATTTTTTTACAAAGAAATAAAGTAAGTTAGACATGAAAAGTTATAAATAAATTTACGGGATCAAGAGTATATTATTTTATATACAGGGAAAATGTCACATAATTAATATGTATACCGTATTTGGAGTTTAGTATATAAATAAAAAGACCTAGAACAAGTTGTTGGAAAAATATTATCTTAAGACTTTATATATTGAAAAAAAAGGGTTGCATGTCATTTAAAGAGCATATCATAAACTTAAATATATTTTGATAAGATATTTATATGAAAAGTATGATATAATTATTGTTTAAAAATAATATTTGGAAACTTACCATGTAAGTAAAGTGATAGAATAAGCATATTATAATATATAATCTTAATATGTTTATATCATAAAAAGGATGCATGTCTTTAAAAGGAGTTATGATAAGAGGAAAATATAATAATAGTAATAATAATATGTTCTAGTTTTAGAAAGATACTAGTATGTATTCCCGTACCTTGTATGGGTTTTTCTTAAATAAAATATTAATAATAAATATTTTCAAATATATTTACTATCCGAGAAAAATAATTATGTAAATGCTTAAATATAAATTTTTGTTATGATCAACGTAAAAAAATAAGGCAATTATCATATAATTAATCAAGATCTTTTCATATAAGGTAACAAATGATTGGATTATAATAATAACCAAATTGGCAAGGAGATTGTTAATGATATACGGTTAGAAAGATAACTATTCAATTAGGATATCTAGTTAAAAACAATTTTATCTAAAAATAAAATAAATATTCTAGCATTTGTATGATAGCATAAAAAAATATCCTAATGATCTTCCTATCTATCATATTTAAAAATAAAAGATTGTTAATAATGGGATTTTCTATCCTATATTCTAAAAGAATGAATAAGAATTTATCATATCCAAAAATAAAAAAATTATTTAAAAAAAAGGTGGTGTGGTCCAATATAAAAGTGACATGTGTTATTTAATAATTTTTTTAACCTCCGCTTTAGGTTATAGTTATGATGACTATTTTTATTTCAAAGATATATATGTGATCATATGTACATATTTTTTCTTATATTTTATTTATTTATCTATTACAAATATAATAAATAATTTATCTATTACAAATATAATATAGTTATAATAATTTATCTTTTTTTAAAGGTGGTGTGGTCCTTTTTCTATCTATATTGGTCAAATCTACTAATATTATTTTATGTTTATGTTTATTTAGGGATAAATTTCTACAAATATTATTTTATCTTTATGTTTACTTGGAGATAAATTTTATTGCATAATTAACTATTTAAAATTATTTTTTTAATAAAGGGGTGATGTGGCGCAATGTGGTGGTATAAATCGCTTCGGTTTTAGTTATTGATCAATTTTTAGATATATTATAAATATGATATAATAAAGTAAATATACAAAAATAAATAAAAAGCCAAAAATAATGTAAATTATTAAAAAATTAAACAAATTCAATTCTTTTAAAAAAAATTAGTAAAAAGTTAAAAAGATAATTAATAAGAAAAGATTAAAAATATAGAATTTTTTAAAGATAAAAAATTCTTCTATATTTACTTAAAAATTCAAAAAGAAATTAAGGAAAAGATAATATAATTTTTTGATAAAAAATTAATTTAGGCAAGTAATTATATACATATTTAAAATTTTTACTTTTTTATCAAAATTTTATTTAAGATAATTTATTTTAAAATAGACAAAAAGATAAAGATAAAATAATTTTTTGTATTTTTAATTAAAATTCGAATTAATTTTTTACACATAAATAAATAGAAAGGAATTTAATTGGAAAAAATATAAATAATTTTTTAAATATAAGGTGGGTCAGAATTAATGTGGTGGCTAGAAAAGTTACAACTTTAATATATAGTTATAGATTTTATTTCAAAGATATATATTTCATATCGGTACATATATATGGACTCTTTTTTATTTATCTTTTACCAATATAATAAATATAATGTCCCTTTATTTATCTTTTTATGTCTATTTTGGATAACTTTTTTACATAATTATTTTTTAATAATTTTATATTTCAATTAACTTTAAAAAACCATTATTTTAATAAAGGGGTGATGTGGCGCAACGTGGTGGCAGAAATTGCTTCGGCTTTAGTTATTAGTAATAGATTCTATGATTAAGTTGGATAAAAGATAATCATAAGAGAAGAAGCGAATCCACCTTCTCGCTTGGGACAAGATTACGGTTCCTAAGAGTGAGGGGGGATTAGGCTTGCGAGTTATGCGCCGATCCAATTCTACAACTCTTATGAAACTTGGATGGCGGATGCTTCAAGAACCGAACGCTCTATGGGCCAAGCTTTTGAGGAGAAAATATTGTCAGGGCCGTTGTGACATTGACATGTTCGACTGCCCACCTAGATCCTCTCAAGCGTGGAAAGGCATTGCAGAAAACGCACCAGCTCTGATCCAAGGGATTCGTAAAGCTGTTGGGAATGGCTCTTCTACTTTCTTTTGGCTTCATGCTTGGGTGCTAGAAGTTCCCCTCATTGACCAGGTGGTCATTGATGTGCCGGAGAATTTAATTGGGGCAACGGTGGCCGAATTATGGATAAATGGCTCTTGGAATTGGAACGCAATCAGTCCCTTTCTGCCGGGAGATATTTGTGCAAAAATTGCAGTTGTTAGTGTGAGCGAAGGTCTGCTGAATTCCGATAAATTTGTATGGAGTTTCACTGCAAATGGGATCTTTAGCACAAAGTCAGCAGCTGAATTGCTTCGTAGTTCGCGAGGTGGGCAGGTGAATCACCTATGGGCGAAAATTTGGAAGATCCCAACTCAACAACGGGTTCAGAATTTCATCTTCTTGGCTGCTAAAGACAGTGTGTTGTGCAATGTTAACCGAGTTAGGCGTCACCTGGCTACAAATCCAAAGTGTCCTCGCTGCAATGAACTGGAGACGTCTCTTCATTTGCTTAGGGACTGTGCTGCAATTCAGACTGTCTGGGAGGCGCTTTCCGGTAATTCGTTTGCGGTGAATTTCTTTCAAGTTCAGGAAATTGACGAGTGGATTTCCATGAATATTTCCAAGCTAGATCAATGGGCGACAGTTTTTGCTTTCATGGTTTGGTTTACATGGAAAACCCGCAATCAGCTTGTCTTTGAAGGGAGAGATGTTGTCAATACTCTGAGCAGTGCAGTGGTCCGTGTTACAGAAGCTTACGAGGCATGCTTGGTGAAGAACTCTCGGATCTCCTTGGTTAACACCAGTCGGGCTCAGCTGAATCAGATTAAATGGGTGGCACCGCCTGGCGGATGGATCAAATTGAATGTGGATGGTGCATCAAAGAGGAATTCAGGCAAAGCTGGTGGAGGAGGTCTATTTCGTGATACAGGGGGGGATTGTTTTAGCGCTTTCACTTTTTCCTGTGGTTCTTGCTCTGCACTTACGGCTGAATTGCTTGCCTTGCTCAACGGACTCCAACAAGTAAGGCATTTGGGGTTGACTAAGCTAGTCGTGGAGTCGGATTCTGAAGTTGCGTGCAATTTGCTCCGGACTCGATTGATTACTACTCACCCAGATTTTTACACAATCAAGAAATGCTGGGAGCTCTTGGATATGCCACATTGGGATGTAAAAGTTGCTCATGTAAGGTGCAATGCTAATAAGGTCGCAGATGTTCTAGCCCAATGGGCAATTGTTCTCGATTCTCCCTTAACGATTTATATTGTTCTGCCTTCTTTCGTGTTATGTGTTGTTAACGCTGATAATGTAGGCTCGAGTAGCCAAACTTAATTTCTTTTCAATAATATCAGCTTCCATAGGATCAAAAAAAAATAAAGAATATATGAGGAGTTGGATAAATAAATTTTATGACAAGAGCATTTTAGACATTCCACAATCTAAGAAGAATTTTATAAACAATATTTCATATAAATATGGAAACTATATCTTAAATGAATTTTAATAAAGATATTATCCTTGCTTGGTTATAATAAGAATATAATAAGTTAAGTAAAAAGGAATATTGTAAGAAAAATAATTAAAGTATGACTTGGTTTCAAAATATTAATGAATGAAACTAAAATAAGGATTTTATAAGGAATAATAGGATATTACAAGTTTAAAATAATAATAAGAAATATTATTATTTTATTCATCTCCACCTAAATTATTATTATAATAATTTAGTAATTAATTCTCTTATAATAAGGATATAAGAGATTTCCAAAACTTTAAAAGAATTTAAAGAAATTCTTATTAAAGTTTGTTCGTATCTCTCGTGTCGATAGGTCGAACCTCCGTTCCGTTTCAAGGACAACGTTTTCCGTTCATTCGTTAGTACGTAATCGTACAAGCTAAGGCAAGTGGAATTTCTCCTTGTATCCTTAATAAATTCGTTTCGTGCAATTTCTCGATGTTGGGAACAACTTGTTTGCTAATAATAAACAAACCTAGGCATATCGATTGTTAGAAATAATGACCCCTCTGTTATCGACATTCCGCTATTTAATATTTGATAGGACTATTATGCTAGTCTTGTTTGTGACCTTGTTTACGATCTCATTAAGAGATCGGTTGGAATGAATTAGTAAGGGGTGCGGGACTAACCCGACGCCTCTATATAATCTACTAAGTCGTATACCTCTGCGCTTAAAGTACGACTTTCAGGATCACGATCCATGTCCGCTCCGATTGCAACGGAGGGATGAGTGGCACCGTAGCTAAGTGTCGGAACTGGGTTCCCTTAAGTGGTCCGGGCCATGCAAGCCCCCCACACTCCTTAAAAAAAATCATTAACGTAATCGACATTTTCGTCACCATATAAGATAAGTGCCCATGCACATTTTAAAAGAAATCAAAACCGAACCGGTCTTAAATGATCGATCCGGCTCTCGGTCCGCAAGGGAGCGATAGATTTTCAAAAACTTGTATGAATTAATAACGTTCCCAACATACTTTCTACTCTAAGAAGTCTACAATCTCGTAGTTCTTCTCTTGATTAACGAGTTATCTCCTCTCGAGATACACTCTTCTCCATCCCGATAAGCCCCACATAAAGTCCGATAACTAAAAAACACATCCCGATAATATCTCTCAAATATTTTAAATTACCATAATACCCTTGAGAATTTCCATTCTCGCTTGCTTAGTCTCCTTAGACTAATTCCCCTATTTCCGCATTTTTGCCTGGTATTTCTCGCCCTTCGCGAAAAATGCCAGACTGTAGGAATGTACACCGAAGTGTTGAAGATGAAGTCTAGAAGGTTTGAGAAGCGTTAGGCGAGAATTGAAGGTCAAGGCAAGACGACGTTGAAGGAAGGAATGATTTCTCATAAGAAGGCATTCCGAAGATAGTGCACCAACTCTTCCCTTGTTAAAACCAAGTAAATCATCATCACATGAGTTGTCTTGGGAAAACATGTATTTTAATTATGTCTTTTCAACCCTTTCTAAATGGGCTTTACTTTCCGCTGCTACATCGTTTATAAAACGACTCTCAATGTAATGAACGACAGCTCTGGTCAATAAATAAAATTCCGGTTTTAGTTAATTTCATCTTTAATTACCTTTAAGTCTCATTCGTGAGCATCCGTTTATTTATGTAACATTTATGTCAATTTCCGCATTTCTATAAGTTTTAATATCATTATAAAGCCTTGGGTGACTTTGGACGGCAAAGTCCAAGGTCATTGGCGGTAATACCCAGTGTTGCAAAATAGGGGTGTTACAATTATGGTATTAGAGCCGAACGTTTTGTTTTCAAAATCGAAAAATTTTCAAACCCGAGAATTTAAAAAAAAAACCTAAGTTTTAATTTCGCAAACCAAAACTTCTATTTTTAGAAACTCTTTCATAAATCTGTTTCGCTTTGTTTCTACAAACATAATTGGGCCCTATCTATTCCATCTCTCGAGCCCCGAAGAATCTACCTTCCAAAACTTAAGTATTGGAAATCCTTGAACTTTCTAACTTAACCACTTTGGTTAGAATCTTCCTTTAAATTTAAAATTTCATATGAACTTCTGTAAATTAAAAACTTCTTATATTGAAGAACTTCAAAGTCTAAATCCATTCTAGAAACAATTATAAAGTTAGAAAATTTTATTCTAGTAAACCTTAAGAAATTTCTTTCTACCTTCTAAAAACTTATAACAAAAAGGGTTCAAGTATTAATTAGATTTCAAGAATAAAAACTTCTTCCAAGTACTTTAAAGAAAACTCTAAAGTTACTCACTTTCATAGAAAGTCTAGAATCAAAATTCATATAAGAGTAACTTATAAGTAGAAACTATAAGACAATAAGTTCCTAGAATCGGAAATCGTTTATTTAGAAAGTCTTATTCGAGAATTAAAAAAAAAGTTCTACTAAAGCGTTAACATACCGACTTCTTATCTATAAACTTTATTTTTGAAATAAGTTCACCAATTTTTCCTATAATCCAAGAATTAAGATTTAAAGGATTTTTCTTTAACGGTACTAGGATGAATTTATCTCCTTGAAAACCGAGGTAGAAATTGTACAATTAAAAATCTTTAAACTCTCCTTCCGAGGTTTATAAGTACTTAATGTCATATATGAAATAAATTTTTTCTACTTTAAAAGTTCGTCTTTTAATTTAAAGTCATATAAAATGAGCTTTTAATAGAGACTTTAAAACCATTCGTCGCATAGTTTCAAATTTCAAAACTTCCTTCCAAAACCTTCGTCGCGTAGAATCAAAGGATATTCTATATAAACGCCTTTCGCTCCTCTACAGAAATGGTACTCACTAGAAGTCTAACCCGAATCAGGGACGAAACTAGAAAAGCTGCTCAAGGGCTTGATGAGACTTTTTCTCAATGACCGCTTTTGCCATATGGAAACCTCGAGGATAACCCCGAGCTAGTACTACAAGAGGAAAATGAACCCGAGGTGAATCTCGAGGAAGAGAACCCCGAAGAGGAATACCTCGAGAACGGAGTTGATGATTCACTTCATGACCAAACAAGTCAAACTTCAATGACCCAAACCCAACGAGGGTTCGTCAGACAAATTACGACTATCTCCTCCAACGTAAGGAAGTGTGGTCAGAAGAAATGAGGTCCTACCAAGACGGGAACGCTCAACTCCATACTCGTCTTGCCATCAACCGTGACTATATAACTACCACCCGTCGACACATCAAGCAGGCGCAATTGTTGTTGAACCACGAGGGAGGAACCCTCGATGAAAGTTCTTCAGTGAAGGATTTTGGACAACTTTTGTTTCCCAAGCACACCCTAGGCCTAAAATTTGGCTGTTAATCTTAAGAAGTGTGAAACTCTAAGTAGTCCACTTCACTTGACTATCCATTTTGTTCTTGAATAGTCGAGTCGGTAGTATTTCTTTCCGTCCATTAGGATAATGGATTTTTATATAAAGCCTTTTGTAATCCATTTCCGTAAAAGTTCTAATAAAATCTCTTTTCTTCTCTAAACTTGCGTGTCACTTCTTGCCTATACTTGTGAGTTAACAAAAACACCTATATCCTTCTTCAAATATAGAATTACGGATATTCTATATTTAATGTCGATCGTTAGCCATTTACAGAAAATGGTTGTAATGAAAACTAAGTTCATACGCATTGGGAATGAGAAGTCATGACAGTTAAAAGCAATACTTATGCTCCCATAGAGCCAAACTTACTAAGCCAGTGACTCACGGGAAGATAGAAATTTCTAAAGAGGACACCAAGGAAGGCGTAGTCAACTAAGGACCAACATGTCTCCACCTAACCAGATCTCGAAACAGATTATCGAGAGGTATGTGTGGGGACAAACAATGGTACGGTCTGGTGATAAAGGAGTGGTCGAGAACTCTGACCAAAGACTATTATATCCATTAGCAATTACCTACAAGTAAAAGTGACTTGCTCAGTCAACATATGGAATATTGACATGATATCTAATGTTTGTTAATCGAATAAACCAACCATAACTAGGTTATCGTGAGTGTGAAAGTCACATCATGAAGATTTCTTCTCCACCATTTTGATAAGTCGACGCGATAAAAGATGTAGAGGTGAAGCTAAACAAAAGGAAGTTGTTAGGACCAAGATTGTTGGACAAGGATTCTAAGTTCTCTAAGTTGCCTCCGTAGGCCTAACAGACCATAAGGTCGCTTCATTATTTAAGACAGTTTGTGGACACGTGTCCCGATTCGTCACACTTGAAATGGTTACCTAGGCCATCCTCGCTGTTATTATTTCCAACCGTTAATTCCGTTATTAGGTTGCCTAGTTTGTTGCACTTTACTATAACCGTCTTCCCTTCCTTAAATGAGCGTATACTTTGGAACCAACCATTTGAAGGTATTACAACAAAGCATCAACTTTTGCTTCAATAACCTGCGTACCTACTCTATCCATGAATGAATGAAAATTGTTGGGAACAATTTGTCGATTCTTATTTCAAATGGTCAAACCGAAAGGAACCAACAATAGAATTCCCCTGAATAGCATTCAAGTTCAGGCATGAATGATGGTTCAAAAATTTCCAAAGAAAGAGAAAGGAAATCGCCACATGAAGGACCGTTGTACGTCGATATTGTTGGATGATGTGACACACGTTGCATTAAGAAGTCCAACAATATAAGTGATGCCAGAAGCAATCTCTTTTGTTCCACCGAAAGAAGCAAGCATAATTGGAACTGACCAAGCTGCAAATAGAATTGCAAATGACGCCTCAAGTAAATGTGTCTAGCTTTACAAGGACACTAAGGACATTAATATCTATGGAGGAACTGGGAAAGTCAACCACAACCACTAATAGTTCTTCTACATGGAAATACTTGAGAAGTATTAGTTACGCTGAAGAAAAAAAAAGGGTCCATATTGCTGCTCGACAACTCGGAGAGGAGTTAGAGAATGGCAAGAGAATTATAATCAAGCAAAAAAATGTCAAGCTGAGTTGGGAAAAAGTTTAAAACTAATTGATGAATCGTTCCTCTCTTATGCTATGAGAGATGAGAGATAGTTGATGATCTCCTAGACCCTAAAGGTTAAAGGAGTAAGTATGTCGAGAAAAAGGCCACGAAGTTTAACCAATTATTGCATTACGCAAGATATGAAGTTTCCCCATAAGCCCAAAAGTTTCCCGTCATAAGTAGATAAGTTCAGCCACTATGCCATGGAGAAATTCAACGATAGACGCAATGAGCGAATAGAGGAGCTTATCCCTCCCCGTAATCTAAATTGTCCAAACAAGGGTGCTTGTGACATATATCGTAAGGTTGTCATTAGGATTTCAACCTCGGTTATAATCAAAGCATAGTTGAATAATTCAAATATTATTGTCAACTATCTTCTTTCGCAAAGTGTTAAACTTTGAACTCTGCTATGCTATCATAGTCGTCCTAAAGATGTTCATTGGTACTTTCTCTACAAAAGCACTGTTTCAAATGCTTATTTTCGATTAATAGGATTACGTAAGTCAGTCCATCCTTTCTTATGCGATTTACTCCTACCTTTGCAAGAATTAATTTCCTTTTACGTTGCGTTGTCAAACTACAATAGTTAATATCATAAGTTTAAATAGCTAAACATTTTTTTTCTAAGTATATGGTTCACAGTGGCGAATAAGGATGAACTTCTATCTCCCATCTTGATCACATGGTTGAGGTATAATTTCAGGTCTTATTCATGTGAAGGCATATTAAGGGGTTATGTTGGAAATAGTTCCCCGATGCTGATCACATTGGTGTAATGAAACCACTTATTCCTTCGAATTTAACCTTGTTTAAGAAAACCACGTTCTTATAAGAATTAATACGCTTAATATAGAAGGACGCTCGAACCACTTCTCGATAGTATAATATATTCGAACACGACATCGTAAATATGGTTACTCTCTCTTGTGAGATAACCATCGCCTATCCCAATAGTAACTTCTTTAGAAACCGTAATTCGAGATTCTTCTTCTAAGGCATGGCCCTTACATATTCAAACATCGATTCCGTCTCAAAAGTTTATTTAATATCCATCTTAAAAGAGTTCTTCCGCAATGACTCTATCCTAGAAGTATAGAAGGGATTAGTCATTTTCTTAATCGCTTCCTAGAAGCACTTAGGTGTTCGTTTCAATTAGGATGCTTATTCTATAAGCAGTCCAACTTTTATGTTTGGGAAGGTCAATCCAGCACTTCCATGGGTTTAACTCAAGCTAATGGATAAAACCGCTTGACCCCCCAGCCTACTTCTCTAGCAAGACCACTTAGATTTCCATTCTTATCCCTTGATTTCGTTAAACCACATAAGTTCAAATATGGGGATCTTTCCAAGGAATACTAATTTAACGGTTCCTTAAGAAAAGAGTACAATAGTAATTCTTCTACTTTTACAGTCATCTTAACTAAAGAACGAAATGTTCTTTAAGGGGGTACTAGACCCTTTGTTGTACCTCATAAGTTGTGAGTAGATTCTCGTGTTAACCTTGTACCGCCCTATGTCTTTCCTAGTTTCGGGGACGAAACTAATTTTAAGGGGGTACTATTGTAATATCCGCTAAATTCTAAATAAAATAAAATGGGTAATTATCCCAATAATTTTTGTTCTCTCTAAAGTAGAGAATTTAATAATTTTATAATCTCATATAATAAAAGGTTATAAAAGTTTACTACAATGGAAATTAAGAATTTAATTAAATATATTAAGTAAGTCGGATAAGTATTTAAACTAGTGAGGGAGATAGTCAGCTTGATTTCTTCCATTATTCACTATTGCTTGCAAGACCAACCTTGATGCATCATCAAGCTTACATCATCTTCAAACTAACACAACAATCCCCAATCCTCATCAACTAAACTCACCTCCATTGGTTGATTTCCCTAGACATGGATCACCAAAATTGCATTGCTTGCCTATTTAAAGGCTGATTCCTTCCATGAAAATTCACACACAAAGCTCTTTTTCTCCTCTTCAAATTCATCCAAAATAAAGGCCAATTCCTAGATTTTAATTCATGTCTCAAATCTGATTTTTTTTCACAAAAAAATCTCCAAACCCTAGAGGAGCCACCGGAGCACCACCAGTGCGCCGGCCACCCCACACCGGGCGTGTACCGGTCGCCGGAGCGCCGCCAGGAGGCGCCACCGCCGGTCGTGCCTTGCTGCCTCGCCTTGGTGGTGTACGTCGTTCCAGTCCTGAGTTCTCCCTGGTTCTATGTACGTAGAAACAAGAAGGAAGAAAGAAGAAGTAAGCTTGGGCTTGGGTTGATTTTTGGGCTGAATTTTAATTAGGCCCAATTATCCTTTATTTAGCCCATCCGAATTTTAATAAGGGGAAAGGAGAAGAAGAAGCCTAAAACGCCCATTTTGATTTCCGAGCCCAAATCCCGTCTTGTTTTCCCTCGGTATAATTTCCCGACTTGTATTTTAATTTTATATCTCTTTATAAAATAATTTTACATATATATAATATTTATTTAAATAAATTCAATAAATATTACAAATGAGCTTTTAAAAAGAAAATTATGTAATTAAATTAATTTGCTTGCCCATCTAAGAGAAATATAATTTTCAATAAATCATATGTAAATTCATAGAATATGAATATTCATAACAATGATATTTTAAGCATATTAAGTTATTGATAATTTGAAAAGAATAATAACATGCATGTGGTTTTTATAAAAGAATAAATAAATTTCGCAAGACACAGAATAATTTCAAATAAGTTATAAGATTAATATATGTGACTTTTAAGCTTGAAAATTTTGTTTTTGATAATAATATTGACTTGACCATATTTTATCCTAATATAAAAGAAATAGGATAAGATAAGGGGATTTTAAAAGACTTTATTAAAGTGAAATTAGTCTTGCATGTCTTTTAATCCTATAATATGCTTTGGAATAATATTAGTAAGATATTTTAAATAAAGTATGTTATTAAGAACAAGTATGGGATTAAATTAAATTGAATAAATAAATCGCACATATTTTTATATAAAGAAATAAAGTAAGTTAGACATGAAAAGTTATAAATAAATTTATAACTTTTCGCGACAAATGCCCAACTGTAGGAATGTACACTGAAGTGTTGAAGACGAAGTCTAGAAGGTTCGAGAAGCGTTAGACGAGAATCGAAGGTTATGGCAAGACTACGTTGAAGGAAGGAAGGATTTCTTATAAGAGCAAGGCATTCCGAAGATAGTGCACCAGCTCTTCCCATGTTAAAACCAAGTAAATCATCATCACATGAGTTGTCTTGGGAAAACATGTATTTTAATTATGTCTTTTCAGCCCTTTCTAAATGGGCTTTACTTTCCGCTGCTACATCGTTTGTAAAACGACTCTCAATGTAATGAACGACAGTTCTGGTCAATAAATAAAATTCCGTTTTTAGTCAATTTCATCTTTAATTACCTTTAAGTCTCATTCGTGAGTATCCGTTTATTTATGTAACGTTTATGTCAATTTCCGCAGTTCTATAAGTTTTAATATCGTTATAAAGTCTTGGGTGACTTTGGACGGTAAAGTTCGAGGTCACTGGCGGTAATACCCAATGTTGCAAAATAGGGGTGTTACAGAGATGTCAAGTAAGCCTTGAAAATTTTCACCTACACCATATTTCGACGCGTTACTTCTTGTAATCCTGCTTGTCTACATGTTTTCAGGTTCAAGAACTACCCGATCTACTGTTGCGCTTACCACTATGGAATGAGTAGAAGCACGAAAGAAGACAAAAGTTGAGACAACATCAACGACTGACACCTCCGTAGCGATATCCATCCTCAGGAAATCGGTTGACGCTAAAGTTACCTCCCCGAAAAAGAATGTGGTCTCGAACCTGTCCGATCTCCCAGGAACGATGATGTCTCTGGACATGGCGGCGGAGAAGTGCTTAAGTTCTTTGACGCCTCTTCATGTGGACTGTCCTCGAGGTGTAGAAAACCGATCTTCCATGCCAGACTTTTTCGGCGAAATGCTTGTTGCTCAATGACAGGTATGTCTACTTTTCATTTGACCAATTAGATCTTTTGATTCACTCGTCTCATCTCTTACTTAAGACGTTCTGCTTCTCAATCTGTTCATGGTCTCCAGCTCACGCTATCCGCTTTTGTGACTTTGAAAGGCCTGCCTAGTCAACTGGCTCAGAGCAAGATCAGCGTTCAACTCGAAAATGACAGAAGCACCATCTTGGGGCAGGAGAAGAATGCTTTAGAGAAGAAGGTGAAGGAGTTGTCGGTCGCTCTTGAAAAGGCCTCTAAGGACTCCAAGGATTAGGAAGAGAAATTCATTATTTCCTCAGGTAAAGAAGCTGCTCTTGCAAAGGGGATTGAAGACACCGCAGACTACTGGTCATGCAGAGCTCGCATGGAGATGATGGAAGAATTCACTGCACGAAAACATGCCTCATGGGACACCGTAAATGAAAGGGAATTGTTTGAAAGCTTGTTCTCTGATGAAGTAATCGCAGCCAAGAAGTCTTCAGTTATTGACGACATTACCCAAGTCGCCAAGGAAGTGCCTCAAGCGGAGTTAGAAAGTCAGAAGGCTGCTGAAGATGTCTCCAAGGAGTGATCTCCTTTATCTCTATTCTTTTTTTAAACATTAAGTATCTTGGTACCCCCAGTGTGTCGGGGTTGAACATGTAAACTGGTTTGTAGGGCCGCTCATTTCTAGGGTGGTTGGTGTGCACAAGTTTTCTTACCCCTACTTTTGCTTGTTTTAGGGGATTTATGGTGAATGTTGTTTTAGTATTTGTATGGTCTTTGGTTTGCTTTGTCTTTTTTGCAGGTGGTACAAGTTTCCAATCGTAGGACAAGGATTGACGCGTTTATGAAGACGATTGTTGGTTGTTTTTTGATCGAGTTATGTAGTAATAGCGCTTTTGTATATGATACTAAGAGAGAGATTGATGTATGTAATATAACGTAGATACTTATGTTTTATTCAATGAAATCTGAATTTGTTACACAAGTATCCTGGTTTATGTAAAACTCCTCTTGCTCTAGAGTTATCTTTATGTACTCTCGTCTCTTGCATCTTGTGACTAGTCGTTGTGTGCACATCGTTGCCTGATTGTAAGGCGAGGGCCTATGTTTTGGCATGTAACGTCACATGGCGTCCCTTGTTAGTTTTTGTAAGATTGTCGTTGTTCCATGTGTATAGGATGAGGCAAAGATAAAGTTAGCAGAATGAAGTAACAAATAAATACCCTGTTGTGACTTGCTTGTTAGAAATGATACAACTTTAAGTTTGTCACGTTCCAGCTTCTTGGGACTATCTTTCCATCATGGGACACTAACTCGTAAGCTCCTTGTCCGACCAATTTCATGAGCTGGTAGGGTCCTTCCCAGTTGGCTCCCAACTTGCCGGCATTCAGTTCTTGTGTGTTTTGAAAGACTTTTCTTAACACCCAATCGCCTACTTGAAATGCTTTTTCCCTGACGCGTTTGTTGTAACTTCGAGCTACCCCCTGTCTATATGTCGCCATACGTAACTCGTCAACCGTGTCTAAATGACGGAACAAGTTAGATAGATTTGACTCTTCAGTAGTGAGACCATATCGAACTGTGGGCAAAGTTATTTCAACTGGTAACACGGGTTCACACCCATATACTAGGGAGAAAGGCGTATTCCCTGTGGCAGTCTTGGGAGCTGTCCGATCTAACCAAAGGATAAGTGGTAACTCATCGGCACATCTTCCTTTGGCCTCTTTGAGGCGTTTCTTCAGATTGTTGATGATTAATTTGTTACTTGCCTCCGCTTGACCGTTGGCGTCGACATCACCAACTGGATGTTGTATTGTTGGAAAAATGATCTTGTTTTGTCGTTGATGAATTGGGACCGGTTGTCACATACTATGGTGGATGGCACTCCAAATCTACTCAGGATATTTCTTCTTATGAATGAAATCACCGGCTTCAATCCATTTAGAGAAGTAATCGGTCATAGCTAAGATGTAGACACGTTGTCTTGAAGCTGGAGGGATTTTCCCTACAATATCCATTCCCCATTTCATGAATGGCCAAGGGGAAGTTATAGGGTGTAGTAACTCTGGAGGTTGATGTGGTATAGGTCCATGACGCTGGAACGCGTCACACTTCCGGGCGAACTCTACTGCGTCTTTGTTCATGGTGGGCCAATAATAGCTCATCCTACTTGCTTTCTTTGCCAAGTTACGACCCCATGTATGATTTCCGCATTCTCTGTCATGTATATCTTGCAACACCTTCTGTACTTCTTCCTCCCTTACGCATCATGCGTATATTCCTAATGACATCCACTTGAACAAGATGTTATTCTTAATGGCGAAAGTGGAAGCTTTTACCTTAAGTCGTCGAGCTTCTTCTTTGTCGTCCGATAGGATCCCATCTCGCAACCATCTTAGGTAAGGAGTTACCCATGAAACATCCTCATCAGAATCTCGAACCTCAAACATGTCCGCTTCTTTTATTATGGAAGGTGCATCAAGGTATATGAAAGGTATCTTGTCGTATTCTCTTGGGTCGATTGCAGATCCGAGGTTTGCTAAGGTGTCTGCTTGTGTGTTAGCATCTCGAGGGACTTGCTTTATCTCAAAGTGCTTGAAGTTTATGATAATTTCTTGGACTTTTTCTAAGTATGCCTTCATCTTTGAATCCCTGGAAACATATGAATTCGTGACTTGATTCACAATAAGTAATGAATCACATATTATCTCAATTTCTTACATATTCAAGTCTTTAGCAATGAGTAACCCTGCTATGAGCACCTCATATTCTACTTCATTGTTGGTGGCTTTGAATGTACATCGAACAGCCTAGGCTATCCTATCCCCCTGTGGTGACTTCAGGATTACCCCTAGTCCTACACCTACTTGATTTGACGCCCCATCGGTATGCATCATCCACTTGGCACCTCCAAGCGATCCGGTTACTTGTAACATATCTTGACTTTCTTTTTCTGGTATGGTAGGAGTGAAGTCAGCCACAAAATCCGCCAAGGCTTGAGATTTCATCGCCGTTCGTGGTTCATAAGTGATGTCCTATCCGTTGAGGTGAATCAGCCACCTCATCAGTCGACCTGATAGCTCTGGTATTGACATAATACTCTTCATTGGGTAGTTAGTCCTCACAGTAGTAGAATGACTTTCAAAATAAGGACGTAATTTTATAGAAGCCATTGACAAAGATAGTACGAGTTTCTCAACGGGCGAGTACCTGGTTTCTGCATCAAGCAAGGTTTTACTCACATAGTAGATGGGTAACTGGTCCCCGTTTTCTTCTTGAATCAGGACGACGCTCACAGCTACTTCTGTTATGGCTAAGTACACGTACAACATCTCGCTTGGCTTGGGTTTGGAAAGTATCTGTGGGTGAGATAAATAGTTCTTCAATTCTTTGAAGGCTTCCTCATGTGCTTCCGTCCATTCGAACGACTTGTTCTTCTTCAAGATATGGTAGAACGGTTTGTTCCTATCCGAAGATCGTGATATGAATCGGTTGAGTGTTGCTACTCGTCCTATCAACTTCTGGACGTCTTTGACACATTTTGGTGACTGCAACTCCATTATCGCCTTGATCTGATCTGGACTTGCTTCAATTCCTCTCTGCATTACTATATATCCGAGGAACTTCCCTGATGTAACTCCAAAAGAGAATTTGGTTGGGTTCAGCTTCATTTTGTAACTTCGCAAAATCTGGAACGCGTCTTCCAAGTGCCTAATGTGATCCTCCGCCTTCAAAGACTTTACTAACATGTCGTCAATATAGACCTCCATTGTATCCCCCAGTTTTTCCTGAAACATCTTATTAAGCAATCTCTGATTAGTAGCACCTGCGTTTTTTAATCCGAAAGGCATAACTTTGTAATAGTAAGTTCCTTGATTAGTTACGAATGCAATTTTTTCTTGGTCGTCAGGATGCATCATTATCTGATGATATCCACTAAATGCGTCCATGAAAGTTAAAAGCTCATGTCCTGCTGTCGCATCCACCATTGCGTCGATATGAGGCAACAGGTATGAATCTTTAGGACACGCTTTATTTAAATCGGTAAAATCCACGCAAACGCGCCATTTACCGTTTTTCTTCTTTACAACAACTACATTTGCAGGCCAGTCAGGGTATTTTACCTCTCTAATTTTACCGGACTCAAGTAAAGATTTTACCTCGTCGTTGATTACCTGATTCCGTTCGGGTGCAAATTTACGCCTTTTCTACTTAACTGGTGGAATCTTCTGATTGACGTTGAGGGCGTGTGTAATCACACATTAGGGTCAATTCCCACCATATCTTCATTTGACCATGCGAAGCAGTCACTGTAGGACCGTAAGAACTCCACCAAGTGCTTTCGTAAAGTCGACTCCAAATCTGCCCCTATTCTGATCTTTCTTGATGGCTCAAGTGGATCAAGGGCTACTTCCTCAACTTCCGGTGTTTCCGGCTTTACGTAGTAAGTGGTGGTCCTACAGTCCTTTAATTGCTAATCTGACGACTTCTTTTTTGCTTCAATCTGCAGGTTTTTTGAAGTCGTTGCTCTCATTGTCACGGAGTAGCATTCTCTAGCCAACTTTTGTTCCCCTTGATTTCTTGTATTCCCCATGGCATTGGGAATTTTACACATTGATGATAAGTGGAGGGAATAGCTTTCATCCCGTGGATCCATGGCCTGCCCAAGATGACATTGAAAGGTGATGGGCAATCAAGTACTTGAAATTTTACCTGGTAATTTACCCCTCCTGCGATGGTTGGTAATGATATTTCTCCTAACATGTTACGAGTTGAAACCTACTAAAGTCGTAGACTTCTTGACGATGTCGTCCAACCCAAGGCCTAAACTATACAAAGCATCCAACATAAGCAAGTTAGTGGAACTTCCATTATCAACTAGTATTCTTTTAACGAGGAAGTTTACTATTGTTAAATAAATTATTAAACAATCATGGTGAACTTCCTCTTCTTCGATATCATCGAAGGTAATTGGCATCACGTTGTGATTCATTCGGGGAGAGATTTTGGGGTGTTCTCTCCTTGTATCCCTTGCGATTCTCTTGGTTGTGGAATATGTTATGCCGCAAATTTTGGATCCCCCAGTGATGACGTTGATTACTCCAGTATGCTTTCGAGGTGGGGGAGGACTGGCTTTCCCTTTTTTGCGCTCTAGTTGTTCCTTTGCCCTTTCTGATATCAAGTCCTTGAGGTACCCCCTACGTAATAGCTCGCTTACCTCTTTTCTCAATGCGATGCATTCGTCCGTCTGATGACCATGATCGAAGTGTAAATCACACCATCTAGACTTATCTTTTTGATGCGAAGGTGCATTACTCTTTGTTGTCCACTTGACGGTGTCCCCCGTGCTATTGAGAGTTCAGACCACTTCCGTTGTGTCTACGCAGAAGTTTTAATGAGACAATCTGGGAGGCAACATGGGATCTTCATATCGCTCGCTTTGCCTAGCAAATGCCGTGTTTATGGTCGTCTTGGCAGGAGATGATGTGGGATATGGAACATATCTAGTTTCTCGCCTCCCTTGTCTATGTTCTGGCCGGTGAGGACTAGCGGCCTTGACGGTAAAGAGATCATCCTCTTCCAGTCGTAAGTGTGCTAAGGCTTTCACCTGTATCTCATCGAAATTCAAGCAATGATACTTAGTTAATTCATGATATAAATTAGGATTACCAATCGAGATGCCTCTTCGAAACGCTTCTACGACCATAGCGGCATCGCATCCTTCTATAGTAACCAACTCCTCGTTGTATCTGTTAAGGAAAGCTTTCAAGGATTCACCGGTTTTCTGGACCATGCGATACAAATCGCTTGAACGCTTTTTAGCGTGGCGACTGCTCGTGAACCTTATCCTAAACGTGTCAATCAATTCAACAAAAGACGAAATAATCCCAAGAGGTAAATGAGAATGCCAGTTAAGCGCGGGCCCGAATAAGGTGTTTCCGAACCAACGACACATAACAATCTCCTTCATATCGAAGGGTACCGTGCTAATGTTCATAGATTGCTTGAATTCAGCTACGTGTTGGTCCGGATCCGTAACCCCCTCGTACTTAGGTACATCGGGGACGTGATATTTTCGAGAGATGTCGACCCTTGCGATAGCGGGTATGAAGGGAGAATCTGTGTAGCCATCCCTCCTTTCCACTGCTATTGGTTGGGGTGCCCTTGGGACCTGAGTAATTCGGTCCTCCAGAGCTTTGAGGCGTTCCCGTAATTGGGCAACCTCAACATCCTCTCTAACAGCCCTTAGAGAATTACCGTTTACCTGATATCAAGTTATTGGCCTAGCACCATCGGGTGTTACAAAGTTTGGGTCATCCATGTCCAATCGCCGAGCGACACCATCCGCTGCGTCCGTTATGCGTGGACGATTTGGAGCTGATTGTACCTGAGACCGAAGCAGATTACGTTCATTGGTTAGAGTTTCAATTTGCTTTTCATATACCTCGATGAACTTGGCATGAGCTTCCTTTTTATTTTCCAAATCTTTTTGGAGAGCAATCATTGACGGACGAAGTTCCATGATGATGTCAGAATCACCTGCTCCTCCCCGTTCCGCTACCGTGGAGGTAGTAGGGTTGCCATTCACATTCCTAGAATTTTGATCAACTCCGTCTACGTTTCCAACTCCATCCATTCTACGTTTCCAACTCCATCCATGTTTCCGGTTTGTTGGTTATCTCCTCCTTGGTTGATCTCATGGTTCTCGGGATCTTCCACGTGACTGTAGGTAGCATGAATTCCTTCCATCTTGTAGGTAGAGCTTATAGTTCTTTTCGGTAGCGCGACTTCCTTCTAGCTAAGGCCCCACGGTGGGCGCCAATTGTTTTGGGCTGAATAATCACACGAACGTGTTACCTGGTAAAATGAGGGAGTCCTAACCAAAGAGCAATCGTAACGCGTTATAAACTCCAAACAAGATGTAAACTTAAGAGAAAAGAAAGTAAAAAGTAAAGTAAGAAAAGTTATTGTGATTGTATTATCATCGTGATGATGAATAATTCCTCCGAAGTTACAAACAAGTACATGAACAGAATTGATTGAATGAAAGAATGGTTTTTCTTTTAGAATGCTTTAGAATGCGATTGTGTGTCTATCCTAGTCTCCCTCTTCGATTTTTATATCCCATGCTTTGTTTCGACTGTTGATGGAGCGTTGGTGTATCCCGGAGATCTCGCCACCAGCATTAATGCTCTAGCCGTTACCGATATCATCGTTTTTATACTGTTGTTATGGCTCAATTTGCACGATTCGGAGAACGGGCCTTACTTACTCGTATTAATTGGACTCTCGTCTTTGGGCTAATTCTTGGGAGACCCAACAATATCCGTCAAGCCCCAGGGCTTTATTAGGATTCATCATATGAGTGCATTCTCAACCTCCTTAACGTTAAACGCTTTAGAGATGTTTGATTGACTCTCGTCATCTAGAGTAGGAAAGCCAGGGTTGTCAGCGATTCCGATATATGGAGCAGTCTCCTCTTCAGTACATAACTTTTCGAAGAAAGTGCAGACCATAGTCTTGACAACATGTTCATAAGTAACCCAAGTCCTCGACTCATCTTGTAAAGAATGAAATCGGTTTACACGTCTTCTGATGATTGTTAATAAATGATAAAACCTGGTGGTTCTATCCCCCTCAATCAGAAAATTAGCGTGTGACTTCTAAAACTAGAGTAATTGCTCCTGGTGTAGAACTTGCTCAAGCTCCGAACGAAGCTCTCTGTTCAGCTCTATGAGGAAAGGGGTCGGACGATTAGACAATCGATGACGTATCCCCTCCAATCTAGCCCAAAGAATCCGCTTTTTCTGGAAGATATTGCCAAAACCCAAGACTCTTCACCTCTTTTGGTTACCTCCACAGTTATATGTTGAGGTTCTAAGAGAAGAGGGCGAACAAGGACCTTAGAAGTTTTCCAAAGTAACCACAATCGACCCGCAAAGCCTTGTGATTCAACTTTCAGCATGCCATCGAAACCAATCATGTCACACACCTAATCAGCACGGGCCCCATTGATTCTTGGTTCCACCAAAGAAAGTATGGATGTATTGTGTTGACGAATAAGTTCCCGCATCGAATTGAGGAAATTAGCATGTCCCGTGCTGCGAGAATTCCAAATTAAAGCACTGAGATGATTCATATTAACAGACGAATTTATATGATCCCAAGACATAGGCAATGTCGTAGACGACCAAAGTCGCTCATTTGACCGAATTGCATCATCAATTCGATGCAAAGCATCATACTGTATATTTTTTTGGGTATTGACACCCGACATAGAATTTGTCTTGGCTTTGTTGCCAGAGATTGTAAGTACACTATCATCTTGTTACAATTGTCGGGAGAAACGGGAGGAAAGGACATTGTTCCCGTGCTGTTGTTGAGAATTTTGAGACCTGTTCTGAGTGGGAGTGTAATAACCACTTTTTTCTATATAAAAAGAAACAGTTTTATTTATTTATTTATTTATTTATTTATTTCTCTAAAATAGAGAGTTTAATTATTATTATTATGATTTTCATAATTTAATATTAAAATTTTGTAAAGGCATATCACAATGACAAATAAAATTTAATAAAATAAAATTAAATAGATTTTCGGAATTTAATTCCATATTAATTTACAATAACAAATAAAAATTCAAATGAAAGGACCAAAAATAAAAAGTGCGATTGCATTTATCACAAACTAACACACACTCCCTTTTCCGCTATCCTATGGTAACTCATCTACCCACTTAGGATTTTAAATCCTCTTATTTCATTATTTCATCCTTGTTAGAAGAAATAGCCATGATTGATTGATTGGACGCTTGATCAATGCATGTCTTCACCTCCTACCATGGCCACTAAGGACCTCTCTTCCCACCTCTCCTCTTCACCAATCTTCTTCTTCCAACTCCATTGCAAGAAGCACACAATGGACCAACCCCCATGGATCACCTCTTCCATGAGAGGTCCATCCATGGAGGTGTGGATCAAAGAGGATGTCTTCCACCACTATAAATTGGGGTGTTGTCTAGAGGAAAGACTCACAAAGTAATCCTTTCTCCTCCTCTCATTTTCGTCCATAATCTCCCCCAAAATATCGGAAATTCAACCTCCTCTTTCTCCCTCAAAATTCTGATTTTTTATTAAAAAATTCCAGATTTTTGCACTAGTTGTGCATCATATATATTCAAAGAGCGATTCCAAGATCGTTTCTCCACCAAATTTTGTGATTCAAGTCGCTAAACGTAGAGGAAGGAACCTACAAAACCCCTATATCAATTGGGCACAAACACCACAAAAATCGAGCCAAAAATGCATCCAAACCAGTAGACTATGTGCAGTTTCGGGTTTTCTGGGATGGCGACGAGCGACATTCTCCAAGCTCGTACGCCTTCGTTACACATCCTTTTTCTTCACCATTGTCGATAGTAGAAAGAGGGGAACGAGGGTCCCAACGGCTGCAACTTCCAGCCCCGCCCCATTACCGGTGTCGCCGCCAGGATCGCGCGAACCTACCTCGACGACCAACTTTTACCTACTCCAAGAGAAATGGATGTCGATGACCAAAGTTCCTGACCACCGTACGCCGCCTTCAAGCCGCTTTAGACCAATCCGTTGCCAACAATATGTAGAGGGAGTGTCCGACTTCCTACTGTCGCTTGAAGCGCCACTATTGGCCTCCCCTCGACGACGCAGTGGACCGGCGAAGTTGACTAGTTGGGCTGTTTTTTTTGTTCGCTTGGAAAGAATGAAAAGAGGTATAGGTGCTTTCGGCGCAACCTCGATTTGCGTGCCCATTCCGCTCTTGTTTTCGCTCGGTATTGTTTCCCGGCTCATATTTTAATTAATATCTTTTTATAAAATAATTTCTATATATATATAATATTTATTTAAATTAAATAAATAAATATTATAAGTGTGTTATTAAAAAATAATTTATGGTATTAAATTCATTTTCATTCCCATCTAAGAGAAGTATACTTTGAATAATCATATATGAATTCCTAAGAATAATAATATTCATTAGAATGACATTTTAAGCATATTTGGTTTAAATATTGGAAAATATTAACCTAGGCATTTTTCCCCCTTTATTATAAAATAAATAGCTTAAAAATAAAGGAAATAAATAAATAAGAATCTATTCTTAAGAAATGCTCTTGCATGACTTTTAATCCTATTCTAAGCTTTGAAATAATATTGTTAAGATATTTTGTATAAGGTATTTTAATAAGAACAAGAATGGGATTAAATAAATTGAATAAAGTATTTACATGTAACTTAAAGGAGACTTTTTATAAACTATTTTACCTTCCATGTCAATTAAAGACTTTATTAATATTTTTGAAAATAATGTTTTTAACACTTGGGACTTTATAAGAAGTAGGAGAAATAATATGCATTAACCAAATTATGTAAATATTAATAGTAAGTTTAAAAAGAGAATTGTTGGTTTTTCAAATCTTCCATGCAATTTTGTATAAATATAACTATTTTTATAAAGTATTTTTATAACATACCAAGTGAAAATAATAATCAAAGATTATTATTATTTTAAAGCCTCCACCTAAATTATTATTTTAAATAATTTAGCGTAACGATTTCTCTTGTAAAAAGGAAAAATAAGAGAAAATAATAGTTTAATAGAGATAAGAACTTTAATAAAAATTCGCTCGTATCTCTCATATTACTAGGTCGAAGTCTCAAACCCGTTTAAATCCATCATTCTTCGAACCGTACAAAAAGAAACCGTAAATCAAGGCAAGTGGATATTCTCCCTTGTAACCTTTATATATATATATATATATTTTGTTTCGATTAAGGAAATTCTTCTATGTTGGGAACTACATGTTTGTTAAAATGAATGAACTTAGGTTTATGATTCGTACTACACTAGTACATGTTAAAATGAATGAAGGAACTACATATTGTTATTATGATTCGTACTACACTAGTACTGAACTTTAGGACCGATGATTTGTGGCATTATTTGTTTCAATCTCTTTTCGAGATTCGTTATGGATTAGCATAGGCGATATTATATTATGCACTAGCTAGATGCCTATATACTCGGGATGAAACAGCTCCGGTATCCTCAGGATGAAAGTGGCCTAAAATTCCTTCATTTCCTTTAAGCGGATTCGGCTCTTTCACAGCCTCCACACCCTTAAAAATTATAAATAATATGAAACGCTTTGACACGTAATAAAGACAAGTGCTAGTGCACATTAAAATGAATTAAAACCGGGCCGGTTTAGCACCACATGTAAGACCGACCCGACTCTCGGTCCGAAAAGGTTGCGAGAGGTTTTCTAGAAAATTAATGTGGCCTAAAACGTTCCCAACATTAATTGTACTCTAAAGGAACTACAATCTCACGGTTTCCTTCTTTTCGAATCCAAGTTTATCTCTTTTTGTAATCAACTAAATTCTGTCCTTATAAGATCCACATAAAGTTTATAACTATCAAGTACATCTCTTCTGCTTATCCCCTCGATGAAATAATAAAATTACCAAACTACCCCTGGAGAATTTCCATTCTCACTTGCTTAGTCTCCTTAGACTAATTCCACCATTTCTGCATTTTGCTTGATATTTCTCGCCCTTCGCGACAAATGCCAGACTCTAGGAAGTTCCCACCGAAGTTTGAAGGTAAAAGTTAGAAGATTCAAGAAGAGTTATACAAGTATAGAAGGTCAAGGCAAGACGACGTTGAAGGAAGGACGGAATTTTTCAAAGAGCAAAGCATTTAGAAGATAGTACATCACCTCTTCCATTTTAAAACCAAGCAAATCATCATCATATGAGTTGTCTTGGAGAAATATATTTGTACTTTCAGTACGTCTTTTCAACCCTTTTAATATGGGTTTTATTTTCCGCTGTTATATCGTAAAACGACTCTCAATGTAATGAACGAATGTTCTTATCAATGAATAAAATTCCGCTATTCGTCATTTCTTCTTTAATTATTTTCTCAATAAATTATTTAAAGCCTTGGGTGACTTTGGACAGTAAAATCCGGGGTCACTGGCGGTTATACCAATCGTTGCAAAATAGAGGTGTTACAGGGAGAGAGACCTACTCGGTCAAGTTGGGGATTATAATTATCTCTTCCAGATGGCTGATTATTTTGTGATCTTTTAAGATTTTCCGCCATCTCAGAAATTAGATAAGTTTTTTTAAGGATTTTTCTAACATATGCCCTAAGGGCTTAGATTATGCTCCTCAAAATGGCAAGATTTTATAAATTTGTATTTATTTAGGATTAATTAGATTTTGTAAAAGGGTTCACTACTTTCCTAATAAGGTTTTAGTTCCCTCTATTAATATGCTTAACCTATAATAGTAACCGCAGATAATAGTACCCGTAAAAGTTTTGACCTTGGATCTTCTTGTTAAGGATAGGATATCTTTGGGATCCATCCTAATGTTTTTCTTGTTAGTCATATCTTTCTAAGAAGATTTTACTTGATATTGTTTTTTATTCTTTCCATCTTCAATACTCTAAATCGTTAGCTTTCCCTGGTTACTCGCACTAGGCACAATTTAGGCGTCGTGATTTTTCGTGCTTGTCAACCGTTGATTGGCATGTTGTACCCAATTCGTTGACTTTTGAGTAGCCTGCGCTGTCAGAAGTGTTAATGGAGTTTTTTCATCTCCTGCACGGTCTGTGCATTCTTCGGTGGTAGTTAGGGTTGTGAATCTCCAACCCGACTCAGAGTTATTACCATCTTTAAGATTGTTTGGCAATGTCGGATTCTGGCTTGGCATTGGATTATTCTTAGCACTTGCCTGTCTTTGTCTTCTGACCGGCTTAGTTCGTTTCATCCACGTGCCAAATTTCTCTTCAGGCATGGAATCCTATTCCTCTGTTTTTTGTGCTCCACGTCAACTTCAACATATGAGTCATGATGAGAATCCAACGGGCACTTTTCTTTGACATGGTCAATCTTGCCACAATTATAGCACAATTGCCTAATCCCCTTGTTGGATCGTGACGCGTTAGTAACAATACAGGGAACTAGTAAGGTTCCCTTGGCAGCGGAAATAAACAATAGAACACAGAATTTAGAGAGGAAAACTTTCTGTCCGACCAACAAGTCGTTGAAAGAAAAACCTCTACCCCTGAGACTCCTTCTTAGAGGATTTTCAATAGAATACTTTTATTAAGTTTCAACGATTACAAGGCAAGTCAAGTTCCCTGGTAACTAAGGCACCGACCAAAGTTCAACCAACTAGACTTCTACAACCCTAAGCGTAAACCTAAGACAAAGTAAACTACTGACTTACTTGTGGATTCTTCACCGGAAAAAGCCACACACTCGTACACTTGAAAAGCTCTCTCTTCAAGTTCTTCGTCTTCAATACTCGTTCAACCACACTTTTAACCCTAGCTAATCCTAGCTATTTATAAGATAAGTTAAGTCTGATCTCACACGTAATTCTTGCCTAATTACGCTGATATTCCACTTAACAAATCCCACACAATAAGGAAAAAGATTGTTTGTGATTTCGGATCCTCAACCATGCCGATTCTTCCCAAAACCGAATGATCTCGGATTTCCTAAGATAAGATCGTGTGAAGATTGATCTTATCCTCTCTTTTATCTCCTTAAGCAACCGCCTACAGCTGGAAATCTTCGTAGAAGATTGCTCGCAGAAGATAAGGTAACTTGCCATTTATAGAAAGTCGTGTTCCTTCTGAGAAGCGCTTCCTAAATCTGTCACTCGTTCCCTCCATCATTCCTCACGATGTTCCATCACTCGTGACCATGTACCTGTTTTCCTGAAACACTTACATGTAGAAGCAAGTTATATTAACTAAGTTTGTTATCATCAAAACTAAGAGAAACCATGGAACAACCATTGTTCCAACAATTTCCCCCTTTTTGATGATGACAAACCTATACCAAAAATGCATGTCTAGAAACCATAAAGAAATATAGACCAGAAAAAAAAATCCTGTGTGGTTCCCCCTTAACAAATGCACTGTTGTTCTTACTCTTCAGAGTTAACAAAATATTCCCCCTTAGCCAAAGTTCCCTCTGTATTTCCTGGATAGAACGCATCTCTGCATTTTTCCTAACTTCCCCCTTTTGACATCATCAAAAGATCAACAATCATCAAGCACAACATAGAGAAAATGAACAAATTCAATTGAAACTTAAACCATTCATAAGCAAAAGATAGTTATTATTATAGATAATTGTTGTAGGGGTCACAACCTAGAGAAAACATAAAAACATAAAAATCTTAACATCCAAGACACAAAAGAAACATTTTAAACTGGGGATAGATAGGCTAAGGAACTAGAGAGGGTCCATATCATGGTTCGGAGGAAGTGGAATCAGCAGCAGCGTCAGTGTCTCTCTTAGCCAGGTAACCAATGATGGTACTCAACTGAGAGGAAATCTTTTGAAGCTCAGACAACATCTTGGCACTAACACTTCCACCAACCTTCTTAACAATTTTCTTCGCCATAGACCCTTTTAACTCGCCTTGGAACTTCATCCTCGAGAAATTTCTCATAACCAAGTTAAACTTCTCTTCAGTAACACATAGATTTTTTCAGGACTGCAGAAGTAACTTGATAAGTTCCCTTTTTCCTTTTTCCTCACCCCCTTTTATTTTTAACTTCTAGAACACCTTTTCTGTTGGAGCTTTTGCTTCTTCACCCACCAATACTTTTGGATTCACATTCCCTTTGAGCATTGTTCCCCTCCTCGTTACCAAGAGTGGATAAAAAAGCTATGTTTGAACAGACAAGGGACTAGAGATGTTCCATTCAAACTTTTTGTGGGCTTGAGATATTTTTGACATCCAAACAATTATTCCCCGTTTCAAGGTAATCAAGGGGGTTCATAGGGAACGTTTGTTTGGACCAGGCTTGAGGACAGCTTATAACCAACTATCATTTCGGCTTGAAGGGAGGGATAGAGTAGATCAAGTTGGTTATTTTGGGCTAAAAGAAAATCTTGGATGTAAGCAATTGAGTTTTAGTTTCTTTTAGCATGTAACACTTAACAATTTCTAATATATACAACATCTATGCATAGAGGAAGGATATAAGCCATTAGAAAACTTGTCAAATGATATGTAGTTACCTGAGAAGTTACCTCTTTAGTCAGGCACTGGGGGAATAGAGGACCGGGACTTGTTTACTCCAAGGAAATCATTCCTAGTAACATCCTCAGATGTTCATAGGGTTTTTTGTCCAAGGCCTTGGTAAAAATATCTGCCACTTGATTTTCAGTCCTACAATGATCTATCTTGATGAAACCTTTTTCAACATTATCTCTTAAGAAATGATGTCGAATATCTATATGTTTGGTTCTAGAAAGATGCACTGGATTTTTGGAGATATTGATTGCACTTGTATTATCACATAAGATAGGAATAGTTCCAAGAGACATACCAAAATCCACCAATTGCTGCTTTAACCATAATACATGGGAACAACAGGCAGCTGCTGCAACATACTCTGCCTCGGCCGTTGAAAGAGCAACCGAATTTTGCTTCTTCGATCCCCAAGACACCAAACAGGGACCAAGAAATTGGGCCATGCCTGATGTGCTCTTCCTATCTACCAAGTGACCTGCAAGATCTGCATCCGAGAATCCGACAAGATGGAACGAGTTGTGTCTTGGATACCATAGACATAACCCATCGTCCCCTTTCAAATATCGCAGAATTCTCTTCACTTCTTTCAGATGTGTTTCTTTAGGATTGGCCTGGAATCTAGCACAAAGACACACACTGAACATAATATCTGGCCGGCTGGCCGTTAGGTACAATAGGGAACCAATCATTCCACGGTACATCGTTTGATCAACATCAACACCATTAAGATCAGCATCAAGACGAGTATTGGGAGAAATAGGGGTATCAAAACTTTTTGTAGAATCCATACCATACTTCTTCAATAGTTCCTTGATGTACTTTTGTTGATGTACCTTTGTTCCCTCGTCACTTTGTACCACTTGTAGACCAAGAAAGAAAGTGAGTTCACCGATCATGCTCATCTCAAACTCACTACTCATGAGATTCTTGAAGCTTTCGTCTTGTTCCCTTAGGAACAATGTCTTGTCGATCACGCCACGTCTGTATCCATTGGTTAATAGAAACTGAGCAAATCTATCATACCAAGCACGAGGAGCCTGTTTGAGACCATAAAGAGCCTTATCCAGTACATAGACATGGTCAGGGTGATCAACATCTTCAAATCCTGGAGGTTGTAGCACATAAACCTCTTCTTGTAGGTACCCATTCAGGAATGTTGTCTTCACATCCATTTGATACAATTTGAAACCTTTGTGAGCAGCATAGGCGATTAGAAGACGGATGGCTTCTATTCTTGCAACAGGAGCATACGTTTCATCGTAATCAATCCCTTCTTGTTGATTGTATCCTTTTGCTACAAGTCTCGCCTTGTTCCTTGTGACAGCTCCGGTGTCATCAAGTTTATTCCTGAAAACCCACTTTGTTCCTATAGCCATCTTGTGCTTTGGCTTGGGAACTAATCTCCATACTTTGTTCCTCTCGAACTGGTGTAGTTCCTCTTGCATAGCAACTATCCAGTCAGGGTCTTTTAATGATTCCTTCACATTCTTTGGCTCTGCAAGAGAGATAAACGCATTGAAAGCACAAAAATTCTTAATAGAGGAACGAGTAAGCACACCTTTATCATATGGAGTGATGATGTTGTCAACAGGATGATCCCTCTTTTGATGGTAATTCCTGACTTCAATTTGAGTGGGATCTGTACTTGACTCCTCTTGTTCCTGTTGGCTTGTCGTTCCATGTGAAGTTCCTTCTCTATTATCTTCCTCTATTTCTTCATTTTGTGAAGTATCATCCTCAGGAACTGGGGCACTTTCTGTGTCATCTCCATCCAAGTCAGGACTTGGAGGCATAACATCATCATTTGGAGCTTGTGCACCTTTATCTGGATCGACTTCATCATCAGAATCTGTATTTAAAACCTTCAGTACATCCTCGTTACTAGAGAGGTTCCCTCCATTTTTGGACTCGTCAAAGATAACATGAATGCTTTCTTCAAACTTCTTAGTCCTTTTATTGAACACCTTGTAAGCCTTGTTGTTGGATGCATATCCTAGAAAGATACCTTCGTCACTCCTTGGATCAAACTTGCTAAGCTCGTCTTTTCCGTTGTTGTGAATAAAGCACCTGCACCCAAAGACTTTCAAGTGGGAAATATTTGGCTTTCTGCCCTTGATTAGTTCATATGGAGTTTTAGAGAAGTTAGAATGTATGGTGACTCGATTAATGATGTAGCAAGCGGTACCGACTGCCTCAGCCCAAAAGGACCGAGGCAAGTTACTTGCCAACATCATAGTTCGAGCCATGTTTTGTAGTGTTCCATTCTTTCTCTCAGCTATGCCGTTCTGTTGAGGAGTCCTTGGCGCAGAGAAGTTCTGAGAAACTCCATGTTTATCACAGTAGCTATGGAACATGGAATTCTTGAACTCTGTTCCATTGTCAGACCTGATAGATTTTAACTTCTGCTCTGTTGATGCTTCTACCTTCTTGATCCAGCTTTTGAAAGCCATGAATGTCTCATCTTTGGAACCTAGAAAAAGAGTCCATGTATATCTAGTAAAATCATCAACAATAACAAAAATGTACCTTCTACCACCATGACTTCTCACCCACATGGGACCACACAAATCCATGTGTATCATCTCAAGGGGATGAGAGGTGCTGACTGACAACTTAGGCTGAAAAGATGACTTGCTTTGTTTTCCTTTTGCACACTCTTCACACAAGCTTTCCTTTTCTTTAAGAACTTTGGGAAGTCCTATCACCAGGTTTTGTGAGTAAAGTTTGTGAATTCCTCGATGATTTGCATGACCAAACCTCCTATGCCAGAGGTCAGTCTTGTCACCTAATGTCACAAAGCAAAGATCTTCTTGTGGTTGGAAACTTGAGTCGACAAAATACACATTGTTGCGCCTCTTTCCTTTCAGGACCACAAGATTTGATTTCAGATTCTTGATCATACAGCCTTCTGAGGTAAAAGATACCTCGTTGTTCCCTTGGTCACAAAGCTGAGCAATACTCAACAAGTTGTAACTAAGACCTTTCACAAAGCGGATGTTCCCCCTCACTTCAACCTGCAAGAAAGAAATCACGTTTTAACGACCCAGGCCTGCTTAGCCTTCCCGGGTCGGTTAGCATAGCTCACAGAATGATAGATTTGTGATTGAACTAAAGTAGCTTTCTGTGGACTCTTGGAACTAGAAGCAATGTTTGAGGGATCAACATGGTTTTTCCCTTTGTCAGTTTTAGAATTTTGCTTCTTTTGTGGTTGTGGAGCTCGTTTCCTTTTATTCTGATGAGATTTGTCATAGCCTTGATTTTTCTTACCAGACCACTGTTTCTTGTTGTTCCCTGTGTTCTGGTTTTGACTCCTTTTGTTAGACTCTTCTAACCTAACTTTACAATCTTTTTGAACATGACCTCCCCCACCACAGTGATAGCACACCCTATAATATTCGCCAAGATAGCGCTTAGGATGTGGTTTCTGGAGGGTACGTTCCTTCTCTCGTTCCTTAGAAGAAACTCTATGCTGGTTCCCTTGAGACTGTTTTAGATATATCTTATGAGTCGTTTTTCCAGAATACCACTCTGAGTTATTACTTAAATTACTCTCAAGAATCTTAACCCTACCCTCTAGATGAGTGACTTTATCTCTAGCAGATTGACGATCCCTAGCTTTTCTTTTCATCTTTTCTTCAAAGCTAAGGTCATCAGGAGGATATTCAGATTTATCTTTTCCATAACCAATACCACACCTAGCCGGATTAAACACAACCTGAGTTCGTTTATTAAGCTCATTCTCTAATTTCTCACCTTTGAGTTTAAAGACAAGCAAATCCGTTCTAAGTTCGTTGTTGGTTTCAGTGAGAGTTTTAATATCTTTCTTAATATCATCACACTCAGAACAAGGAACAACACTGGTAACAGTAGTTTCTGATAATTTTTCTTCAAGATTAAGACATTTCTCATCAGAAGCTTCTATTTCTTCTTGCATATTTATGTTATCTTCAAAAAGCTTTTTAACAAGGATAAGAAGATCAGACTGTTTAGCATTCTTTAAACTATCAAGGAATTGTTCAAGAGTTACCTCTGGGTCAGCATCTTCGGTCTTCAGAGCCATGACACAGATCTTTAATTCAGATTCATCTTCTGAGTCAAGATCCCATGCAGCGATATGGGCCTTTTTCTTCTCGTTCCCAGACTCGTTACCTTTGGGACAACTTTTGGCATAGTGACCCTTTTCTTGACAGTTGAAGCAGGTAACGTCCTTGGTCTCCTTCTTCTCAGAGCTGACCTTCTCTTTTTCCTTCAAGGCTCCTTGCTTCTTGCCTCTCTTGTAGAATGCCCTCATGGTTTCTGTTATGAGACCCACGTCAGAGTCTTCTTCCAATGTAAAGACTCCCCTTCTGGTGGTGATGTTTTCAACGACGTTGTGAGTGTTGTTTGAGTTCATTCTGTATTCCTGCACTAACACACAATCTAGAGCAAACCTGCTCTGATACCAATTGTTGGATCGTGACGCGTTAGTAACAATACAGGGAACTAGTAAGGTTCCCTGGGCAGCGGAAATAAACAATAGAACACAGAATTTAGAGAGGAAAACTTTCTGTCCGACCAACAAGTCGTTGAAAGAAAAACCTCTACCCCTGAGACTCCTTCTTAGAGGATTTTCAATAGAATACTTTTATTAAGTTTCAACGATTACAAGGCAAGTCAAGTTCCCTGGTAACTAAGGCACCGACCAAAGTTCAACCAACTAGACTTCTACAACCCTAAGCGTAAACCTAAGACAAAGTAAACTACTGACTTACTTGTGGATTCTTCACCGGAAAAAGCCACACACTCGTACACTTGAAAAGCTCTCTCTTCAAGTTCTTCGTCTTCAATACTCGTTCAACCACACTTTTAACCCTAGCTAATCCTAGATATTTATAAGTTAAGTCTGATCTCACACGTAATTCTTGCCTAATTACGCTGATATTCCACTTAACAAATCCCACACAATAAGGAAAAAGATTGTTTGTGATTTCGGATCCTCAACCATGCTGATTCTTCCCAAAACCGAATGATCTCGGATTTCCTAAGATAAGATCGTGTGAAGATTGATCTTATCCTCTCTTTTATCTCCTTAAGCAACCGCCTACAGCTGGAAATCTTCGTAGAAGATTGCTCGCAGAAGATAAGGTAACTTGCCATTTATAGAAAGTCGCGTTCCTTCTGAGAAGCGCTTCCTAAATCTGTCACTCGTTCCCTCCATCGTTCCTCACGATGTTGCATCACTCGTGACCATGTACCTGTTTTCCTGAAACACTTACATGTAGAAGCAAGTTATATTAACTAAGTTTGTTATCATCAAAACTAAGAGAAACCATGGAACAACCATTGTTCCAACACCCCTCATATTGCACCGTCCAAGTTCTGCCTCCATATCTCAATTTTGAGAGCAGAGATCGAGATAGGTCGATTTCCACACCAACTCGAACAAATTGACCACGTTCAGCTGCTATTATTGTGCGATCAACCCTTAGGACTAGTCCTATTTCTGAGCCCACCTTGCGTAGAAATCCTTGGTTGAAGTATTCCAGGCTAACTCCAAGAATCTTGATCCATGCCATTAGGACCTTGTCCTTCTCCACATACGGATCAAACTTCGGAGTCCATTGTCATATCATGAGATAATTATCTCCAAGCATCTAGGGACCTTGTGTGAGAACAAAGTGTCAATCGTCTTCATTGGAGAATCGAACTACATAATGATCATTTCCAATGTCAATCATTAAAAATTCGCATTTTAGTTGCCACTTGTTCTCCAATCTTCTGCGAATATAGACATACTCATGGCCTCTATCAAACATGTGTATGATTAAGGCTCGAGCCCATGGTTTGCGATACTGTCGCTTCTCTTCAATAGTCAGTGTTATTGTTGTTTGTGTCGTGCGCTCTTTGAGTGGAGAAACTCTGCAAGGTCGGCGACTTCAGGCAGGTCGACGACTTCTTCATCACACCAGGGAAAATGATCAATGAACGTATTGGTAACTTAATATAGGTTTGAATCGCATGGAAGCTTTCCTAAACCGATATTTCACCCCTTATTCAGCCCAAGGGAATCCTTGAAATCCGATTTGAGATAAGACAAACCCTCTTGTCCTTATCGTTGTTGTCGATCTAGGACAAACTTTAGAGTTTAGTATATGAACGATTGCTTCTTGTTGAGAGTGTTTTTCAGAGAGTACAACCCCTCAACCTTCGACACAAAAGCCCAATGAAACCTTTAAATTGGCATTTGGACGTCCAAGACAGTTACCGACAGTTTTCTGGAGTGGATGACCTAAACAGTGGTTACTGGCAGTTACCAGCAGTTACCACTTTTGTCCACTACCTCCTCACGTGTTCCCACTACCATTATACGCCTCAAGGAGTCTCTAATCTGATTAGATAACCTCCTAATAGTTACATGCACGTTTATTTGACTGATTCAACGGCGGTTACCAAGCGGTTACCCAAGAACCGTCACCAGGTCATTGACCTCACTGAAGTCGGCGACTTACAAGTCCCAACCTTAAGTTTCCAACATGTAACATACTTTGAACGTATTCAAGATTCTGGAACTTAGCTTCACTTACACGGACGTGCACTCCACACACCCTATCCCGTGTTATAGTAAAGTCGATTCCCATTGTGTCAACGTGAATCCCGATCACACCAAAACTGACGTCGGTGACTTCTCAAGTCCCAAACTCATGCATAAACGAAAGTGGTGAAACGATTGAACTTCTACTTAGTGTAATTACACATTCAAAACACCCAGGAATCATGGTGTCACTAAGGATTGAACCAATCAACCTATTGTATGCCTCAAGATAACACACACACGAGCTTCTTACGACTCTAAAGTCTAACTTGACTCCATTAATGGTCGTTGAGTTCATATATTCTCATGAACGTATGTGAAGCCAACCCAAGCTTCATGAAGCGACAAGAAACTTCACGTCTACATAGCTAAACCCTTTACGTCGTGCACCTACAAATGCAATTTTTCAAAGTATCTATTAAGATGTCAGTCACATCAACCTCGAACTTGTTGGAACAGAGCACACGTTGGGGACATTGAGATGTCAACGACATCAAGTTGTGCTCACAACTTCTAGGTGTGAGCTTTCCATATTGAACTCGTTCCAAACGTTATTTGGAAAGGAGTTGGGTATCCCACCACTATAAACTTATACGGGTCTTAATCACATCCCTTTTACCGACTTGGATACCAAGTCTCTCACTAAACCCTTCGTCAAGTGGTCATCCATATCTTATTGTGTCCTAACAAAATCAACCGAAATCAGCCCGTGCGTAATGAGCTCTCTTACCGCACTATGCCTCACATCCAAGCCAAAGTTACAGCGCTATCATAATGGATTGATATGGATGAAATTGGTTTCTCCCATAACGGAATCTCATAAACCAAGTCCCTTAGCCATTCTGCCTCTTTCCCGGTCGTCGCTAGGGCTATAAACTCGGATTCCATCGTCGAACTCGAGATGCACGTTTGTTTCTTGGAAGCCCATGAAATGGCACCTCCACCTAGTATGAAAACCCAGCCACTCGTCAACGAGTGATCCTCTTCATTGGTTATCCAACTCGCATCCGAGTACCCCCCCCCCCCCAGCATCGAAGGTGATGCAACATAAGATAGACCAAAATTTTGAGTCCCTTGAAGGTATCGTAACACCCTTTGGACCGCTTGCCAAGGAAACACACTAGGATTACTAGTATATTGGCTGAGTTTCACAACCGCAAAGGCATTATCAGGTCTAGTCGCCGATATCACATACATCAAGCATCCAATCACTTTTGAATACTCAAGTTGCGAACAAGTTGTCCCTTTATTAGGCAACAACTTCAAACATGGATCATATGGAGTGCTAACTGGAGCACACCCCTCATAGTTGAATTTCTTCAACACTTTCTCAATGTAATGAGATTGTGTTAACACTAGGCCGTCTTTTTCCCATTTAATCCTATTCCCAAGGATAACATCGGCCTCCCCCATTTCTTTCATGGAGAACTATGATGACGAAAATTCTTTTGTATGGTCCACTTGTCTTTGGTTTGTACCAAAGATCAACATGTCATCCACATACAAGCAAATAATAACTGCATTTCAGAGTCATCGACTTTGCTATACACACACTTGTCCGCTTGATTAAATTTGAAACCAATAGACAACACAATGTCATCAAACTTTTGATGCCACTGTTTTGGTGCTTGTTTCGGCCCATACAAGGACTTCACCAACTTACACACCTTTTGTTCATGATCGAGCATGACAAACCCTTCAGGTTGTTTTATATAAACTTCCTCTTCTATATCCCCATTCAAGAACGTTGTTTTAACATCCATTTGATGTGTAACCAAGTTGTGAATTGTTGCCAACGCTTTCAACAACCTAATGGTGGTTATTCTAGCAACCGATGCATAAGTATCAAATTAGTCGGTCCCATACTTTTGTCTAAAGCCTTGGACAACCAAACGGGCTTTAAACTTATCAATGGTACCATCTACTTTCATCTTCTTCTTGAATATCCACTTACTTCCCAAAGGTTTGCAACATGGGGGAAGATCAGCTAGCACCCAAGTGTGGTTTCCCATGATGGAGTCCATCTCATCATTTATGGCTTCCTTCCAAAAGGACACGTCTTGAGACCTCATGGCCTCATCAAAACTATAAAAATACATGTATTGAGAACCAATCTCGTTCCTTGTCCCTTCAACTAAGTAAACTTGGGAATCAGGACCAAAAGTCGTGGACCTTTTCAGTCTTTTACTCCTTCTGATCTCATGTTCTTGATTCCCTCGAAGGTTAGTGACCTCGCCCGAGTCGGCGACTCGCATCGAGTCGGCGACTCCCAGTTGGACGTTGGCCAACTCAATGTTCTCACAAGAACTCGGAATCAAATCCTTTGGTATAGGCATTGATGAAAATTTGTACTCATCAAAAAAAGCATCTCTTGACTCTACAACGATATGAACCAAAATAGACGGGTTAGGTTCAATGACATAGAACATATACGCCTTAGAGTGCTCGGCATATCAAAGAAAGATGCATTCAACACCTCTCTCACCTAAGATCTTTCGCTTAGGTTCAAGAAGTTTCACGACTGCCCTACATCCCCAAACCCGAATATGATTCATATTTGGTTTCTTTTTATACTAAAGATCATATGGGGTCACTGACCCGTTCCCCTTGTTAGGAACTCGGTTCAGTAAGTAACAAGCTGTCAACATGGCTTCAGCCCAAAATCCACTATTCAAACCTGAGTAGGAGTGCATGGAGTTAACCATCTCTTTTAGAACTCGATTTTTCCTCTCCGACACACCATTTTGTTGTGGTGTGTAAGGAGTCGTTGTCTCATGGATTATCCCCATGGATTGAAAATACCCGGGGTCCATATACTCGTCGGCTCTATCGGTACGCAACTTCTTGATGTTCATAGACATTTGAAGTTCAATTTCATACTTATATGTTCTAAACTTATCCAAAGTCTCGTCCTTAGCATGTAAGAGATAAACATAATATAACGAGAATAATCATCAATGAAAGTAGCAGCATACTTGTTATTCCCCAAGGACGGAGTAGCATGAAAATCACACAAGTCATTATGAACTAACTCAAGCAAGTCACTAAATCTATGCACATCAGGAAAAGAGTGCCTTGTTATCTTTGTAAGCATGCAAGTTCTACACTTCTCAACATTCATGTCAAAAGCAGGAATCAAACCATTCATAGACATATCAAGCATGTGTTTATAATGAACATGACCCAAACGAGCATGCAAAAGAGAAGAGTCAAAACCCTTTAAAGGTGCATAACCTTGTGAAGTCGCCGACCTTTGAGAGGTTCCCGAATTATGCAAAGTCTTAGACATGTAAACAGAATTCAGAACTTTATTAATACTGAGTTTAAACATGCCATTACAAAGATAACCAAGTCCAACAAAGACACCACCCTTCGACAAGATGAACTTGTCGACCTCAAAGACTAAACGAAAGCCTAACTTGTTTGGGACACTACCAAAGACTAAATTTTTCCTTAATCCAGGTACATACAACACTTTTTTCATAATTAAAGTCTTCCCAGATGAAAACTCCAACTCTACTTGGCCCTTGCCTAAGATTGGGGTCATTGACTCATTGCCCATGTGCAAGACTCGTCGATTATCCACAGGAACGAAAGACGTAAACATCGATCGGTCTCTACTCACGTGAGTGGTAGCCCCTGAGTCAACCCACCAAGCAACCTCATCATCCTGCACAAAAAAATGCCTCGGATATGTTAGGGACAAAATCCAAAATCGGACATGTCACCGACTCAGAAGAGTTCCTACACATCTGACCTTAATGAGATTTCTGCCCAGAGTCAATGACCTGAGCAGGTTGGTTGGGAATGTTTCCCTTTTTACCCTTTCCATCACGACAATCCCTACGAAAATGTCCAAATTTACCACAATTCCAACAACCATCTCCTTTTGGAGTGCGTTTCTTGTTAGAACCATTGTTTGTATTGTTGTTGGAGGACCTTTTCTTGCCCTTCCACTTGTTCCAATGTTTGGAACCTTCTTCCACCATGTTAATAGTGGAAGAACCAAGAGTCTTGTAGGACCGTTAGTACTTAAACGAGCCAGCGACTCTTGCGAAGTCATCGACTTTGAGTAATAAAGCAGCGGAATAATTAGACAGGAAAACGAACGTTACCAACAGTCAATGACAAGCAATGTATAGTGGAAACTCCTTGAAAACCAACTAGTTTACTCAGAGAAAAACCACTCCCTTCCAAGCTTCTCACATAGTCGGATTTCAAGAGTCCTTAGACTCGCTTTATTGATTTCTTGAGTGTTTACACAGCTCTCTCGTGTACAAGAATGAAGCCCACACCCTTGAACCACGCTCTACCTTTGCAACTCACACTCTCAACTCACGCTATGCCTAAGAACACTTGACACACCACTCGTACGAATCTCACGCACAAGTTCACTCTTTCTTCCTTACGCAAATTGTAAAATAACGCTCAAGAGTCTTGCCACTATCCTAAACACGAGAGTATTTAAGCTAATGCAAGAGAGATCTCGTGTGTATCAAATCCCATTCGATTAGGGAAGTGACACACACTCAATCTTTACATACTTTACAAATATATTCTAGGAGAATCAAATCGTCTTCCTCTTGATTTTAGCACTATTTTATGATGATCTTCTCCTAAAATAGAACGGCACAACTGTCTCCAAGTGCACGCACACACGCTGTGCATTCCTTCCTTAAATAGATCGCTCACCAGCTGGCCATGTCAGTGACTTTCCCAAGTCGCCGACTCGACTTGCGAACTCAGAGTCACTGACTCTGGAACCTTCAAAAATCTATCTTCTAACAAGTCTCGTTCTCCTTGCCCTTCCCTTGCGCTCGAAGACCCTCTTCAATGCGCAAGTGCCTTCCAAGTTCCACCAGAGAAATTTCTTCCTTCTTATGCCTCAGAATGTGCTTAAAGTCTTTCCACGATGGTGGTAACTTGTCAATAATACTTGACACCGAGACGGCTTCATCCATCTTCAAATTATGTTGGGCAAACCGACCTAAAACATGAAGAAGTTCATTGAACTGCTCCAACACCGATGATGTGTACCTGCCCTAGCCCGAGGGTCCCAAGACCATGGCGACCCCCTTCGACTAATCCGTGTCTCCGTATAACTCGTGCCAAGACCCTTGGATCGCATCACCATTGGCACCACGGCCTCGAACGCTCGAGTCCTGCCAGCGTCGAACCCGGAGTCGGCACATGAGCTTCTTGTGTATCGCACACCGTCACCAACTTAGACAACCTCGGTACCAATGCCTCAGCCCTCGGTACCGTGGCCCCTGCCCTCGTTACCAATGCTCCAGCCCTCGGTATTGATGCGGCCACCCTCGTTACCGACGGGCCAGACGGCACCAACCAGCGCAGAACGTCGTGCACACCCTCGGTACCGATGTGCCAACCTTGATACCGATTCTCCAGACTCGGTGCCGCCCTTGCCTTGGCACACCATTGCCTTGTCACGGCCTTGTCGCGACACTTGCGACTAGGCCACCATGACCACTATCCTTTATTTCTATTTTTAGTATTTGTTTCCCTTCCTAAGACATTCTTTATGTGTTTCTTCTTTTAGTAAGTTGGTTAATGGGCCTTTGGGGCGTTGGGCCTAGCATGCATGCTAGCCCTATCCACTCTTTGTATCTCTAACCCTAGTTTTGGAGCTGCTCTATATAAAGGAGCCTCCTCTCATGTATTTCTTTACGCTTGAATTGAGATAACGAATTGCTGTCGAGATTTCTCTAGACACATCTAGTTAAGGGGTCAACCCTATTCTTTCCCGGCCCCATATTCTCTTAGTCTACGTCAAACTAGACACCTTTCTCAATCCTTTCACTTCTTTCTCATCTCAAAGCCTAGGCTCCCGCCTCCAAAACTATCGGTTCGTTCGTGAGAAGACCTAATATGAATCCAAGCAAAGATCCGCTCGTGAATCCTCCAACGGGGTTCACATCAACTGGTATCGGAGCCGAAGGACTTTGTAAGTCTTACTATACCCATTTATCTCTTTGTTTTCACGAAATTTTTTCTTTTTTCCATCACTTTGTCATTAGCTTCCGCCATCTCTACCATCATTCATCTAGATCCATTGTTTTTGTTTCGAAAAATAGAAAAAAAAAATTCACAAAAAAATAGCCCTACCCACTCGACTTTGCATATTTTTGGTTGCTATTGCTCAAGTTTTCGAGTCTTGCATGCTAGAGTCGATTTCTTGTCCAATTAATTGCCGATATTTTGTTGTTTGGTTGAGCATCTTCATCTTGCTTCTTGCGTGTTCTTGTTGTTCTTGTGGCTGAAAAAGGGATAAAATCCATTTCCGTCTTTCTCGATCCACAATTCAAGAGAATAAAATTCATTGATTTGTTTGGATTGTCCAAGATTTGCCACAGTTTGATTTGTTACCTTTCTTGGAGGATAAGATCCACAAGATTTGGTAGTTTTTTGGAATTTGCCAACAAAAAATTAATTGGAGGATAATAGCCAAAATAAGGTAATATCCTTCCAATTTAAAAAAAAAACAAAAGATTTGGTGGGGACACACAAGCCAAAATAAGGCAATTGTTCCCATATTTGCAAGATCACAATCAACTCTCTTTCTCTCTCCAATTATCTCATATCTTCCCATATCTTCTATTCTTACCTTATAATATCTTGCATATCTTTCTTGTTTGGAATTAATAAACTTGATTGATATTGTTTGATTGCATAATCTCGCCTTTCCCTCTAAGGTTGAGATCTTCTTGCTTCTTTCCTTCTCTATCTCGTGTAAGCCAAGGCTAGTAGCCAAAGCCCACGCCCCTCTCTCTCATTTCTTCTCTTATTGCATGCTTGTTTCCTTGTTGCTTTGCAATCGAATGTGCATTGTCGAGACCCTTAGCCTCCCACGCCCTTTAAAGCTTCTTGTTCGTACAACTAAGAGTACTTGGGTCGGTGAGTCCTACACGGTATCGGCTTTGTTTGTTTTTGTTGTTGGACTTGTTACTCTTCTATGTCTTCTGTTGTGACAAGCATTCACCGAAAACGTTTTGCCGGGTATGATGAACCCGGAGCGTTTTTTGCATGGGCAAAGCACATGGCCACGTACTTCTGCCAAAGAAACTACAACCACTGCGAGCAATTTGACATTGTAATTGGATGCTTCACCGGCTATTCTCGTAAATGGTTTGCACGAGTACAAGAGGATAGATGGTCTCACCAGCGGCGTCCCATGAAGACGTGGTCCCACCTTTTATGCAAGATGGTTCCACACTTTCTGCCACATGTGGACGCCCTCTCCTTTAAGGAATCCATCCTTTGGCGCATGACCAATGAAAGAGAGCTTTCTACATGCAATTCGGTGGTCGCTCCAAAGAGAGCGCCTTTGGACAAGGGCTACACGACGTCGTCTTCGACACCTCATTATGTCGTGTCGGTAGAGTCCATGAGCGTGCTTGTTGCGCCACCCACGGCTGTGGTGGAGGCCACCATGGAGCCAGTCGTACCTCATGTCCCTCCCATGGACACGGCGCCAGTGCCCCTTGTCGAGGTCACCAAGGAGGCCACACCCACTCTTACTCCCGCCGCGGCCGTCTTGGCGCCTACCGACTCCTTGATTAACAGGTTAGTGCCTCCAATTTTGACCATTGGTTTTCATACTAACTTGTTTCCCCTTGTGTGTTCTAGTGATAGTTTGCAGGATGAAGTCGAACGACACCAGGCCAAGCCTAGGGAGACCGGCACGGCACCGCTAGCGCTAAAACAAGAAGCTACGGGCGTTCCTGGGCATCACACCACTTCCAGCGGCGTTTCTGGTTCGAATGGATCAGAAAAGACCCCTAAATCTGAAATCCATGAAGAACGCTCAGGAACAATGCAGATAAAGGGACGAACGCCGATGGACAGTCCCTCAGCGCACTGCGCCGGCGCAGTTACGGGGAAATCGAGCCATGGCTCGATCCAGCCACATTTTCTTGGTGCTCCTGGTGCAAATGGGCTCCAAATGCGGGGAGCTACTGGCCTACAAAGTTGGGACCCTGGATCTTCTCAGATTTTGGAGGGTGACGAGCCACCCCGACTTGGTTTGCCACCGGCACGGTCAATTCAAGGGAGTTTTTCTTGTTTTCTCTTTTGTCCATTCTTGAAGATGAATATTTTTAAAGGATCCCCTCTTGTTGATTCTGTTTCATTGATTTTGCAGGTTTATACGGATGTAAAGCGCCTTCCACTCCGACGCTTGACGCGAGGACGCGTCGAATCTAAGTAGGGGAGGATGATGTGTACCTGCCCTAGCCCGAGGGTCCCGAGACCATGGAGACCCCCTTGGGCTAATCCGCGTCTCTGTATAACTCATGCCAAGACCCTTGGCCCGCATTACCATCGGCACCACGGCCCCAAATGCTCGAGTCGTGCCAACGTCGGGCCAACCCGGCATCGGCATATGAGGTTCTTGTGCGTCACGCACCGTCACCAGCTTGGACAACCTCGGTACCAATGCCTCAGCCCTCGGTACCGTGGCCTCTGCCCTCGTTAACAATGTTTCAGCCCTCGGTACCGATGTGGCCACCCTTGTTACCGACGCGCCAAACGGCGCCAACCAGCGCAGAACGCGCTGCACACCCTCGGTATCGATGTGCCAGCCTCGGTACCGATCCTCCAGACTCAGCGCCGCCCTTGCCTTGGCACGCCATTGCCTTGTCACGGCCTTGTCGTGACACTTGCGACTAGGCCACCAAGACCACTATCCTTTATTGCTATTTTTAGTATTTGTTTCCCTTCCTAAGACATTTTTAAGTGTTTCTTGTTTTAGTAAGTTGGTTAATGGGCCTTTAGGGTGTTGGGCCTAGCTTGCATGCTAGCCCTAGCCACTCTTTGTAACCCTAACCCTAGTTTTGGAGCTCCTTTATATAAAGGAGCCTCCTCTCATGTATTTCCTTACGCTTGAATTTAGATAACGAATTGATGTCGAGATTTCTCCAGACACGTCTAGTTAAGGCGTCAACTCTATTCTTTTCCCGACCCCATATTCTCCTAGTCTACGTCAAAATAGACCCCCTTCTCAATTCTTTCACTTTTGTCTCATCTCAAAGTCTAGGCTCCGGCCTCCAAAACTATCGGTTCGTTCGTGAGAAGACCAAAGATCCGCTCGTGAATCCTCCAACGGGGTTCACATCAACCGACCTAGCATCAACCATCTTGTAGTCATTGAAGTTACTAACAAAAAATTTCACACATGATGCATCCTCGGCCATGTATTTCGACTCAAGAGAGACCCATAATTCTTTGGTGGACTCCACATGTTGGTAAACATCAAAGAGTGAGTCAGACATACAATTAAGAATGTGACCACGGTAGATGTAATCATCATTCTCCCATTTGCACTTGCGCCTTATAGCATCTAAGGCCTCTTCGTCACCAACCTCTGGCATGGGGGTGGAGAGGACATACACCACCTTCATGGTCGTTAACAAGAAGTGCATCTTCTTTTGCCATCTTCGAAAGTCCATGCCCTCGAACTTCTCCAGCTTTTGGAACTTCGAGGTCATCTCACCAATGGACGCCAAAAATCTGAAAATATCGGTTTAGATTGTTGGTGTCATGCGTTCTTTGAGTGGAGGAACTCTACAAGGTCGACGACTTTAGGCAGGTCGACAACTTCTTCAGCACACCAGGGAAACAATCAATGATCTTCTTGGTAACTTGATATAGGGTTGAATCGCATCCGAGCTTTCCTAAACCGATATTTCACCCCTTATTCAGCCCAAGGGAATCCGTGAAATCCGATTTGAGATAAGACAAACCCCCTTATCCTTGTCGTGGTTGTCGATCTAGGACAAAACTTTAATGTTTAGTATATGAATGATTGCTTCTTGTTGAGAGTGTTTTTCAGAGAGTATAACCCTTCAACCTTCGACACAAAAGCCTAATGAAACCTTTAAATAGGCATTTGGACGTCCAAGACGGTTACCGGCAGTTTTCTGGAGAGGTAGTGGACACTTTTGTCCACTACCTCTCCACGTGTTCCCACTACCTGCCCTAATCCGAGGGTCCCGAGACCGTGGAGACCCCCTTGGGCTAATCCGCATCTCTATATAACTCGTGCCAAGACCCTTGGCCCGCATTACCATCGGCACCACGGCCCCAAATGCTTGAGTCGTGCCAACGTCGGACCAACCCGGCATCGGCACATGAGGTTCTTGAGCGTCGCGCACCGTCACCAGCTTGGACAACCTCAGTACCAATGCCTCAGCCCTCGGTATCGTGGCCCCTGCCCTCGTTAACAATGCTTCAGCCCTCGGTACCGATGTGGCCACCCTTGTTACCGACGCGCCAAACGGCGCCAACCAGCGCAGAACGCCGTGCACACCCTCGGTACCGATGTGCCAGCCTCGGTACCGATCCTCCAGACTCAGCGCCGCCCTTGCCTTGGCACGCCATTGCCTTGTCACGGCCTTGTCGCGACACTCGCGACTAGGCCACCATGACCACTATCCTTTATTGTTATTTTTAGTATTTGTTTCCCTTCCTAAGACATTTTAAGTGTTTCTTGTTTTAGTAAGTTGGTTAATGGGCCTTTAGGGTGTTGGGCCTAGCTTGCATGCTAGCCTTAGCCACTCTTTGTAACCCTAACCCTAGTTTTGGAGCTCCTTTATATAAAGGAGCCTCCTCTCATGTATTTCCTTACGCTTGAATTTGGATAACGAATTGATGTCGAGATTTCTCCAGACACATCTAGTTAAGGCGTCAACCCTATTCTTTTCCCGACCCCATATTCTCCTAGTCTACGTCAAACTAGACCCCCTTCTCAATCATTTCGCTTCTATCTCATCTCAAAGTCTAGGCTCCGGCCTCCAAAACTATCGGTTCGTTCGTGAGAAGACCAAAGATCCGCTCGTGAATCCTCCAACGAGGTTCACATCAACTGACCTAGCATCAACCATCTTGTAGTCTTTGAAGTTACTAACAAGAAATTTCACACTTGATGCATCCTCGGCCATGTATTTCGACTCAAGAGAGACCCATAATTCTTTAGTGGACTCCACATGTTGGTAAACATCAAAGAGTGAGTCAGACATACAATTAAGAATGTGACCACGGCAGATGTAATCATCATTCTCCCATTTGCACTTGCGCCTTATAGCATCTAAGGCCTCTTCGTCACCAACCTCTGGCATGGGGGTGGAGAGGACATACACCACCTTCAAGGTCGTTAACAAGAAGTGCATCTTCTTTTGCCATCTTCGAAAGTCCATGCCCTCGAACTTCTCCAGCTTTTGGATCTTCGAGGTCATCTCACCAATGGACGCCATTGATCTGAAAATATCGGTTTAGACGGTTGGTGTCGTGCGTTTTTTGAGTGGAGGAACTCTACAAGGTCGGCGACTTCAGGCAGGTCGACAACTTCTTCAGCACACCAGGGAAACAATCAATGAACGTATTGGTAACTTGATATAGGTTTGAATCGCATGGAAGCTTTCCTAAACCCATATTTCACCCCTTATTCAGCCAAAGGGAATCCGTGAAATCCGATTTGAGATAAGACAAACCCCCTTGTCCTTGTCGTGGTTGTCGATCAAGGACAAAACTTTAAAGTTTAGTATATGAATGATTGCTTCTTGTTTAGAGTGTTTTTCAGAGAGTACAAACCTTCAACCTTCGACACAAAAGCCTAATGAAACCTTTAAATAGGCATTTGAACGTCCAAGAAGGTTACCGGCAGCTTTCGGGAGAGGTAGTGGACACTTTTGTCCACTACCTCTCCACGTGTTCCCACTACCTGCCCTAGCCCGAGGGTCCCGAGACCGTGAAGAACCCCTTGGGCTAATCCGCGTCTCTGTATAACTCGTGCCAAGACCCTTGGCCCGCATTACCATCGGCACCACGGCCCCAAACGCTCGAGTCGTGCCAACGTCGGGCCAACCCAGCATCGGCACATGAGGTTCTTGTGCGTCGCGCACCGTCACCAGCTTGGACAACCTCGGTACCAATGCCTCAGCCCTCGGTACCGTAGCCCCTGCCCTCGTTACCAATGCTTCAGCCCTCGGTACCGATGTGGCCACCCTTAATACCGACGCGCCAAACGGCGCCAACCAGCGCAGAACGTCGTGCACACCCTCGGTACCGATGTGCTAGCCTCGGTACCGATCCTCCAGACTCAGCGCCGCCCTTGCCTTGGCACGCCATTGCCTTGTCACGGCCTTGTCGCGACACTCGCGACTAGGCCACCATGACCACTATCCTTTATTGCTATTTTTAGTATTTGTTTCCCTTCCTAAGACATTTTTAAGTGTTTCTTGTTTTAGTAAGTTGGTTAATGGGCCTTTAGGGTGTTCGGCCTAGCTTGCATGCTAGCCCTAGCCACTCTTTGTAACCCTAACCCTAGTTTTGGAGCTCCTTTATATAAAGGAGCCTCCTCTCATGTATTTCCTTACGCTTGAATTTAGATAACGAATTGATGTCGAGATTTCTCCATACACATCTAGTTAAGGCGTCAGCCCTATTCTGTTCCCGACCCCATATTCTCCTAGTCTACGTCAAACTAGACCCCCTTCACAATCCTTTCACTTCTGTCTCATCTCAAAGTCTAGGCTCCGGCCTCCAAAACTATCGGTTCGTTCGTGAGAAGACCAAAGATCCGCTTGTGAATCCTCCAACGGGGTTCACATCAACCGACCTAGCATCAACCATCTTGTAGTCATTGAAGTTACTAACAAGAAATTTCACACTTGATGCATCCTCGGCCATGTATTTCGACTCAAGAGAGACCCATAATTCTTTGGTGGACTCCACATGTTGGTAAACATCAAAGAGTGAGTCAGACATACAATTAAGAATGTGACCACGGCAGATGTAATCATCATTCTCCCATTTGCACTTGCGCCTTATAGCATCTAAGGCCTCTTCGTCACCAACCTCTGGCATGGGGGTGGAGAGGACATACACCACCTTCAAGGTCGTTAACAAGAAGTGCATCTTCTTTTTCCATCTTCGAAAGTCCATGCCCTCGAACTTCTCCAGCTTTTGGAAATTCGAGGTCATCTCACCAATGGACGCCATTGATCTGAAAATATCGGTTTAGACTGTTGGTGTCGTGCGTTCTTTGAGTGGAGGAACTCTACAAGGTCGGCGACTTCAGGAAGGTCGACAACTTCTTCAGCACACCAGGGAAACAATCAATGAACGTATTGGTAACTTGATATAGGTTTGAATCGCATGGAAGCTTTCCAAAACCTATATTTCACCCCTTATTCAGCTCAAGGGAATCCGTGAAATCCGATTTGAGATAAGAATGATTGCTTCTTGTTGAGAGTGTTTTTCAGAGAGTACAACCCTTCAATGATTGCTTCTTGCTGAGAGTGTTTTTCAGAGAGTACAACCCTTCAACCTGCGACACAAAAGCCTAATGAAACCTTCAAATAGGCATTTGGACGTCCAAGACGGTTACCGGCAGTTTTTTGGAGAGGTAGTGGACACTTTTGTCCACTACCTCCTCTCCACGTGTTCCCACTACCATTATACTCCTCAAGGAGTGTCTAATTTGATTAGATAACCTCCTAACAGTTACATGCACGTTGGTTTGACTGATTCAACGACGGTTACCAAGCGGTTACCCCAGAACCGTCACCAGGTCATTGACCTCACTGAAGTCGGCGACTTACAAGTCCCAACCTCAAGTTCCCAACATGTAACATACTTTGAACATATTCAACCTTCTGGAACTTAGGTTCACTTACACGGACATGCACTCCGCACACCCTAGCCCGTGTTATAGTAAAGTCGGTTCTCATTGTGTCGACGTGAATCCCGATCACACCAAAACTGACGTCGGTGACTTCTCAAGTGTCGATGACACTAAAATCACCAACAATTGTTGGGCATTCCGGGTCAATTTCCTCTGGGACCTCGTCGTCATCAGTGTCCATATAGATCGGGTTGTTGTTTCCACAAATCATCATCATTCCGGATCACTTGATGAGATGTTTTGTGGGTTCTACTCCCTTGAGTGAACACATCCTTGAAAGAAGGAGGAGGTAGTGGTGTGTTGTTGACCCCTACTGCAGTCGCATCAGCATTCTCAACTGCTTTGGGATTGTTGTCAATTTCCATTGCATCGTTTGTTCCAGGGGGTCCCTCGGGGAAGAAGCCATGGCCAGTAACAAAGAACAATAGTGATCGGACTTTTCAAAGCTTTTCAAAAAGAGAGCTTTTTAAACCCAAGTATCTCCCTTCTACTCAAACTCTACAGAAAACCAACACACCAAACGAGAAAGAAAGCAGTGACAAAGAGCCAGAAAAACAACGCAAGCTCGAGTCGGGAAAAGGGATCGGTGACGATCCTTCATCTTATGGGCAACAAAGAGCAACTCGCTCAGTGGGAGTTCGAAAAGGCCTACTTATAGAAATCGAAAACAGATTATATCAACTTCACCCGTAAACCTCGAATAGAAAATCTAGACTATAATCTCGAGAAGTAAAATAGCTTAGTTTTCCAAATTCATACTCTCAAGTTCCATCAAATAAGTTATCTTACACTTGAAGCTCATTCAACAATAAGTGCAATTTTCACTAAAGCAAACAAATATTCAATAAGGCAAGATAAAACATCTCACAATCATGGCTTTCTCGGCCATAGGAAGGAAAGAAATAAGTCTAAAAGCATGATAAAAGTTGTGGCTTCTCGCCAAAAAACAAAGAAGAAAGCTTTCTCAACCATAGAGATTGTATCTCCTCTCTCTAGAAGATGAAGATTAAGATGAAATGAAGATAATTACTACATGTTTTATAAAAAAAACACAACATTGACCCATAAGGTTCCGCTAAAGCAAAATCTGGGGGTCAAGATGGGAGTATCCCTGCCCAAGGGAAAGAGGGTACACCCAATAGACCCTATAAAACTGAAATTCAGCTATGTGACAATAATAACTGGATTTAGTTAGAATACACCAAAATTGATATAGGAATTGAATCCATCTCTAATACAGTGTATAAAAGTCAATGAGCATGAGGATGTGCCCCAAAAGTTTTACATAAAACAACACAAAAATAAAAACAATTACACGACTGTTTCTTCTTTTTTTTCGGGTCTTGCTTTGGGCCATCCTAATTAACAATTACTACTTCGTGTGATAGTTACAGATCCCTCTTTTTCTTCAAACAAAGCGTGGCAGATTGAGAGGCTCTTGTGGTGGCATAGAAAGTTCAATCAGTGCAGTGTAAAAGGCGAATATGATTCTTCCCTAAAATGAAACCAATGTGTCATGTGTAGAACAAAGGTCCATAGCATGACACTTGCTGTAACTCATAATTGACCTCTTGTTTTATTTGTTTACAGTTCCATTAATAAGTACTATTAGAAATATTCTGCAACCATCCAGACATCGGATTCTCGCACCAATCCAGTGTCATCATGTTATAGCATGGAAGGCAAATACAAGTTTCCTAGAAACATCAAAACCCATCTTTAAATTCGACCAACACTTGAGCCACATTGCAGAGCAGAGCATCAAATCAGCAGATTGGAACATTGAAGAGCAAATGCAATCTCAATAAACTGAATTTTCCCGGGTGAACAAATAGATAAACCAGAAATTTACTCAACATTACAAACCTCAAAACAAAACTGAAGAATATGATAAAAGAATATGCTAATATTAGCCTACAAGGAAACAAAAAAAACTTCCACAAGCTAAATACTGCTCAAGGTATGAAGACCTCCGAAGCAAAACTCACATATTTACACCAACTAGGGATCAACTCATCCTCAAAATAATATATATACAGAATTCCGCCAAGGATCAAGAGATATTGCGAGTTTCTCTTGAGGGTTCCAAAATGTATGACACAGCTGCCGGCCAGTGTCACACTTAACCTGTTATTCCCCCGTATTGGCAGCCCAAAAAGCAGAGTATACCTTCTCTAAAGGATTGCCAAGAAGAAAAGATAAATCACCCACTTTCTCGTAGGCAGTTTCCGGGCAAAAGAAATTTGTGCTTATCAGCATTCTCCAGAAGATATGATGGGAGATGAACAGCTGAGTAGGAGTGAGGAACAGGTCCCATTTTCCCAATAATGTCTTTGAATGTGTACTCCTCTGGCAGCATATCAAATAAATCAGCCCCTTTGCAGATAACCCGCTGAATTCTTTTAGGGTTCATGTAGTGCAAGAATCTCACTCTGTCATTATGACTATAAGCCTTCATCTTGAATACAAACTCACTTATGCGCCGGAAGCAGAAGCTGCAGTGCCATCCTGCATCTGCCAAGAGGTCATCAGTTTGTCTGTAGTGAGCGTATTTGGTTTTCCCTGTCTGGTACCTATGAACCGAAGCTCTCCAGCTGTTATTATCCACAAGAAACTCAAAAGAGTATATATAGTTCTTGAGTTGAAGATGGAGAATTGCGGGGATGTCGTCACACCATCTCAAGAGGTTAATGGTATGCCTGCTGGGTATCTCATCAACATCTGACATGATCAGCAAGTCATCATCTGAGATGCCTGCTATTCTCAGCAGCTGATCCAAGGCAAGACGCTGATATGCTTCCTCAACAAACGGGTTTTCTCCTTTCTTGAATCTCCCACCAATGGCACCATAGGTGAGGCGGGATTCAACAAATTTGAACTTGTCCCTGTTTGCAGCAAAGACCAGAGGCTTTGGCAAGCCGCTAAATGTGGAGTTGGACTCAAGGAGAACGAATTGTGTCACATAAGGGTAGAGTTCTTTCCATCTGACAGTGAGGATGTCCACCTCATTGCTGAACAAGACAGCGTCATAAACACGCCTAGGGTAATCCCGGATTCCCCAACCATGAAGCTTGCAAAGGTTTTCCATGGTTACGTTTTCATTGTAATAGTGAGGAATTTTGTGGAATGGCTTGGGCGGTTTCTCCCACAGCGGCCTCAAAAAGTAAGAGATTTTCTGCCCATGGAGGTAGATACCAAAAACACACATGGGAATGACTGCAAATAGGAATATATAGGTTTTTATATCCAGACCTCGCAAGATGCAACGCAGTCTCGCCATGCCCAATCTGCTGGACTCCTGTATTCAGGAAATAAATCTTCTAAGAATGCAATGCAATATCAATACATCAAACCTTTAGTATCTCTACAATTTAAGCAATAGAATTGTATCAATTCGACATAACAATAAGCTTGGACGATCCATATTGTCAAAAATAAAATTAACGTGGTTGAAGTGAGAAAATAGATTCTATATAAGAGGAAGCAACATAACACAATTTTTGTGTGCAGCATGCAACAAAGCAAATGACCTGTTAAGCTGAACGTCATCAAAAGAGTTGACACAAATGATTCTGGAAGCGGCAATTAAGTTCTACTCCTGAGAAGCTGGAAGGCCGGCAAATATTTTCATATTTTCAACAGTAGCTATATATATGCCAAGTTAAAAGAGAGATCATGGTATGTGAAGGAGAAATTAATTTCGCAGAAGCTGGAAAAAAAAATCAAGAAACTAGGCGTTTAAATCCAATACTTGAAGGGACGAATTCGAAAGCCTTTTCTAAGCAAAGCAAAAATCCGCGATACGAAAAGCCGGAGATCAGATCAACGGAAAACCAACAGAGTAATAATAGCATGGGGAAATCAAAAGCATCAAAACAGGCCTAAGAAGAAGGCAGATGGATCAAACGATAAGTAAACGCCCAAATTCGAGAGAAAAGGAAGAGAACCATTACCTGGCAACAACAATCATCGCAATGATTATCGGTCTTCTTGGAGCAATAATGCCCTCCTTCGCCTCCCATCATCAACATTTTGCCCCTATTTCTGCACAATTAATTTGCGCTTCCAAGCGCAATCGGGATCAACTTGAGTAGCTCAGAAGAAACCAGATCAGCTTACGCGAAACAAATCTGTGCGCGAGCCCACCTCGAATCTCAAAATCAAGCCGTTAAGAACTGGAATGAAGCAATTGATCGGATATGTGGTGATCTCTAGAGAGGCGAGAGAAAGATGGAAAAGATGCGCTCTCTCTCGCTCGCCGCTGGATGGGGGGTTTGTGTTGTCTGGCAAAACGCTGGCTGCGTCTTTCATGCTCTTCTCTTGTACCCCCACGGCCATTCCACAGTTTTTCATGGCTTGGAAAGCAGGGCTACATTTCACCGAAATTACGAACTATGCCATTAAAAAGTGGGCAATTTTGTCCTGGTCGAACATCATCTTGATATAGCGCAGGCCTACGCGTTTCCTTGACCGACTCAATTAAAGTAAACAATTAAATTCCATTTTGATTTTGATCTTATTATAGATTTCGAAATTTTTATGTAGACTTCTAAAATATTAAATGAATTGTATTACAGTAATCTATCGGGTTATAATAATTTCGGTTGCAATCCATACAATTATTTCATGTATAAGGTTACTAAATAAATCTTATAAAAAGAATATAATAACAAATAAAAATATTGTCAAAGTCATTTAGTCATATTTTTAGGTTGTAAATATTATCAAAATTACCAATACATTTAAATTACCACTCTAACAACGCATTTCATAATCTTGTGATGGTAATATATCTAACAAAAATTTTAAGCAAAAATATGCCTTGTTTCACTTAAAAAATACGGAGTAAGATTGAAGGTATACACTATACAGTAGTACGTCATAATATGAAAAACAATTGCTCAATGGACAATTTGAGTGCTCAAAAACAAAAACAAAAAAATGGACAATTTGAAATAGATTGCTGACCGTTGCAAAGATGGGTCCGAGTTTTTAAATGTTGTGTTGAGTGTGGGTGTTGAGCAGCCTGGTTTTAGGGATTATTAATATTCAATCATCGAGACTACGAATTTTGGCCTCGTTCGTAGGGTTGGGTAAATTCCGGTCCGGACCGGATTTTTAGACCGGACCGAGGGTATATCGGTTTGGTCCTCGGACCATGAATTTTAAAATTACGGCCCCGGTTTAGTTTCGGACCGACCTTTTTAAAAATAAAAATAAAAATAAAAATAAAAATTTGTATACTTATAAAATTCATTTTTTATTATTTAGGTTTCACTTTTATGTATATATTTCATAACATATAATACATACATTTTTTCAATAAAAACATAATTTTTTCTTTAAAAAATATTAATTTATAAAAAAAATTCCGGTCCAAAATTGGTCCGAAAATGGACCGGGACCGAGACCGGAGAAGACTGGGAAATTCCGGTCCGGTCCTCGGTCCAAAGAACTCGGTCCCGGTCCGATTTTGGACCGTTGTCCACCCCTACTCGTTGGATATCATGCTATGGGCAACATGAGTATATTAGGACGATTTTTCTAACTTATACTCTAAAATGGAAATAATTAATTGATTTGTATTTATTTAGGATTAATTATGTTTTTAAAAGAGTTTATTAATTTTCTTTTACGGTTTTAGTTCCTTGAATTAGTATGCTTATCCTATGTCCTTAGGCATAGGTTAGAAAAATCATTCTTAAAATTATTCTATTTGATTATTGTTGTAATATTGGTGAGATTTAAACTCAATATAAAACAATAGAAATAAAAGAGAGCTTACTGAGGAAAAACTCTTGTATTTTCTACTACCCTCCACCTCTTTACATAAGCCTCTAATAGTAGAGGCAAATGTTACACCATTTTTTTTGGTAGAAATGTTACACCATTACATTCAATAGGAAAATGTTACACATGTATATTTAATGGGAGAGATGAATGGAAGAGATTAAGGCTCCGTTCGTCAATATTTTTTTGGTTGCTTATAAGTACCCAGTTGCTTATTTGAAAAAAATAAGCATCGTTGTACGTGTTCCGCAACATTTGCTTATTTGAAATAAGTTACTTATTTTCGATACTTATCTGCTGAAAAAATAATCAACACTCCCAACCTTATTTCAAATAAGCTAACTTATCTACCAAAATATAAGCAAGTGGGATCCATACAAAATTACTTTTCACCCTTTTTACACCTCTTGCTTATAATATCAGCAATTCAGTTTACCGAACACATCCCAGATTATTTAAAAAATAAGTAACTACTATCAGCATCCAAGATCAGCATCAACAACCATAAGTATCAATATCAATATCAGCATTAGCATGAGCACCAATAAGTACCGAGTTGCCGAACAAAGTCTAAATAAGTCAAAGAGTAACCTAAGGTTACATTCAACCTTATAACTTAAATGTACATTTACAACACCCCCCATGAATGTAAACCTTAGTAGTTTATATATTGCCTCGTTAAAAAGCTTCTCTTTGAAAAGCCTTGTGGGATAAAAACCAAGATAAATGGAAAGAGAGTACAACACATATGTAAACTACTCTCCCCCTCAATTTAGCGAACATATTTCAAGGAGTGCAACCTTGAATCTCTTATATGCTTTGAGCTTCCTAAATAAAAACCTTTTCAAGCAAAACCCAATGAGACAAAAATCTAATCGAAGGGAAAAAGAGTGCAGTGCATATGATGCTCCCCTTGGTTTCAATATATGTCTCGAAGTCTATACATTCCAATCCTGGATACAAGTTCTCCAAATTTGTTGGGGACCATAGACTTTGTGAACAAATCACCCAAGTTGTCATTTGACCGAATTTGCTAAACATCAACTTGTCCCGATTCTTCTAACTTACGAGTAGAGAAAAACTTTGGCAGTATATGTTTTGTTTGATCTCCCTTTATATAGTCTTTCTTCATCTAAGAAATGCATGCTAAGTTATTTTCATATAATATCGTTGGGTCATTAGTGATGGGACTCATTCCACATTCTTTCTGGATGAATTGAATCATTGCTCGTAATGCTACACATTCTCTTCCTGCCTCATACAAAGCAATCAATTCTGCTTGATTTATGGATGTGGCTGTCACAAGCTTTGTTCATTTCCCTGAGATGGTTGTGCCTCCATATGTGAAAACATAACCATTTTTTGACTTGGATTTGTGTGGGTCAGATAAATACATTACATCTGCATATTCGACCAAACTGGCATCCCTTTGGTTACGGTAGAACAACCCAAGATCATGTGTATCTTGGAGGTAGCGGAATATGTGTTTGACTCCATTCCAATGCTTCCTAGTGGGTGCAGAATTGTACATGGACAACAAATTTACTGTAAAAGCAATATCTGGTCTTGTATTGTTAGTCAAATACATTAGAGCACCCATTGCACTTAAATACGACACCTCAGGACCAAGAACTTCTTCATCCTCTTCTCGAGGAAGAAATTGTTACATTTCAACATTGAGAGATTAGACTTTCACGCGAGGGGTCAAAGGATGTGCCTTGTTCATATAAAATCTTTTTTAAATTTTCTCAATACAGTGGATAAAAATTTCATCCTTTAGTTGCTCAATTTGTATTCCAAGGCAAAACTTTGTTTTACCAAGGTCCACTATCTCGAATTCTTTCATCAAATATTTTACAGTATCTTGAATTTCATTTGAAGTTCCGATGATGTTCAAATCATCAACATAGACTGTAACAATAGCAAATCCATTTTTGAATCGTTTTATGAAAACCCATGGACAACTGGTATCATTCTTATATCCCTCTTTTATAAGGTCTTCCAAATTCATAAATGATATGAAACGTGTTCACACGTAATAAAAGATAAGTGCTAGTGCAAATTAATTAAATTGAACCGGGTTGGATTAGTATAAGTTGGAAGACCAACCCGACTATCGGTTCTTTGACGATCGTCTTTCCAACCTGAATGCTTATTCGGGCTTGACTAGGTGGGTTTGGTACTTAAGCGTCTTCGGGCCACCTGTTGGACGAGTCTTCACTCGGGACAACAAATAAATTTATAAGTCAAGACCCTGCTGAGTATAAGGGAGTCAGGATCGTTCCACGAGAAGCAAGGTTGTTTGTTTATCGACTCCTAATAGCAAAAACCTAACAAAAACAAGCAAAACACTCACAAGCAGCCTCGTTAACGACGTTGTCAGGGTCGTTAACAAACCACCGCAAACAAGAGACTAAAAATAACGACCTAAACCAATTCGGTACCGAGCCTACGAACTCGGCAATGAATATTGATGAGGTATTTTTCGTGGTGGTTTATACCTATCAAAGAAACCTTAGCTTAACCAACTCAGTAGAGCGATAAGTAAGGGTCGATCCCACAAAGACTCGTGTATTAATGTTATTACTTGCGTGCCAAGTAACCAAAGGGGGGTTTTCAGAATATTTATCTAAACTAATATGCAAGAATAAAACTAACTATGAATGCAAAGATGATTTGAATATATGAGAAACAAACATGTTCAACTAATTAAATCCATCACGATATTGCTTCATTGATCATCGATTCTCTTGATTCTCTTCTCACTTGAATAATCTATTGTGGATAGTGATTCTATTAAGGATTAAAACCCGAACTTCATATATAGTTGATAGAACAACCAGTCTAGCAACCCTAATTATTTAACAACCTAGAAGACCTTCTAGATTTAATTAAACAACAGCATGACGATTCAAGTTATCAATAGAAACAAATAACTTAGAGCAACCAGGCATCTAAGTGACTTGTGAATTTATTCCCTACTTCAACCAACTTGTCCAACCGGTACTAAATAGATTAAAGTATACTCTTGACCTAATTAACTCCAACCGGTAATTAATCAGATTCAGTTGTAAATTAACCTAGAAATTCTATTAGGTAGCTAATCTAACAAAACCCTAGAATAATTCTGATTCAATTAAGCACAAGGAATAATTTCTATTCAAGTTTGTTGAGAATCAATCAAACCTCACAACTACATACAAATCATGACTTCAATAACTAGTTAAACACAAGAGAAATTTAGCAATTCATAATTGAAATTAAGAAAACTTACAAAGGTTCAAGTTTGCCTCTCGAAAAAAAACCCTAGCCTCCAAAGTTGATCAAAAGTTATTAAAAATAAAACTAACATAAAGTATTTATATGCTCCTAAAAATATCCCTCATAAGATATATCAATCCATACAAACTCGGATAACATAAGCCCAAATAACCAAAGACCAAAGCCCAAAACCAATTCTCGGCCCAAACTCTTGCTCGCTGAAAAACTCCGATTGTGCGGGATCGACATGGGAAAGCGCGGCCGCGCATTCGCCCTCCCCGCGCAATTGGCCACCAGTGAAGAATGCGTGGGTTCAATTGCTCGGCTTCAACCCGAGCACTTGGCTTGTGTTTGGCTTGTCTTCTTCCTTGCCTTGGCTCTTCTCCTAGCATGTCCTAGCTTCCTCAGCTCCTTTGCCTCGTCCATCACCACCATGATCCATCTGTACTCGCCCCACTGTTGCTCCTTAACCTAAAAACCTGTAAAACCGAGCAAACCAGCGCATAATACCCGATAACACAAAAACCTAAAAACTACATAAAAGCTAACCTAAAACCAACTAAAACATATATAAAACATGCATCTTAACTATTCCTATATGCAAGCTATCAAATATCACTAAAGAGAATTCAAATAAAAACAAAGATCTAGGATAAGGGATACCACAACATAGTCATGCATATAAACTCGTAAGAAGATAAGATCATGCCTTCAAATGGATAAATTCACCAACTTTCATTGACTAATAATTAAATTAATCTACTTTCATAAACTAATTCACTCAATTGCTTGCTTTGGATCTAAAGCTTGAAACTTTCGTATTCAAACAATATCAACCTTCAAGTCTATAACTTTCCCTCTTAATCAAGTTAAAAACTCAAATTACCTGGACTTTCATCTAGGTCTAAACACAACAAACAATCAAAAATAGATAGAAGGCATTCAACACATAATCTTACTCATCAAAATGCATAACTATGCCGGGTTTAAACCCAGACCCTAGAAAAGAAAACTACTCACTACTCATAATTAAAAAAACAAATAAATTCAACAAAAGAGATCATTGCAAACAAAACACTACTTCAAATTACTAAATATCGTCTTACAGAAATTCAGAAGAAATCCGAAAAATACAAAGCACCGAACCAAATCTCGACTAACGACACCGGTAACTCTCGTCCACCGAGCTCCCGATCTCGACTTCGCTCCGTCTCTCGCCTCTCTCGGCTCTTCCTCTTCTCTCTCCTTCCTTTCCTAATCGTCCTCTCCTCCTTAGGCTAATAAGAGGGCTATTATACTAATAAGGCTAGAAAATAGAAAAGACTAGAAGATAAAAACTTTCCTAAAAAGATAGAAATAAAATCCTAAAAGATAGAAATAAAATCTAGAAAGATAACAAGACCTATAATACATAATATAATAACCCTAAAAATTCATAAAAATCACTCTACCGACACAAAAATAAATTCCCGCACAGGATCGGTGAGTCACAAAATCAAACTCTCGAAAATTCTATCTCGTAGCCTCGTTAACGAGCCTTCACAGCCTCGTTAACGAGCCTGGGCTTGGCTTTTTTCAACACTTCTTCTTCAACAACTTAGACTTCGACTTCTTCATCTTGCATTCCTCATCCTTCATCATAGCACTCCAAATTCAGCTCCAATTAGCACCTTTTCCTTGCTAAAACCTACAAAAATACACAAAACGGAGTAGCTTCCATACTTTTCACAAAATATGCAAAACTATCCAAAAACACACAAAAATAACCCTAAACTTATCAAAACTAGTCCTAATAAACTAAGAAAACATACTAAAAACTATACTAAAAACACGAACATCACCACCTCCCCGATCTGGAGCTCCGAATATGATGAGGTTGGTTGAGGTACGAAAAGGGTGTGAGAGGCTTTATAAAACTTGTTGTGTAATTAAAACATTCCCAACATTAATTATACTCTAAGAGGATCTACAATCTCGTAGTTCTTTCTCTTCGGATCCAAGTTATCTCTCTCTTCGAGATCGACTAATTTCCATCCTTAAGCTCCATATGAAGATTATAACTTTCAGGAAAATCTCTTCCCTATATATCCTTGATGAAATGTTTAAATTACCAAACTACCCTTGAGAATCTCCATTCTCACTTGCTTAGTCTCCTTAGACTAATTCCACTATTTTTTTCTGCATTTTTGCCTGGTATTTCTCGTCCTTCGTGACAAATGTCGGACTCTAGGAAACTTTCCTCGAAGGTTTAAAGACGAAGATTCAAGAACTGAAGGAAGGAAGATCAAGTCATTCTCAAAGACGATTTTCTCATATTTTGGTTCCACTGTGCTTTGCAAAGAATAGTATCTGTTTAATTTCGTTGCTTAAACTCCATCTTATTATGTCGCTTTTGAAACATTTCAAGATGTAATGACAATACTTAAAGTCTCATGTTTTGAGCACCACTAATATCATGTATTGTCTTTGAAATTCCGCATTTTATTTAAGTTTAAATTCCTTATAAAGCCTTGGGTGACTTTAGACGGTAAAAATCCGAGATCATTGGTGGTAATATCCAGCGTTGCAACATAGGGGTGTTACATATACTATGTCATGTTTCCTACTCCTTGTGGATTTGTGTAGAGAAATTGAGTAACTCTTGTGTGATATTCTGTGGGGGAGGGAAAGGGGATAAGAAGTGGTTGCATTGGATGAGGTGGAAGAGAATGTGCATGTCTAAGAGACATGGTGATTTAGGCTTTTGTTAACGGGCCTTTACTTTGGACAACAAATAAATTTATAAGTCAAGACCCTACTGAGCTTAGGGGAGTCAGTATCGTTCCACGAGAAGCAAGGTTGTTTGTTTATTGACTCCTAATAACAAAAATCAAACAAAAACAAGCAAAACACTCACAAGCAGCCTCGTTAACGACGTTGTCAGGGTCGTTAACGAACCACCGCAAACAAATGACTAAAAATAACGACCTAAACAGGTTCGGTACCGAGGTTATGAACTCAGTAACGAATATGACTTAAGAGAATTCAAATAAAAACAAAGATCTAGGACAAGGGTACCACAACATAGTCATGCATAAAAACTTGTAAGAAGATAAGATAATGCCTTTAAATAGATAAATTCATCAACTTTCATTGACTAGCAAGCAAATTAATCTACTTTCATAAATTAATTCACACAATCACTTGTTTTGGATCTAAAGCTTGAAACTTTCGTATTCAAACAATATCAACCTTCAAGTCTATAACTTTCTCTCTCAATCAAGTTAAAAACTCAAATCACTTTGAATTTCATCTAGGTCTAAGCACAACAAGCAATCTCAAAAATAGATAGAAGGCATTCAACACATAATCTCACTCATGAAACATGCATAACTACGCCGGGTTTAAACCCCGACCCTAGAAAAGAAAACTACTCACTATTCATAACTAAGAAACAATTAAATTCAACAAAAGAGATCATTGAAAACAAAACACTACTCAAATTAATAAGAAAAATAATCGTCTTACAGAAATTCAGAAGAAACCGAAAAATACAAAACACTGAATCGAAACCACAACTAACGACCTCGGTAACTCTCGTCCACCGAGCTCCCGATCTTCGACTCGTCTCTCTCTCCTTCGGCTCTTCCTCTTCTCTCTACTACTTGCTTCTCTACTAGGCTAATAAGAAGGGTATTTATACTAATAAGGCTAGAAAATAAAAAGGCTAAAAGATAAAAACTTTCCTAAAAAGATAGAAATAAAATCCTAAAATATAGAAATAAAATCTATAAAGATAACAAGACCTAAAATACATAATATAATAACCCTAAAATTCATAAAAAACACTCTACCGACATGGAAATAAATTCCCGCACAGGATCGGTAAGTCACAAAATCAGACTCTCGAAAACTCTATCTCGTAACCTCGTTAACGAGCCCTCACATCCTCGTTAACGAGCCTGGGCTTGGCTTCTTCAACACTTCTTTCTAAATAACTTAAACTCCGACTTCTTTATCTTGTATTCCTCCGTCCTTCATTATAGCACTCCCAAATTCAGCTCCAAATAACACATTTTCCTTGCTAAAACCTACAAAAATACACAAAACAGAGTAGCTTCCATACTTTTCACAAAATATGCAAAACTATCCAAAAACACACAAAACTAACCCTAAACTTATCAAAACTAGTCCTAACATACTAAGAAAACATACCAAAAACTATACTAAAAACATGAACATCAAAATACCCCATACTTAGACTTGCTTGTCCTCAAGCAATCACTAAACATAAATCAAAACCAAACAAACATACTCATCAAGATATAGCCATCTTTTAAAAAAAACAACAACATCAACACATAGAAGAAAAATAACAAATAATTATTAATGTCATCACACATATATACACCAAATAGACATAAGAAAATACAATCCAACCTCACAAGGGATAATAATATGTTTCACTCAACTCTCAAGTATTTGGGCTTATAAATTCAATCTCTCAACTCATCTTATATACAAAAACTCATAGAAATTAGAACTTATATCACCAAACTCTCCACCCAAGATTTGTCAAAACAAGCAAAAATCATCAAGAGAACTTAGGGGGCTCAATGAAAAACTTCAAAGAAGCCTCCATTCGGCCGGGTTGTAATGGGGCTTGGTAAAGACAATAAGGCGTGGAAATATTTTGGCTATGTGGTGCTAATAATATCCGGGAATCAAAGACTCCTAAAAACTCACACATAAACAAAACACTCAAAACAACAATATACCAAACTCACTCTCATTTATGCACTTATTTTTCACTCACCTTATAATATCCTAGAAAGTCTCATAAAAACAAAAAGAATCTCTGATATTATCTATATAAACACAAATGCACTTCAAACTTCTTCTTCTTTCTTCTCTTTATTTTTTATATATATATCTCTTTTTTTTTTCTTCTTCACTGCCTCATTAACGAACCACTTCAAGGTCGTTAACGAACTTCATCGTGTATTCTTCCTCTTTTTCAAGAACTTCCTTTTATGCATCTTTTGCTATCAAGAGATCTTTCCTTTTTTTACAATTTAAAAATCAAGAGACTTCCAATCTACCCTTCCCAATAATCCCTCAATTTCAAACCAAACATAACATTGCACTCAACAAAACATACCTCTCCAATCTAAGTCCTAATCCCCGGATAGGGTCAAGCTTATCTCGGCTAGGGAATAATTTTGTGGAGCTAAAAATAAAAGGCTTCAGGCTCAAATTGGTTGTCATTAAAAAAGGATAATGTAAGGGTGGATATGGAATTAATAGGGCCTATAAAAAAATAAGTTCTCTATCATCTGATTTTCACAAGTAATGAACTATAAATCTCATATAAGTCTCAAGTAATAGATAACCATCACAATTTCAAGAGATAATATGCATATAGAGAGTAAATCACACAAAAAAGAAGAGAGATTTTTGATGTTCTCCCTATAAGGCCAAAAATAACTCACAAGGCTAATTTTTGTTGGATTGCATCACTTATGCTATAAAGTATATGTGCTCAATTTCATCAAATGCTATCTCTTCTAAAAAACAATTTCATAACAAGAATCCGACTATACTATCAAAGACATGCTTGCAAGGAATTATATGATCATGCTAGCAACTACTATCATAGAACCTAAGAAAGGGATATCTATCAATTCTAAAACTCTTTTTAAGATTTTTCCAAAAATTTTTGATTTTTTTTTTGATTTTTTTTTCAAATTTTTCATAGAACAAAGACTTACTTAAAACAAACAAAACACATAAGTCAAATGAGACACAAAATAAACAAGTTTTTCTACTTTCTCCCACCCCATACTTAAAATTACAGTGTCCCCACTGGAAGAAAAATAAGAAGAAGGAAAGAAATAGAAAAGAAAACAACAAAAATAAAACAAGAAAAGAAAAACATAAAACTTACAAAGTCTTAAAAGTGGAAAACTAGGAAACTTCTTCTTCAAGCTGAATCAATGGTTCGGTGGAGGAAAGTAGTGCTCAAAGTTCCCCATGAAGTCGTACATCGTCCTCCAGCGCTCTGCATCTTCCGCCTCTCTCTGACGATGCCTCTCGTCCTCAAATGTCATGCGAGCGGAGTAGACAGTCTCCCATCTATCCATCCTCCTATAAATGTGGTCCTGCTAGAGGTGAAGCTGTTGCATCTGTGCAGAAAGATCCTCGGCCCATGGTGGCGGCATGCTCGATCCAGTGTACTCGGGCTGAGGAAGTGGTGGATAATGATGCTGGAAGTGGTCTTTGTAAAGCACCGGGTTGTATGGCATGAGTCCATAGGAATGAGGGTCGATAGGAGCTTGCGGAGGGTCGGTAGCTGTCCTCGGGGGGTCGTTAACAAAGCTGGGTGCTTCGTTAGGAGCATGTGTGGAAGTTTGAAAATGGTCGTTAACGAGCCTGGTAGGCTCGTCAACGAGGACGTTAGTGCCCAAAACTTTTGTATCGAGGTCTTCATCCTCGAAGTTAAGCTCCTCCGTGCCTCCCTCTGTGTCAGCTCTTCAGTTTCTTCTCCAGCTACCTCGTTATCCTCATCTTCATCCATCCCTTCTCCTTCTCGCTCGAATCTTGTCTCACAAGGCCTAAGCGATAGCTCATCCTCCGGCTTGGGCTCTAACGGGAATGCATGACCCGTCCACGCCTCGTACCAATTTGGTACATAGAGTAGCTCCAACTTGTCAAGGGTTGGTACAACATTGCGGTCTTGAACTTTTGTCTTGAATCCTCCCTCGGCTTGAATGAAAATACCGGAGCTATACCAATAACTCTTGTTGAGGAGTTGAGCATGAGCCGGCGTGTAGCGAGTAAGGTCGACTCCAAGGTTTGTAGCCAAAAGACTAACCAAGTTACCACACCATACTTCCTTGGACTTGGTTGATTTCTCTATATAGTAGAGCCACTCATACCCCAAATTCAAAGGGCCGGGCTCCTCAAAAAGGATAGTGCGAAGACAAGCATCTTCCGTCCTTGTTGGCCTGTTCAGCTCTCTCTTAGGCCAGAATGTGGCGGCGAGCACTCAAAGGATGATCCTGAATATGGGGTTGATGATGCTTGCCCTAGATAATACCGATGTGGAGGGCTCAACCTCCTCAGTGATGTAGCTCCAAGTCCTTGTCACCTTGTAGTCTTTCAAACTGTACTCTCTAGAAGGGTTTGGGAGCTCCAGAATAGCATTGAACTCCGCCAAAGTGTACTCTCTGCTCACATTACCGAGCCTAAACCGGATGCGTCCCGCCGAAGTCTTCGTCGGGAAACTCGTCTCTAGAGTGGCCAGAAACTCAGATGTGAGAGCTGGAAAGTGTGGTAGGGTCTCCTTCTTCAGCAAGTGAGACACACCCAGAATAACAAAAGCCTCCTTGACATCTGCATAAATCCCCATTTGCTTGGCACTCGTCCTTGAAAACCACCGAGTGTTGTGGTCCTTGTCTAGGATCGCATTGTATCGATCCGCTTGCCCTTGAGTGCGCAAGATCACATTATCCATGCGAGGTGGAGATGGGGACCTCTGATTTCTCCTCTTCTTCTGGGCTCGGGTAGCGGGTCTGCTTGAACTTGCCATGTGATCTACAAAACAATCATAATTTTTCCAAGATAAGATCCACTCAAGTAGATTAGACAAGAGACCCCATACTTGGTCTCGAAATAACCTTCGGAATTATTCGTTAACTACCCGATTGGGTCGTTTACGAGTCTGGACTGGTTTGTAAACTTTGAAGCTACGCAGGGTCGTTAACGAGCCTGGGTGGGTCGTTAACGAGCTGCCGAGAGCCAGTTTATAGAATCCGAATGTTATTAACTCAATAATCAAGCCATGAATCAAGCATGCATCCTCTATAATCTTTCACTAGACTCACAATCGTGTATACGCACCCCATATTTGCTCAATTACCCATCCTGAACATGCTAAATTTACCCAAAATTAATCATGGTGAAGATCAAACTCAACTCCTACAGCAAGAAAATTCATGCTTTTCTTAATCAAATTTTTGCAATGCAGAATCTAGCATGAATAACCTTTCCTAGATTGAGAATCAACTAAGCACAACCAAAATTCATGAGCAAAATTCAAACATGCAAATCGGTCCTCTCTATAAACAAAATCCAAATATGAAATTTCTACCCTAAAAACCATGAATCATGCAATAAAGAGTTAGGGTTTAGAAATCATACCGAAAGATTGAAAAATTGAAGAACAAAAGATCGGATTTTGGATGGTTAACGAGCTTGGATCTCGTCGGTGGGAAAACGGGGTTCCGGGCTTCCGTAACGAGGGTGATTCCGACGGTTGGTGGAGTGGAGAATTCCGATCGGTGGTGAAGGTCTTCGGTAGAATTTTGAGCGATTTGGAGTTTGAGATTTGAGGGTAGGATTTTTTAGAGTTTAGAAGGGTTAAATAGGAGAGGGTAGAAATAGGAGGGGGGGGGGGGGGGGGTAGTGGCGGCGGCTAGGGTAGGTAGAAGAAGGGTAGAAGATAGAAGATATACTAGGGTAAAAAGTAATACTTACCTGCCCGAGTCGGTTCGCCAAACTGGGTCGTTAACTGTTGGGATTTTTTTGGAGCCTGATTCGGGCTATTTTTGGTAGATGAGATTTTCTATCATTATGGATAGAAGATATTACATATTAGGAAAGAATATATCTAGGGGATTGAAATTCTATCCTTGTAATATCTTGCAATATCTTGTAATATCTTTATGCCTAGAATCCTCTATAAATACCCAACTAGGTTATTGTAATTGGTGTGCTGAAAACCTGAGAGCAGAGAGAGGGGAAAAAATCATAGTGCTAGAGAGATTAGGTTAGACTGACAGGTCTTGTAATCCTTGTAAGTCTCAGTTCTAGTAGATATCCCTGGCTTGGTAGTGCCCCCAGACGTAGTCATTCTGACGAACTGGGTTAACAAATCTCTTGTCTTCGTTTATTGTTTATTTCTGATTTCTCTTGTGAATCTGTGTTGCCGTTATTATTGCCAGTAGGTGATCCGAATTTCCCAACATTAACGACCCTGGGTGGGTCGTTAACGAGCTGTCGTAGCCTCCTTGAGTGATTTTCGAGCCCCTTTTTCTGCATCTTGTTAGCTCAAAATTTATCCTATTTTTTTCTTCTATCCTAATAACTACTAAAAAGAACTCAAAATAAAGCTAGGAAAAAGAATCTAAAAAGAAAAGAAAAATCTAGTCTATACTAAGAGCGGGTTGCCTCCCGTAAGCGCTATTTTTAACGTCGTCAGCCCGACGTACTTACCTTGGCTAGTCCGACGTTGTAGGAACCATAGTGACTCTAATCTCCTCGTCCGGGTCGGGTTGCTCGTGAAACTTTTTCAGTCGATGGCCGTTAACTTTGAAGATTGCGCCTTGGTTATCGATCAACTCTACCGCACCGTGAGGATAGATGTGATGAACCACGAATGGCCCACTCCATCGTGTCCTAAGCTTCCCTGGGAATAATCGGAGTCTAGAGTTGAAAAGAAGTACCTTATCGCCAACCTCATAGGTTTTGGGCAATAATTTCTGATCATGCCACCGGTTGGTGCGCTCTTTGTAAATTTCAACATTTTGATACGCCTTCAGCCTCAATTCTTCTAATGCTTGCAAGTCCATGAATCTTTTGGCTCCTGCCGCGTTGAGGTTCATGTTGAGCTCCTTAAGAGCCCATAATGCTTTATGCTCCATCTCAACCAGTAAATGACATGCTTTGCCATACACTAGATTATAAGGAGTGGTGCGCAGAGGCGTCTTGTATGCTGTCTTGTATGCCCATAGAGCGTCATCCAATTTGGAAGACCAATCCTTCCTAGAACGGGACACTGTTTTCTCCAATATGCTCTTTATTTGCCTGTTTGAAACTTCGACTTGGCCACTAGTTTGGGGATGATATGGTGTTGCCACCCGATGTGGTACCCCATACTTAGCCAAAAGTGCTTCAAAACTCCGCTCAATGAAATGAGAACCACCATCACTAATGAGGACTCTTGGAACACCGAACCTGGGAAAAATGTTAGTCTTAATGAACTTAGCCACAGTTTTAGCGTCGTTAGTCCTTGTAGTAACGACTTCTACCCACTTAGAGACATAATCGACCGCCAGTAGGATGTACTTGTAGGGGCCTGATGCGGGAAAAGGTCCCATGAAGTCTATGCCCCATACGTCGAATAACTCGACCTCTAATATCCTGGTTAGCAGATTCTCATGTCTCCAAGTGATGTTGCCTGAGCGTCGGCATCCATCACATGCTGTCACATAAGCTTGTACATCCTTGAACATGGTTGGCCAATAGAGACCACTTTGAAGAATCTTCGCCGTGGTTTTGAACCCTTTTGCATGACCTCCAGTAGGAAGTGTGTGACATTGACGGATCACGTTCTCTATCTCCTCTTCTGGGACACAGCGTCTAAAGAGGTGATCACTTCCTTGTTTAAACAAGTAAGGATCATCCCAATAGTATTGTTTTACATCGTGGAGGAACTTCTTTTTCTTTTGTGGGGATAGACCCTCGGGAATTACGCCTCCTACAAGATAGTTAGTGAAATCCGCGAACCAAGGGGCTTTTGACCCTCTAACAACATGGATTGATATCGAAGAAGTAGGAGGAGATGGAATTGAATTGAATCGAGTAGCTTCTGGTTCAGAAATCTTACCTGAACTGGTCGTCATCGGAACTGAGTGGGTCTTTAACGACCCTGGAGATATAATATTATCCTCGGTAACGACCCCCCGTGGCTTGGTAATGACCTGCCTGACTAATATGTCGATCCACCCTTGAGCTGTACCTTCGTGATCCATGTATTCCAGCCTCGGTGCCTCGTTAACGACCCTAAAGGGGTCGGTGACGAGGGTTTTGTTGAGTTCGACCTCGTTTAGCAGGAGGTGTTCGTCAGGTCTGGAATCGTTTATTGGCACCTCATTGTTGGATTCAGTGATGTGCTCAACCGGCAATTTGGATAAGTGATCTGCCACTAGGTTCTCTGCTCCCTTTTTGTCTCTTATTTCATGGTCAAATTCCTGCAGTAAGAGCATCCAACTAAGCAATCTAGGCTTGGCATCCTTTGGCCATTAGGTATCTAACGGCCTCATGGTCAGTATAAACAATCACTTTGGATCCAACAAGGTAGGACTGGAATTTTTCAAAGGCAAATACCACAGCAAGGAACTCCTTCTCCGTTGTGGTATACTTACTCTGCGCCTCATCCAGCGTCTTCCTGGCGTAATAGATGGCGTGGAGTTTCTTGTCCTTCCGTTGTCCTAAGACTGCGCCAACTGCATAGTCATTGGCATAGCACATAATCTCAAAGGGTAATGTCCAATCCGGGGACTGCATAATGGGGGCGGACACGAGGGCAGCTCTTAACCTGTAAAATGCTTCAAGACATTCTGGAGACAGCTCAAAAACTACATCTTTCATTAGTAGGTTAGTCAAAGGTTTAGCTATCTTAGAAAAATCCTGAATAAATCGTCTGTAAAAGCCAGCATGCCCTAGGAAACTCCTAATGTCTCTTACAAAAGAAGGAGGAGATAGTTTTTCAATAAGCTCAATTTTTGCTTTATCTACCTCTATCCCTCTCTTAGAGACAAGATGTCCTAGTACTATCCCCTCTTGGACCATGAAATGGCACTTTTCCCAATTTAACACAAGATTGGTTTCTTCACATCTTTTAAGCACACGTGCAAGGTTAGCAAGACAAGCATCAAATGAAGAGCCATAAACAGAAAAGTCATCCATGAAAACCTCTACAATCTCCTCTATCATATCCGAAAAAATGGCCATCATACACCTTTGAAAGGTGGCAGGGGCATTACAAAGCCCAAATGGCATTCTTTTATAAGCAAAGGTTCCATAGGGACATGTAAAGGTCGTCTTCTCCTGATCATCAAGATGAATGAGAATCTGCCAAAAACCGCTATAGCCATCTAAATAACAGAAATAATCATGTTGGGCTAAGCGTTCTAACACCTGATCAATAAAAGGAAGCGAAAAGGATCTTTTCTAGTAGCACTATTAAGCTTCCTATAATCAATGCACATCCTCCAACTGGTAGTGTAACTAGTTGGAATAAACTCTCCCTTTTCGTTTTCTATGACAGTCATCCCCCTTTTTTTTGGGACTACATGGACCGGACTCACCCATTGGCTATCCGATATAGGAAATATGATCCCAGCATCAAGTAATTTAATGATTTCCTTTTTGACTACATCTTTCATGTTAGGATTTAACCTACGTTGATGCTCTATAATGGGTTTATGATTATCCTCCATGTATATCCTATGCATGCAAAGGGAAGGGGATATGCCAGTTATATCATCTAGGGAGTAGCCTATGCCTTTCCTACGCATCCTAAGCACATTCCGCAGTTTTTCTACTTCCTCATCTTTTAATTTAGCATTAATGATGACAGGCAAGGTAGAATTAGGACCAAGGAATTCATACCTGAGGGAGTCCGAAAGAGGTTTGAGTGTTGGAGAAGGTTCAGCTGGGATTAGAATCGGTTCTTCTGGCTCCGTCTTCAACACCTCTTCAAGATATTCAAATGCTGAAATTTCATTGTCTTCTGCCAGGGTCGTTAACGATGCTGATGGAGTCGTTAACGAGGTTGCTTCTTCTGCCAGGAGAGTCGGTAAAGAGACCGGGGAGCTCTTTACCGAAACTGCAGGGGTTATTTCTGCCCATCTTTGACCTGAAAATTCATCATTTGACACCAATCTTCCAACGGGGTCTCCACATTCGATGATCTCATTGTGGGTGTAGAGCATCTTGACTTCGGCTCTATCGGTCTCTTTCATTGACTGTTTCAACCGGAATTCCGTCACCTCATCCCCAATTCCGAAAGTTAGGAGTCCCCTCCTAACATCAATTATGGCTCCAGCTGTGGCGAGGAACGGTCTCCCCAAGATAATAGGCACCACCGGATCTTCGGGCATTGCCATAACAATGAATCGTTTGGAACAAAGAATTTACCCACTTGAACCGGAAAGTCTTCTACCACCCCTGTTGCTTTGATGCAAGAGCCATCGGCCATGTAAAGCCGCATGTTATGGGCTCTAGTGGTCCCATATTGGCTTTGGACCAGATTGAGAGAGGGAGTAAACAAGCACTGGCTCCCAGATCACATAAAGCTTTGAACTTGTGGTCGCCTATGCCAATCGTTATTGCAAACCTCCCTGGATCTCCTAGCTTTTCTGGTAAAGCTATAGATCGGACTTCATCCTGCAGCTCTATAATGGATCTTTTCCTGCTAAGAATATCTTTCAAAAATTTTGTGTAAGCCGGCATTTCGCTTAGGGCTTCAGCGAATGGGATGGAAATATTAATGCCCTGAAGAATCTTTACGAAACGCTTGAACTTACTCTCAGTAGAGTCCATAGATTTCTTAGTGGGAAATGGAAGAGATTTCACCATCCTCGAAACCAAGTTAGGCTCGAGAGGTGAAGTTACCGGGTCGACACTAGGGTCGTTAGGTATGCTCGGCGGGTCGTTACCGACCCTGATGGGGTCGTTAACTACCCTGGAATTGAGAGGAGGGCTCAGACTAGAAAACTTACCTGGGCTAGGGTCATTAGGCACCCTCGGAGCCTCGTCACCATGGTATGTTGGTTCGGTACTCGCCCTCGCTGGATCGTTACCGAGGGGGACCGTGGTGTCCTCTTCCGTCTTGTCCTTAGCTTGGACACGCTCCGGCAATGTCTTTCCGCTCCTAAGTTGTACCGCTGCTATCAGTCCTTTAGGGTTCTCTTCGGGACGGCCCAAAAGTTGCCCTTGTGGTCTTGGAATTTGTGCAGCAAGGTTCCCTAGTTGGGAATCAACATTCTTCTTCCATACATCGAACTCTCCCCATCTTTTATTTTGGTGGTTAAGGTTAGCTTGAACTTCATTAACCTTGTTGTGGACTCCATTGATGCTCTCCTGTAACCCTTGTACCCAAGATGGTGGATCCTGATGGCCTTGTTGTGGACTTCATTAACCTTGGATTTTGATTGCCCCACGTCTGATAGTTATTTGACCTGTCAAAATTACTAGGCTGGTTCCTGTATGGGCCTCTCATGTAATTCATCTCAGCAATTGTCTCATCGGCTCTTACCTGCTCTATGTTAGTGCAAGCAGAAGTACTATGGGCAAAAGAACCACACTCTTGACAGGATTGAGAGGATTTTAGAAAACTTACCTGCTTCTTCAGGCGGTTGACCTCGTCTTGTAGAAATTGATTTTTAACGTCTGGGTCAACTTCTTCTCGGTTAGGCACGTAGAGACAGTTCTGAGACTGGGGGGTCTGCTGGGTTCCATACATGGCATCATAATTGGACAGCTTATCCAGCAATTCCCATGCAGCTGTAGGATCCATCTCTATAAAACTGCACGTTGTATGCGTGTTGATGCGGTTCTTGGTCTCTGCGTTGATACCCTGAAAAAAGATTTCTTTGAGAACATATAAAGGTTGCCCATGAATGGGGCATTGTCTAAGCATCTCTTTGAATCTTTCCCATGTTTCAACGAAAGTCTCATTAGGCAACTGGTGATAGGAGGTGATGCGCTTTCTCAACTCCGTTGTCTTCGCAGGAGGGAAAAATTTTGTAAAAAATTGATCATACAAGTTCTTCCAAGTCCTGATAGACTTAGGAGGTAAGCTCTCCAACCAGCTCAGGGCCTTTCCAGCAAGCGACCACCTGAAAGCTATTAACATAACATATTCAAGTGAGACACCTTCAGCAGCTATGGTGTCACATAAATCAAGAAAATTTCTAATATGCTCCATAGGGCACTCAGTAGGTTTCCCTTCAAACTGAGCCCGTTTAATTAAGGATATAAATTAAGACTTGAGCTCAAAGGGTTTCTCTATCTCCGGAAGCACGATTGGGGACTTTGGCACTCTCAGTTCTGGATCCATGTACTGTTTGGCATTCCTCGGATAGGCATTCAGCTCTTCCTGTAGACGAGCATTGTTAGCTCGTTGACACTCAGCCTCAGTAGCAGCGCCTTCCTTCTCAGTTTTCAATGCCTCCATCTGGTTTGGGAGGACTTCCAACTGACGAGCCATCTCTTCAGGTGTGGCCACGACTCGGTTCTCCCGGCGTCTACGGTGCAGGGAACGTTCAGGTTCTGAATAATAACCAGCATTGTCAAATTCGAGCCTTCGACGTCCTACCGGCATACGCTGAGAAAACAGACAAAGAAAACAAAAATTGAAAACAAAAATTAAAAACAAAAACGGGATCGGGCTATTCCTAGACCCACAGATAAACAAACAAACTCGTTGCTTCCTCGGCAACGACGCCAATTTGTTGACGGGCCTTTACTTTGGAGAACAATTAAATTTATAAGTCAAGACACCGCTGAGTATAGGGGAGTCAGGATCGTTCCACGAGAAGCAAGGTTGTTTGTTTATCGACTCCTAATAACAAAAATCAAACAAAAACAAGCAAAACACTCACAAGCAGCCTCGTTAACGACGTTGTCAGGGTCGTTAATGAACCACCGCAAACAAATGACTAAAAATAACGCCCTAAACAGGTTCGGTACTGAGGTTATGAAATCAGTAACGAATATTACTTAAGAGAATTCAAATAAAAACAAAGATCTAGGACAAGGGTACCACAACATAGTCATGCATAAAAACTTGTAAGAAGATAAGATAATGCCTTTAAATAGATAAATTCATCAACTTTCTTTGACTAGCAAGCAAATTAATCTACTTTCATAAATTAATTCACACAATCACTTGTTTTGGATCTAAAGCTTGAAACTTTCGTATTCAAACAATATCAACCTTCAAGTCTATAACTTTCTCTCTCAATCAAGTTAAGAACTCAAATCACTTTGACTTTCATCTAGGTCTAAGCACAATAAGCAATCTCAAAAATAGATAGAAGGCATTCAACACATAATCTCACTCATCAAACATGCATAACTACGCCGGGTTTAAACCCCGACCCTAGAAAAGAAAACTACTCACTATTCATAACTAAGAAACAATTAAATTCAACAAAAGAGATCATTGAAAACAAAACACTACTCAAATTAATAAGAAAAATAATCGTCTTACAGAAATTCAGAAGAAACCGAAAAATACAAAACACTGAATCGAAACCACAACTAACGACCTCGGTAACTCTCGTCCACCGAGCTCCCGATCTTCGACTCGTCTCTCTCTCCTTCGGCTCTTCCTCTTCTCTCTACTACTTGCTTCTCTACTAGGCTAATAAGAAGGGTATTTATACTACTAAGGCTAGAAAATAAAAAGGCTAAAAGATAAAAACTTCCCTAAAAAGATAGAAATAAAATCCTAAAAGATAGAAATAAAATCTAGAAAGATAACAAGACCTAAAATACATAATATAATAACCCTAAAATTCATAAAAAACACTCTACCGACATGGAAATAAATTCCCGCACAGGATCGGTAAGTCACAAAATCAGACTCTCGAAAACTCTATCTCGTAACCTCGTTAACGAGCCCTCACAACCTCGTTAACGAGCCTGGGTTTGGCTTCTTCAACACTTCTTTCTAAATAACTTAAACTTCGACTTCTTTATCTTGTATTCCTCCATCCTTCATTATAGCACTCCCAAATTCAGCTCCAAATAACACCTTTTCCTTACTAAAACCTACAAAAATACACAAAACAGAGTAGCTTCCATACTTTTCACAAAATATGCAAAACTATCCAAAAACACACAAAACTAACCCTAAACTTATCAAAACTAGTCCTAACATACTAAGAAAACATACCAAAAACTATACTAAAAACATGAACATCAGCTTTCGGGACCTGGAGCAGTTTAATATTGCTCTTCTTGCAAGACAAGGATGGCGACTAATTTAAGATCTAGATTCTCTTATTGGACGTCTTTATAAAGCTAGCTATTTTCCTGATTCTTCCTTCATGCAATCTAAACTTGGGTGGAATCCTAGTTATACTTGGAGGAGTATTTTTAGGGCTAAGGATGTGCATGAGGTTGGGATGTTCATGCAAGCTAGTAACGGGAGCATGATTAATGTATGGTATGACTATTGGAATCCTAGGCCCACTCCTTTCAAGCCTATTGGGAATCTCAACGATGTTGAGATGGACCTTCGTGTGGTTAATTTTACTGACTAGGAGAGGGTATGTAAGGATGAGGACATTGTGAGACAATGATTGCTTCCTTATGATGTCGATTTGATCTACATAGTTATCTTGTTCATGCCTCGGTGCTTGATCTACTATGTTGGTTCTATGTGAAAGATGGGAATTTCATGGTGCGATCGACTTACCATGTTTTGGATACAATAGAGGAATTATTGGAGGACAAGCGTGAACAGGATAATGGGATGAGAGTGCAGAGGTTGTAGAAGTGGGTTTGGAAGTGTAATGTGTTTCCTAGGGTCAGATCTTTCTTATGGAGGGTGTGTCATCAGGTGCTTCCTAGTAAGTTGAATTTGGTTCATAGGAAAATCATTTTGGAGGCTAAGTGTGATTTTTGTGGGGGAGGTGGAGGCGGATTTTCATTATTTATGGGAATGTTTGTTGCCTAGGCAAGTGTGAGCAATTTATTAAGATATTTTGTTTAGGAGAGGGGTTGCATTTTGTTTTTGATTGGGCAGAAGTTGTTTGTAAGGATTTGTATGAGCATAGACAAAATGTTTGTGCGTCGATGTTGATGGAGGGCTCGAAATATGTGGGTGTTTGATGGTGTTTTTTATGACCCCAAGAAAGTGATTGATGATTATTTATATGGGTTGGAGGAGTTCTCATCGGCTAACTCACGTATGGTTCTCTCTCCAAAAGTGGTTGAGCGGACGTCGAGTTGGGTTACTCTTAATTATGATGCATCAATTAGAGGGAGTGTGGAATAGGCATTATTTGTCGATTATCGGTAGGTGAGGTGGTTTTTGTGGAGGCTAGGAGGATTCAAGATGGGATGTAAGTCCAAGGCGGTTTGGTTGGGGATATAGGTGGCGAAATCTCCTACTATTTCTCAAATTATTATGGAGTCAGATTTTCAAGTGTTGATCTCTAAGTTTACACGTGGTGTTGCCTCATTCGTGTCTTGGTTCCCTTCCCTTGTATGTGGGAGTTTGTCAAACGAAGTGCCAACCAAGTTACGAATTGACTTAAGTTGGTGGCACTTGTCGGTTCCTTTCTTACTTTCTAGCCATTTTTATTTCCCAGTAGAATTATATGACATTTTATTACTGAATAATGGACTGCTTTAATAGTATTGGTATTTTTTGATCAAAAAGAATAGAGCCTTAAACAAAAGACATCACTTTACTTTGATAATAACTTGTAAATTTGTAGTGGAGGAAGTGATGAGGTTAACTTTACACTTCTTACACAAGAATGTCTGCCACTATAACAAAGGTTTGACCCCTTTTTTTTATTATTTTATCTTTGGTTAAAGTATTCACATATCCTTTCATCATTAGAAATATTATTTTGTGCCCAACCACCGTCAATATTTTTTTTCATGCCCCCAATATCATGTTTCATTTACGGCTATAATTGAACCGAGCCAAACCGAGCTTTAAATTGCTCAAACTTGACTTGGTTAAAAATGGGTGAGCTTGATGTCATCTTATTTTGAGTGGTTTGCATATGAATTTAGGTGTAGTTTTCTTTCTTTATAAATTTAGTTTTAGTGTTTTTTGTGTTGATTTTTGTATTATTGGTAGTATGGAGGTCTACACAAGTTTGTCTTGCTTTTATAGGTCTTTTGATGGTGTTTTGGAGTCTAAAGGAGAAGATGACATAAGGACAAGATCTTGGTGGAGCATAATTAAGGACCACAAATAACAATAAGGAATGAAGATTTGAGGATTCTAAGAGCTTTTAAGAGTCTTGAATGGGCTATTACGAATCAAAATGCAAGCTAGGAAGCCAAAGAAGATGTTAGAAGCCTTGTCACGAGTCGTTGAGGCCCACACGATCCAAACCAAGAAAAGACAAGCAAAGGCTTGCTATCAAATGACTTGTCACGGGTTGTGACCCCAGTCACGTGTCATGATAGCCAGCTGCGTGCACTGGGATATTTGGGTTTCTTACATGTTTGGGCCCGAGTTGGTTTTATTTTTGGGATTATTATGCATTATTATTCTAAGAATACTTGGAGGTTGAGTTAGACGATTATTATGCGTTATTATTCTAATTTTTTTGTTTGGGAGAAAAAAGAGAGATTTTCTAGGGTTTTTGTTCTAGTTGTTTTTCAAAATGGAGAATTTGGCACTTTGGATCTACTTTTGTTCTTGCAATTGAATTCCTAGTACGTTTTCTGTTTCAATATTGTTCTTATTTCTACTTGCATGTTTCATTTTATTGCTTTGATCATGAATTCAATTATGCTAGACTAATCTCTCTAGTTCTAGGGTTGGGATGATCCAAAGGATTTGAAGTGGATCAAAATCAATACCTTTTGCTTGAATTGAGTTGGAAAAATAATATGATTTGATTCTAGGGGCTTAATATAACTGGTTTAAACTTTTTAGATTCTTGCTTAGAATGTGCATCGAGAGGTGGTGGTCTAAGTGAGTAATCAAAATAGAGAGAACACATCGAAAGGTGGTTGTTTCTATTTGGAAAAACTAGAATTGAGCTTGAGATTAGTTTCTCATGTGGTTAATTGTCATAGAACTTCTAGGTGTTGAGTTAGATTTGATACATCATGAGAGTGGGGCAAGTTAAGTTTACCATCAATATTTCTAAATGCTTAAAGGGCTTCTATCAATTTTGTTTCACCACAAGAGTGGGTTCTTAATTGGTAGAAATAAGATGATTTATGACATTAGACAATAATCTTCATAACAAAATATTCAAATTAGTTTAGGTAAAAGTGAGATTCAAATTCCGTGGATCAAAGTTTTGGGGATTCATAGGCTTGGAATTTTACATTCACATATATTCTTAATCATAATTTTATTTGGTTTTGCTTGTTTTAATTAGTTAGAATTACACCATAGTCAATATATTTTGGCTTAGGAATTGGTTTCTAGAATTACCTAAAGTAGACATAATCTACTACTACATTACATCTCGTATTCTTGCTAGCGTGTGGGCAACCATTACAACAAGTTTTGGCGCTGTTGCCGGAGATCCTTCAACAGCGGCCACCACTGATGCATGACCACCCCTCATCCACCGTGTTGTTTCTGCCTCGGGCGCTCATCCTCCACTGCACTTGCTACTGTCATGAAGCGCGGCCGCCTCTCACGACCCTTGTGCAACCCACACATCCAACTTCTGAAATTCGGTAAGAATTCACCCCTCTTTCCTCTTCTTTGTCTAAATTCATCTTTTATCTTGATATTTCATTAATTTATGCAAGTAACACTTAGGTTTTTGCATAATAGAAGTAATTTGGGATTTTTCTAGATGTAGGGTTTGAATTTCGAAATTAATTTGAGGGTTTTCTTAGATATTGTTCAATTAAATTCAAATTTGTGGTTGTTAGTTGCTTGATTTTGTGCCTTTAACTTGTTTTTGATGCTTAATTTGGTTTTCTAGGTTTATTCTCTTGCCAAAATTGAAGAATGGGGTACTTTGGAGGTTGATTTTGTGACATGTTTGTAGTTTGGTTATGTTTGAACTTGAATTTGCTGCTTGATATTCACATTGATTGAAATTGCTTAAGCTTTCTTGCAAAAGTTCTAGTGTGATTTGTCTTGAGTTAGTGTCTTGTTTAAGTTTGATACTTGTCAGGATTGGATTCAGTTTGACTAAAACTTGAACCCAACAAATACTATCGTTGCTTGATTGTGTGTGCTATTATTTGTGGGTAGTGTTCTTGTGTTGTTAGTTTTTGTTGAAATCTTCTCTAGGTACAATGCCCAAAATATTCAAGCAGAGCAAGGACTCTTCAAGCTATTCAAGTTCTTTAAAGGATGATGTCCATCTAAGTAAAAAAATAAAATTTCGCAAGCATATTGGGACACGTTTCTATGATGAGGCTTCCATGGTTCATCTTGGGGTACATGATGTAACATCCTCGACCAAAGTGCATATACTTTGCATTCGTATAATATTAATAGCATTTGCATAACATATTGGCATGATATACAGTGAATTTTTAAAAGTAATATTTATTTTCTAATTAAGTTTTTATATTTTAAAAAGTTTTTAACATAAAACTAATTAATAATTATTTCAGGGTAAAGTTTGTAGTTATCGAGATTTCAGGGTGAAATATATAGTTTTGTAAAAAAATTGCCGACTTTGACTCATTTATATACTTGATCTCGTACTTTCTCTTACAATTGAAGTTAACAAAAGAAGAAAAGAGAAATGATACAGAGAGAAAGAAAGGACGAGGAGAGAAAAATTAAAAGAGTTTGATTTCGGTTGTTTTTGGTTGAATTTGATACAAGATTTCTTCTATTGGGTTTTCATCATGGAGTACAAGCGTGATTTGGTAAGTTTTTAATTAGTTAATGGTTTATTTGAATTTCACTGAATTTTCCAGATCTAGATCTACAGTTGCTTTTGATTCAGAAATCAGTCGATTTACAATTCTCAGAGGGTGTTTTCGATATCGGATTTATATTCGGTAAAAGATTTTAGAGTATTTTTAGGGTTTCATTTTGTAAGGATATTAGGGAGTCCTTTGATCAAGATTTTCAAAAAGGTTTGAACTAGAAAAATGTTCTTCTATATATATAGTTTATTGTTGTCAAGTTTTAAGGGATTTGGAATTATACACAAGAAGTTATAATGCATACTGGCATTTCATTGCATTTGGGGTTAGAGTTTGTAAGAGTAAATAGCCTAATTTGCATTGGGTTATATATAGGAGTACCAATCATAGATCGTGGTCAAGAACAAGGGGGAGAGATGTCCTAAACAGGTGAGTATAGACCGGAGATTCAACCCTATGTGATATGTGTGCTATATGGATATATATGCTATATGTGTTATATGGATATGTGTACTATATGAGTTATATGGATATATGTGTTATATGTGATAGCTCTGAAATTTCCAGAGTTGTTTGCACAGAAAGTATGTTAGCAGATGGCATATGATATATGATTACAGGATGCACTTGATTGCATAGCATTTTGCAATGAGATTTAAAAGGACATGTGACTGTCTTGCCCTGAATTTGTATACAGGATCTACGGATCATATAGGACCTACGGGTCATACAAGATCTTCAGATCATACAGGATCTACGGATCATACAGGACCTATGGGTCATAATGAGGAAATCTTCGGATTTCTTTCTTAAAGGGACCATAAGAGTCCATATACAGTAAACCCGGGGCAGATTCAGGCTTGTACAATTCACATAATAATAAATCGGATACATCAACACTTGCATTTGCATAATAAATTCATATATGACATATATAATATGTATGAATATGTATATTGACCAATTGCTTGGCATTGTGTGAAATAATTGATGATGGTTTATATTCACTGAGTATGCGACTCACGTATATCGCAAAATAATTTTTCAGGCTCAACTAGAACTTACTGGCGTGTGTCTCTTTTAGAGGTCACATTCATATAGATCGGCCGGCTGAATCTCAATGCAACCTTCTCCTCATTTTGCATCTTAGACATATGGGTTGTAATAGAAGTTAGAGTAATAGATGTATTAGCATAAGAAGTAACTACCTATATGTGTGTGTGTGCAACCTTATATGGTTGTCACTTTCTACTTTGTGCTTATGTGGATAGTTTCTATAGGTGAATTATCTGTTTATATAGGAAATAAGTTATTACTAAGCATACGTCATAGGGTATAAGGGTGTCACAGTTAGTTTTTGGTATCAGAGCAGGGATATGATTCTTTAGGGGCATTCTGCATTCATAAGCACAATAGAGTTGCATTTAATTGAATAGGAACATGGAAATGCATGAGCATGATGCACAAAGGAGAGAAGGTTCAGTCGTGCCACGTTAGTCTATAGGAGCATCTCATATAGTACCACATGAGCATACATCTCATACACATGCACCGATAGAACAGGAAGTACAAGGACCAGCTATGGGGTCTAGAGGCAGGAATTTCAAAGAGCTTCGTAAGTTGGGAGCAATTGATTTCTATGGGACTACAGATCTTGCAGAGGCTGAGACATGGCTTAAGAGAACAGAGAGAGTATTTGGTATGATGAGATGCACAAAAGAGGAAAGGTTTGATTTCTCAGTATCACTTCTACAAGGGGATGCTTTTGACTGGTGGGAAACTGTTTCACCTGCTACTGTACAATGTCCAGTTCTTACATGGGAAGATTTTCTCACTGTTTTCAAAGATAAGTATATGCCAGAGGTATATCGAGATGCAAAGCAGAATGAGTTTTTATCTCTTAAGCAAGGAAATATTTCTGTGGCTGAGTATGAAGTTAAGTTTACCCAACTATCGCATTATGCAGCTACCAATGTGGCAACAGAGAGATATAGATGCAGGCGTTTTGAGGATGGATTGTCCTATAATATCCGGAGTAAGATTAAGCCGTGGGATCTTCTTACTTTTACAAATTTGCGTACTGCAACAATTAGAGCAAAGACACTGTTAAGGGAAAGATAAACATTCTTCCAAAAGCAAAAGAGGGAATCATCAGTTCATATGGGTGAGTCGAGTGGAAGGCCATCTAAGCGTCAGAGTTTTTCCTCTCCAACACCAACATTTGGCAGAGGTGGCTCAAATAGTCAAAGAGGTGGACACACCTCGACTTTTGGACGTGGTGGTGATAGAGGACCAGGGATGACAGTACATACACGACCTATGTGTACTTATTGTGGTCGATCTCATATGGGAGAGTGTCGAGTATTAACTGGAGGGTGTTTTAGCTGTGGACAACAAGGTCACTTTTACAAAGAATGTCCAATTAGATCGAAAACTGGAGGATCAGCATCTGAGACAACTGTACAAAATGTTCAATCAGAAGCACCATTATGGAGTTATGGTAGAGGTCGTGGAAGAGGTCAAAACATGAATAACACTGCTAGTAGAGGAAGACCACAAACACAGGAATCTCGACCACAAGGTCAGGCTCGAGTTTTTGCTATGTCACAACAGGAAGCATCCAAAGCACCCGAGGTTATTACTGGTAGACTTTATTTACATGATCTTGAGATACATGCATTAATAGATTCAGGATCCACGCATTCATTCATATCATCTACCATAGCATCTCAAGTGCATAAGAAACCTGAACCCTTAGATTACAGTTTAGGAGTACAGACTCCCTTGGGGGAAATGGTAAAGGTACATACAGTATATCGAGATAGTATAATACCAGTGGATACAATAGAGTTACCAGCTGATCTGATCTAGCTATTCTTGTATGAGTTTGATGTTATTTTGAGCATGGACTGGTTGTCAAGACATCATGCTAAAGTAGATTGTTATACCAAAGAAGTAGTGATAGAATCGCCTAGGAAATCTAGAGTGATTTTCTATTGTGATAGACAAATGATTCCCACTTGCCTAATATCTGCAACAACGGCTTTTTGCATGATCAAAGAGGGATGTGAGGCATATCGGGCCCATGTAATAGACCGTACAATTGAATATGATGAGGTTGGAGATATTTCAGTTGTTAAAGATTTTTCAGATGTGTTTCCAAAGGATCTTCCAGGATTGCCACCTGATAGGGAGATAGAGTTTACTATGGAATTAATGCCAGCCTTGCCAGGTACTACACCGATTTCTTTTCCTTTATATCGCATGGCTCCACTGGAGTTACATGAACTGAATAAGCAGTTACAAGAGTTGTTAGATAAAGGGTTTATTAGGGCTAGTGTATCACCTTAGGGTGCACCAGTTTTATTTGTTAAAAAGAAAGATGCTACCTTACGGCTGTGCATAGATTACAGAAAGTTGAATCAGGTGACAGTGAAGAACAAGTATCCATTGCCAAGAATAGATGATTTATTTGATCAACTTCAAGGTGCAAAGGTATTTTCAAAGATAGACCTTCGGTCAGGATATCATCAGTTAAAGATAGCTAAAGATGACATTACCAAGACAGCATTCAGGACTCGATATGGGCATTATGAGTTTCTCTTAATGCCATTTGGTTTGACTAATGCACCAGCAGCATTCATGGCTTTGATGAACAAGATGTTTCAACCTTTTCTAGACAGATTTGTGATCGTCTTTATTGATGATATATTGGTATATTCACGAAGTACAGATGAGCATGCTGATCATTTGTGTTCCGTGCTACAAGTCTTGCGGGAAAAACGGTTATATGCTAAACTGAGTAAGTGTAAATTCTGGTTGGATCATGTGGTATTTTTAGGACACATAATATTTGGAAGAAGTATAGAGGTTGATCCTAAGAAGGTTGAATCAGTGGTAAAGTGGAAAGCACCAACTATAGTTATAGAAGTTCGTAGTTTTCTTGGGATGGCTGGATACTACAGACAATTTGTTGAAGGATTCTCTATTGTAGCTGCACCACTCTCTAAATTGTTGCGGAAGAATGCTCCATTTCAATGGAATTCTGCGTGCCAACAAATCTTTGATGAGTTAAAGCACCGTCTCACTACAACACCAATATTGACAATTCCTACAGGTACAGGAGGATTTGTTGTTTACACTAATGCTTCATATCAGGGTCTTGGTTGTGTTTTGATGTTGAATGGAAAAGTAATTGCTTATGCATCAAGACAATTACGACCACATGAGGTTTCTTATCCTGTACATGATTTTGAGATGGCAATAGTAGTTTTTTCCCTAAAGATTTGGCGCCATTATCTATATGGAGAAACATTCCAAATCTTTACAGATCATAAGAGTTTGAAGTATTTGATGAGTCAAAAGGAATTGAACATGCGGCAGAGGCGCGGGATGGAACTACTGAAAGATTATGATTGTACAATCGAGTATCATTCGGGAAAGGCCAATGTTGTAGCAGATGCTTTGAGTAGAAAGTCCAGTGGTATGATGGCCAACATGCACATGACTTCATTGTCAGATTTGATTGCTTTGCGAGGTCCAAATGCCAAAGTACAGTTTGACACAAATGGAGTATTGTTTGGTACTTTGGAGATTCGGCCAGTGCTGAGACAGAAAATTAAAGATGCATAAGTAAGAGATGAAAAGTTGGCAGAAATTATTGAACAGGTGCAACAAGGTAAAGATACACCATTTGTTATTCAGGATGACACATTAATGATTGCCACCAGATTATGTGTACCTGATGTTGATGATTTGAGACGAGAAATTTTAGATGAGGCACATAATGCATCATATGCTATGCACCCTGGCACGACAAAGATGTATCATACTCTAAGACAACATTATTGGTGGCCAAAGATGAAGAAGGAAGTTGCTGAACTTGATTCTAAATGTCTTACGTGTCAACAAGTCAAAGCAGAACACCAAGCACCTATAGGTATGTTGAAACCTTTATCTATTCCGGTCTGGAAATGGGAGCGGATTACGATGGATTTTGTTGTGGGATTACCACGAACACAAAAAGGAAATGATGTTATCTGGGTGATTATTGATAGATTGACTAAGTCAGCACATTTCTTGCCTATACGTTGGGGTTGTTCATTGGATCAATTGGCAGAGATATACATGAAAGAAATTGTTCACCTTCATGGAATACCAGTGTCCATTGTATCAGATAGAGATCCTAGATTTACTTCTCATTTTTTGGAAAGTTTTCAAACAGTTATGGGGACAAAATTGCATTTCAATACAACTTATTATCCTCAGACAGATGGGCAGTCAGAAAGGACTATACAAACCTTAGAAGAAATGCTTCGTGCTTGTATTATTGAGTTTCAGGGTTCATTGGATAGGTATATTCCACTGATAGAATTTGCTTACAATAATCAATTTCACAACAGCATTGGGATGGCTCCATATGAGGCATTGTATGGACGGAAATGTCGAAGTCCTTTATATTGGGATAAAAAGGGTGCAGAAATTTTAGAAGGGCCGGAGATTATAAAAGATACAGTTGATAAGATTGATATTGTAAAGAACAAAATGAAGGCGGCACAAGACAAACAAAAGAGCTATTTTGATCAGCATCGCAAGGAAATGGAATATCAGGCGGGTGATAAAGTATTCTTACGAGTTTCTCCATGGAAAGGTGTCATGAGATTTGGTAACTAAGGAAAATTGAGTCCTCGGTATATTGGGCCATATGATATCATAGAGAAGGTGGGACCATTGGCATACAGATTAGCATTACCTTCAGAATTGGTTCAAATTCATAATGTCTTCCATGTTAGTATGTTACGACGGTATCTATCTGATCCATCACATGTGCTAAAAGATTCAGAAGTACAACTTGCAGAGAATTTGAGCTACATAGAGGAACCAATCATGATAGTGGACTACAGAATCAAACAGTTACGGAATAGGGAAATTCTGATGGTTAAAGTGATTTGGAAGAATCATGGTATAGAGGAAACGACTTGGAAAACTGAGGATAAGATGAGAAAGTCATATTCGCATTTGTTTAATGGTAATTGATTCCCTATCATCCTGCAACATATGAAGAGATAGCGAATTTTGAGAACAAAATTCTTATAGAGGGGGGGGGGGATTGTAACATCCCCGACCAAAGTGCATACATCATTTTGCATTCGTATAATATTAATAGCATATGCATAGCATATTGCCATGATATACAGTGAATTTTTAAAAGTAATATTTATTTTCTAATTAAGTTTTTATATTTTAAAAAGTTTTTAACATAAAGTTAATTAATAATTATTTCAGGGTAAAGTTTGTAGTAAACGAGATTTCAGAGTGAAATATATAGTTTTCTAAAAAATTGCCGACTTTGACTCATTTATATACCTTGATCTCGTACTTTCTCTTACAATTGAAGTTAACAAAAGAAGAAAAGAAAAATGATACAAAGAGAAAGAAAGGACGAGGAGAGAAAAATTAAAAGAGTTTGTTTCGGTTGTTTTTGGTTGGATCTGTGGTACAAGATTTCTTCTATTGGGTTTTAATCCTGAAGTACAAGCGTGATTTGGTAAGTTTTTAATTAGTTAATGGTTTATTTGAATTTCACTGAATTTTCCAGATCTAGATCTACAGTTGCTTTTGATTCAGAAATCAGTCGATTTATAGTTCTCAGAGGGTGTTTTCGATATCGGATTTATATTCGGTAAAAGATTTCAAAGTATTTTTAGGGTTTCGTTTTGTAAGGATATTAGGGAGTCCTTTGATAAAGTTTTTCAAAAAGGTTTGAACTAGAAAAATGTTCTTCTATATATGTAGTTTATTGTTGTCAAGTTTTAAAGGATTTAGAATTATACACAAGAAGTTATAATGCATATTGGCATTTCATTGCATTTGGTGTTAGAGTTTTTAAGAGTAAATAGCCTCATTTGCATTGGGTTATATATAGGAGCACCAATCACAGATCGTGATCAAGAACAAGGGGGAGAGATATAGTATCTGTCCTAAACAGGTGGTTATAGACCGGAGATTCAACCCTATGTGCTATATGTGCTATATGAATATATATGTTATATGTGCTATATGGATATGTGTACTATATGAATTATATGGATATATGTGTTATATGTGATAGCTCTAAAATTTCCAGAGTTGTTTGAACAGAAAGTATGTTAGCAGATGGCATATGATATATGATTACAAGATGCACTTGATTGCATAGCATTTTGCAATGAGATTTAAAAGGACTTGTGATTGTCTTTGCCCTGAATTTGTATACATGACCTACGGGTCATACAGGATCTACGGATCATACAGGACCTACGGGTCATACAAGATCTTCGGATCATACAGGATCTATGGATCACACAAGACCTACGGGTCATAATGAGGAAATCTTCGGATTTCTTTCTTAAAGGGACCATAATAGTCCATATACAGTAAATCCGGGGTAGATTCAAGCTTGTACAGTTCACAGAATAATAAATCGGATACATCAGCACTTGCATTTGCATAGTAAATTCATATATGACATATATAATATGTATGGATATATTGACCAATTGCTTGGCTTTGTGTGAAATAATTGATGATGGTTTATATTCACTGAGTATGCGACTCACGTAAATCGCAAAATAATTTTTCAGGCTCAGCTAGAACTTACTGGCGTGTGTCTCTTTTCGAGGTCACATTCATACAGGTCGGTCGGCTGAAGCTCAATGCAACCTTCTCCTCCTCATTTTGCATCTTAGACATATGGGTTGTAATAGAAGTTAGAGTAATAGATGTATTAGCATAAGAAGTAACTACCTATATGTGTGTGTGTGTGCAACCTTATATGGTTGTTACTTTCTGCTTTGTGCTTATATGGATAGTTGCTATATGTGAATTTCTGTTTATATAGGAAATAAGTTATTAATAAGCATACGTCATAGGGTACAAGAGTGTCACACATGATGACATCACTTTTCATCAGAATAGAGCATAGAGCCTTCTTAGATTACCTCTTGAATCTTATCCAGCGCTCATGATGAAGGATCTTGATGTTGTAAGCGGTGCAAGGCAATCCGAGGAAGACCCGAGCAAAATCTTCAAGAGACAGTGGAACTCGGAGATTGAACTTCGTCTGAAATAATAAGGGTATATCTCCCTCGTTCGGATTCGGAATTGGGTGATTCTGAAGCCCAGAGTTATATCTACGAGTTTTATTTAACCCCTCAACATATGAGGTCCAAATCTTGCGTGGTTCAAAAGTTATGACTCTTGCACTGAAAGGTTGCAAGAACCACTGTGATGAAATTGGATGGATACGGGCGGGATATGGACGTGCCTTGAAAGGATATGACGCACCTTCTGAAACATAAACTAGAAAGATCAAACTAGGATATGAATCACCTAGATCAAGCCTTCAAAATTTGGATTGAAAAGAACAAGGAAAAACAATTTCTTAAGCATAGACACAAGTGTTGGCATGTTTGACTTCAATCTTGTCTAAGGAGCAAATGGCATCTAACAAGGTGTTATCATAGGCCCAAAGGAACGCCTCTCACAAGAGCACACAACCTTTGAAAAAATTACAAAAATATCCAAGAGAAATATACCTAAAAGGCCCAAACTTTGAGCTAAGCAAAAATACGACTCATGGCGCCGACGGTGAAACCAACAAGAGACTCCATGACTCACAAGTGTCTTTGGTTGGTGCTTCAAGGGTCATTAGGCCTCTCTTGAGCTCCTCTTGCAATGCTCGAGTTTTGGAACGGGTGATTCGACCCAAAAATGGTGAAGCGTCGGTCTTGGAACTTGGCACCGTGTCGGGATCATCAAGGAGGGGCTCCCGGTGGTTGGTCGAGTCTTGACACCTTCCATGGGCATTCTTGGTGTCATTAGCATGCTCCTCCTCCTCATGATCTTGGGAGGGGCTCTCGATGCTTGGTCGAGTCTTGAAACCTTCCATGGGCATTCTTGGTGTCATTGGCATGCTCCTCGTCCTCATGATCTTGGGAGGGGCTCCCGGTGCTTGGTCGAGTCTTGACAGCTTCCATGGGCATTCTTGGTGTCATTGGCGTGCTCCTCCTCCTCATGATATTGCTCTTCTTGGTGTCCTTGTCCTTGATGTGGTAGAATCCCATCATCCTCCCCCTCTTGAAAAGGGTTCGACCTCGAACCTAAATCCTGCAAGTCATCACCGTCATTAAGAAAGAAAGGAATAAGGTTAGAAACATTAAATACCTCATGGACACCATAGTGTGGAGGAAGCTCAAGCTTGTAGGCGTTGTCGTTCATGCGCTCCAAAACCTGGAAAGGACCATCGACTCTAGGATTGAGTTTGGAGTTCCTAAGAGTAGGAAAGCGCTCCTTCCTCAAGTGCACCCAAATAAGATCCCCGGGCTCAAAAATGAGCTCCTTGCGCCCCTTGTTCATTTGGCGAGCGTATTGCATGGTGCGCCTCTTCAATTGGAGGAGAGTATCCTCATGTAGCTTCTGGACCCTAGCAGCATGGTCAAGGCCTTCACGACTCTCCCGGTCCTTGGTGGCATAAGGCATGAGATCGAGGGGCGTGATGGGATTGCGCCCACACACATCCTCGAAAGGAGTCTTCTTAGTAGCCAAATGCACCAAATGGTTATAGGGAAACTCTATAAATGGAAGACATTCTTCACACCTGCGCATGGTAGTAGACAAAAGAGAACCAAGAGTTTGATTCACGACCTCGGTTTGTCCATCCGTTTGAGGATGACAAGTGGTAGAAAAGAGCAACTTTGTGCCTAGCTTGGCCCAAAGAGTCTTCCAAAAATAGCTAAAAAATTTCACATCACGATCAAACACTATAGATTTAGGAACTCCATGCAATCTCACAACATTATCAAAGAATAAGCAAGCAACATGAGATGCATCATCAGTCTTATGACATGCAATGAAGTGAGCCATCTTAGAGAACCTACATTCTTCCCACCTGCGCAGGATACTAGACAAAAGAGAACGCAAAAGAGAACCAAGAGTTCGATTCACGACCTCGGTTTGTCCATCCGTTTGAGGATGACAAGTGGTAGAAAAGAGCAACTTTGTGCCTAGCTTGGCCCAAAGAGTCTTCGAAAAATACCTCAAACATTTCATATCACGATCAGACACTATAGATTTAGGAACTCCATGCAATCTCACAACATTATCAAAGAATAAGCAAGCAACATGAGATGCATCATCGGTCTTATGGAATGCAATGAAGTGAGCCATCTTAGAGAACCTATAAACCACAACAAAAATGGAGTCTCTCCCCTTCTTAGAGCGAGGTAATCCCATGACACGAATCAGCTCCTAAAGTGCCGGAGAAAGCTTGGATTGAAAGCTTGATGTCGTGGTGTTGCTCGCTCCCTTGTTGGCGCTCCTCATGGTAAGTGGTTTGATGTTGCCAATGGATGGGTTGTGGTGGGATACAATCTCGGTGATCATCCCCGTCATGCCCTGTGTCTGACATGCTTACACAAGTACTAAGATACAATCCTCGTGGCTACATATGTCCCAATCCATCAACCAAGTACTAAGAGGTGGGTTGGAATCTCGGTGATCATCCCGTCATGCCCTGTGTCTAACATGCATACATAAGATTAACCCACAATCACAAGTAGATGCCAAACCACAAGTCCTCATAAATCAACCAATAAAGAGCAATGGAATGCAAATGCAAGGTCAAGCAAGGAGTTAGGTATGGCTAGGAAAGACACAAAGAGAAACTCAAGCACAAGCAAAAGACTAATGTAGGGACTTATAGGACCAAGAAGGTACTAAGCATCAACTCATCCAAACAACAATTCAAACAAAAACAAGCCAAGCTCGGATTCTTTTCCTCACGGGGTCCGACTTCTTCTATGCCCGGCCTCTCTTTCACTTTCGCCGGGTCCGAGTTTTTCTAGCCCCGATTATTTTTCTATCCGAGTCCGAATTTTTCCGTTTTATGGCTCAAGGTTCTGATTTTTTTCTTGTTTTTTTAAGCAACAAATAACTACGAATTCACAACTATTACTAGGAAAAGCAATGCCTTCTTCAAGCTTAAGATGAAGCGATGGCTTTCCCATATACTAATCCAAGCCAATACAAGTCAAATGCAATTGAAATGTGCTTGAAAAGAAATAGGGTCGTGGCTGAGGAAATGCTTTAGCAACCGAAATTTTCTCCACAACAAAAGCAAGATAAGGCTAGTTTAATCCGGGGAAAATGAAGGGTTGTTTGTGAATTCAAGGGGTGGCATATTTGTGTGATGCAAAAGACCTTTCATGGTCTTCTTCTTCAACCTCAAGACAGAAAAGGAGGCTGAAAATTTCAGTCAAGGGCACGACACACACAAACACACACACGACAACAACAATCTATGCAAAGACAACACAAATTCGGCAAGGTAAAAGACAAGGGTGGCTCGAAGAGCACTTGCAACCCTAGATTGCTCAATCAAAGGTCTAAGAAGGATTACCTTGTGTGGCTCTGATACCACGTGATGAGGGATCTTGATTTTGTAAGAGGTGCAAGACAATCCGAGGAAGACCCGAGCAAAATCTTCAAGAGATAGTGGAACTCGGAGATTTAACTTTGTCTGGAATAATAAGGGTAGATATCCCTCATCCAGACTCTGAATTAGGTGATTCTAAAGCCCATCATTAAATCTACGAGTCTTCTTTAATCCCTCAAAATTTAAGGTCCAAATCTTGCATGGTTCGAAAGTTATGGCTCTTGCACTGAAAGGTTACAATAACCACCGGGACGAAATTGGATGGATAAGGGCGTGATATGGGCGTGCCTTGAAAGAATATGACGCACCTTGAGAAACACTAACTAGAAAGATCAAACTAGGATATTACTCACCTTGATCAAGCCTTCGAAATTTGGATTGAAAAGAACAAGGAAAAACAATTTCTAAAGTGAAGAGACAAGGGTTAGCATGTTTGGCTTCAATCTTGTCTAAGGAGCAAATGGCATCTAACAAGGTGTTATCCTAGGCCAAAAGGAACGCCTCCCACAAGAGTGCACAACCTTTGAAAAAGTTACAGAAATATGCAAGCGAAAATTACATAAAATGCCCAAACTTCGAGCTAAGCAAAAATACGACTCATGGCGCCGACGGTGAAACCAACAAGAGACTCCACGACTCACAAGTGTCTTTGGCTGGTGCTTCAAGGGTCATTAGGCCACTCTTGAGCTCTTCTTGCAATGCTCGAGCTTTGGCACAGGTGGTTCGACCCAAAAATGGTCAAGCATCGGTCTTGGAACTTGGCACCGTGCCGGAATCATCAAGGTGGGGCTCCCGGTGCTTGTTCGAGTCTTGACACCTTCCATGGGCATTCTTGGTGTCATTGGCATTCTCCTCCTCCTCATGATCTTGCTCTTCTTGGTGTCCTTGTCCTTGATGTGGTAGAATCACATCAGCTCACGTCTGAGATATTGGCTACTCAAGCAGGTTAACGTCCGTGTGCTTCCACATTGTATGCATTCTTCCGACCTTAATGGCGAAATCTAAATTTAATTGGGTAATGTGGACCATACTTTGTCTCTTGATGAGTTTAACAGAATCTTGGGTATTCCTATCCGCTTGAGCAAACTCCATGTGAAGGATGAAGAGTTGCAATGTTTTTGGTATGAGATTACCAGTTGCTCTCACTTTTCCAAGAAAAAATGTGCTTCTTTAGATATGATCCATCCTTGCTTCAAGATTGTCCAGCGCATCCTTGGAAACATTATTTATGGTTGAAACGAGTGGGCAATGACACATAAGGCTCCATTTGATCTTGGCTACGAGTTTGCTACAATGTTGCTTGAGCTTACTAGGAAGCCAAAAGGTCAAAACTTGATTGGAGGTTTGATAACTCGATTGGCTCTTCACTTTCAAATTGATTTAAAGAAATATTCCAAGGTGGTTCCCTTTTTCTTGAACATTTCCCACCTCATCAATGTCAGCCTATTAATTCTCATGAGAAATTTTCTTGAACATTTGAAGATGATGCTTATCTTAATTATGTTCAGCCTATTAATTCTCATGAGAAATTTTCTAGCCGACTTCTCAGTACCGCTTCGCCTTCAAATTGGTACAAAGATTGGGTTGGATCCGATCTTCCTCCTCGGGTTGATGATTCTGAAGGTGCTGATGGCAATGAGGACGAAGGTGAGGGTTATGATGTTGATGCTATGGAGACAAATGATGAAGCTATGATACTTGAAGCTCCAATTGGGGGCACTTCTCCTTCTGGTCACTTTGAGCAGGCTGGTCCATCTGGTGCCGATGGGAATTCTTATGAGGATGGTTTGCATTTTTATGGAGACCGATTTGATGCCTTGGATAGAAAAATGGATAAATTGCAACTTTTTGTTGATGGTCTCCGGAACAATATGGTGATGCAATGGCAAGCCTATGAGAGGCACATGGTTGAGAAAGAGAGGTACAAAGCTTAGCAAGAAAGATCGAGACAAGAATATGTGCATCAAAAACAAGATATCTACAAAATGCAGTATCTCATGTACTATCACGCGACAGGTGGATTCTATGATCCTACAGCTCCTTTTCCTCCGCCTCCTCGATCACCTTAGTAGGCTCTTCACCCACATCATTTTAGGAGTAGTCATGTGAGTTTCATTCTCCCTCTTCTTTAATATCTATATTGGGGACAATAGAGGGTTTAAGTATGGGGTAAGGCGTATTCACTTTAGTTAGCTTTGCATTGCATGTTTATTTTTCTTGTAGGTTTGTTCTCTAGTTTTGGATGTTTTGTTTATTTTTTTGGGTAGAAGATGTTTTGTTTATTTTGAGTCATAAAAAATGAAAAAAAAGAGTCTTAAGATGATTTGTTGAATATCCTTGCTTAAAATTGATGGCATAATGATTGAATGATTGTCTATGATGCTAATCTTTCAAATTCTAAAAAATGCATCGATCTTTCTTTGATGAATTACCTAGCATGGAGTCAATGATAAGATTTAGCTTGAATAGGTCCCTAGATAAAAGCCTTATGAGATTTTTGAGCTTAATGGACTACAAATGTGTCCTCTTACATTTATTGTGTGTGATTCTTACTTTGATTACTTAATCTCTAGAACTTGTTATAACCTTTTTCGAGGCCACATATTTGATTTGTATGCATCATATGAAAATGATTGAGGCATATGTTTTGTTATCCAGAATCCCTTAACTACCTTTGCATATATTTCCCGTGTTTCAAGCCATTTTCTAGCCTTTATACGTCCTTATTTTAGAAGCTCCACAAAGCATCTCGAGCCTAAGTATTAGCCTTTTTACCCATCCGGGAATTAGGATATTTGTTTAAGTATGCAAAGTGTGAGACAAGCTTGAAGAAGTTGTATGTTTTTGGAGTTTGAGGTGATTGTTGAAAAATTTATAAAGTGGTTAGTAAAAAGAAAAGAATGAAAAAAACAAGAGAAAAGCAATGAAAAAGAAGAAAAAAAGAGTTTGATTGAATAAAGTTGTTTATAGAGTAAGTTTTATGGTGAGAAGGTAGTGAAGAAAAAAAAAAGTGAAGCTTGGTGTGTTGTTCAATTTGGTTAGTTTTCTCTTTCCCAGATTTAGCACCACAACAACAAATAATTCTCTACCTTTCACTTACCTTGGTCCCATTACAACCTAATAAAAGTCCTCTTGATTTGTGTCATTTACGTTATCCCAAGTGGTGGAGATTTAGGACTTTGATGCAAGCATATGGTAGATGGTCTTCAAAGTTAAGATTTGGGCGTTTATTTATTAACCTAAACACATTGAGAGTGAGTGAAACACATTTATTCTTGTGAGGTTTAGGGACTAAGAAGGGCTTATCTTAATTGATGGCAATGATATGTAATGATGAGCCCCACATGGGGTGGCCTAGTGGTAAGAGGCATGGGGGCATGTTGGGAGGTCCCAGGTTCGATCCTTGCCTCCGTCCCTAAACTTGGGTGAAAAAACAAGTCTCACCATTATTTCTACCACTAGGTCGACCCGGTCGGTGTAAGCCGGTTTACCTGGTTCGTGCGCTTTGCCGGCTAGTTCACGCACTCGGGGTTTACCACCAAATGTGGGTCCCTCGTTAAAAAAATGATATGTAATGATGATAGTGTCTTTGATCTTTGACTTGCATGATCATGAAAGTTTGAACAGGTTGAACAAGTTTAGGGATTAAGAGGGTCCTATCTTACGATGATTGACTAGTTAGTGTGATGAAAGGTTTTGTTGCTCGTTTGGTGTGATAATTCTTTTCCGTAACGGCGTATTTCGGTTCGAAGACGAACCCCATTAAGGGGGAGAGGTTGTGAAACCTCGGGTTTCGTTATAGGACTCAAGAGTAGTGGCAGATGTTTCAGGATAAAACATTTCTTAAGAAGGGTAGTATGTAATACTCGAGTTTAATTGCATATGAAGTTTTGTTTGCCATCACCATTTCGTTCCTTGAATTGCAAGTAACCTCGGATTATTGAGAATAATTACTAATATTGATATTTAGTCATTTTATTCCCAAATAAAATAAAAAAAGGGGATTAACCTTTATCTCTCAGTTGGGTCGTCCGATCCTATATCTAGTTTAAACTAGATTGCACTAACAAGATAAAATTTAACAATTAAAATCTATCCTAGTTAAACTTATCTACCTAATACATTATAAAGCAGAAACCATGTCTGTTGAAAAAATTGCGCCACATGGCATTTTTTAATAAAATAATGTTACATCTTGTAATGATAAATATTATAATTATCTGTATGGTTCTTTCTATATATATCCAATTTTTTATAAGATAATAACTTGATCTATATGTTGATATTTTTTATGCATATCTTTTTTATCTTGTAACAAGATTTGGGATCCAAGTATATAATTTTTTTATCTATATGTTGATAATAACTTGATCTAATATTTTTTTATATTAATTTTATCCATAATATTTTTTATCTTTTAACAAGACTCGGGCTTCAAGTATATAATTTTTTTATCTATATGTTGATAAAATATGGGGCACAATCTTAAAGACTTTTTTATAAATTACATAATTTTATTACGATATTATATACCAGTGTACTAAATTTTATATTAATATCATAATATTTTATAATCTTTAGTAAAATCATCCCGTGAGTAGGAGGGGGATTCAACTAGTTCTAAATAACCCTTAAACCCAATACAGTAGAATCTAGGTAGTAATCCACTTTAAGCCATCGCCACTTAATTAATCCTAAACCTCGTCCTCCTCTACCTTCTTCAAGAAATGACAACACTGGAGATTCGCGTTTCGAAGCCGATAAGCATCTTCTGGGTAAGAGCTGACTCCGTTTAATTTTCTTTGCCTCTGATTCCTTTTCCCTCGTGTCCTTCTCGGCAATCTCATTGTTTCTTGTGCAGTACATCGTGCAGGGAGTCCTATTGTTATCTGAGTGGAGCTAGGCGTTTCATCATCGTTGTTGTCGACGCCGCTTTTGATCGACGGGTCTCCGCTGAGTTGGGTGGCCGCCATACTATATCGCCACTAAGCGTCAATTCTGTTGCAGGATTTTAAGTCCAAGTCATTTTATTAGTTCAACCTGGTTTGTCCTTGTCCATTTGTTCTTTAGGCCTGGTTGTTAGCCACTATATGTAGAATCCTTTTGGCTTCCGTTCGAAGGCAATCAAATACAAAACCAATTATCCACACCTCACAAATCTCTGAATGAATTCATCGAATTCTCAATCACTCTTTCAATCACCTGATCGTCCCTTCTAAATTTGGATCGATCTCTGATCAAGAGTACCCGAATCCAGGCTATCGGTTAGCCTCGTTTTGGATTATCGGTTCTCTAGTATCGATATTGGTTTTCCTGTATCAATGGTATCAGAGCATTCGAGCTTCCGATCTGATTCATTGGAATCCAACATGGAGGATGAACGCTTCTATGTTAGGGTTGGAAAGAGCATCAAGGAGATGCGCAAGAGCATCGGTACAATCTCGGATTTAAAGGATTTCAGCACCAAGCATTTCAACTTACCTCATCTTCAACTCACAGAGAGCCCAAAAAGTGGTGTGGTGTTCAGAAATGTCTTCGAGGGAATCCCCGACGATATTGAGAGTCAAGATCACGAGGTCCATGATAATTTGCTCAAGCTGATAGGCTGGGTTGAAGGTTGTATTGATCTTTCAGACTGCTCAAAAACTGAATCAGTCATCTGCATTGACTTCGAGGTAATGCTAGCTAGCAACGAGCATATTGTTTCTGAGGAAGTTCCTAATTCCATTGTTTACAAGAAGTTTGATAAAAATCCTCAACGTGATGTGATGAATGATGATCTATTGGTTAAGGACGAGTTGAAAATTGAGGATCCTTTGATAGTTGATGAAGAAATTGCTCAAATGGAGTTGATGCACAAATAGATTATGATGAAAGAATGCTCAGAATTAGAAGCTCACAAGGTGTTCGAAGATATGCCTCAACCAAGTGAAAACAAGCAAATCATGCCCTATGAGGATTCTGATGAAAATTCGGAGTGTTTTATGATGAACAATGATGATCGATCGACCGAGGAGAGGCTGAAATCTGATTTCGTTTTGAAAATTAATGACAAGCTTGTTCAAATTGAGGCAAAAGCTGAATTAAAATTGATGGAATCCTCTGATGTGGTTGCACACCACGTGTTCGAAGAAATGCTCGAGTCTTAGAAAGAGCTGAAACAAGCTAATTTGAGGATTCTTGAGGTAACTAATCTGAAGAATGCCTCACTATTATTGTTGATTAGAAGTGAATCCGCTGAATTGAATAATTCTCTAAATGCATTATCTACACAAGAGGGAATACCGACATGTTATACAAGCATATTGTGTTATGATCCTGGAGGAGGGTCCTGGTACCCTGCATTAGTTGATGAAACACTCTTACCCGACTCATAAAACTGTATTGAACACAACCTGGAAGCTGCATTATCAAAGGATATTGATGTTTTTAACAAAGGTGAATTTGATCCCAAGGCACCGGGATTGATTTTGATTAGTAAAGAAGACAATTTAGAGGGTTTCGAATTTGATGAGCATAAAGACGATATCCTGTCACTAGGCTCAAATGAAGATCGAGACAACTTGAAAGTCTTTGGGGAAGCTGAATTAAAGGATATGGCACTTAGCTTTGATCCTGGAGGAAGAGCATTGGTCATTGCTTATGATGTACTTAAATTGGAACTTGTTCCTAAGGTTTGTGACTTGTTGTGCACTGATGTAGCATGGTCGAGATCATTAGATGGTGAAAATGATATGTTTAATTTACTAAATAAGCTTCCTACACAAGAGAAAAGGATGAATGGTTATGCAGAGGAAGTGTTAAACACCATTGAGAGACTAATATTTGACCCTGGATGAGACAATTTAAAGCATACGGCTACAACTAGGACATGTGCTTTAATGCTTGGAAGTTCAAGATGCTTGGACACTCCACTTGTGTTGGGTTATGGAGAGAAAGGTAAGGTGCTAGTGCCTGTCAAATGCTTCAACTTCAGATTCCAATAATCTAGTTATGCTCTGACCTTTGTGCTAGAAGAAAATTGGAAAAGTATGATTGAAATTGCCTTAATCTTTAATGGGGTTGCTGATTGTAAATTACGTCCTGAGTTTGTTGATGTTAATGAGTACTTTAATGAGAAGTTTCAGTTGAAGATATTCAAGGAAACAAAGGAGAATTGGCTTTATAGCATCAAGATTATTGCCTTATTAGCAAAAGGTTTGGGAAGCTACTTGGTAAATGTGCCAGATTTATTTAGCAAATGTGTTCACCGGTTCTCTTGGCTCTAAGGGTGAATACATGCTTTTGTATACATGGTTGCACGGGTTATTATGGAGAGCGTGGGAAGATCACTGTTGAGAATGAGGTAAGTGATACTTCTCCGTTTTTGATTCACAAATTTTGCTCAAATGGGATAACTACTGCTGCATCATAATGTCTTGATAACTACTTTATCTGGTCCATTTGATTGTGGGGATAGAAATTCAGGATTTGTGCTTAAACTACCATCACAAGCTTGTTAATAATTGTGTTGGTTCTCCAGTTGCTGATATTTCTTCACTAGAATGTGGGGGATTTATGCTTACAGACCATGCTGATTATTTGTCAAATGAGGCTTGCTATGTCTACTTAGAATGGCCGTTTGAAGAATTGAGTTTACAAACCAAAGAATTAGTTGCCCAAGATTTGGCTACGGTTTTCAAAGGTGAAGACCAATATATGAATTTAGCACCAATGGAGAAGTTGAATCCTCAGTTTGTAGCAATCATATTTTCTCATTTTATAGCAGCTGAATTTGATCAGTTTACATCAGCTTTAGCTACTATTTTTTTCCACAAAATGGAAAAATTGCAGCAAGATCAACTACTTAATTTCAAGGAGCATACTAAGGATTATTTTCTAGGATACATGAAGTTGCTTTGTGCCATTGATGGAAGTTTTGAGGCTAGTTCTACTAGCTTAAAAGTTGTTCTCTTCGAAATGTTGGGCTTGATGAAGGTAATCATCGTAATACTTACTTTCGATCCCGGTGGTGAAGGCTCAAGGATCTCTGGTACAGCTCAACACGCACGATCACTAGCCACTTGGAAGACCATGAAGCTCATACTGTTACATTGTCATGCTATCAAGTTAGACTCAAGGATATCTAGGGAGCACTGTTTTATTTGATCCTTCAGGACAAGGATCATCTCGACAAGGGAGATCTGTTGCAGGATTTTAAGTCCAAGTCATTTTATTAGGTGAACCCCATTTATCCGGTTTGTTGTTTCCTTTTATTTAATGGTAACCAGTTTGTACCAGTCCATTTGTTCTTTAGGCTTGGTTGTTTAGCCACTATATGTAGAAGCCTTTGGCTTCCGTTCCATGGAAATCAAATAAACCTCTCAAATCTCTCAATGAATTCATCGAATTCTCAATCACTCTTTCAATCACCAGATCATCCCTTCTAAATCCGGATCGATCTCTGATCAAGAGTACACGAATCCAGGCTATCGGTTAGCCTCATTTGAGATTATCGGTTCTCTAGTCTCGATATTGGTTTTCCTGTATCAGATTCGACCTTCTTCTTCTTTTCTGGTCGGTTGGGCAGAGGGACGGTGTCGCGATCGAGACGGATCTGTAGAGGCGTGGTGGTGGGGATTGGTTGTCGGTGGTGTTGGAGAAAGGGAGAAGCTGCAATCGGCTATGGGGTTCGGTGGGTTGATGATCTTGCTGGTCTGCAAGCTATTAGAGGAATTAGTGGTAACTTGTTAGTTATATAAGTAAAATTTTGGGTGTTAGTGGAAAGGATTTGGTTGTGAAAAATGCAATTAGCGTTTTATACTATAGGAACATGTTCTTGTAAGCTGGTAGGTGAAGCTCCTATTATTTGGTTTATTAGATTACGTGGAAGAGTAAAGGAACAAATCAATAGCTTGATATATAACTTAGGATACGTGGCTTTAATTAATCGAATTTGTATTATATATGAATTTGTATTAGGATACGTGGCTTTAATGTTCCGTTCCACCTTCGGGGTTACATTTCTATATTTCACCTGAATTTTAAATATTAAAGTAATGTTAAAAAAAATTTAAAATTTTATTTATATTATAAACCACTATATACATACGTATGTAAATTTTTAGCTTAAAATCATATTACATAATTTTCTAAAATTAAAAGGTAATTTTTTTTAAGAAAATCATTTTTTTAATTTTACATATTTTATAATTTGATTTTTAAGATAAAAATTTGCACACATATGTACATAATTGTTTAAAATATAAATATAATTTTTTAATTTTTTTTAATATCAATTTGATGTTTAACATTCAAGTGGAAAATGAAAGTGAAACATAAAGTGAAACGAATGATTTGTATCGAGTGGGTAGTTAATTAAATTAGGATGCTTAACTGGAAGTTTTATGGGTGTGTGGTAATCTATTTAGGTTAAGATACGTTTAGTTGGGCTAGAGTAATTTAGCAAAAGTTAGCGGTTAAGGTTTACACGGATTGTTAACTATCTTTCTTTTAGTGGGTGTTATTTACTAAGTTGCCTCTAGTAACAATCGTTATTATTCCTAGGTTCTACCCTTACAGTTGTTCGTTAAATCGCATAAAGGGTTGCCATTGAAGTAAATCGTTTTGTGACTTGTGCAATTCTTTTCTGTCTTGTTAGATTTTGTGCTGTAATTATAGATTTGGTTTTGGAAACTAGTCACAAATATCTTTTTGAACAATAGGATTTGCTTGTGTTGTTGTGTGCGAACTTGGTTTTAACGTGTTTTATCGTCTAAAGTTTTTAAACGGTTTTCTGTGCTGGTACCGTTTCCGACAAGGCCATGTGCGTATATCACGAAGAGGAAGGGTTGTCTATGTATGGTTTGTGTGACAAGGAAACTATGCCCCTTCAAAAGAAAATGTTATTTTTGTTTTTGGCAAGTGCTCTAGTGTGAATGTTTGTGTGCTGGGTGTGGTAAATGTGAGTGACTAACTAACTAAACTTAGTATTTCCCTTTAGAGATATGAGTATGATTGTGGACTTGTTTGCGGACTATAGAAACCGTTTCAAAACATCTTACGGTTTTCAAATATTATCTAACTTGGTAGATTAGTAGCTAACTTCTCGATGATTTATTTTTTCCAATTCCAAGTATGAATCAAGGAAACCGTGCAGAAGCCTAGGCCGGATGGTGGAACAGACTTTTAATACACGTGTCATAGTTCTCGGTCTTTGAGGGTATTTTAGAATTTTATGAATCTTATTTCTTTTGAATTGCCTTGTAGTAGTGTTTGTTGAATTGTTATTGTAACACCCCCTCCCTATTGTACTTGAGGTGTTACCGCCAGTAACCCTAATTAGTCCTAATCCAAGGTTACCCAAGGCTTTAAAACTTATAATCACAACAAGTATTACAACACTTTATTACAAACCATAGTATGACTTCCTTCCATACACAAAATTCTAACCACAACTTGGGCAAAAGTAAAATATTTACAACAGACTTGTTCTTCTTCAAGCGACCACTTTCAAAACCTTTTTACATTCTAAACTCCTTGACTAGCCTTCTCTTCGCGGATTAACTTCTTTAGTAGCTGATGCGTCGTATACAGACGGTGGGCACCAGCCGGCCATGCAATTGAATAAGGTGGTCGGATTAGTCTAATGAAAGACTAAGCAAGTGGAGAAAATGACTGGTTCCTATGGTAGTGACTAAACATATTGGCATCGAAATCCGAATGACAACCGCTCGATGATCCAACAGTTAGCAGTCCCATAGAGGATAAGAAATGAGGCATGCATAATCAAAAGATAGGACACCACAACTTGCGGTTCCATTATGAAACATGAACAATTGTTGGGAACTCATATTAATCACATAACATTCTAAAAGCAAGAATGGCTTCCCGATTGGACGAACCATTCAGGTATATTAATGTGCCTAACGCACTTATCTTATATTACTTTCCAAACTTTTCACAAACAAGTTGGTGGCTTTTAATCGGCTCGAACTACTGCCGAAATATCGTGGTATTGTAGAGATCATCGGAGTATTTCATCCATGTCATCTACTCTGTACCCAAGATCACATGACTTCAGCTATCCTTGATCTTTCATTTGCATATGGTGAGGTAGAGATCACAGAGGCCTATTACCATGTCGTCTACACTACACCGTGCCGAACCTGCACTTAGCTAGAGTGCCTATCAACCCTCTCACACGAAGAGTAGGGGAAGAGAGTCATGACTCACCATTAGGATTAGGCCCCTCCTAATGTAATATTGTTATAAAGAGAGGATATAAAACCACTCCCTGGACTATCTGAATCACAACAATGTCTCAGCGAGAGACAACAAACAAGGTCGCACATAACGGACCTAAATCCAGTTCTAGCGCAAACTGAATAAACAACATGGTCATTATTTCTAACAATATAACAACCTATCATATTTTATTAAGCATACAAGTTGTTCCCAACACAAATATTAAATGGGATTCAATTCCTCATTTAATAACAATAATGCAAGAACGAACCGTCCACTTGCCTTATAAGGCGTGCTTTACGCTCTCAGCGATTCCAACAGAAATCTTTATCTGCCTTCTGCCAATTATAACAACAGATTCTTTAACCACAAGTTCATGGATACAATTCTTAGTTGTATAATCCAATTCTACAACTTTCTAATCGATAAACGATTTGATTTCCGAATATCGATATATATATATATATATATAAAAATCCTTAGTTTTCATGCTTCAAGGAGCCATCTTGGCGGAATTATAACTAATTATCCGCTTCACTTTTGAAACAATTTTCTAAATAAAAATTGTTCATTAGTAGCAGTTCTACAAGATTACCAAATCTCATATCAAACAGATTAACCACGAATCCTGAGTAATTATCCGAAGTCCTTTACCTGACAATCGATGTCTAAACTTGTCTTCGCTATAAGTAATAATCCAGACGTCCGTTTCTCGAGCGGTTTGAACCTGTGGAACCGTATCAACGTCAAGATTATAAAAACCATAAATTTACTTAGTAAAGCGGACCCGAAAGGTCCTTTCGGTGGCTCCGTAACCACCCCGCTAATTAATTTCGAGCGTTAATACCTTCACTCGAACTTCGAGCTTGTTCGGCTCGATGGTGGTTCGACCCAAGGACCCAAGGGTGGCGGTGTGGTGTCCGGTGGCAACCCCTGGTGGTGGGTGGTGGTCGGCGAGCTGCAGTTCGCCGGCGGCGGGGCAGCGAGGCAGAAGAAGAAGCCGAAGATGGAGATGGCGCTCCCTCTCCCAAGTCCGTTCCGTCCTGATTTGCCTCCCTGGTTTCGGCTTTCAAACAGCCCGGTTTCACACAACAAAGAGGAGGTGATGAGGGTGGTGGCTGGCAAGGTGGTGGCGAGGAAGATGGCCGGCAGTGGAGGTTGAATTCTATCGCCCAAGTCCGTCGTTCCGTTCGCTCTCTCACGATTTGATTTTGGAGAAGGGAAGGAGATAGACTTTTGAAAAGTCAAAGAAAATGGCTTATACAATCCTATCTCCCAACATCCTTAGCATCTAAGCAAGAGACGGTAAAATGCAATTTTCCGTCCCGGAACGGGACTCGCGTTAAAGCGGTAAAATTATGTACCTCGGGTGGAAAAACTCACTAAACGAAAAACGTCCCGAAAATTATGTAGACCAATAAAACCAATTTTTCATGATTTTATCTTGCTACGTTCAATTTTTAAGGCTTCCGTTTCGTATTTTACATTCCTTCCGGTACATAATTAAAAAGACGGCTTATCCAATAAATATTCTTTTTCCACTGAAAAATCCTAGAATTCACACCGATCCATAAAATCATTTCTTTGTGATTTTAGGATATCACCAAGAATTTTCTAAAATTTAATCTCCAACAAAAATATTGGATTAAGTGTTAAAACGGACAAAAAGGTTAAAAAGATATCCGAGAAAATTTCGAAAATATCCTTAAAAACCGCAGCTATTACATTAGTACCCCCTTAAAAATGGTTTCGAATACGAAACCAGAAGAGTCAAGTTACAAGAAACAAAAGATGTCGATGTACACAGTTACATGAACAAAACTGCAAAGCTGGTAGTACCCCCTTAAAAATTCACACTAGGTGGATGTCAACTCAGGATAACGACTTAGCATTTCCTGCTCTGTTTCCCAAGTTGTCCCCTCTCCACCATTCTTAGACCATAAAATTCTTACCAAAGGTATTTCTTTGCTACGAAGCATCTTCACACGACGTTCCAGAATTTTGATTGGTTTCTCCTTATAAGTACCATTTGGTTGAACTTCAATATCATCATAACTAAGGACATGAGATTCATCCGGCACATATTGTCTTAACAAGGACACATGAAAAACATCATGCACGGGGTGTGTTGCCGGAGGTAAGGCAAGTCGATAAGCTAACTTACCCACTTTTTCTAAAATCTCAAAGGGTCCAACGTATCGAGGATTGAGCTTACCTCGTTTACCAAAACGAAATACTCCTTTAGATGGAGATACTCTCACAAAAACTTTGTCACCAACTGCAAACTCAATATCTCTTCTTCTCAAGTCAGCATAAGACTTTTGACGACTCTGAGCTGTTAACATTCTCTGCCTGATCAAAGCTATATCAGTTGTAGTCTTCTCAATCAACTCGGGTCCGAGAAGAATCTTATCAGCACCTTCATCCCAACATATCGGGGATCGACACTTACGACCATACAGAGCCTCAAACGGTGCCATCTTAATCGTAGAATGCCAGCTATTATTATAAGTGAATTCTATCAAACTTAAACTATTATCCCAACTGGTTGTTCGATCAAGTACACAAGCACGAAGCATATCCTCCAGAGTTTGAATTGTTCTCTCAGATTGCCCGTCAGTTTGAGGATGAAAAGCAGTGCTGAAACACAATTCAGTTCCCAAAGCCTTATGCAAATTCTTCCAGAATCTTGACATATACCTTCCATCTCGATCAGAGATTATAGTTTTAGGAGTACCATGAAGACGAACAATTTCATTAATAAAGACCTTGGCCAACTTTTGGATTTCCCATGCTATCTTGATTGCTATGAAATGTGCACTCTTTGTGAGTCGGTCAATAATAACCCAGATAGCATCTTTCTGCCCTTGTGTCTTAGGCAATCCTGTGACGAAGTCCATGGCAATGTCTTCCCATTTCCACTCAGGTACTGGAAGTGGTTGTAATATTCCTCCTGGTCTTCTATGTTCAATCTTTACTTTCTGGCATACCATGCATCTAACCACAAATTCTGCCACATCATTCTTCATGTTGGGCCACCAGAAATTTCGGCGTAGATCTTTGAACATCTTGCTAGAACCTGGGTGAATGGAATATGCAGAGGAATGAGCTTCCCTCAAAATTATCTTCCTTATGTCTTCAATTGCAGGTACATAGATTCTATCCCGAAACCACAGAGATCCATCATCTTGAATAATAAATCCCGGTGCTTTGCCTTCTTGCACTTCTCCGCTAATCTTAATCAAAACCACATCTTCTGCTTGTTTCTCCCTGATTTGATCTAGCAGAGTAGCTTGAATCTCTAAGGTACTCAAACAACCTTGTTGCCTTTCAAACCAAATTTCAGTTTCTGTTTGAATCAATTCCTGTTGTAGCCTTGGTTGAACTGTCAACATTGCTACTATAGCTTCTTGCGCAGTTTTTCTGCTTAAAGCATCTGCCACCACATTGGCTTTACCTGGATGATATAGCAGCTCAATATCATAATCTTTCAACAATTCCAACCATCTTCTCTGTCTCATATTCAACTCCTTTTGAGTAAACACATATTTTAAACTCTTGTGGTCAGTAAAGATTTGGCACTTGACACCATAGAGATAATGTCGCCAAATTTTCAAAGCAAAGACCACAGCTGCAAGTTCTAAATCATGAGTAGGATAATTCACCTCATAAACCTTAAGTTGTCGAGATGCATATGCAATAACCTTACCATGCTGCATTAACACACAACCCAACCCTTGTTTAGAAGCATCACTGTAGACTACATACCCTTCATTCCCATCTGGCAGAGTCAAAATTGGGGCACTGGTAAGTCGTCTTTTGAGTTCTTGAAAACTTGCTTCACATTTGTCATCCCACATAAACTTTTTATTCACCTTACGAAGTAATCCTGTCATAGGTAAAGATATTTTCGAGAATCCTTCTACAAAACGTCGATAATACCCGGCAAGTCCTAAGAAAATTCTTACCTCCTTAACATTCTGAGGTTGTTTCCATTCAGCGACTGCCTTGACCTTTTGAGGATCTACCATTACTCCATCTTGATTGATAATATGTCCCAAGAAGGCCACTTCCTTTAACCAGAAAGCACACTTAGACAACTTAGCATAAAGTTCATGATGCCTAAGTATTTCAAAAATTATCCGAAGATGCTCTTCATGCTCAACTTTATCTCTTGAGTAGATCAAAATGTCATCAATGAATACCACTACAAACTTGTCGAGATATTCATGAAAACATCTATGCATTAAATCCATGAAAACTGTAGGTGCATTTGTCAGTCCAAAAGGCATTACCAAGAACTCATAATGACCATAACGAGTTCGAAAAGCTGTTTTGGGAATATCTTCTTCACATACTCTGAGTTGATGGTATCCTGACCTTAAATCAATCTTAGAGAAGATCTTTGCACCCCTTAGCTGGTCTAACAAATCATCAATCCTTGGTAAGGGATACTTATTCTTAATGGTAACCTTATTCAACTCACGGTAATCAATACATAACCGGAAGGTTCCATCCTTTTTCTTTACAAAAAGTACCGGAGCGCCCCAGGGTGAAGCACTCGGTCTTATATATCCCTTTTCCAGCAACTCGTCGAGTTGTTTCTTCAATTCCTTTATCTCGATAGGAGCCATTCTATAAGGTGCTTTAGAAATTGGTGCCGTTCCAGGTTCCAACGTAATTGTAAATTCAACAATACACTTTGGAGGTAAACCTGGGAGTTCCTCGGGAAAAACATCAGTAAATTCTCTAACCACAGGAATTCCTTCAATATCTACGTTCTTTTCATCAGACTCTTCAAGAAAACACAGATAGCCAACACATCCTTGTCGTAGCAGTTGAGCAGCCTTCAAAGAACTGATTAGCTTCCCATTTTCTACATCACCTTTTCCTTTGAAACGACACACATATTTTCCTTCTTCCTGGATGGTTACCGTTCGGGAACTAAAGTCTATTATAGCTCCATGTTGTAATAACCAATCCATGCCTAAGATGATGTCGTAAGGAGCCATTGGAATGCATATAAGGTTGGCTTTAAACTTCCGACCTTGAATGCTAATGGGAAAATTGTTAAGTTGTTTGGTTCCTACGATCTTTTCTTTGTTTGGTAGGTTCACCACAAAAGGTTCACATGAATTAGTGCATTTTAGTCCTAATTGCTCTACACAATTCTCAGATATGAAAGAATGTGTTGCTCCTGAATCAAACAACAAGAAAACAGCAGTTGACTGAACATATAAAATACCTTGGCATACAGGAGCTTCTGGTTCATCACTACGCCTCATCTCATATAGACGCTGACCTTGCTTTGTTGATGTCATTGCCGATTTTCCCTTATTCTGAGCAGTAGACTGAACAGAGGCTGATTTGGCAGCTTCAGTCGGAACACGGCTATTCTGAGCAACAGAGGTTTGACGCGACTGTGCTGAACCATCTTTATTCTATGGACAGTAAATACGCATGTGTCTTTCCTTTCCACACTGAAAGCACTTCCTTTGAATCCTAGGACAAAACTTATTAATGTGACCTGTTTCTCCACAATTATAACAAACCGTCCGACCCTTCTTTTGTCCAGATTGGAAGGACCTAGTTGAACCAGACTCAGTTTTAGCCCGATTTGACTTTTCAAACTTCTGAAAGGGTGCCGGTCTCTTGAATCCACTAAATTGTGAACGTTGTTGAGATACTTGCTCCCCTTTCTTTGCTTCCTGATCAGACCTTTCCAAAGAAACTTCTAAGCGATAGGCTGCATCAACATACTGTTCCAAAGTTGAACACTTTACATGGACCATTAGTGGCTTCATCTTCGGATTTAGCCATTCATAGAATCTCTCAATTTTCTGCTCTTCAGTAGAGATTTCAGATCCAGCATACTGTAAAAGATGATTAAATTTGGCAGCCATCTCAGGTATTTTCATACCCTCAACTTGCGGGTACGAAAATTCTCTTTCTTTTTCTTTCATCATAGCAGCAGAAAAGAACCTATCTAACATCTTATCTTTAAACATTCTCCAACTCAGTTTTGGGTGCCTAGACAAACCAGTACTTTTCCACCATTCAGTCGCACCTTCCTTAAGCTGTAAAGCAGCGATACATACCTTCTTAGACTCTGTACATGAGATATTTTCCATCAACTGTTCGATGTGGGAAAACCAATATGCTATTTTAACAGGTTCACCTGTTCCATCGTAGCTGTCGGGCTTCATGGACAGGAAAGTTTTCAAGGCCCAAGAAAAATTCATACTTTGAACAGGTGGAAGCTCTTGAGGGTATTCCACTTCTATATTTCCCACATGTCCACTTTCTTCAACTTCAGGTGCAACATTTTGAGCAGCTGGGAGAACAGACTGAATAGTTTGAAGCATTAAATTCTTCAAAGTCTCCATAGTTTCCTCATCGAACACTATATTCCTTCTAACCTTCGGATCAGGTTGATTCGCAGGATTTTGAGACTCTCCTCTCTCCTTAGAATTCCTATCTGAACCATCCCCTTGCTCAGATCTTCTTGTGTTTACCATCTGAATGAAACAACAGAAGACAAAACTTCCTTTATTCCACAACAAAGATAAGAAATCAAAGAGGCATATATACACAAAACTTCCATTTATTTATATCACATCATACACCAACTCTATTTTACAACTCTGTTCTACAAACAAGGTCAAAACCAACTTATTTACATAAAGGGACTTGTACTTCCACAAACCATTATATCAACCATTATTTACATTCTATAAAGGCACACTTAAAACCATAACTTCTTAAACCTTACAGCAAACCTTAATTTACATCTAAGAAAACCTACAAAACCAACTTATCCATCTCGACTCGTTCATGCCCTTATCCATTCCTCACTACATTGAGGGAGGATGACAGAAGTTATCTAAAAAGTCAGCATCAAACTGCAAAGGATCTTTTAAGGCATTCTGATCGTATAGGAGTGATTCCCCTTGCTCCAGTTTCCTATAGAAGAGGTTTCTACGCGGAGGGCTTAAATGCAGTCCCGCAATGCCCCAGATAAAAAGATCTTCATAAGGTTCCAATTCTCGCTTCCAGGCTTGCACGACATTCATTACCCTTTCTGTCTTTACCTCAAATTTCACAAATTGAGTTCTCCCAGAGGATATCCAATCCTCCCAAGATTGTATCATCATAGGATTTCCACCTTCAGTTTCCTGAACCTGATCTTTACCAGAAGAACTAGGACCTGTCGACCCTACTATCTGCTGAGGATAGTTATCCATAGAAGGGGAAAACCGTTGAGATGAAGTATACACTCCAGACTCATGCGAAGATTGACTGGAATTCGAATACCGTATCTGCTCTGATTGTGGAGCCTCTTCTTCCTCAGGGTCTTCTTCTTCACTCGAGATGACTATAGGGTTCACTCCCACACCCAATTCCTCATCGCTGGGTATGTCTACATATTCAATTTCCATTCTTGGTGAAGCTGGAAACCCTTTGATTAAACTTACTCTAGAAGATTCTGCTTCATCAGCAGTGGGTGCTCCATTCTTCGCTCTTTTTCCGAGCTCATCATTACTATGCTGCCCTTGGTTCCTCTTCATTTCCTTGGAAAAGAATAAGCAAAAGAATTTAGAATCTCCACAATTCTATTCATCAAAACTTCAAACCTAATTCCAAGGTCTAAAAGATATCAACTAGTAATCTATTTTTAGAGAACTTTCGGCTCTGATACCACTTCTGTAACACCCCCTCCCTATTGTACTTGAGGTGTTACCGCCAGTAACCCTAATTAGTCCTAATCCAAGGTTACCCAAGGCTTTAAAACTTATAATCACAACAAGTATTACAACACTTTATTACAAACCATAGTATGACTTCCTTCCATACACAAAATTCTAACCACAACTTGGGCAAAAGTAAAATATTTACAACAGACTTGTTCTTCTTCAAGCGACCACTTTCAAAACCTTTTTACATTCTAAACTCCTTGGCTAGCCTTCTCTTCGCGGATTAACTTCTTTAGTAGCTGATGCGTCGTATACAGACGGTGGGCACCAGCCGGCCATGCAATTGAATAAGGTGGTCGGATTAGTCTAATGAAAGACTAAGCAAGTGGAGAAATGACTGGTTCCTATGGTAGTGACTAAACATATTGGCATCGAAATCCAAATGACAACCGGTCGATGATCCAACAGTTAGCAGTCCCATAAAGGATAAGAAATGAGGCATGCATAATCAAAAGATAGGACACCACAACTTGCGGTTCCATTATGAAACATGAACAATTGTTGGGAACTCATATTAATCACATAACATTCTAAAAGCAAGAATGGCTTCCCGACTGGACGAACCATTCAGGTATATTAATGTGCCTAACGCACTTATCTTATATTACTTTCAAAACTTTTCACAAACAAGTTGGTGGCTTTTAATCGGCTCGAACTACTGCCGAAATATCGTGGTATTGTAGAGATCATCGGAGTATTTCATCCATGTCATCTACTCTGTACCCAAGATCACAGAACTTCAGCTATCCTTGATCTTTCATTTGCATATGGTGAGGTAGAGATCACAGAGGCCTTTTACCATGTCGTCTACACTACACCGTGCCGAACCTGCACTTAGCTAGAGTGCCTATCAACCCTCTCACACGAAGAGTAGGGGAAGAGAGTCATGACTCACCATTAGGATTAGGCCCCTCCTAATGTAATATTGTTATAAAGAGAGGATATAAAACCACTCCCTGGACTATCTGAATCACAACAATGTCTCAGCGAGAGACAACAAACAAGGTCGCACATAACGGACCTAAATCCAGTTCTAGCGCAAACTGAATAAACAACATGGTCATTATTTCTAACAATATAACAACCTATCATATTTTATTAAGCATACAAGTTGTTCCCAACACAAATATTAAATGGGATTCAATTCCTCATTTAATAACAATAATGCAAGAACGAACCGTCCACTTGCCTTATAAGGCGTGCTTTACGCTCTCAGCGATTCCAACAGAAATCTTTATCTGCCTTCTGCCAATTATAACAACAGATTCTTTAACCACAAGTTCATGGATACAATTCTTAGTTGTATAATCCAATTCTACAACTTTCTAATCGATAAACGATTTGATTTCCGAATATCGATATATATATATATATATATATAAAAATCCTTAGTTTTCATGCTTCAAGGAGCCATCTTGGCGGAATTATAACTAATTATCCGCTTCACTTTTGAAACAATTTTCTAAATAAAAATTGTTCATTAGTAGCAGTTCTACAAGATTACCAAATCTCATATCAAACAGATTAACCACGAATCCTGAGTAATTATCCGAAGTCCTTTACCTGACAATCGATGTCTAAACTTGTCTTCGCTATAAGTAATAATCCAGACGTCCGTTTCTCGAGCGGTTTGAACCTGTGGAACCGTATCAACGTCAAGATTATAAAAACCATAAATTTACTTAGTAAAGCGGACCCGAAAGGTCCTTTCGGTGGCTCCGTAACCACCCCGCTAATTAATTTCGAGCGTTAATACCTTCACTCGAACTTCGAGCTTGTTCGGCTCGATGGTGGTTCGACCCAAGGACCCAAGGGTGGCGGTGTGGTGTCCGGTGGCAACCCCTGGTGGTGGGTGGTGGTCGGCGAGCTGCAGTTCGCCGGCGGCGGGGCAGCGAGGCAGAAGAAGAAGCCGAAGATGGAGATGGCGCTCCCTCTCCCAAGTCCGTTCCGTCCTGATTTGCCTCCCTGGTTTCGGCTTTCAAACAGCCCGGTTTCACACAACAAAGAGGAGGTGATGAGGGTGGTGGCTGGCAAGGTGGTGGCGAGGAAGATGGCCGGCAGTGGAGGTTGAATTCTATCGCCCAAGTCCGTCGTTCCGTTCGCTCTCTCACGATTTGATTTTGGAGAAGGGAAGGAGATAGACTTTTGAAAAGTCAAAGAAAATGGCTTATACAATCCTATCTCCCAACATCCTTAGCATCTAAGCAAGAGACGGTAAAATGCAATTTTCCGTCCCGGAACGGGACTCGCGTTAAAGCGGTAAAATTATGTACCTCGGGTGGAAAAACTCACTAAACGAAAAACGTCCCGAAAATTATGTAGACCAATAAAACCAATTTTTCATGATTTTATCTTGCTACGTTCAATTTTTAAGTCTTCCGTTTCGTATTTTACATTCCTTCCGGTACATAATTAAAAAGACGGCTTATCCAATAAATATTCTTTTTCCACTGAAAAATCCTAGAATTCACACCGATCCATAAAATCATTTCTTTGTGATTTTAGGATATCACCAAGAATTTTCTAGAATTTAATCTCCAACAAAAATATTGGATTAAGCGTTAAAACGGATAAAAAGGTTAAAAAGATATCCGAGAAAAATTCGAAAATATCCTTAAAAACCGCAGCTATTACAGTTATTACTTGAACAATTTGGAATATGCGTGATGGTTTTTTTTGTATATGTTTATGAAATTGGGATTATATGCATGCTTTATCGATTTTGCTTTTATTAATTAAGTTTGGATGATTTTATTGCTTTTCACGTCGTGCCCGCGTTGCAAGATCCAAGTGATTTTGTTGTCAAGCTAACCTGAGTAGTACCCGGAGAGGTCTAGCACTAAGTATCGCCCTGTGTAAAGATGGAGTGTTATAGTTGAGATTTAAGTTTTGCTTGGGGACAAGAAAAGTTTAAGTATGGGATATTTTGATGTCATCTTTTTTTGAGTACTTTGTATATGAATTTAGGTGTAGTTTTCTTTCTTTCTAAGTTTAGTTTTAGTGCTTTTGTGTTGATTTTCGTATTATTGGTACGTATGAAGGTCTACATAAGTTTGCCTTGCTTTTATAGGTCTTTTGATGGTATTTTAGAGTCTAATGGAGAAGATGGCATGAGGACAAGATCTTAGTGGAGCTTAAGGACCACAAATAACAATAAGGAATGAAGATTTGAGAATTCTAAGAGCTTTCAAGAGTTGTGGATGAGCTATTACAAGTCAAAAGGCAAGCTAGGAAGTCAAATAAGAGGTTAGAAGCCTTGTCATGAGTCATGGAGGTCCTCACGATCCAAACCAAGCCTAGACGTGCAAAGGATTGCTCTTAGATGACCTGTCACAAGTCGTGACAGCCTGCTGCGCGCGCGCCGGGAAATTTGAGCTTTCTTACTTGTTTGGGCCCGAGTTGTTTTTATTTTTGGGATATCTTTTTACATATGTTTTATGACTATTCTATGACTACTTGAAGGGTAAGTTAGACGATCATTATGCATTATTATTCTAATTTTCTAATTTGGGAGCAAGAAAAGAGATTTTCTAGGATTGTGTTCTAGTTGTTTTTCAAGTTGGAGAATTTGGCACTTTGGATCTAATTTTGTTCTTGCAATTTAATTCCTACTAAGTTTTTCTCTTTCAATAGTGTTATTATTTCTACTCGCATGTTTAATTTCATGAAGGCTAATTTCTCTATTTCTAGGGTTGGGATAATCCCAACGATGTGAAACGGATCAAAATCAATACCTTTTTCTTGAATTGAGTTGGAAAAATAATATGATTTGATTCTAGGGGATTAATCTAATTAGTTTAGTCTTATTAGAGTCTTGGTTAGATTGTGGCCGGATCGAGAGGTGGTGGTCTAAGTGAGTAATCGAAATAGAGAGAACACATCGAAAGGTGGTTGTTTCTATTTGGAAAAACTAGAATTGAGCTTGAGATCAGTTTCTCATGTGCTTAATTGTCATACAACTTCTAGGTGTTTATGTTAAATTTAATGCATTACGAGAGTAGGGCAAGTTTGGTTTACCATCTAGATTTCTAATTGCTTAAAGGGCTTTTATTGGTTTTGTTTCACCATGAAAGTGGGTTCTTAATAGTGGGTTCTTAATAGGTAGAAGTAAGATAATTTATAGCATTAGACAACAATCTTCATAACAAACTATCCAACTTAGTTTATATAGAAGTGAGATTCAAATTTTGTGGATCAAAGTTGTGGGGATTCCAAGACTTGGAACTTTGCATTCTCATATATTCTTATTCAAAATTTTACTTGTTTTGCTTGTTTTAATTAGTTAGAATTACACCACAATCAATATATTTTAGCTTAGAAATTGGTTTCTAGAATTAGCTAAAGCAGACATAATCACCGTGATTCGATCCTGACCTACTACAACAATAGATCTCATATTCTTGTGAGTGTATGGAAAAGCATCACAACAGAGTTGAAGCTCGATGATCATGAGCTTCGTTCAAGCTTAAAATATTGTTCGAGATAGGTTTATTAAAAGCTCATCAAGCTCAAGCTTGGTTCGCTAGCTACTCATTTAGTTTATTTGTGAGACAAGCTAGGAATCGAACAACTCGTTTACCTGATTATCTTTACAAGTGAATGAAACTAAAAAGTAAACCGGGAGCTTGAGAGTGGACTGTAACACCCCTATTTTACAACATTGGGTATTACCGCCAGTGACCTCAGACTTTACCGTCCAAAGTCACCCAAGGCTTTTAGAATGATATAGAACAATTAAAATGCGAAATAAAACATAATACATAATGAGGAAAGGTGCTCCCGAGGGAGACTTAGTTCTTACAAAACATCTTACATTGTTTTCAAATATAAAGTTGTTCGGAATTGAAATACAAAACCTGCTTGTCCTTGAAACATAATGAAACTAAATCAAAATGATAGAAAGGTACATCTTGAAAATCCTTGTTCTTCCTTCGTCTTCACTTCACTTCACGCCTTGTTGGGATTCCTAGATTCTGACATAATTCGCGAGGGGCGATAGAATGCCAGGCAAACATGCGGAAAAGAAGAATTAGTCTAAGAGACTAAGCAAGCGGGAAGGGAACTTCCCGAGGGTATTTTGGGAATTTCAAATATTATCGAAAGAGATATTAGGGTTGTGTTTACGATGGGCTATATGAATAAACTTGTTTATGTGGAGCTTTGATGGTTCAAAGGAGAGTATATCTTTAGTCAAAGATAACTCGATGAGCGATAGAAGAACTACTAGATTGTAGACTTCTTTAGGATTTTGAAAGTATGTTGGGAACGTTTATTAATTCATACAAGTGAAAACCTCTCGCGCCCTGAGCGGACCGAGAGTCGGATCGATCATTTGAGACCGGTCCGGTTTTGGTATCTTAAATGTGCATTCGCACTTATCTTATATAGTGACGAAAGATAGTCGACTTTGTTAATGATTTTTAATAGAGAGTGGTGGGACACGAATAATCCGAGCCACCCGAGGGAGAAATTCAATTCCCCGGCACTTAGCTAGAGTGCGCACAATCCCTCCTTGCAATCGGAGCGGATGGAGATCATGATCCCGAAAGTCGTATGGACGTACGACTTAGTAAGATTATATAGAGGCGTCGGCTAACCCGCACCCCTTTCTAGTTTATTCAAAGTAAATCTCTGAACGAGATTGTAATCAATCAAGATAACAAACATACTAGCATATATAATCCTAACAAAAGAATATAAAGCGTACTACGCTAACAATTGTCGTTATTTCTAGCAATCAATATTTCCTAGGTTCATTTTTATTTAAGCATACAAATTGTTCCCAACATCAAGGATTTTCACGAAATGGAATGTAAAGGTTGCAAGGGGAAATTCCACTTGCCTTAACGTAACGGTTTCTTACGAACGAGCTTTGACGAACTTAAGCGATTTCCCACTACGAGCGAGGATTCCGACCTATTGATACGGAAATTTACGAAAAGGCTCAAAATCATGATTTTCTTTCTAAGGTTTGGATTATCTCTTATAATATTTTATAAGAGGGAAAGAGATTCTAAATTATTATAATAATAATTTAGAAAGTTATTTTCCTTAAAATAATAATATTCCTTTATTATTATTTTGGATTTGTAATATCCTTACTATTCCGTAAAACCTTTATTAAAAATAATTATTAAAATAATTATTAGAAATTATCATTTTTACTTATTTACGATAATAAACTATTACTTTTAAATTTCCAATTATTCTTGGATGGTCCTTATAATATTGACTACCTTATCTAAAATACTTTATTAATAATATTTTCTTAATAGAAAAGGATTTACCTACATAATCCTCTTTAAATAAAGTTGTCATGTATATACTCTCTTTACAAGGAAGTCCACAAATAGAAGTTTCTACTTTTCCCTATATAAGGTAACTTGCCTAAAATTCTCTTAATTTAGATTAATCCTATTTATTCTATTCCTATAACCCTTTTATATTATAAGGCTTATAAAATCTCTTTGATCATATTGATATATTATGATATTGTAGTTTATCACATAGAATCTTTTCTATATTTAAAATGATTTCTTTCCAAGCAAGTCAACTTTATGATATATAAAATCCTAGATTTAATATAATATCATACTTAATATATCTAAACTTGAACTTAGGTCTTTTAATAATTCTCTACACTAGAAGCTCATTAAATTGACTTTTTCCTCATGTGATGACCTTAGTATTATAACTATTATTAACTTATCCTTTTTTGTAAAATCCATTTTGACTATAGTCCATGCCTATATTTATGTACTAATATTCTTATAAGAATTCTCTTTAATTTATTTAGAGAAATTTTTATACTATATACATAAGTATTTTTTTATCACTACTACCATATTTTATAAAACTACATCCATTGTAATTCTCTACACTTAGAGGTTATTAAAAATCCTATTTTTCTTATAGATGACTTTAGTAATATTTTCATTAATAATATTGTGTTTTCATAAAATATATGTCCAAGGTCAACTATGGTCTATGTCTACAAGTGTTACATAAAAATATTTTTATAAAGTTTCTCTACAATTTTAATACTATAATATGTCATCTAATATCTAAGACATGCAACAACTTTTATCAACTAGAAACATTGTCAAAATTTTTGTATAAAGAGGATAATAGTAATTGCAACCTTATATGACCATTTATTTTATAAAGGCCTATTTATATTATGAAAAAGCATGCTATCACTAATTTAATTCAATTTATCTATTTGTTTTTATTTAGCTTAAGTTACCAAGGTAAAACAATTTATTTCTAGCTTTCCAACTAACAAGATCTCCCACTTAAAATTTTTATTCCATTTATTTACCTAAATATTTTCTACAATTTACAAAAGCCTTTTAATTAAAGAAAATACATAAATGGATAATTATAACTTAGGATAGAAATTTACTATGAGTATTCTGTAAAATACAGAACACTAGAGGAAGGCAGAGAGGAGATCCGGCGGGCAGGGGCGGCGCGGCCAGGAGTCCGGCGAGGCAGGCGGCGACGCGAGGAGGGCGGCGGCGTCCGGCGGTGGTGCTCCGGGGAGGGCTGGTGGCGGCCGGCTGCTCCAAGGAAAAAAAAGAGGGGTTTGGATGTGTTTTAATGGAGGTATTTGGTTTACAATTGGGGCTGATTTTTTATGAATTAGAAGGCTCTTGCTAGGAGAGAAAGAAGAGAGTGGAATGTGTGATGGAGGAGGGTGAATAAGAGCCTTCTTATAGACAACTTGGGGTGAGCTTGCAATCCATGGCTCAAGGTGTGGACCAATGGAGGAAGAGGCCAAGCTCCACCATAGGTCAAAGTTGTGTTTCTTGAGTGATGATGGAAGATGAGGTAAGAAATGGTGGTCAACAAGGAAGAAGGAGGTGGAGGAGGCATGCAATGGGTGCCTTTCAAATCAACGTACATCCATCAGACTTTAGTCTGATGTTCAATTTGGGAGAAGGAGCTTATTTGTTATAAGAGGAAAGGATTCGGTTGAATGAACAAGAAATTGCAATTGGTCTAGCGGGATTTGGAGGGGGCATGTGAGGGTAGAGTGCAAGAGGTCTCGGGTTCAAATCCCGGCTCTTGCATTCTTTTTACCAAGTTTGTAATTAGATTTTTAGGCCTTTATGTAATTTATTCTATAAAATAAATTAAATCCCTAAAAGACATTATTTTTAATTTATGTCCTCTTGATTAATTCAAGCTCCCCCATACCATTTATTGAATTTATTTATTTTAAGATTTCTTGATAATCTCTTTTTAAAAGATATAATAGAAGTTAATATGACATTTAGAAATTCTCATTTTTTTTTAATTTAGATAAAAGAAAAAAATTCATTATATAAATATTATATTATATTAATTTAAAAATCTTGGAATATCGCGGATATTACAATAGTACCCCCTTAATTTAGTTTCATCCCCGAAACTAGAGAAAAGTAGGGCGGTACTGAGACGTAGAGGCAAAAGCAATTACAAGATTCCCAACATGTGAAAGAACTACGGGGTCTAGTACCCCCTTAAAAGGATTATACTAATGACGTTCAAGAAGACATTAACTCTGGGAAACGACTCTGCATGTCTTGCTCGGTTTCCCAGGTTTCCCAAGTTGTACCCTCGTTGCCATCTTTGGACCAAAGTACACGGACTAGAGGTACTTCTTTGTTGAGTAATTGCTTGACTCGGTGCTCTACAATATTGATTGGTCTCTATTCGTAAGTGCCATCCGATTGGATTTCGACATCGTTGAAGTTGATCACGTGAGATTCGTCGGGCACATACTTCCTTAAGAGTGACACATGGAACACATTGTGTACAGGGTGAGCAGAGGGTGGTAAAGCAACTCGATAGGCCAGATTGCCGACTCTCTCAAGGATTTTGAAGGGTCCTACATAGCGAGGGTTGAGCTTGCCTCGCTTCCCAAAGCGGAAAACGCCCTTTGAAGGAGATACTTTGACAAAAACCTTGTCTCCTTCTGTAAACTCAATATCTCTCCTTTTTATATCTGCATAAGACTTCTGTCGACTCTAGGCGGTCAACATTCTCTGACGGATGAGGGCGACTTCGGAGGCAGTTTGCTCTATTAGGTCAGGACCTAAGAGTATCTTGTCGGCGTTATCGTCCCAACAAAGCGGGGAACGACATTTCCGGCCGTATAAAGCTTCGAAGGGAGCCATCTTGATGGAGGAATGCCAGCTATTGTTGTAGGTGAATTCTATAAGGTGCAAGCTGTCATCCCAGCTTGTTGTGCGATCGAGCACACACGCCCGAAGCATGTCCTCAAGAGTTTGGATGGTCCTTTCTGATTGACCATCAGTTTGAGGATGGAAAGCTGTGCTGAATTTCAGTTCTGTGCCCATGGCCTTGTGTAGTCCTTGCCAGAAAGAGGCCATGAAGCGTCCGTCTCGATCGGAGATGATTGTCTTTGGGGTCCCATGGAGGCGGACTATTTCCTTAACGAAAACTGTCGCTAGCTTTGGAGCCTTCCACTTCTTTTGGATGGGGATGAAGTGGGCGCTCTTGGTGAGTCGATCCACGATAACCCAGATAGAATCCTTCTGCTTTTGGGTCTTGGGCAGATCGGTCACAAAATCCATTGCAATATCTTCCCATTTCCATTCTGGCACGGAAAGGGATTGCAACTTTCCTCCAGGTCTTCGATGTTCGATCTTTACTTTCTGGCAGACCAAGCATTTAGATATGAGCTCTGCGACATCTTGTTTCAGATTTGGCCACTAGAAATTTCTGCGTACATCCTTGTACATTTTACTTGCTCCTGGGTGTACTGAGTAGGCAGATGAGTGGGCTTCCTTTAAAATGATCTTTCGGAGCTCGTCCACTGCTAGCACACAAATTCGGTTTTGAAACCATAGGGAACCGTCATCTTGAATGACGAACCCTGGTGCCTTGCCTTCTTGTACCTTGCCGCTTATCCTGATCAGCATGATGTCCTCAGTCTGCTTCTCTTTAATCTCCGTCAGCAAATTGGATTGGATTTCCAAGGTGTTGAGACAACCTTGTTGTCTTTCGAACCAGACCTCGATGCCTTCCCTGATCAGTTCTTGTTGCAGCTTTGGCTGGGTCGTTAGCATTGCGATCAAGCCCTCTTGTTGTGTCTTACGACTGAGAGCGTCTGCTACGACATTAGCTTTGCCCGGATGGTAGAGCAGCTCGATGTCGTAGTCCTTCAGTAGTTCCAGCCATCTTCTTTGTCTCATGTTTAGTTCCTTCTGGGTGAACACATACTTCAAGCTTTTGTGGTCTGTGTAGATCTGACATTTGACCCCGTACAGGTAGTGTCGCCAGATTTTTAAGGCAAACACCACCGCTGCTAGTTCGAGGTCGTGGGTTGGGTAGTTCACTTCATAGACTTTGAGCTGACGAGATGCGTAGGCAATCACCTTCCCATTCTGCATAAGCACACATCCCAAACCTTGCTTTGAGGCATCACTGTAGACCACATAGCCGTCGTGCCCATCTGGCAGAGTCAAAACTGGTGCGCTTGTTAGACGCTTCTTGAGTTCTTGAAAGCTTTCTTCACACTTTTCGTCCCACACAAACTTCTTGTGGGTTTTCCGGAGCAACTTCGTCATTGGTAGGGCGATCTTTGAGAATCCCTCGACGAATCTTCGGTAGTACCCCGCAAGTCCTAGGAAGCTGCGAATTTCTTTTACATTCTTTGGTTGCTTCCATTCTGAGATTGCTTCAATCTTCTTTGGGTCCACCATTACTCCGTCTTGATTGATAACATGGCCTAGGAAGGCCACTTCTTTCAGCCATAAATCACACTTGGATAATTTGGCGTAAAGTTGGTTGTGCCTTAAGATTTTTAGCACTGTTCGAAGGTGTTCTTCATGCTCTGCTCGATTCCCGGAGTAGATTAAGATGTCATCAATGAAGACGATGACAAACTTGTCGAGGTATTCATGGAAGCATCGGTGCATCAAATCCATGAACACCGCAGGTGCGTTAGTCAGGCCGAATGGCATCACTACAAACTCGTAGTGGCCATAGCGAGTGCGAAATGCGATCTTCGGAATGTCCTCATCGCGGATCCGAAGTTGATGATAGCCTGATCTCAGGTCGATCTTGGAGAAAACCTTTGCACCTCGGAGTTGGTCTAAGAGATCATCTATCCTTGGAAGAGGATACTTGTTCTTGATGGTGACCTTGTTCAGTTCTCTGTAGTCGATGCACAAACGGAAGGTTCCGTCCTTCTTCTTCACAAATAGCACTGGCGCTCCCCAGGGCGAAGCACTCGGTCGGATGTAACCCTTCTCAAGCAGTTCTTCGCGCTGGCTCTTGAGTTCTTTCATCTCTAGTGGGGCCATTCTGTAGGGCGCTTTAGAGATTGGGGCGGTACCAGGCTCGAGGCTTATTGAAAACTCGACTTCTCGTCGAGGAGGCAATCCGGGGAGTTCTTCTGGGAAAACGTCGAGGAATTCTCGGGCTACAGGGATCTCCTGGATATCCACGATCTTTTTCTCCGTTGGCTCGAGGTAACAAAAATACCCAACACAGCCCTGTCGGAGTAGCTTTCCGGCCTTCATGGCGTTGATCATTTTTCCGTTTTCTTCTTCTCGCTTCCCCTTGAATCTGCAAACGTGTTTTCCTCCAGAGTTGATAGTTATAGTCCGGGTGTAGAAATCAATTATTGCTCCAAGCTGAGACAACCAATCTCTTCCGAGAATGATGTCGTAGGGATCCATCGGGATGCATATCAAGTTGGAGTGAAAGATTACTCCCTGAATGCATAAGGGAAATCTACCTAACTGCCTTGCCCCTATTATCTTTTCTCCATTTGGAAGGTTCACTATGAACGGTTCACATTCCTCGAGATTGTCTAATCCTAGAAGTTCTATGCACTTTTCGGATATGAAAGAATGTGAAGCACCGGAATCGAAGAGTATAAACACGTCTTTAGAACGGATAGGGAGAGTACCTTGGCAAATGGGTTCTTCGGGCTTGTCAGTGGTGCGCATCTCATACAATCTCTGCCCTTGTCCCTGCGAGTTCATAGGCCCTTTGCCTTTCTGGTTAGCTGTGGACTGAACTGAAGCGGTTCCTGCTGGCTTGTTTGACGCTTGAGGTTGCTGGGACACCGTGTTCGAATGGGTCTGGCCTGCTGAATTCGTTGGTTGCCTGCAGAATTGTCGGAGGTGTCCATCTTTGTTGCAGTTGTAACATCTTCTTGGGGGCTTGGGACATTTCCGGTTTATGTGCCCGGGTTCGGCACAGTTGTGGAAGACGATTGGGGTCTTTGTGGATTCCGCCCTAAAGCTTGGTTTTGTACCAACCGACGAAGCCTTGTGCTTGCTTTTCTTTGACCACTGAGAACCTTGCGGCGATGCTGGCCTCTTAAACCCACTGTGACTGGAGTAGTGAGGCTTCCCTCCACCGAACTTCTTGCGCTCAGGAACCTTCAGAGTCGACTCCATTTTGTGTGCATGATCCACATACTCCTCCAAGGTTGTGAAGGAGCGGTTTTCCATCCAAGGCTTGATGTGGTCGCTCATCCAACGGTGAAAGTGTTTGATCTTCTGCTTTTCCGTGGTGATCTCTTCATCAGCATACTGTAGCAGGTGATTAAACTTCTTAGCCCTTTCCAGCACATTCAACCCATGCAGCTTCGGGGAGTGGAACTCATCCAGCTTTTCATCTCGCATTGATTCTGTGAAGAATCTGCGCATCATCTTGTTCTTGAACATTGCCCAGCTTAAATCTGGGCGGCTGGATAGACTAGAACTTTCCCACCACTCGCCTGCTTCATCTTTTAATTTAAGTGCAGCCATGTGCACCTTATCCGTTTCCGAGCATGGTATGTTGCGTAGGAGCCGCTCCATATGAGAAAACTAGTACTGCACTCCTGACGGATCCCCGGTTCCGTCGTACGAATCAGGCTTCATGGCGTTGAAAGCCTTGATTCCCTCAGTGAAGCTGACCAGATTTTGCTTCACGGGAACCACCTCTGCCGTTTGACCAACTTCTTCTTGCACTTCTTCAGGTGCTTCGGGGTCCACGGGTTTAGGAACCGTAGCAGGAATTTCCTCTCGTATCAGCTGTTGTACGAGAGTGCGCAATGCACCTATAGTTTCTGCGTTGAACGTAATTGGAGCAGCTGGTGCAGGAGGCGGGTTCACACGTGTCCCTCTTCGAGCTTCGGACTCGCTATCATCATTGCCTTCTCTAGGCACAGTGGAACTGCGATTGGTGGCTCTTGTGTTGACCATCTGAAGGTTTTGGGTTTGTTTTTAATCGTTAAGACAATAATATAGGTAAGATTGAATACGCAAGTGCTAATAGTCGCAAAAGGATAACTTCATTACTAGTTTCATAAGGAAAAGTACAAGGGCTTTCATAACTTAAGCCGTTCTTAACACAGGAAAGAAAGCTAATCCGAGTCGACTTCCTAGGTACAAAATGAAGCCGAAAGAAGTGGTCTAGGCTCACTTCTGAAAATGAAAGAGTACAAAGCTAAAGATCTAGATGAGATCGATGTAAGTGTCGAGGAACCCGTCCTCGAAAAGGGTGTTATCAATGATCCCCGTGTCATTGGTAAGAAGGAGGTTAGCTTGCTCGATTCTGCGACTGCGGCGGTTCTCGAGGGTTTGGGACTCTACGATGCAAATCCGGTACTGCAGCCTCTGCGCTTGATCCCTCTCTCTCTCTCTCTCGAACCCACTCCTCTCTGTGGCTCTGAAGTAGGTCCACATTCACCCTACGACTTCTGGAGGGTGCGGCGCCTGGAGGTGGCGGGGCGTTGACCAAGGGTGGTCGAGCCCGGCGATTGGAGGACTCTCCCTCCATCCATGTGACGAAGCCCTCCATCTTCACATCCCTGGGGGCTTGCATTGCCTGCTCGCGTAGTGAGGGCGGGCCATAAAATCTCTCCTCTGAGTAGTTGTCGCTGCTAGACCCAAGCTGGAGCCGTCACAGGAGTACATCGTCCTCATGACACCAGAAGTCCATCATCGGAGGCATGGGGCCCACGGGCTCAGGCACCCGCGGAGGTGAGTCAACCTCCAACCTCGGCATGACCCTTGGAACTTCGATCATAGGGGGCATAGGGGTCGGGGGAACGTATTCCATCTCGGGGCTCACTGGGGTTGATGGTGGTGGTGGTGTTTCTGGGTCGATCACCACCCCGTCCTCGTCTTCTTCTTCCGCTTCGTTCATGGCGTCCCATTCTGCCTGTGCTTGCCACATCAGCTCTAACTCCTCCTCATCAAACTCATCCTCTTCCCCGTCCTCGAAGTTGAGTTCGGGTACGATACCTTCTAGTTGGTGCTCGGGCTCCAACTCTTCATCCTCCTCATCAGCGTAGTCTTCGGGTTCATAACCCGGTGCCATCTTCGCATCCTCCGAGGGGTAGTCCTCGGGCTCATATACTGGTGATGGGGGCAACTCGGCGAGCGCAGGATCATCTTCTGGTAGCTCTATAGGGAGGTTAGGATCCTCCTCGGGGTCTTCTTCTGACTCCTCCCATGGTTCCCCGACCTGATCAACCTCCATGTCAACTCCGGGTTGATCTTCTTCATACTCAGCGTTAGGATGGGGAAAGTAAGGGTTCAGGGCTTGCATCCCGAAGTTGGCTCCGTTGACATGGTTTCCATAGTGGTTGTTTGGGCTAGCCATGGTTTTTCTGAGGAAGGAAAAGGAAACAGGCGTTAGTATAGAACCTCCTTAGTTTCTATAGAAGGAAGACGTAGTGAAGGAGGTCAAGATTTTGAAAATTTACCAAGTCAAGACTTTACTTTTTATTTTTCATTTTCTTGGCCCTATTTAGGTATCCTAAGGTTTTTTTCTTGTTGAGCACATAAGATTTTAGGAAGTACATGTTTGGGGTTACTAAACAAGTTCCCTAATGTGAAAGTAGAAAGTTCTAAAGAAACACTTATATTATCTACAAGTTGAAAATTTTCATACTATTTCGAATTCTTCGGAAGGTAGAAAGATTTTGAGAAAAGAAAAGTTCTAGAACTAGGTATTTGCTATGTGAGGCTTTTAATATCTTTTGGAAACATATTTTTCTTAGCTAAGAAATTTTGAATTTGAAAAGTTAGTAATCCTAGGTCTTCTGAAAGAGAGTAAAGAAGGAAATTTTCTATAAAGGAAAGTGTTAAATACCGGAAGTAAAAGTTAGGGTTTGAAAGTTCTCAGTTTTCGAAAATTTTCGGTTTTAAAACTTTTCGGTTTTAAAGCAAAAACGTTTAGCTCTGATACCACAATTGTAACACCCCTATTTTACAACATTGGGTATTACCGCCAGTGACCTCAGACTTTACCGTCCAAAGTCACCCAAGGCTTTTAGAATGATATAGAACAATTAAAATGCGGAATAAAACATAATACATAATGAGGAAAGGTGCTCCCGAGGGAGACTTAGTTCTTACAAAACATCTTACATTGTTTTCAAATATAAAGTTGTTCGGAATTGAAATGCAAAACCTGCTTGTCCTTGAAACGTAATGAAACTAAATCAAAATGATAGAAAGGTACATCTTGAAAATCCTTGTTCTTCCTTCGTCTTCACTTCACTTCACGCCTTGTTGGGATTCCTAGATTCTGACATAATTCGCGAGGGGCGATAGAATGCCAGGCAAACATGCGGAAAAGAAGAATTAGTCTAAGAGACTAAGCAAGCGGGAAGGGTACTTCCCGAGGGTATTTTGGGAATTTTAAATATTATCGAAAGAGATATTAGGGTTGTGTTTACGATGGGCTATATGAATAAACTTGTTTATGTGGAGCTTTGATGGTTCAAAGGAGAGTATATCTTTAGTCAAAGATAACTCGATGAGCGATAGAAGAACTACTAGATTGTAGACTTCTTTAGGATTTCGAAAGTATGTTGGGAACGTTTATTAATTCATACAAGTGAAAACCTCTCGCGCCCTGAGCGGACCGAGAGCCGGATCGATCATTTGAGACCGGTCTGGTTTTGGTATCTTAAATGTGCATTCGCACTTATCTTATATAGTGACGAAAGATAGTCGACTTTGTTAATGATTTTTAATAGAGAGTGGTGGGACACGGATAATCCGAGCCACCCGAGGGAGAACTTCAATTCCCCGGCACTTAGCTAGAGTGCGCACAATCCCTCCTTGCAATCGGAGCGGATGGAGATCATGATCCCGAAAGTCGTATGGACGTACGACTTAGTAAGGTTATATAGAGGCGTCGGCTAACCCGCACCCCTTTCTAGTTTATTCAAAGTAAATCTCTGAACGAGATTGTAATCAATCAAGATAACAAACATACTAGCATATATAATCCTAACAAAAGAATATAAAGCGTACTACGCTAACAATTGTCGTTACTTCTAGCAATCAATATTTCCTAGGTTCATTTTTATTTAAGCATACAAATTGTTCCCAACATCAAGGATTTTCACGAAATGGAATGTAAAGGTTGCAAGGGGAAATTCCACTTGCCTTAACGTAACGGTTTCTTACGAACGAGCTTTGACGAACTTAAGCGATTTCCCACTACGAGCGAGGATTCCGGCGGTGGTGCTCCGGGGAGGGCTGGTGGCGGCCGGCTGCTCCAAGGAAAAAAAAGAGGGGTTTGGATGTGTTTTAATGGAGGTATTTGGTTTACAATTGGGGCTGATTTTTGATGAATTAGAAGGCTCTTGCTAGGAGAGAAAGAAGAGAGTGGAATGTGTGATGGAGGAGGGTGAATAGGAGCCTTCTTATAGACAACTTGGGGTAAGCTTGCAATCCATGGCTCAAGGTGTGGACCAATGGAGGAAGAGGCCAAGCTCCACCATAGGTCAAAGTTGTGTTTCTTGAGTGATGATGGAAGATGAGGTAAGAAATGGTGGTCAACAAGCAAGAAGGAGGTGGAGGAGGCATGCAATGGGTGCCTTTCAAATCAACGTACATCCATCAGACTTTAGTCTGATGTTCAATTTGGGAGAAGGAGTTTATTTGTTATAAGAGGAAAGGATTAGGTTGAATGAACAAGAAATTGCAATTGGTCTAGCGGGATTTGGAGGGGGCGTGTGAGGGTAGAGTGCAAGAGGTCTCGGGTTCAAATCCCGGCTCTTGCATTCTTTTTACCAAGTTTGTAATTAGATTTTTAGGCCTTTATGTAATTTATTCTATAAAATAAATTAAATCCCTAAAAGACAATATTTTTAATTTATGTCCTCTTGATTAATTCAAGCTCCCCCATACCATTTATTGAATTTATTTATTTTAAGATTTCTTGATAATCTCTTTTTAAAAGAGATAATAGAAGTTAATATGACATTTAGAAATTCTCATTTTTTTTAATTTAGATAAAAGAAAAAAATTCATTATATAAATATTATATTATATTAATTTAAAAATCTTGGAATATCGCGGATATTACATGGACAGCAAAACAACATATTTTTTACTTCAATTGTATTTTATACATAATATAAATAGTGGAGCTTGTTCATAAATGTATAATCTAGCTTGATCAAAGATATATAATCGAGCTTGCTAATTAATAAACAAGCAGAGTTTTTTTATGCTCAAGCTCAACCCATTTATCTTTCGATCCTGAAAATTATGATCAAGCTCGGTTCAAGCCGAACATGACCTAAGTTTAACCGATCCAAGTAACGAGTTGCTTGCCCATGAATAACTCTATTTATTTACAACCCTAGATCTCCTTCCAAATCACAAACTTATAGATCGACTACAATTGATTAAAAAACATGCAACTAGTTGAGAACATCCCATTTATTATTATGAGATCTTTTTGTATCACTTGAAATACATTGAAAGGATTACATTGAAAGGATTATTAACAAATTTTTTGGTTGAAAACACCAACAAATTTTAGATAGAATGTAAACGGGCTTCACCATTATACTCGTGACAGAGAGAAAACTAGATAAGCTAGAGAGAAGAGAAAGCTTTTTTCGATTCCCATGGAGTTTATTATAAAGTATTTGCATGAAGTTCCAAAATCTTATAATAAATTGATGAATTGTAAAATAAATAAAACAAAAAAAATAAGAATTGATATGGAACGAGAATAATTTAATCTCATATGTTGATTTTTTATTTAATAATTAGGGTAAATTATGGACGATTCCTTGTGCACACAAGAAAAAAGCTCGGCACACACAGAAAAAGCGTGAAATCTATGGGTACCCGTTGGATCGGAGGAAAGCCATACTGTTAATTTTAGATAGGATCTTTTTTATTTTCTAGATTAGTTTATCTTATCTTATATTATCCTAAAATAATATAAACATATGTAATTGTCAAAAATACAAAATCCTATGTAGCAAAAAGATAGATGGCTTAACGTGAGAACGACATGTAGGAAAATCTTAGGTGTCGCAACGTGATAACTTTATTCCTCACATCTTGTGTGTGCTTGTGTGTGTGTGTGTGTGTGTGTGTGTGTGTGTGTGTTTTGGTTTCGGGTGAGGACCGTACCACTCTTGTGGTAAGAATTTTTCTTAGAGGATGACTAATCTCAACCATTATATTTACCTTACAACTACATATTGGATGATTAAGATTTTTTTTATATTATTTTTCTTTTTTAAAAAAATAAATCTTAAATATGACAATTCAATTTTTATATACTATGAGTTCATTTTTTAGATACTAGAAGTTCGTTTTTTTTTTATGTTAGGAGTTCAATTTTTTATTTTACGAGTTCAATTTTCTGTCTATGATAGGTTCATTTTATGTGCTTTAAGTTCATTTTTCATATAATTCGATTTTCACAAAACTAAAAAAATATTTCAAAAAGAATTAATTTTTTTCAATCATTTTTTTTACAAAATAAGCATTATAAATATTAAATATGACCATTCAATTTTATATACCATGAGTTCATTTTTTATATACTTGAAGTTCATTTTTTTATATTCTATGATTGCATTTTTTATCTATGATAAATTCATTTTTATGTGCTTTGAGTTCATTTTCATATAATTCGATTTTCACAAAACTAAAAAAAATATAAAAATAAATAAATGATTTTTTTACAAAATAAGCATTATAAATCTTATATATGGCAGTTCAATTTTATATACTATGAGTTCATTTTTTATATATTAGAAGTTCTTTTTTTTTATGTTAGGAGTTCAATTGTTCTATATTGTATGAGTTCAATTTTTATATTCTACGAGTTCATTTTTATCTATTAATAAGTTCATTTTTATGAGCTTTTAGTTCATTTTTCATATAATTCAATTTTCATAAAACTAAATTAATATAAAAAACTAAATGAAAATTTGTTTTTTTTATTTCAATTTTTTTAACTTAATAAGCATTATAAATCTTAAATATGGTAGTTCATTTTTTTTAAACTAATAGTTCATTTTTAAGTATTAAGATTTCATTTTGTATATGCTATGATTTCAATTTTGTATATTGTATGCGTTCACTTTTCATATTGTATGAGTTCAATTTTATCTATTATGAGTTCATTTTTTTCTTCTTTATGTTCATTTTCCATATACTTCGATTTTCAAAAAAATTGAAAAAAGAAAGAAGATTAAAATGAAAACAAACAAATAAAAAATAAATTTAAAAATGTAAATTTTCTTTATATAAAGAGCATTATAAGTCATATATACTATTTTTCATTTTTATAGACCAAAAGCTTATTTTAATATAATGTGAGTTCGTTTTATATAGGCTATGAGTTCATTTTAATATATTATATGTGTTCATTTTTATCTATTACGAGTTCATTTTTCATAAAGTATAAGTTCATTTTTATATTATTCGATTTTCGTGAAAATGTAAGAAAAAAATAATAATTAAAAAAATAATAAAAACATCTTGATCATTAAATATAAAACAAAGAAGTAGAATTTGGTTCAAATGAAACAAACTCTTATCCTAAAACGTGAAACGAATGCACTTTTTCTAGTTCGTAGTGCACTTTTCATACAAAAGTGCATTGCAAAATAAAAAAAGTGCAATCTGAAAAAGTACACTACAAAAAGAATGAAAAGTGCACTACAAAATACGAAAAGTGCAAATCCGAAAAAGTGCACTATAAACTAGCAAACGTGCATTACGAACTAGGAAAAGTGCATTCGTTTCAAGATAAGAGTTCGTTTCAGTATAAGAGTTTGTTTCATTTGAACCAAACTCTGAATGAGTAAATCCAATGGTTATGACTTTATCCTTACTAGTTATACCCGTCGTATCATGCGCGACTACATGAATTTAATACTTAGTTTATTTAATTATTAATTTCAATTTAATACAAAAAATAAAAATAACGTACTTATTATAAATATTTTATATAAAAATATAAATTATTTTCATTACTCTTTTAAAAAATAGATAAAAAAGAAAAATAATGTAAATTCTTATAAATTTTTTAATCAAATCCAATTTTAAAAAAAACTTTTAAATAAAATTTTAAAAGATAATTAATAAGAAAAGATGAAAAAATATGAATAAAGACTGAATTTTTAGAGATAATTTGTTTTTTCTATATTTACATGAATAATCCAAAAACGAAATTAAGGAAAATATAATATAATGTTTCTATCAAAACTCAATTTAGGAAAATAATTATCTAGATATTAAATTTTTTTAATCAAATTTTAGTTTAAGATAAATCTTTTGCATAAATATATAAAAAGCTAAAGATAGTATAATTTTCATTATTTTTAATTAAATTTAAAAATTAAAAATTATTTTTCACATAGATAGATAGAAAAGAATTTAATTGAAAAGGCTAAATTAATATAAATAAAAATTAATTTTTAAATATAAGGTGGGATCACAATCAACGTGGCTCGAAAAAATTTAGGTTTAATATATATAGTTATACATTATAAGGGGTATCCTCGCTTCAACACATAGATAGAAATATAGGTTTTTCCTCTATTCTATCTCAACTAACCTCTCTAAGTACATCTATAAAGGGAGCAAAACCAAAATTTTCGTCAACTTTCTTTTAGATTTTACACTCCTTCCATTCCAAATCCAGTATATAGATCAAGTAATTTTCCTAAACCAATTAAAATTTGACCTTCAATTACGTTTGATTTGTGATACATATATTGTTGGGCCCAAGACCTGCAGGCCCATCCTCCGTTAGGCCCATCAAGCAGAAGCGAGCCTCACAGATTCCATCCAGCCCAGGAAACACTCTAGAGACGGTAGACAGTTGGTTGCGCCCCAGGTTACCTCCGCGAAGTAGACACCCGACGTGGTGGGTATGGAGGACGATCGTGGGCACAGGGAAGAGAACGCCCGCCTAGCAGTAGTATAAGGGGGAGGGAAAAACACGGTCAATTGTAATTTTCACTCAATCAAATACACTGTTCAGTTGAAATCCACACTCTCTCGAACTTGAACTTTGATCAATTTCATGTTTATCGGTTAGCTTAGCCCACACGCTCTCGATTATCTACATGTGATTGTCGCTGGTTGAAATTTGACCAAAATAATTTGGCGCCCACCGTGGGGCCCTAGCCGGTTTCATTCGTTTTTTTTATCAAATTCAGAAACTTTTCGTTCAAGAATGACGAACCCACCAGCGCCACCACTTCCTGTCGACGGAGGGATCGAGGGAAGCCAAGGCGCGAACATGGAGGAAGGCGTCCGAGGAAGCGAGGTCGAAGAAGTCCGAGACCTTCACAACGTCCTGGATGAGTTCGCGACCAAAATAGCGGCCCTCCAGCAGGATATGTCCGCCAGAAGGACCGCAGTCAGACCCATATGGATCACATCACCGCAGAAAACGCCAGCCTCCGCGAACAGTTACAATCGGCATCGGCGTCACAAAGCAGATCCCGGCCAGTCGGGGCCACCAGGGAAGTCGCCACTCGTCTCAACCTGGGGGAGGCGCTCAATTCCTTTCCCCAAGCCAGGGGCCAACCCTCGACGGCAGAAATGGTTACCACGGCGGCCACCCTCCCAGGAGTACCCGCCGCCTCGACGCCCGGAAACAGGACCGCATGCACGGGAGTCTTCCATCCGGCGTACGGCGGAAGAATGGAAAGCCGGGTACCCCACCCAGATACTTTTCTAGAAACGCTTTTTAACAAATATATGCAAGATCGGCTCAAGGGACTGCAAGACAAAATTGCGCAAATACCCGGGGTGCCCCCTCCAATCGAGAGAGAGGCCCCGGACGGTTACGATGAATCCCCCTTTACGGCTCCGATCGCCAGCGTAGATATCCCAAAAAGGTTCACCGTTCTGACGGTCCCAACCTACGACGGGACGGGGGATCCTGATGAGCACGTCGCCATCTTTAAACAAAAGATGATGACAAGCTCCATCCCACGAGAATCCAGAGAAGTGATCATGTGCAAAGGGTTCGGAACCGCGCTGTCCGGTGCAGCCCTAACCTGGTTCATCAACCTCCCCCGGGGAAGCATAAGATCCTTCGCAGGCCTGGTGGACGCCTTCAGGGTACAATTCGCCAGCAGTAGGAAGCTAATGAAACAATCCAATGATTTGTACCGAGTGGCCCAAAGATCCGGGGAGTCCCTACGGGCTTTCCTGAACCGGTTCAACCGAGAGAAAGTGGTGATCCCGCTCTGCGATGTGCCAACTTCTATAGAAGCCTTCTGAAGAGGCTTGCTCCCCGACAGCGAGCTCTATCGGGAACTCACAAAGTACCCATGCCACAGCTTTGAAGACGTCCAGGTGAAAGCTCTAGCGCACATCCGGCTGGAAGAAGACGAGGTTCCCACAAGAGCCGCTTCGGTCTTTGACCGAGTCTAGAGAAAGGTTTCTTCCGATCAGCGAAAGGAGCGTCGGGGGCAAACTTATCTAAAAACCGGCCGGAGGCACCTGAGGTGCACGCTGCTGGCATCAAGCAATCAACCGGAAAGAAAGACGTTGTCCAGCAGTCGAAAGTCCACGAATACAACCTTGGCCTGGGGAACGCCGAGATAGTGAAGGGCTTGGAAAAATTCGGAGACAGGATCAGGTGACCCAAGAAGGCGGAGAATCCCAACCTGAAAAGGGACAAAACGAAGTGGTGTGATTTCCACGAGGATTACGGGCATGAGACAGACGAGTGCTTCGCCCTCAGGAAAGAGCTAGCCTACCTTCATTTGAGAGGCCTACTATCCGAGATCTCAACCAGCTAGGGGATGCCTGCCATCCAGAATCTGTCCGAACCGATGGACATCCATCCTCCCGCGAGTACGCCAAAGTCGTCAACGTCATCAGCGGCGGTTCAGATATCTGCGGTGTTACCTACTCGGCAGCAAAGCGCCACGCACGGGGACACCTAGCCGGACAGCTGATGGCAAGCATCCGCAATCCAGAAGGACATCCGGGGAGCACTATTACTTTCAGTGATTCAAACTCGGCTGGATTGGTAGGCCCCCACCACGACGGATTGGTCATATCGTTGCGAGTAGGGAACGTACTGATGAGAAGGATCCTCATCGACACTAGGAGTTCCACTAATATGATAACGCTCGACGCCCTCAAAGAGATGGGGCTGAAGGAGGAGAACCAACTACCCTTTAAAAGCCATACTGAGGAAGCCGGAGATAGTTGGTACGGACGGATAGTTGGTGCGGACGCTACCAGTCACGAGATGCTCACAATAATTGTATGCCTTCAACGGTTACAACCAGATCCAGATGCATCCAGGAGACCAGGAAAAGACGTCGTTCATCACCAGCCAGGAGACGTACTGCTACCGGGTCATGCCATTCGGACTCAAGAATGCCGGAGCTACTTACAAAAGGCTGGTCAATCGCATGTTTCAGTAGTAGATAGGCAGGACCATGGAAGTCTACATTGACGATATGCTCGTCAAGTCAAAACAGGGCGTCCACCACATCCGGCATCTAGAGGAAGCTTTTCAGATCCTGGACAGTTACCATATGAAGCTCAACCCGACGAAGTGTGCATTTGGGGTAACTTTCGAACGCTTCCTGGGATTCATGGTTACTCAACGCAAGATTGAAGCCAGTCCCGATCAAATTCAAGCTGCAGCCAATTTACGATCGTCCAGGTGTGTGAAGGATGTGCAGAAATTGACGGGAAGGGTAGCGGCACTAAATCGCTTCATCTCCAAGTCATCCGACAGATGCCGCCTGTTCTATGATGTGTTACGGAAGAACAAGAAATTTGAGTGGGCACCAGCCCACGAGGCAGCTTTCCAGCAGTTAAAGCAATATCTGTCCAACCCGGTGCTGCTATCCAAGCCCGAGGAGGGCGAAAATCTCTTCCTGTACCTAGTAGTGATCGAAGCCGCCATCAGTGGTGTGTTGGTGCGCGAAGATGGGGGGATCAAATGCCAGTATACTACATCAACCGTACTTTGCTCGCGGCTGAGACACGGTACTCACCATTGGAAAAGCTGGTTCTCGCACTGGTCATGGCCTCGACGAAATTGAGGCCGTACTTCGAGTCCCATACGATCAGCGTCCGCACCAACTATCCGTTAAAAGCCATACTGAGGAAGCCGGAGATCACCGGGCGAATGGCCAAGTGGGTTATCCACCTGAGCGGGTTCGACATCACCTACGAGCCAAAAACAGCGATCCGAGCCTAGGCGTTAGCAGATTTTGTGGCCGATTTCCGCCCAACACTGGAAGATGAAGCTAGATAGCAAGAGGCCTTCATAGCGGAAGTTAAGAATTCGGGAGTCTGGACCCTGCACACTGACGGAGCCTCCAACAGCCGAGGAGTTGGGATAGGTGTAGTGTTGAAATCGGCCAGGGGGACAGGGTAGCACATGCAGTACGGTGTGCTTTCGAGGCTACCAACAATGAATCAGAATATGAGGCATTAATACTGGGGCTGACGATTGCCCGGGATCTAGCCGTCAAGGAAGTAGAAGTAAAGTGCGATTCGTTGCTGATTGTAAATCAGATCTTGGGAACCTTCGCTGCCAGAATGGCTGCATACTCAGAAAAAGTCAAAGAGATCATGCGCAAATTTGAGACCTTCACCATCCAGCAGGTCCCCAGAGAGGAGAATGCGCAAGTTGACGCTCTAGCCAATCTAGCATCTGCTTTAAACCCCGAAGAGTTCGCTTCAATTCCTCTAGTGCACATACTGTCTCCAGCAATCGCACGAGAGCCCGAGGAAAGGAAGTGCATACCCTTCTAGAGATGCTTGACAGCGAGAATCCAGAAGCTGACACTCCAAGTGTTCCTTCGGAAGAAGAGTGTTGGACCCAGTCGTACTTGCGATGGCTCGATCACGGACAGTTGCCAGCAGAAAAAATGTGAGGCAAGAGCACTCCGAATGAGAGTTGTCCGTTACAACGTAAAGGACGGGATCCTATTCAAGCAATCCGCTGTGGGAACCTCACTTCGCTGTGTAACAAAAAAGGAAGTACCTAGGATACTCCGAGAGCTTCACGAGGGCGAATGCGGGAATCATTCCGGAGGGCGCAGCCTCTCTAACAAGGCCCTCAACCTGGGATACTACTGGCCGACCATGCGTCAAGACGTAGCTGAGTATTCTCAGAAGTGCGAAGCCTGCCAAAGACACGCCCCGACCTCTCACCAGCCACCAGAGCCACTACACCCAACGCTGACCCTGTGGTTGTTCATGAGGTGGGGGATGGATGTTGTGGGGAAGCTACCGCCATCTTCTGGACAGCGAGTATTCTTCCTAGCAGTCACTGACTATTTCTCCAAGTGGATTGAGGCGGAAGCATATAAGGAGATCAAGGAGTCCTAAGTAGTGGCATTCATCAAAAAACATATCATCTGCCGCTTTGGGATACCTTCGGAGATCGTCTGCGATAATGGGTCACAGTTTATCGGCAAGAAGACCAGAGATTATTGTCGTCAATGGAACATAGACTTGGTGACCTCCACTCCTCGCTATCCACGGGCCAATGGGCAAGCAGAATCCAGCAATAAAGTCATCATCAATAATCTCAAGAAACGGCTGATCAAAGCTAAGGGGAGATGGGCCGACGAACTACCCTACATCTTGTGGGCAGATAGAACCACCCCAAAGGCCGCCACCGGACAGTCGCTGTTCTCCCTGGTGTACGGATGCGAGGCGGTGATCCCGGCCGAGATCACCGTGCCAACCGCACGATATGGGTTGCAAACCCCAGACCAAAACTCGCTGAGTTGGCAGCCGATCTTGACACCATAGAAGAGCTTAAAGAGAGAGCGTGATTGCGCTTAGCCAGACACCAACAGCAAGTGGCCCGCAGTTACAACAAGAATGTACGAATCAGAGCCTTTGTTATCGGCGAATGGGTCCTTCGGAAAGTATTCCAGAACACCACCGAGATAAATGCAGGTAAGCTTGCTCCTGCCTGGGAAGGACCCTACAAGATAGTAGGCATCACAGGGCAAGGAGCTTACCGCCTAGAATCTAGAGATGGGAAATCCGTACCGTGCAGCTGGAACGCTACGCACCTGAGGAGGTACCACTTCTAAGAGACACAAGAGTCGCCAGGAACGGCCGAAATAAATAACAGTAAGATCCGATTCTTGGTATGTATCTTCTAGAGATTAACATTCAAATAACGTCTCAACGCTTGTATTACAATTTCTTAAGAAGAAAACAACTATATATGATGGAGTATGAAGAATCAAGAATGCAGGTTAGGAACGACAAGGTAGGATCGGAGGCAGTGGGGTCCACGGGGCTGACTAGGCAGCCGAGCAACGCTGCCAGCAAGGCGGCATGCCTGTGCTCTCCCACAACCCACACGAGGTCGTTCAGGTGCAGGCTCCACAGGGCGCACAGCGGAAGCCTACAGCGGACCAAAGAGCCTAGACTTGGCCAAGGATAAGTGCTCTTCCCAGCCCAAACAAAACACACACACACCCTCTCGTGATCCATATATGTATCGAATATGTTTTGATGTTCAATCCAGTTCAAGCAGTTTGTTCAGTCCATATACATCATATTGCTGCTTGTAATTTCAAGTACTCTCAACTAAACATAAATTAATAAAAACACATGTATGTAAATTGTGTATTAATTAGATTGACATCAAAAATCTACTTTACCACTATCATTAGTTGGAATAAATAAATGCTTTATCATGTTTCCCCCTTTTTAAACAATTTTGCAAAATGTTGCATATTTACTTTATATTGCTCTCTAGCTTTCCAGAGAAGTTTACGCCGGCCATCGATGATGATTGGCAACTCCGGATTGTACTTCTTGTATGACCATCGGCAGTTCACCCATGTGATTTTTATCTGTATGCTGAATTCACAAATTTATGATAAAGAAAATCGACATTTTATTAAATAACATATATTACAGGAAAAATAGGGAATCAATCAAACGAAATCATTATTAATACGAGTAAAGCTCAGAGAAAATGTCTGCCACTTGTTTCTAATAATTTGTGTTCCATAATGATATGATCAAAATGGGGGCCAATGAGAAGCAAAGCAGCAGCCTGGGTTTGAGGCTTTAGAAGAAAGTGTGGTGTTGGGAATGTGATCTGGCAACCCAACTAATTTGAGTAGGACAAACCAACTAGAATCATTAATGATTTAGCATGCTTAATCATAACTTCTTCATACACCACTTTTAGACAAGGTGACTTATTGGTGTAGGTAGATACAGTATTATAATGTTGTTTGTTTAGTGCACAGATTTGAGCCATACAGGATTTACAATTGATAACAAATCAAGGGCAATTCATAGGCAACAAAATCCCCATCAAAATCTGATACATAATCTTGTTTGATGACATAGACAGAAATGCAACAGAATTACTGTTTGCAGATGCCTGTAAAAGGGTGTTATTCTCAACAGATCAGATTTCAACTTTTTACAAAGTTCAACAAAGCTTTAATCTGCAAAAAGCTATGGAAGAAAACTGACATCTGAGTATAAAGGAATGAACATCAAATTTTAAATTCCACTTAGAAAATGAGATTGCAGAATCATCAAATAATATTATAAGAAGACTACATAGAGCAGGATTAGTTTCATACAGCACAGCAAATCCTAATCTAGTTCACAACAAAATCTGTTGAGCTTGCAGAAGAGTTTCTCCTCTTAACCACTTGAATATTCTGTATCTTATTGAAGAAAACATACAATTAACAATCTCTTCTTTTTTCTTTTTCCTTTTTACCTAAAAATATACAAAAAAGGGTTCTCTGCACAATTTTTTTTTTTTGTGTGTGTGTGCGTAGAAAATGCCCATTAGGAACATTCATCCATCTCGGTATAGTAAAAATAAAAACAGAAGAAGCACACTTAACTTTTTCATCAACGCTTTTCACTTGCACTTCGGTTCACAGACAACATCTTACTGAACATCCTCTTAGGCCGAGAAGGAATAGAGCAGAACGCCTTGAGATTCGACCCCTTCAGTAAGTCATCTGAATCATCCAAGTCATCCTCAGCCAACTTCATCTTCAGAGTTTCAAGCTTTGTATTCGATGATGATTTAAGGCCTGAGACACTCCACTGATCCTCAGTTCGAATACTAGCTGTGGTACTCAGAGTTGCAGCTCGGTTCCTTGAAGATGCATTCTCATCATCTTGTGTGGCCAACAAAGCCTTGATGTTAGCAGGGAGATCAGTGACCTTGTTTCCAGCCATGGCAGCTCGAGCATGCTCATAAAATAGAACTTGAACTACTAATCTCAGTGGGAGAAGCTCATTCTGAGCAGCATGCATACAGGCTTCAATGGATAGCTTTTTGCAGTCCAAGATTCTGCACAGCCGCTTTCTTTCGCTTTTGCTGAGATCTGGATGGGCCTGATACGAACAATTCAATTAATTAATCAATCAAATCAAATAGGCACAAAAAATTCATGATTGAAGTGAATTAACTTATGAAATCTAATGGGACCAGAAACTCTAAATTAGTCAAGTGTGATCAGGCAAATTGTTTTTTGGGCATAATCAAGAGGGACTAGAAATGGAAACCATACCTTTAGAAACTCTAAATTAGTTAAGTGTGAACAATTGAAATTTTCTACTCAATGAATTCGAACAGGGACATAAAATTCAGAATTGATATATCAATTTGGGATAGAAACTCTTTAATTAGTTAACTTTGATGAGGCAAATTTTATATTGGGTAAAAGAAAGAGGACCAAGAAATGGAAACCATACCTTCAAATAAGTGTCAACTGCTCTGTAAAGATCATCATGGTCAACCCTTGCAAAATCCGGGATGGATTCTGCAATGGAGGTCATCTTTGACAAGGGCAAGTTCACGTCATGAGCAACCTCCATAAGGTAACCGTCAATGAGCTTTGCTACTTTCAGCTTTGAGCTGTGTGAGGCTGAGGAAGACCTCCTACTTTCTTGAAACACCATATCAATATTTTCTGCAGATCTTGACCTTCTCCTCCTCTCAAACCTGCCCTTCATCCTTCGAGGGCTAGTTGGAGGGCTCGGTCCTTGGGATACAAACTGTTCCAATATGCTCATCACAATATCCACATCATACTTGGTCACATCGCTTGCTTGAGAAGCAGATGGTATCAATAGATCCTTCACATTTGCTTCCTCCAACTGAATCCCAACTCGTCTTGCCAATTCCATCTTAGAAGACGAAGATGCCCCCAGCTTGCTTGCAGCTCTTAGCAGCTTAAGCAAGAAGCTACATGGAACAGCACCCTTTTCAGCTGGGACTAGGCTCACAATAGATTCCAATATCAATCTATGCTTTGAATTCTTCTCCACAGCTGCCTCTGGATTCAACCCAGAAGCTAAAGGCTTTGTAGGAAACCACCGAGAAGCATAAATCTGCAGTGACTCTCCAATTAGGCCTGCGGGGACCTTCCCACTAGACTTGATAACAATCATGCTTCTCCAGTAAAGGTCGATACCCAATTCTGCCATGTCTTCGCCCCACCAACTTTTACTTTGCCTTTGGGTGTGGGACAGGCTGATCTTAGAAGGGTGAGTCAAGACTTTGGCAGCTATGGATTCTATGCACCGACTAGTGATACCGAGTTCCTCAGACCACTTGTGAAAGGCCTTGGTGGTTTGGAGGGTGACAATCGAGTCCTTCCACCCATGGAGGATACAAGTGTTGAAGAAAACCTCAATCTTGCGAATAAAATTCCCCTTTTCTAATTCCTCTGTCATTTGAAGATACTCAGCTGCACACCGGGCAGCTACAATGTTGTAGGCGCTTAGAGTGACGGTTATGCCATAGCAGAACTTAGCACATAGCTCAAATGCTTCTATGCCGCCCGGGAAATCAGGAAGTTGGATTATTTGGTGGTGGGATGAGGCTGGAGACTCAGCACAAAGCTTCTGAAGGCGCAAGGATTTCGAGAGTAATGGAAACTGCACGCCATGAGCTCAAAGTTGTCAATTCACAGACAATTTAACAAGCACATGTTTCGTTGTGAACTAATTCATGATAATAAATGAATTTGCGAAGAGTTACCTTGTGTAGCAAATATCTGTTTCCTTTCACTTGAAGTATGAGATCACTGGCCACCTCAGAGGAAACTGACCTGCAGCCCCCATGTTCAACGATTAATCACAACAACCTTGACTAGTTGTTCACAAACTGTAAGAAATTTGAGAAAGTAGTGTTGTTCAGTACCTTACAGCTTCAGCTGTGTAGAAAGTGTCTGGCTTAGATCCCAGTTTCATGTACTTCATGGTCTAGGAATACAACCTTTTTGTGTGTGTGTGTGTGTTTTCCTTTCTATGTAGCAAAGCTAAATAAGAGTCCTGCTTGGTTTTCCTCAGTGGGACATTTCATCAAACAGAAGACATACCATGGTAGTTGGGAAGAAGCAGAAGAGGAGATTCAAAGCATTAACTTTTTGACAAACTCCCAAGATAGGAAAGAAGAGGCGAAGAGAGAAGAGTAAAATGGTCCTCCACCAGCACAACCACTTCAAAGATGCTATTTCCACATAACGCAATGTCAACAACATTCATTTCCCCAGCTTGCTTTCATACGATTGTTTTCCTCCCTTTGAAAGCTATATTATTACCAAAAACAAATACAAAACTCAATAAATGAGTATCCCCCATTCCCCACAACAAGGAGGAGAGTTCAACCCCACAAACATGTGAGAATTTTCATACTTAGAACTACCTATATGTGGATGGAGATTTTAGAAATGTAGAGAGAGTCCAAGAAAAAAGGGAACACACAACCACAGAGAGGGAACAACTTTTTAATGTGCTTTTGTACGTATACGAGTAAACTTTTTTTTTTTTTTTGCAATTCTAAGCTTAAAAGAAGAAGGTCAAATTGTGTAAACCCCAGAAATTAAGAATCAGTATAGTTCATTAATTCAGTTTTGGAAAATTCAGGCCAAATTGAGAATCAAAACCCAAAAACCGATAGAATGCCACCGGAGGAGGAGGATTGATCAATATTGTCGCTATGGAAAAAATTACTTGAAATCTGAAAACTTCATGCTTGAAAAAGGTTCCAGACATGCGACACGTAAAGAGGGAAAAGGGGAAATTCCAGATGGATACTCAACTACTCATGGTCAGAGAAGGTTGACTGAAAGGAAGTGGAAGACGAAGCAATCATTCTTTCGTGCAGCGCTCTTCCTTTTAGATCCAGAGAATAAAAAAAAAAAAAATTACAAAACATGGAAAACATTACACTCCCTTAGTATTTAACCTTTTTTTTAAAAATAAACTATTATTTCATTATAAGACAAATATAAATTATCTCAATATTATAAGGACAACCTAAATCATCATTGAGGATGTGGATACTCTTGAAAAAATCTAACAATAAAGGTTGGAAGACGAAAAATTATCTTAACCTAACTAATGAGTTATCATCAAAACTCAAATCCAGGCGAGAGGCGGAGATTGCTTGACGAATATGCGAAACATTGACATGTCTTCTTGCTAAGAAGTCAACGGTTGAGTTACACTCCAAAAAAAAATGGAAAAAAAACACATTACGAATTCCACACACCAAATTGCGGATGTCTTTAATAATTGAATTTATTTCCCAAGGAATTTTCCAAACATTTTTAAAGAATTAATAAAAACTAAATTATCTTCTTCAATAATTAATTTATCAATCTGCATGGCTACTACAACCTTTAAGACCCTCAAGAAGAGCAAAAGCTTCAGCCTTTAAAGCTGACATTGGATGGAGTGAAATCCGATCACAACCTATGATTACACTATATGGTTCTTAATTATAAAATTAGCAAACGTGGTGGAATTACTTTGTTTTGAGGCGTCAAAATTTAACCTTAACCATAGAGGAGGAGGTGTAATACAATTGGCACGGTTTCGTCAACAACAAATTCAAGGCATATTAACAAATCTCCACCTTGAATCCTCTCAGAAATAGAATCAGATGCACCATGATAGTGCCAGAAATACCAGAAGTTTCTCTGCCTCAGATTTCCCTTAAACGAGGGCTAAATTACTGACTTGTGATATTGAGCAAGTCCAAACAATGTTGAAACTTGCTCTCTGGAACTAGCTTGGTGAACATGTCAGTAGGGTTATCAGTTGTCTCTACCTTCTTCACTTGGATTCTCTTCTCATCCCTCAAAAAATGGTACATGACATCAATGTGTTTCGTCTTCTCATGATGGAACTGATCCTTGGTTAAGTATATTGCACTCAAGCCGTCACAACACACTAAATCCTGATCCTGATGTAGGCCTAGATCATTAAGCAGTCCCTTTAGCCATATTCCCTCCTTAGCAGCTTTTGTCAAAGCCATATACTTTGCCTCTGTAGTAGACAAAGTAACTGTAGGCTGTAGAGTTGCCTTCCATCTTACTACATAACCTCCAAGAGTGAACACATAACTAGTCATAGATCTCCTACTATCTACATCTCCAGCATAATCAGAGTCTGAAAATCCAACTACTAAACACCGAGTATCATTCGCATATCAAAGACCAGCATCTGAAGTACCTCTAAGATACCTAAAAAATTGTTTGCATTGAGTGGATGAGCTTTGCACAGTTTGTTTACGTGGATGAGCTCCGCATAATTTGTTTGCGTGGACCATAGAGGGGGCAATTTAGGTTAAGTCACCATGCAAGGTCAGAGGTTGTCATCGTTGTTGCTATTATCTTCCTTCGCCTTCAATCATCTTTCATTCTCTAAAATATCCGCTTCCAATCATTATCATATTGAAAATAAGGGTTGTCCATAAAGTAGGTGACATCCACGACTATCTGATTGTTGGGCGAGTCAAGCGAGCAAAGGATGGTTCCTTTGTGGGCTGCGGGGATCCTGTTGGAGCCTTAGGCGAGAGAAGTGGGGGTGGTGGCGCCGGAGGTGGTTGATCGAGATTATAGTGGGGCATTGGTGGTGTTCGGTGAGGGAGAAGATGGGGCGACTATTGATAGTCGGGTAATTCTAACGATAGTTCTAGCAATGGTCATTCCAAGTGGAGGTGGGAGTTCAATTGCGCTCGTAGTAACTGGCAGTATTAGTTAAATGACAAATTAGATATTGCACTTGAAAAAATTTAATCGCTTAAATTTGGAATTGAAATTCAAAAGAATTAAAAATTAGAAATTAGAAATCGCGTACAAAAAATATATTTTGAAAAATTAGGAACCAAAATTAGAAAGAGATAGAAATTATATATTAGATATTGACAACCATCCATGTCAAAAGTATTTTTTTGTTTATATTTATTTTTATTGCTCTAATTATTTTTATTTATGTTATTAAATTTTTTTACATTTATATTTTGTTAATTGTACAAACTATATAAATTAAGAATTGAAAATAATTGAATACTAGTTAAATTATTATACGAACAATTTAATTCCAACCAAAATGCTAGGGTATGAACCATTCTAAATATTGAGTTTGGTTCAAATGAAAAAAAATTTTATCCTAAAAAATAAAAAGTGCACTACAAAGTACGAAAAGTGCATTACAAAATACAAAAAGTGCAATCCGAAAAATGTACTACAAAAAATACGAAAAGTGCACTATAAAGTACGAAAAGTGCAAATGCGAAAAGTGCACTCCGGAGTAGGAAAAGTGCACTACGAACTAGGAAAAGTGCATTTCTTTTCATTTTTCGAGATAAGAGTTTTTTTTATTTGAACCAAACTCCTAAATATTAAGACCCTCCTTTCTTCCTGTCTTGCTAAACTTCTCATTGTTGTCCATCGGTGCCTTACCTTTTCCTCCCATATTTGTTGTCATCCACCACCCTTCCCCCATTTTGTCGTCGTCCATCGCCCTTACCTCACCAATCTCGTTGTCATCAACCAACCCATCATCCCAGATCTTTTTGTTTTCCACTGTCGTCTCTCTCCTCCCAAACCTTACTACAATCCACCACCTTGCCTCTTCCTCTAATATCCCATTGTCATCCCCCACACTCTCTCTCATATCCCCTTCTTCGTCCATTGACGCTCCTCCTAGTGTTAGTGCCTTTATTTTTTAGGGGTCATGGATAATTTTAAGCTTTATTAATATATATATATATATATATATATATATATATATATATATATATGTATGTATTTAAGTTCAAGTGAGAAGAGTTCTTAGAGTAAGAATTGATGGACAATTCTTGAGCGTAGGATTAGATTAGATTTAATGGTTCTAATTAAATGGGTAAAAAAGATGGGTAGGATGTGTACATTGGATTACATCCCATTTTCGTAAATTAAGGGATTGATCTAATTTATTATAATTTTTTTCTAAAATTGATTAGATATTACCCAAAACCTAATTGCAGAATAGTCGTTTCACTTTCTACCCATCGCTTTCTTCTCCATATCAAACTCGACGATTTGTCTGCTCCTCCCGAATGAAATTCCAGATCTTTGTTCTCCATCCAATTTCGATCCATTCGAAGTTCGATTAAGGTTAGCTTATTAATTCCACTATCATAATTTTTTATAAGATTCAAAGCTTTTGTTAGTAAACTCTTTCAAATCTAAGAAGTGTAATTTTGCAGCGGGGGAAATTGGTGTTCACGAGTTTTCAGTGGGGTAATCGCCGAGAATCAATTCGGAAGACCGGATCTGAAAGGTAAGCTATATAATTAGAGTTTTGAATTAGTGATTGTCTATTAGGGATCAAAATCGACATATATTTAGATTGAAATTGATTTTAGGGTTCCAACTTTGGTCGACAATAACCATACGATTTTTCATGTATTGAAGGTAATTGGAGGTAAGATTTTCGTGTAACAACAATGTCTCCCAAGAAGAGAAGACGCCTTTGTAAAGGTGAGATTGTTTATAGCATGATTTTCTACTACAATAGTAATAGAATTTTAGAACTTTCCTTTGCTAAATTGTGTTTGTTGAATAGTAACAAAATGGCTTACAAATTCTGTAAAACAATCAACTTACAAATTCTGAGTAGTAAAAAAATCAGCTTACAAATTCTGTAAAGTTGAATCCAATGTATTTTCATTAAATGAATTTTCGAATTCTCTAATTTACAACGGCGCATTCATAAATTATCATTACATATTCATTACAATGTATGGTTATGTTCATATATGTTTACATGGTTTTTTATTATTGTTAGTTCATGTTATATATTCATTAAGAATGGATGCTATATGCATGATTTTTACCATTGTATTCATGGTGTTGTTTAAAATGTATCTGGCATTTCTTGCTTTCATCGTTGCTTATTCATTAATTCTATAGTTATATTCATTCTTTTCTTTGACTATTTCAATAGCATCTTGTAAAAAAAAGCTCATGATTTGAATATGTTTAATTCAATTTTGCGCAATTCGTAATCCACTATATTATATCATACTTTTTTAATTTGCATGTTCATATTTAATATGATCATATTCATTTATCTATACTCTAATATATATTGTTGCATATTCATGATTTTACGTAGCTATATTCATTGTTTTATTTGACTATATTCATGCTTTTAGGTATGATGATCAGTTTCGGTCCTTCTATATTATAAGGATATTTGGATCTAGCAATTCATGGAAGGTATTTTCAAATCAGGTATGTATGTTTTGAATTTTGATATTCATGAACTCATTTATAAGTATTCATGATTCTGATCTAGTATATTCATGCTTTTTATTAGCAGTAGTCATGAATTTTAGTGAGTAATTATAAATGTAAAAAGTACATTCATGAAACTAGTCAATTATATTCATGATTATTATATCGTATATTCATCCATTTGATTGATTGTATTCATGGATTTAAATGTAACCAAATCTCGATAACATGTAATGGTATGCATTATGTTTGATGATTGTATTAACATGTTCAAGCTTTTCATTAGTTAGTTTAGCATGCAACATTCAATTTTGAAGTTGACGACATTCATAATTTTAATTGGTTATAACTAAGTTGCTTATATTCATGCTTTTATATGTATATTCATGGTTTGAATCATTATATTCATAATATTAGCTTTTTTTTTACGCAGGTGCCTTAAGAAGATTGGATCATGATCATCTTGTTGATCTACATACTTCGGGAACTGACGCTAATGAGACCGGAAAAGGATGATGGCAATATTTTAGCGTTGAATACCATGTTCTGCCAATACCATTGTACCTAGTTTTGTTAGTGCAATATTAGATTGTGATATAGTCGGTGATATTCGTGTAACTTGGTGGTGATATTCGTGTAACTCGGTGGTGATATTCATGTAACCGGGTGGTGATATATGTATCCTTATATTTAGTTAGTGACACAATTATTATTCATTTTCTCATATTCAATATTCGACATTACATATTCATTATAGAACGAGAACATATTCATTTTATAAATATCGTTACTAATAACATGAGTGGAAGAGAAAATTAGACAATATAAATGAACATTACTATCGCATGCGATGAATATCACTTATACAAAAAATGAATGGCTTAAAACATATACAGCCCCCTGTACTTGTGCAAATTTGTCAGATAGACACCCCACCTTTGGTTTGGACCTATTGAACACTTAAATTTAACAATTTGGACCTATTAAACACCTGATCGCTGACGTGGCGAAGTACGTGCCAGTCAAACGCACATATACAACCCCCTGTACTTGTGCAATTTTTTTTTCTTTTTGTATTTTTTTATATTTTCTGATTTTATTAAAATAATGGTGTTAAAGTTTGGGCTTATGTGGCATCTTATGTGGCAAAATAAGCTTATGTGGCACACATCTGGACAAAAAATTGGAATATGTCAGCATGCGTGTGTTACACTCAACGAGATTGTCAGCGACCAGGTGTTTAATAGGTCCAAATTGTTAAGTTTAAGTGTTCAATAGGTCCAAACCAAAGGTGGAGTGTCTATCTGACAAATTTGCACAAGTACAGGGGGTTGTATATGTTTTAAATATGTAATGTGTTGAATATGTAACATACACATGAATATGCATTGTATAAAAATGAATATGTGTACACACAGATTTGAATATATGAATATTAGTTGTACAAAACGAGTTTGAATTATCCGATTCTGTTTCTCTCTCCTAATTATGGTTTTATAAGATCTCAAAATCTGTATATTTCTTTATCCAAATTAATTAATTAATAAATTTTTCTTTTAATTTTATTTTTAGTTTAAAAGGAAACAACCTCCTTATCTTTAGCCAAATTATCTCTTCAATTTCTCTATCCTATTGTAATCCCATAAATCAGTTTATGGAAACTGAATTTTGCACGTACGTAAATTACGGATATGGTTGATTTGTTCTCTCTCCTTAATAATCCTGTACAGCAAATCCACAAAACTGCCTCTATTTATTAAAGATCTTACCGTACAATAATTATAATCTAACGTACTACAATTATCCACCACTTCACACTATAATAACCTTCTTACTTGAACCCACCTATATATATATATATAGGGCATGGTTCAAGTGAGGACCACCCTTGTGGTACATCCAAACCTTAAAATGAGGACTAATCTCAACCATTGGATTTACCCATCTATTATGTATTCAATGGTCAAGATTTTTT